>BNCR01000018.1:17711640-18934091 GCA_014656515.1 Oryzias celebensis | reverse complement strand
TTGATTCATCCAAAATCTTCTGAAAGTGGAAGCCTGAAATGTGCTTAAATGCGCGTTTATTTAGACTTTTCATTCAAAGTGGTCTCTCAAACACGAGTTTCTGAGCTCGGTGTGAAGCGTTAGACAAGTGTCAGCATTTTCCACAGAACCCTAAGACTCTTGTTGCCGTCCTGCTTTGAATAATGACCACGAAGCTTCTCTAAGCTATTATCCAAACCCTCTCTTTTTTTAGCTTACAAAACCCAATGACCCTGATATATAAAGCAGGCTAGTCTCCCCACAAAGGAGTTAAAAAGGTAGAGCAGACAATTGCAACCTCACCTATTCGTTACAGTAAACAAATACAACTGCAGAAGCTTCTTCTATTGACTCTGTGGTTTACCAGTGTCCCACCAGTGTCCCACACCAGAACAGACCCACCAATATCCCAGCAGTCCTTCACTTTATGCAGAAACTCTTTTCCAAATCAGAGATGACTTTCCTGTCTTTAGCAAGTAAAAAAAATGTTTACTTTCTCAGCTTTAAATAGTTCTCCTCAAGCCCAATGTAATGTCCTGATGAGGTCAACGGGATCATGTCACTGATCACGTCAACAGATGATGGCCAGCATCCTAAACCAGGTTTAGGTTTCAAATTTGGCAGATGTTCCAATTGACCAAACTGGGCCAAATAACCTCAGTTGCTTTTGAAACAAACATATATACATTTTAATGTTTATGATCTTAATTTTTAGATCCTGGAAATTTTTATGGTAGCCACGGATGGTGATAAAAAATGAGGATTGCAGCTTTGACTCGATTAACACAAATGCAAACCAAAGTCTTTGGAACAAACAAAAACTATAAGCTTATGTTGACCAAAACTTGGGCAGTAAATTGATTTGTTACCCATTGAGAACACTGTGAATGTTATCAAAAAATGGGCGGTACCACAATCTATTTGGACTAAATGTCTGCCAATTTTTCCAAATCTTAAGAATGTTAATAAAGATTCTCGTTCATCCAGGGGACTTTGTCTTAGAGGTAAGTCGTGGTATCTGGTTTCTCTTGAAGCGTTCCACTAAATCAAGTCAAATCAAATCAAACTTTATTTATAAAAATTGCTTCAAAACAAAAGCTAAAACACAATAAAAACCCAACCCACCCTTTACCCCTCCCAACCAATAATACATAAACCCATGACCCCAAACACAATGAGGAGGCTACTAATAAAATAATTTCTAAAAGAAACGTAAGGCTTGGTTCTGCTGTGAGGAAACTATATTTGAGAATCTGTTCATGCCAGGAGCAGCTCAGTCACAGGAACGCTGCCACAGTGCCCATCCAGACCGGGACAGCAACAAAGTCCGCTCCACAGCTGTGAGGCTGCAATGTAGAACTCCAGTCGCCCCAGCAAGGGCGACAACTGCAGCAACGACCCCAAACCAAACCAGCAAACTCTGACACAAAAGATCCCCACAGAAACACTGGGGTTTAAATCATAGTAAAATCCTAAAATGAAATACTTCAAAAAACATAAAAACACTCGTCCGAGTGAATCCGATAGCAAAACATTTTATAAAGAGAAGGCTATAAATCCAGATTATGACTCGACTTCCAGACATGTATTAAGATGTTTTAAGCTGGATGGATGCCTTCAAATGTTCAGAAATGAGCCTACAAAATACAGATATTCTATAACGTGGGTCATCATTGCACCTTTATATTTGTTCCCACCGAGAGATAGCCAGTCCAGGCAGAACTTGGCAGAATAGCAAAATTTGTCCAACTATTGATATTTGCTAAAATTAAAATGTAAAAAAATTTCAGAATTGCTTAAAATATAAAATATCACTAGATTCTGGCTACATGTGTTACTGCTGCATTCATGGACTAAATACATAAGGAAACTTTAGTAACAGTTGGTTTTGTTCAAATAAACATTTTTTTTAGCATTGTTTTTAGTGATTGCATTAGTTACTCCAGGGCCACGGTTTGAATAGTCATGCTCTGACTAGTGTCAGTTGTAAAAGAAACTGGTACAGGACATTAGAACGAAAAACATTTGCATGCATTTCCTTGGAAAGATTTAATCAACAGTTTTAAAGGGCAGTTTTAAAATATTTAAACAAATGTTCATGCTTTTTCAGCTGCAAATGCATTAGGAGTTCATCTTCAACTGTTTAATTGCATAAATAGTAATAATACATTTGATGAAATAGATTTAGTTTAAAAGAAGTGTAGTGGTCATTAGTGTGACTGTTTCCTGCAGCTTTTAGCACGCAAAAACCCTGGTTGCCTGACATATTTTTTTGTTTAATGTGGAGTGGCCTCAGCCTCGGGCATTAACATGTTTGAGTGATAAGCAGCAGTCTGTCTGTCACACATCAGCTGCTGGGCTGAATATTTACAAAAAGAAAAAAATGGAAATGGAGAGCTGTGTGATAAAAGGGCAGATCCTGCAGCCGTGTGAGCTCTTTCCTCCTGACAGTCTCCATGGTAATAACAGTCAGCTCCTGCATTGTATTTAACCTCCGTGCCCTGGAGAGCAGCATTTATGAGAACGTACACATTTTGCAATAGGTCATATGAAAAGTCAGGAATCCTCTATTGTTTGTTCACTCTGTCAAATATTGTTTAAAATGTTTGCTAAAAATGTAGAATAAGGTGATTTATCCTAAACCTGTTTAGGATAAATGTATTTCTTGTTTAGAAATATAAACAGATTAAAGACATATGCAGGACATACACAGTGTAAACCCTGCATTCAGTGCACAGACGATCTGACGTGACTCACAGGATTCTAAATAACAAAAATAAAAGCCTCCATGAAGAAGTCTAAAGCGTTAAACATATACAATATCTTTGAAGTCAGATCATGAATATGTTTATTTTTGGTGTAAAATTGACTTGTTAGCTCAACAGTAAACTGCTCCCTTCTGGAGCCAGCCTCCAGTGGTCATTCGAGGAACTCTGCCTGCAGGAATGTACAGCGGGAGCTTGAAATAAGCAAATGTCTTCTTTGAGCATTTATAAAATTGTTTCTACTGCTCTGTGTTGCAAGATTGTCTTCTTTTATTTGAGAAAACTGACACCTGAGGACACAAATAACTGATTTATTGATTTATAAAACACTTACAGGTGAAATATATGGAAATATTATCAGTGACTATTGCTCAAGCCTGATTGTTTTCTCACTTTTAATATGAAGGCAAAGCGTTCCTGTTGTTTTCAAATGGATGACGCATTAAAAAGATTTGAATCCTTATTTCCTCATAGATGGTGTTATTGTTCCTATGCAACACTGCATACCTGGAATGACGCCTCACGGCGCTAGTTAAATACAAGTCATAATCAAAGATCCCGACATGTCTCTGCTTTCTATCTTGACTCGAGAACATTCAATGAACAAACTGCTCCCAGACATCTTGAACATACTGTTCCTGTTTCTTCATTTGACTCTGTGAAAAGTCTTACTTCTTCTGTCTGCACGTTTTTATGTTCCTATTACTGTACACGGTGTACGGTATGCGCAATTTTATTAAATATTCTTTGATATCCCACCTAATTGTGCTAGTACGTCAACAAGTATACTGTCATTTTCAGGGGAAAAAGCATTACTTTTTTATAAACCTAAGCTACCCACTCCTCGTCCTTAAAATCTGCCACACTACTTGGTTTGCACCTCGCCATTCACTGCTGTAGGATTAGATATGAAAAGTTGAAAAAATCCATAAAACACTCCTGCGTCTTACCTACTTCACCCTTATTTACCCTGGCATGTTGTTTGTTTCCTACCAACTGTCACTCGCAGCATGCTTTTAGAAAAATAATTTGCATGAACATGTATGCCCCACGGGCTCACCAAGCGATCTACGACGTGTTTGTGTGGACCACCTGCACGTCCCGCACAGACATGTACCGTTCACCCACAGAGAGCCGTAAGAACAGTTGTAACTTTGTTGTAAGTAAGTTGTAAGTTTGGTTTTGTTTGCTCTTGGACTTGAACAGACCAAACCACCTGCCTAAATTATGCTGTTGCAACAGTTTTTGTTCGGTACCATGGTCATCTCCAAAGCAAGCTCTGACCTAAAAGATACCAAAAAAGTTACCAAACTGGGGTTTACTCACTGAAAAAACAAACCAAAACTTTTTTTTCCCCAAACAAACCTAAGGTTGATTGCTTTCTCTGCACCAGATCACAGTGTCTCTAACGCCTTCCAACTGAAACTTTAAAGGGGCATTTACAATGAAAATCACCCCTCCCTTTAACAAAGACATCTCCAAAGCTGTTTGAGTTCAGTTTTCCTGGTCTCATCAAACCAGAAGAGATCAGGGTTGATATTGTCTCACTTCGTCTTTCTGTTTTTTCGTGTGTGAGAACAGGAGGAACCTTCCAGGTGACAGGCAGAAAGCCCTGGACATAATGCTGCCAGTGGTGGACGGAGACGAGCAGGTCGCCTCGGACATCTACTGCCTGGTGGGCCGGATCTACAAGGACATGTTCCTGGAGTCTCACTTCATGGACACTCAGAGCAGAGACAGCAGCATGTTCTGGTGAGAACATAAGAGGGATTTATGTAGATAAACTCCCCTCTGTAGTGGTAAGAGTTAAAACAAACACTGAGGTTTTCTGACATTAGAAGTTCAATTCCTCAGTCTGTGAGTCTCTAAGCAAAGAAAGAGCCGTCTAAGCAAAGAAAATTCAAATTAAAACTGCATTACTGAGTATTTCTTTATTTTAATTGTGGTGAATCAGGAACAGAGGAGAAAAGATTAGGTTTAAAAAGATTGTATTTGTTACGTTCAAACTAAAATCAGGGATCTATAAGCTTCTTCTTCTGTCCATTCGGATTTATTTGTCTGGTTGCAGACAAATAGATCCATGTACATCTTTGTTTCTCTGGCATCTGGATTTAAACAGTATGACTGCATTGCTCTTATATTGCTCACCATTTTTGTTCTACTGGTTATGTTAACTTAGGGTTGTGAGGGCTGTAAGCCCATGGGACCGCGTGAAAACAAAGGGTTGATGGAACATGGGGGCGGGCTTTCTCTATTAAAGCAGATTTAAAAAAAATTAAAGCCCCGCCCCGTTGCTTCGCGGATTCGACCAGAAATTTCGCCCAATCAGATCAACCTTAAAGGTTGCCGCCCCCTGAGGGACAAAAACGCCCCCTGAAACTGAGCGGGTACAAATAAAAACCTGCTCAGTTATCAAATACGACTAATGGCAGAGATGTGACGCCATACTCTTATGTCAACTATGTCCTAAAAAATCACAGTTTTTAAAATTTTGGCTAAAAGCAGCATAATCATAATAAATGACCCCGTGGAACGGTTTTACAACAGAGGAAAAGATGATCGGAGTGTGGCTTCAAGAGGCGCTCAGGTTCTTCTTGTAGTTCCTTGAGGCTTTTGCTTTATGTTCTCACAGAGTGATCTACGACCTTAAAATTTGAAATTTGGGTGGAAAACTTGCGTGCCCCTCCCAGGTTTGTTAGCGTTTTTTTTTTTAGCAGAGTCCCCATATCCACCCGCAAGTTCAATTGTGACCAAGCAAAAAAAATACCTATAGGGTGTCCAAAATTATTGAGGAAAAAGAAACACATTCACCTTTGGTCTCACAATAACTAAAGCTGCTTGTAAAGTAATAAATGCTAAAATGGTATTAATCTTTACATAAATTAGATGCTAATGTCTTAAAAAAATATCCGAAAAAAGAAAGTTTTGCCTTAGAGGAGCTTAAAAGGTTACCGCCTTTAGTAATGGTTTCAAAAAGGCCTTAAACAAAAAGGTTAAAAAGGTGATTCGTTGGTTGTAAATCATTTACCTGGAGTTCAAATCACTGCTGAGCCGTAAAAGGTTGGAAGGACCATAGATAGACAGAATTAGCAGAAGTCCTTAGTTGCCCTGACAGTACAATGTTTCCTCATAAGAGAAACTTTTTCATGGGTTTCCAATGAGAATTTCTAGCCTAAAGTTTAACAGAAACAAAGATCCTGTTTTCATTCCAGAACGGCTGAAACAGATGCAGGTATGCGTTGAGATATGCAGAAGCACCAACGTTCACGCCTTCAAGCAAACTTTCACCCAACACTGCGTCATTTCACACGAGGCTGACCTAAGATAACAAGACTTCAACTAATTACTTGGTGTAGAAATTGCATTTAACACGTCTCGGTTCTCTGTTGACTGAATATACTGCATGGGTAATCAAGCTCCATCTGCTTATTATTTTCATGTCACAACTTGGCACAGGCCTCCAATATCACGCCTCTGCAGCAGAACAGATCGTTCATTAGACAAATTAAATTTCTTGTGATTTGGGGATACTTACAGCGTCTTGTTAGCATTCTGCAGCCCCAGATCAATACTGCCATAGTTGGTTTTAAAACCTGTTAAGCATACTGGGGGTTGAAATAACAGATTTTCTGGATGGAGATTGTTAAGCCTAACTCTCTTTCCACCCTGCAGGTTTAAGAAGGGCTTTGAGTCAGAACCAACACTACACTCTGGCATCAACTATGCTGTTCTTCTGCTGGCAGCCGGACACCAGTTCGACACATCTTTTGAGCTTCGCAAAGTCGGTGAGTTCAGGCCTGAATGTCACGGAGAATTAGACAAAGTTAGGTGTTTCCATCTGAAACATTTTTCATTTTAAAAAACAGTATTTCCACACCAAAAAAAACAAAAAAACAACTTGAGGAGAATCTGATTGTTTTCCTCCTGAACTTTATGAGATTTTTCTTATTACCATCAAGACAATGATAATTGTCTAATGTTATTCTTACTTTAATTTTCCCTCTTCTGACTAATGTGGGACAGAACGTTGTCCAACTGGGTCACAGAGAGACAGAAGTACTGCTGAAAGGGTCAGTCATTGAGACGCATCTCCTGCAGTAGATAGTGAAGCTCACCGTACTGGGAGAGTCTCTGAAGGATTTCAAAATAAATAAACCTGATCTCTCAACATCATCAGTGTCTTCCATGCATTGTTAAGTAGATATACAGACAATGTTCCAAGAACATCTGCAGAGTCGAGTTTATGAAGACAATTTTTGTTCTGGAGTTGAGCATTGAATTTGACGCACGTCAAAAAAGAAAGGTGTCCGACGCAAATTTGACAATCGCAAAATATGTAAATCGCATTTGGTGTGAATGCAACATGACGTTACCTTACCAGCCTTTGTTGCCAACCTGTGTTTCTTTGGTAAAAAACAAAATATGGCTACCATAGCAACAGTTTTTGCTACAGCAACTTTATTGCTATGAAACCAAAGGTTCTGTGACATCGAATGCAAAAGTCAAGGGACTTTTAATGTGCTGGTGTGTGACATTCGGTTTCACACCTAATACATACAAATATAAAAGTCTGGGGTATTTCAAAAGAACATCAGGGTAAAGGGACTTTGCCCCTTTTGCTCCAAGGTTCGTATAAATGGAACATCAATGACTTGACCCCCATCTTTTATAATGAACCATTCTACACAGAATACTCTAGAAAACCAGATTGTGTCGGTCGCAGTGCAAACAGACACATGAGTGTCTGGATGAGTGGCCAGTCTCTTTACCTCCCGATTCCAATTCTTAGAGATGTCTTATGTTAGATTTTTGCATGTGGCACGTGGTGGAGGAGGTATATTATAGTGTAATTTTGTGTTTTGGAGGTTTTCAGTCATGTGCACCACTCCATGAAGATAAACCATCACAATCTAGTATACATTCCACACAAATTCCCTCAGAAACAAATTATTTTGGAGAGCCGTCCAAGAAGGGAGGATGGTTTTGTCTCTGCAAAGAGGAGCTTCTCAGTCTGGATGGTTCTCTGGCGAGGGCTCGATGACGGTTGATGAGATGGTGCAAACAGTATAACACTGAAAACATCAACGAGAATTCCTAAAAAGACTTTACATGAAGAGATTGTCCTGAATGTTGCATAAATGCTAGCAAAACCCCCGATCATTTTGTCATTTCCCTGAAATCTGAGGATCAGAGAAGCTCAGGAATTTAGAACAGAGCAGGCAGTCATGGGAGCCAGCCTTCAGCTCCCACACTAAACCCTCTCTCTTCTTCCCACCACACAGCTTGTCTCTACAGTTTTCCATGTGATTGCTGGCTCTTCAGATTTCTCCAGTTGACACAGACAGGCAGACAAGCTGCTTACCTCAGCACTTCACTCAAGTCTTGCTTTGCTTGTCTTGACTGTTTCACAAGACCACGGGAAAACAAAACAACATGGTTTTGTCGTTTTTCAGGGGTCAAGCTCAGCAGCCTCCTGGGGAAAAAAGGCAGTCTGGACAAGCTGCAGAGTTACTGGGATGTTGGTTTCTTCCTGGGTGCCAGCATACTGGCCTGTGACAACACCAGGGTCATCCACGCCTCAGAGAAACTCTTCAAACTCAAAGCCCCCGTCTGGTGAGACTACAAGTCATTAAACAAATACCTCAAATGACATTTTTTTCAGAAAGAATGTTAATGAGAACAAAGTCTCTTAAAAGACTTACACAGGAGTTTGAGATTGTAACAGATCCAGCACTGTTGAGGGAATGCAGTAAACGTCTACATCTCCTTTGGTAAAAACCTTGATGTTTCATTGTTTGTTAGGGTAGGAGACGCCCCCAACACCAGTTCAAAAAGTCGACAAACTTGATGAAAAAATTAGCTTTTCTTTTTTTTGTTGTTGCTATTTTGCTAGATGAGGTTCCAATAACTGGAGATCCACGATTCAGACCAAGAGATCGAACGAATGAAGGGAATAAGGAATGGATGAAAGAATTGTTGAACAGATGAGAAATGAAGGGACAGGAAAGAGTAGAGGAGTCAATGAACTTGGCTGCAGATCGTACATTGCCCAACTCATACCACAGAATAACACATTTAAATTGTTTAAATTTAAATATTTAGTACTGAACCTGTCCTCTCACTGTTGACAACTGGAATTTCTTCATATTCCTGTGATTACTTTTCTACGACAAAACTTCCAAAGTTTTTGAGGAGGAGCCCTGAAGGACCATTGTTTGTAAAGTAAACCTACTTATTACATTCCATTAAGTTTACTTAGTACTTTAATAAGCAATCGAGTTGTAAACGTAACAAACTGGGAAAAAAAAAAAAATTTCTACATTTGCAAAGTTGCTTTAATCTTGGACTAAATATCTGTTCTATTGACACCACACGCTTTACTAAAGTAAAACATCTTGATTAAGTAACAACACTGCTTTTAGTTTGTTAGAAGAGATTGAAAAATATTTGATCAAACTGAATACACTTAAAGCTGCATAGAACCTTAAGATAATAACAAATACAGCCAAACGCACTATTTTACATAGAAAAACTATATAAAAACTTTATAAAAACTATATTGTGTTAAAGGCAAACAGAGAGGAGGTCGCAACTCATTTAAAACATTACCTAAAACAACAATTTTTTAAAGAAACTTTTTCTAAGTAACTCCTTTATTGATTTCTATTCAGATCATTGTTCTCTACTGTTGCCTTTTTCACGCCGTCAATGAAATGTTTTATTTTTGACCACCAATAAGTCATTGTTGTTTTTTTTAGAACAGCTGCACAACACGCCTGTCGTCTAAACCAGCTGAACATGATCACATTTTTAAAGATAATAAAGTTACATAAAAGTAATTCATGAATGTTATGAACACATTTTAGTGTCATATTTTCCTAGTTCTGCCTGCAGATGTTATTTTTTTAATGAATCAAATATTTTGGTAATGATGTCACTGACAGTTAAAACGCATCACTGATGAATTTATGATTGTCACAGACAAAGTTTTTGCTGTGAGTTAATAAATAAAACTTTTGTTCGTCATCAGACAGTAGGCAGTGATTGCTTTACTTGTAGATGGTGAACTTTCACAGCTGTCTACTACTATTGAGGCCTCTGATTACACATTAATTTTATGCAGGATTTTATCGCGTTATAAGAGCTCTGTTAGCAGGAATTATTTTAATATGCGCAATACCCGCAATCCCGCAGGGAAATTCAGGCCCTGAATAGTAGACCTCTACTAAACTTTCTTGTCTACAATGCCACCAGCAATGACCTGCACCACTCCCAGTTCACACAAAAAATCAGCCCAACAAATTCCTTCCTGTACAATAAGCTTCAAACTCATCCGTATACATTAGGCTACCACATGAGGTTGGAAACATGAAACTACAACACCGCCGTTAGTATGACTTATTGGGATGGCCTGCACTTAAAGCAGATTCACGTCTGCTCAGCATCTCATCAAACCTGCTGCATTGGAAACAGGCATCAATAAATGACAGGTGTTGTGAGCTGACAGGTAACTGTACCAGAAAAATGTCCAACAGGATCTATATGATGAAGTTTAAAATGATGGTATGTTTGTTTGTTTTTTATTAAGACAGATTGACTTTTGTTCTCCCTTACTGCTCCAGGTATCTGCGCTCGGTGGTCGAGACCATCTTGATCTACCAGCACTTCAAAAAGCCCTGTTCAGAACCACCAGCCCAGAACAAACAGGAGCTGGTGGACTTCTGGATGGACTTCCTGGTGGAGGCAACCAAAAAAGATGTCTCCTCCGTTCGGTTCCCTGTAAGTCTCAAGGAAATCCAAATCAGTAGGTTTTGTTTGCTTGAAATCGTTCATCGATAATCAATTGACTTTCATGTCTAGGTGTTGATTTTGGAACCGACCAAAGTTTACCAGCCTTCATATTTGTCCATAAATAAAGATGTGGAGGACAACATCGTCTCTATCTGGCATGTTGCCGCTGATGACAAGGTAAGTAAGTCATCATGATTTCCTGTGAACAACTGTTCTGTAAAGGTCTTAGGATTCAGACCAACACATTTCATCCATTGCTTTTATTCAAAAATTAACTTTGTTTGACTAATGTAAAGAGCTGTTTACGATGTGAAGAAATAAAATATGGTTCATAGTATGAATGCAGCTTTAATGGGTGTGAATAATGAAAGTTTAAAAACATGTCTGGATGATAAGTGAAGGTACGAACAGGATGATCACATGATACCCTGTCGAGTGGTGACACAAGTGGTTTTCTTTGTAAGTAGAACTCGTTTCTGGCAGTACTTCTCCAAAATTTACAACAGAGCAAATAAAAAGTGGATAAAACACAACTGCTTGGAATTATCCAAATAATTAATGAAATTGATTTTAAAGTAACTTTTTTTAAGCAAAAAAACAGCCCACAGTTAGTTTTTAATGCAGGAATGAATACTTTTACTGGTAAAGTTTTGTCCAGTTTCTCATGAGTATGTAAAATGTTGCTTTTTAAAATAGTTTAGAATTGAATTTTAAAAAAGGAATTGATTATATTGTGAATAAATATGGTGAATAAAAAAGGTAATCCATGACGGTTCTGGTTCATCTTAGTGCAAGCACGATACAGCTCAAGTTTGAGGGTTTTTGTGAAACCCTAAAAGTAGGTCAAACTGCTGTACATGCTGCTTAAGAGATGCTCTCAGTGGAACAACACACGTTTATTCCCTAAACATCTAAATCACCTCAGTAATCAGTGCAGCTGTGGCTCAATGTCTGCTCACACCAAATATAGCACAAACTGCACTAGGGTTTGATGCTCAGCATCAGTCGCCCGTAACACAGGCTGAGATCAACAACTGTAGACCTCTGTGATATAAATAGGTGAATTTTCTGTGGCTGTTCCTTGTTTAACATTTTAGATAAACTGCAATAGTGTAAATACATTCTAGCTCCTCTACCTCCAGTAACTGACTGTAGCATCAGCTGATTGTTGTGGAGGCTAAACACAAAATTTCCTCACAGTTTAAAAAGAAATAAGATCTCTAAAGTGTTACAAAAAAGGAAATGCAGTATGAAGTGTACATCATAGTGGAAGGAAAAACATGCTTTGACATATTTATCACATGCTATGATAAGGACTTAGGACCTGACAATTGGACTTAATGAAGTCTCACACAGAGAGACTTGTCTTGGGATTCTACCTCAAATATTTTAACTTAAGCTTGAGCTTAAGACTTGAAACTTGACTTGTAATGTTATTTTTTAATTTTTATTTAAACATTTATTGATCAATGGAAGGATTAGTCCTTTGAGATGCTTGTTTTTAAGGGGTTCCTCCTTTTAGATCAATAATAAAAAAAGAAAAGATGAAAAAGTAGAGTTAAACAAATAAAAAGAAACATACATAGAAAAAACAAATGATGATGCATGTTATTTATTTACCAGAATAAACACACAAATACATAACAAGTCTCACTTTTACCTCTCATCCCAGTACAGTTTTACAGAACCTATGCAATCAAAACACAGAACATAAATGATATTTAAATAACCTAAGGAAGACATGAGAAAGAAAAAAGACACTCAAATCATTTAAGGTCATGGAGACAAAAACAAGTAGGTTGTAAATGTTTTGAGAGTGCTCTCCTAAATAATATCAAAGATGTAAAAGAACATACAGAAGTGGGAGGTTGGAGTGTGAACACTAAAAGCATAGTTTCCTGAATTTCTATGAACTCTTGGGACGTGAAATTAAGTTTATTGTAAAACACTTGAGATTTGACCTGAAAATACATGCAAAAGCTGTGTGCTGGTCTTTCAGGTAGATTCCACAAAAACGTAACTGGTGTTTTTTTTTGTTTTTTGTTTTTTTTTCTGATCTGTTCTACAGAACAAGGGAATCCACGAGTGGAACTTCAACGCCACGTCTGTGCGGGGTGTCAGGTCAGGTTCAAACCCCATCAGACTAGCAGTTGGTCCCATTTCTTGGTGTCAAAGCCCATTCATGATTCTGTTAGGGCTTTAAGTCATTGTTGAAAGTGTTTTTGTTAGTTTTAGTGACCGAAATGTAAAAAATGTACCCTTAGACAAGTGGGGCATCTTACTTCTTCAGTTAAACTGTTTCAGAGAGATTGTGTGTAAACATCTTCACCAAATGTTGAATTCAAATGTCAGTGAAGAAGAACGATAGAGAGGTAAAGTGTGGTTGAAAAGCCATCTCAAAGTGATCGTCACTTTACTCATTAGTTAACAAACTCCGGGTCACTTCTGCAGTTCTGTGAGCTGAAGGCATAGTCCATATTTTAAGTAGGGCTCCTGGTAGCCTACTAATTGTTTGGTTTTTTTTTGTCTTGAAGTTGTTCCCTTTTCTTCAGTCTGTTCTGTCACTGCACTAATCCCTTATACATTTGCAAAGAAATTTCCACATACGCCGCTGGACTACTTTTAGCGCTCAAGTGACCGAAATGTAACCAAGAGAATCCTGTCACCTTCAAAAGATTTTTCAGAATAAAAGATCGTTCAAATGTAGTCATTTTGCTTCCCTCACCAAACTTAACAGCTCAAGTGATTTGAAGATATAGCTGAGAGAATCCGGTTGTTTTCAAAATAAAAGAAAAAAACAGATATAATTACCAGTAATTATTTCCCCTGCGGCTTGGTGCCAATTGATCCACTGATAACAGTGGTTGGGGACCGCTGCTTTAAGGTTCAAGCATCAGCCCCAGCTCCCTTTGTTTGTGTGGGGGTTGACATTTTTGCAATCTGCTCCTCTTCATGCCAGCTTCCTCATAAAAGAGAAAGATGGAGATAAACAAGCAGGAAGGAACATGAATTCAGATTGTAATCAAATGCTCCAGTTTTAGAAACACTCCTTATCTCATATATTTGTGTCCAAGAGTTAGTTTTTCCTCGTCTGGACTTGTTTCATAAATGAATAAGATTTCAAAGCCAATTTTACCCAAAAAATGCACCGATTTGCTCTCAACTCTCCAAACTTTATCCCAACAGTACTAGTCAGAACAAACTTGTGTTTGCAGACATTAAGGACATCTCCTTTTCCTTGACTTCTCCCGTCTGGATTAAGTTAAAGACCTCCGCGTGTGATTTTTCCCTCCTATTTCTTTTACCTCGACGGTCCTCAAAGGAATTTAGTGTGTGATCGGACAGAACTGAGGGTTTGTGCTTGCACGTTGCTAAGGAACGGCTCATTCTCTGAGCCCACTCAGCCTGCAGACAGTCAGCAGGACACAAAAGCAGCTCTCTGAGCAGCAGTGCCAACCCAAGCACACACTGACACAAACTTAAACTGTCTTATAATTGTATTCTTATTTTATATCTTTTTTATTGTTATTTTAGATTTTTTTTTAAATTGCTGTTTTCGGCTTCATAGTTAGACATTTTTTACATCAGTCGGGGAACGACAGATGAGAAACAGCTGCTGTGCTAATTCTGGCTAATTGCATAAAAAATGCTTTAAATGTGCACTGTCCCTGAGAAATAAATCAATGAAAACTTCTATGTCTGGCTCTCAAATCCGACCCTGGAACTCAAAGAGATGGACAAAGCATCATCTCGACAGACGAAGATTTCATTTGACCATTTCTTTTCCTTAGCAGATGTCTTTTGAAAGGTTTGCTTTTATTGATTCAAGATATCAATAGTCTAGATTTAATAAAATCTTGGTTTAGTGAGTGATATCATTCCTGGCACAGTGAGAACTTGATTTTCGTCTGTTTCTTCTCAGCATTTCCAAGTTTGACGAGCGCAGCGCCTTCCTCTATGTTCTCCACAATGCCGAGGACTTCCAGATCTACTTCTGCACAGAGATACACTGTAAAAGGTCGGTAGGCCTTTCATGGCTTCCATTCTGGTTTAATCGTGAGCACTTTATCCCATAAATCCTTGATAAGCGACTCTCCTGCTGCACAGCAGTGGTCTCTGGTAGCTTTAAAACGAAAGGTTTGAGACATATCTCACTGATCTAAAGTTCGGAGCCTGAATGATGGCGCCACACCTGAAAAAAGAGAGATTTTTATTTTTCAACTCAATTTTCAATTCAAATTAGAATAAAAAATGTAAAGCAGAAAATATTCTCACCTTGTCATTTTTTTCCACTAATGGTGATTCACCATAAAACTCAAAGGATTATCAGCCTTGTTGTTGTTTAGACTGTGGTTACTTATCCCAAAATGCCACTGCACGGCGACCTAAATGCACGTTTTTCAGCAAGTTTGACAGCATTTGTAATCAAGAGGAGGCCGTCACATTTTTGTTTGCCACGCAGTAACAGCTGAGGTTCTAAGACAAAACGCATTATCTCTAAAAGCTGACATTGGACAGTGGCCGTCCGGGCACATTTTGAGACATTTTCAGATTGGGTGATGGCAGTCCGGTGACAGGTGGGGATGATGCCATTACAAAATCAGGGGACAGCCGGGCAGCACCAGGTCGGTGGCAGCCAGGTTGTTGGCTGGCAGCAGCTCTCATTGGACTATGTATACATGTCTTCAGACAGTGCTTGTCCATTTAGCTGCCTGGTAGCCCGGGGGTGTATAAAAAGCAGGCCATCCTGCACGACTGATGGCCACATAACTGCCACCGTCTACATTTGTGACCACGACAATGTTTTTCAGTCAGTTTTACAGTCTCGAGGTGGCTAGAGAGTCTCTAACGGACGCTTGGAATGCGCACGCATCATAAAAACAGCACTAACGGGCTCCTTGTGCAGTCTGCAGGATTTTTGAGGGTGGAGAATGAAAAATCTACACAACACGCCTGTGACCACCTACTTCACCATTACGTGTTGTTGAAGTGTTTGCTTCGACCTGTCGCTTGCAGCATATCTGTAGAAATAAACTGTGCATGAACATTTTGACACTTCCCGCTCACCGTGTGGTCAACAACCTCATTATTTTCTGTGGGTCACCTGTGTATCTCTTACAAGCTTGCCCTTAACCCCCATAAGGGCAATTGTGACTGAAGCGTGACCTCTAAAGATGTCAAAGACAGTCATTGTTATAATAGGTTGTCTGTTTTCCTGAGTCCTTTGGCTTACATTTGTTTGTTTGTGATGGGTTTTCATGGGGAACGGTGAAGAAGAATAATCCCCCATAGTTCCCTATAAACTCAAACGAATCTCTCTCTGGAAGAATGGTGAGGCCAGGGGCTTGACTGAGATTTTGTATGGAATAGTAATTGTCATTTACAGGCAAAAAAGATTGAGGATAATGAGGATTAAAGAGTATCTTTTCTCATTAACAATAGAACAGTTTGTGTGGAATGGTCGGTTTCTCTTGAACAAAGATTGAACAGGGTCATGTCTGAGGTTTTCAGTTTTTTTACTTTCTATCTGTCTCAGTAGAAGTGTATCCATGATTAACATTTTTGACCACACTCATCTTTTTAGGAGCAACAACTTGTAGAATCGATGACTGACAAAAGATTGTTTTTACCCAACTGAAAGTGAAAATGTCACAATATATTTTGGATTTGATTCTGAAGTGTATGCATAAAGCTTGCTGCTGCAAGAATCTCTTTCTGCAGTAACTTGAAGGTCTTCTGTCAGTTCTGAACGCTGGTGGGAAATTTCCCATTCTTCCATCAGCAGCACACCTTGTTTCATTTCAACCCCATCATGTCCCCTGCCAGCTGCTCTTTGCAGCTCTGTGTTCCAACTAGTGACTCTCAGATCTGAGGCTTCCAGTGCCATTATCTGGAGTGTGAGAGCCCAGTGACTCATGCCTGCTGTTGCCGTTACCGACGCTCCCTTTATCTCTGCTGCTGCAGGAAAAAAATGGTTTAAAAGACAGGAAATGGAGGAAACCAGCAGATCAAAATGAGGAATAAAAAGTCACAAACAGCAACAGACAGGAGTGATTTGCATGTCTGCCTGCAGACATTGTGATTGGGTTGTGTGCACAATGACAGTGTGGTTGAACACCTGCAGGCGTCAAGTGTGACAGCATGATGAGTGATAATTCACAGCTTGTGAGCAGCGCCGACAGTAAATGTCACTGTATGAATGCATTGTGGAGGAGGCGCATGTAAACACACTGTTACCCCATCAGGAAGGATCAAGGGCTAAACGGCACCTTTTAATGACAATATAATAAAAATGTAAATTTTATATATATATATATATAGATGTATAGATATATAGATATAGATATAGATATAGATATATAGATATATATAGAGGTAGAGAGAGAGAAATAACACCAGATAAAGAAAACAAAAACAAAACAGTTTAACAATGAAAGACAAAAAAAGTAAAAAGGAAAGCAACAAAATAAAATTAAAACTGCATTAGAAATTGCATATAAGTAGAATAGTTGAGTAACCGGAGTAACAACTTAGAAACACTAGTACTGTCCAAAAAAATGTTTGTTTTTTTAAGATGATAAAAAAAGAGGAGTAAACTTAGAGTTTCATCTCAGTCCTTAGGATGTTTCAGGCTGAAGATGCAGCAGAACTGAAAGCTTGTTTTCCAAAGTTGTTTCAAACACAGTAAACAAGCAAATAAGAATTCACTAGAACGAATAGCAAAATGAATTCTTGACATTTATGGGAGAATACTTAAATAAGACGGAACAAGATCAAGAAGACTTTTGTAGATCAAAGTCAGCCTCTGAAAATAATGTCTAAAGGATTATAAATATCATTGAGTTGATCAGTGTTCACTTTTATGCAGATGATGTTCTGTTGCATCTTCAAATTTGAAAACCTTCCCAAGAATAATGTTTAGATTAAAATGATTCAAAATCGTGTATTTGTCCTATTAATCTTCAGTGCAGAAGAATGCAGCATTCTATAAACACATTTAATTCTGTTTTTTTACATTTTTTTTCAGCTATTAACAAAGCTGATTGCACACAAGCTTACAGATTTTGCTTCATGTTTGTTTCTCTCATGAAATAATAAGTAAGTCTGTATTTTCTTTATTCTGCTTTCTGCAGGTTTTGTGATCTGGTCAACAGTATAACAGAAGAAGCCTGGAAGGGTCCAGAGGAAGGAGACTGTGATGCCGACACCTTAGAAGTCAGTTGATTGAAGTGAACATTTGTAACATAAATAATTTACTGCGTTTTCTGGGAAATTAATTAATGTTATAGGGCGCACTGGATAATAATGTGCACCATCAATGAATGGTCTATTTTTGAGTTTGTCATATAAAAGACTCACTGAGCTATAAGGTCATAACAAAAAAGTCAAAGATGAGTCCACCAGTCAGTCAGGCTTTAACTGTGTTCCCAGTTGTTTGTTACAAACTACATGTTATCCATGTTAGAGAAATTTGCTGCGCTAGCGTGTTCACCATACCTGTAACTCTCAGCTTTGTTTACAACGCATAAAAAAACAGCCTGATACAAAAAACAGACTGATTCAGTTAAAGCAAACGTTACTGTGACTATGCTAATAATTCCCAACCTTGTTAATAACACGTAAAAAAGAAATCACAGTTTGACACTGCTACACTTTAGCCACGTTAGCATACACACAATAAGACCCATCCTTGTTTGCATTTGAACTAATCCACATAAAAAGGCGCTCCAGAATATAAGGCGCCCTCATTTATAGTGTGTGTGCTATATAGTGTGAAAAATATGATAATTTCATTTTGAATAGAGTTCCTCTTCTCTGTATCAAAGTTTTGGTAGAAAACCAACCTAAATGGTCCAAAAATGTTTTTTCTTTTTTTGAAGTTACTTTTTTTACTCAACAATACTTGTCATACAATAAGTCAAGTTTGTTGGTCTGTTTGGTTGCATCCTGTTGCATTTCCGCTTTGCCTGCTTTTCACAAATGTCACAGGAAACATGATGCGATGTTGGTTTTTCCATCAAAACTGTTGCAGAAAAACCTCAAAACCGTGTTTTCACAGACATCTTATGAGAGCTGACACTTGTCATGCAAAGGTTACGTTTCACAAAAAGCAGGTTTTTTAGAGCCGCTTTTCTAGTTTCCTCTCATTTCTCATGCAGGTTTTCTTTTCCAGTTCATGACAGTTAATATAACAGCAAAAGTTTCCTCTTAACACTCTGAAATGAGCAACCGCCTGCTTGGATGTGGCCTGTTTTTCTCTTCTTTTGGCTTGTGGGCTTTGTGACGGCACCAACACCTGCTGTCATCGTCACCTGGCTTCCCAGCAGAGCGGACGTCAAAGAAAAGCTAATTACACGAATTGCTGCGGCACCGTTTTGGGTCCAGCATGGCAGCATTCAGATGCCTCGCAGGTTCCACTCAGAGGGATTTTTGTGCACTTGAGCCTCCAGCTGTGCTAAACCGACAGCAGATCTGCAACCTCAAGTGTGTTTCTTTGACAAGCAACCTAAAAACCCATGACTCGCCTCAACTGTAAATTCAGCTCGATAAGAAAAATGTAAAAACTAACTTAATATTTGAAGAAGACCACATAAAATGCAAATGAAATGCATAGAAAGAAGAAATGGTTTTAAAACCGTGATTAAAACATAGTCTTGACTGACCCGCATATTTTCTAGAACGTTGAAGCCTCAAAACGTAACATTTTTTCTCTGAACTTCTGTACAAAAGATTTGAATGTTTTTTTACAAGACCTAAGCAGTGATAGGAGTTTAACCCTAAGGTTTAAAGTTTTTTTTTTTTTTTCTAATTCAGTAAAAAAGTGAAAAATCTGCAATCAAGAAAACTGCATCAAATCATTGTAACCTTTTAACACCAGAGTTGTTGCTGGCTGCACACATGCTTTGAAGTTCTGTAACATTTCAACAGCTTGGAATTACTTTCATTGCGTAAATGGTTGAAGAGTTACAGTAATCCAAAGAGCGTCAGTGCTGGAGCTAAAGCTTCTAAGGCTTTTGTGGAAACTGCCCTTACGGCTGTGTGCATGTGAAAAATGTGCGCACCTGGACAGGGCACACAGGTGACCCGTCCAGGTGTGCACAGTGTTATTTCCCCTCCTTCAAATTCAAATTTCATGCTTTTATCTTTAATAAGCAACACTTAAGTCACATGCTCCACATATGTACCGCTAGCACCTGTTGAAACTACAGCGGCATTGACGTCTCATTGGACGTCAAACGCTGAACACCTCGCTGCTAGAATCTGTGTATTTTAGCGTGGCGTTTGGAAAGGTTACTGTTGTTACTGCCAATACAATTCACAATACAATTCTTTTTTTTTTTTTAACTTGCGACAGTGCACACTGTCTGCAGCCTGTACTACAGACGCACTTTTAGACCATAAGGTGAACCATTTAAACGTTCTTAGAAAATGATTTTCATTCCCACGTCTGAGAATTACATTTTAAATGTATTTTTGTTTAAACTTAATCTTTCTGGACTTTGGGTTAAAAGTTCACTGCAAGATATCCTGCAGTTTTTTGTCACAAGCCATGAAGCAAAATGAAAGAAAACAAAAGATGAAAATTCAATAGTGCTTGATTCATTTGTTTTACTCATCTAGATTCACTTCAGCAACAAAAAATCTTCCACCAATTGACATTTATATATATATATATGATAACATTTTAGATAGATCCTAAAGAATTAGTTCCATGAGGCTTGATGAGAGATGGGCTGTTTTTTTAAAGCCACATTGAAACAAAGTTGTGCATGCTATGTCAGCAATGTTGCCACAAAGCTATGCCGGCACCGATACGCAATATCTTTAAGGTTGAAACTTATTGGTCCAGTAAAAAATGATGACTTGGCACCAGGACCAAATGGTACCAGTTTCAGGACCGGATCCCTCCTTTTAACACACTTGTTCATCAGATGCCTTAACATTAGAGGACAGCCAGGTTCTCCAGCATTTACAAACAGGCTATTTGCACTCCAACATCCAGTCATATTAAGCCTCATGCTGTTCTTATAGACCACAATGAGTTGTGCACTGCTGCCTATGTGTTTACTTCATAACCAGTGGTGTGCCACAAAGAGTTTCTGGGTCAGCTGTTAGCTGTTCTTCCCTGAAGATATCGCTGTCATAAGGCATTGGTAATAATATGATCCAAAATAGCTAAATGAGGTGCATTCACAAGAGCCTCATGAGGCGGGACAAAGTCAGGAATCCAAAGTACTTTGGTCTTTTCTGCTGCCAACAGTCATTAGTTTGGTCTTTCTGGCTTTGCACATAATGTCAGACTGAGTTGCTTGTGGAGGACAGACATCCTGTTGAATACCAGCAGAACAAGGAGGAAGTACCATCAAGTCATCAGCATAAAGTAGAAGATTAATGATCATGTAAATAGCCAGTCTGACTTTCATTCAGCTTTACACTGATGTTGATTTTGGAAGGAGACAGTACGGAAAAAAAAAACATTTCCCAAATATCAGTCATAGACCAAAGAGCCTTTGACACTAAGAGTGTGATCAGGAGATGAGGGGTCCTTGTTTGGGCTGTTGTGGTGCAGAAGTAGAGTGGTGAACCTCTGATCGGAAGATTGCAGAATCAATTCCCGCCCTGCCCGCTCATGTGTTGAAGTGTCCTTGGGAGAGTCACTGAACACCACATTGCTCCTGGCGGTCATAGGTTGCTTCCAGTGTTCAGCAGCAGAGCTGCCATCAGAATGTGTGTGTGGCTCTTTGGGACTGTGACTTTAAAGCGCTTTGGGCCTTCTAAGAAGGTAGTAAAGTACTATATACTGTAAGGATACACAGTTTATCATTTCTCTTTCTCTACAGTTTGTGAGTGATCGGGTAAAATGTCTCTGATGTGTCAATGAAAACCAAAGAAATGGCAGATTTCTTTCAGGCCGAAGATTCATTATTCCGAAACATTACTTTAATCTTTAGTTGACTATAACATTGGAAGTACTTTGCTGGGCTACTTTTTTTTAGTTTACAGTCATCGATATCTCCTAGTTAATAATAAACTGAGTTCCCATTTACATATAAACTTGTTTTGATATTTAACTATGATACTAAACTGCCTGTTAAAAAAGTAAATTTCATTTAAATGTTGTTCCTGAAGTCTTGATGTCTTTCTAAAATTTAACAAACCTACCATAACTGTTTCTAAAATGAATTGAAGATAAAAAACATACATTAGTAAATTGTATATTCTCTTATATTAATCATAAAAATGAATTAGGAAAAACAAAAAATACAATAAAAAGTCTCTGGTGATACAGGGATGAAACTGAAACCTCTTGGTCCTCATAGTTGTCTTGATTTTTTTCTGCTATTTGCAGAGCTACAGAATGAAGGTAGAAGAAATGTGAAGAAATTTGAGGAGTTTCTGGTTAAATCAGGTCGTTTCAGACCAAAAGCTTCTGAACAAACACAAGTGAAAAATGCATCTAACAGTTTGGCTGGAACGCCAAAATCTGCAATAAGAACTTCTGTCAGTTGTCAAATGTGGGCAAATTTGCAAAAACTAAGCAAAATAAAACACAAAGAAGCTGCCATTGAGGCGAAATGATCTGCTGCCAGTTCTCCATGAAGTGTGGTGAAAGCTGTCCAGTCATGTTTTTAGGCAAGATTTCATCTTTGTCTTCATCTGTTTTTTGTCTTTAGAGACCCACTCCAATAAAAATGGTGTTTTGAGTGTTTCCAACATGTTCTTGTAACATCTTTCTCATGATGGAGAACATCCAGTATATGAAGAAATGTTAGCTAAAAATTGAATTTCTGTATTTTTAATTGAAATCGTGGGGAATCTGGAGCAAATGAAAAAGGCTCTCTGAAAGATTGTATTTGTAATGCAATGTAATGTCATGTTTTTGCAGTATGACTATGAGTATGACGAACATGGAGAGAGGGTGATTTTGGGTAAAGGCACGTTTGGAGTCGTGTACGCTGGAAGAGACCTGAGCAACCAGGTCCGGCTGGCCATCAAGGAGATCCCAGAGAGAGACAGCAGGTTGGAAAAACGATTGTTATTCTTCTGTAACCGAAACTTTTAAAATGAAATGTTTTGTGAAATGATTCAGATCCATTATTTAGCAGGCAGATGTTAGAGCAGGGGCAGATATTTTTGATTTGAAAAAAAAAAATACTGCATGAAAAACAGGCTGTATTGGTAGTTCTGTGTTCCTGTACTCTAGCAAACACAGCCTCTTAGTGCCATCAGTGGTTTCAGGCACTGCGGTTCATATACTGAGCTTTGTTCTGCTAATCACGTCAGAAAACCAATGGGCCACTCCATTGCTACAAGAAGAGGAAGTCCTGCTGAATAATGGATAAAGGCACTGCGATGTTAGGTTAGAAAGGATTTGCTCAGATATGAGACTGAAATTCAGACTCAGTTTTTGCATCCTTTGTTTTGGATGAACGATGTTTCTAAACATAAATCAGATCACATTTTACTTAGCAATTTTACCAGCAAATATTATCATCCTAATTGTCACAGTAAAAGCAAAATTCCTAATATGCAAAAATGAAATTATGCTAATTGTAAATGATGCCTTCTGAACCTTGATAAAACTCTCAGAAACTGGCACAGAATTGACAAAAAAGGAATTCACAGCAGGCTCCGCCCTGTCATAGAATCGCCATGGCAACAATTCAACATTGTAAGCAATAAAGCTGCCAAAACCTAAAAGATGTATCATTCAGTCTCATATCCATTTTTATTAATCCATTCCTTCTTCTGTCAAATTCTAAGGCACTTCTGGATGCCCTGAAAGACATTTTCAGTCCTTTCTTTTAGACTTTTTCATCGAGGTTAAAAGATAATCTTTAAATCTTTTCAAAATGTTTTAAACAGTTCCAGATGGCACCTTTGTTCATAACTCACTCATGAATTTGAAAAAAATTCAAATAAAAGCTTGTTCCACTCAGAGCGCTCTGACTCGTCTCCTCTTACAATAAGCCTTGGTTATCAGGCCATTAAACTTTAGTTGCTAGAGAAATTCAAACATTTACTTTAAAGAAAAGAAGAGAAAATGTGTGTTTTTGTGTATTGTGTATCAGCCATGAGACATGAAAAAAATGCAATGGTTGCTATAATTACGTTGCAAATAACTTCATGAAGACTTTGAAAACCCAAATGTACAGTTTGAACGGGTATTTGTTTTGCATGGAGCAGGTGATAAATGAGCCTTGAACACGAGAACAACTGCTCCTGAAATGAGACTTTTTTATGAAAACATGTGGAGAAGAATAGTTCCAAAGTGAGTTTTGGAACTAGACACCCGTGTTGTCGTTTTGTTGGTTATGACTTTTGATTTTTAAAGACTAAACTAAAACATCTGCAGTCAAAAATGTCCTGGTAAATTTTCAGGCTTTTGCAGCCATGCATGAACACCTGAAGAGAAAGAATCAGAAAGTTTAGGGTTTGAAACTGGACGGAGATTTTGAACTTTTTTTTTTATGAAAAAAAGGAAATCCAGAGGAGGAGAAGAGATTTGTTTTAATCCTCTGATTCTCCATTTAGCTTCCAGTCTAAGAGTTGTTTTCTGGACGTGCAGGTACTCTCAGCCGCTCCACGAGGAGATAGCCCTCCATAAACACCTGAAGCACAAGAACATTGTACAGTATCTGGGCTCCATCAGCGAAAACGGTTTCATCAAGATCTTCATGGAGCAGGTTCCTGGAGGCAAGTGTTTCAGTGAACCTTTGTTTACCACATCAGGAATGTTTCTAAAGAATTAAAAAGACACAATTTATTATTCATGTGCATGCAGGGAGTCTGTCTGCCCTCCTGAGGTCCAAGTGGGGTCCTCTGAAGAACAATGAGCCCACCATCGGCTTCTACACGCGGCAAATTCTGGAAGGCCTCAAATACCTGCATGACAACCAGATAGCACACCGAGACATCAAGGTAAAGCTATCACCCCGACGTCTTCTGATGAATCCCTTCTGCCTCCGGCTGCTGGGAGTTCTGGGAAAACGTGGTGGTGTCCTCTTTCTGTCTGCATGACGGTCCTCCTCACGTCTGACTGAAGCTGCAGATTCTCATCTTTGCAGTCGCTTACATTGGCTTATAGTCGCTCAGCAAACATGGAGATACCGCAGTAGCTTTGTCATCCGTGCATGTGATCTGTGCAGGGTTCTCTGCTCTGTAACTGCTCAGTCAAGAACTCACCAACATTTTGATCTTCATGATGTTTGCAATTTCTGCCCGGAGAACCTAACAATAATTTTCTTCTAGAATTTAGTTAATTTGGCCTTTTTTTTGTTTTATTTTTCTTTGGGGAGTTTTTGTGTTCATTTTGGGTAGCAGCAATTAACAGCAGCCAATAATTAAATATCAAAAACAAAAGAAAAAAGTAAAAAAACATCTACCAAATTTGACCCTGTGGGTTCTCCAGGGTTAAATTTCTCAGGGTTCTTCTGTGCGTGACACAAGGAGCCCGTTAATGCTGTTCAAGTGATCAGTGAACACTGTTTGCAGCCTGACTTAGAAACAAGAAATTAGACGACCAGAGTTTGTGTGGGTGTCCTATTGGTGTCCTGTAGGTATCTCAGGTCCACTCCATGCTCACAGCATTTGTGCGCGGTCAGTAAGGAGCCGGTACTATCACCTTACTAACGACCAGAGTGTGTGTAACTTCCATTATACTTACGAATACGGTACTTCACGATACACTTCACGATACAACACAGCGATGGTGCGTTCCATTTCATGATATTCCTATATGAACTTCAAGGGAACTCCAAGACACACCTGAGCTTTCTTTAAGATGCATCACTCCTGTCTACGACCCTCTATAGGTCCAGATAACCCAAAAACTTGCAGCTTTCGTACGGGTCAACCCTGTGACTTCTAAAACGATGTGCTTTAAACAAACTCCTAAGAAGATCGTTTCTCATCTGTTCTAAATATTCATCTTCTTTCATAATCATCTCCTGTCTTAACAGCTTCTGTGACTTGTTTATGAGCTTGTGTGTATTCACTGGCGTGTCCATGATCCGCAGGGCGATAACGTCCTCATCAACACGTACAGCGGTGTCCTGAAGATCTCAGACTTTGGCACTTCAAAGAGGTTGGCTGGAATCAACCCCTGCACTGAAACTTTCACAGGTACTGACCCACCTCCAGGCGTCTTCTCCTCCTCGCTTGTTCAAAGAAACCATTTAAAACAATCTGTCAAATCCCTGCCACACCCCGAAACAGACCTGTCACTAACCTGAGAATAGACTGCGCCCAGGAGCCGCTGTAATTCAGGGAAACTCACAAAGAAAGCGCTGTTTTGTCAGTCAGCCCCCGCTTTGCCCGCATGTGACGTTACTGAAAAGAGCTGACTATTCCCAGACGCTGAGTTTGGCAGGAATCCAGTTCACCTCATCAGTGAAAACAGCCGCTGGCTGATTGGACTGGACGGGGACTTACCCTGAAAGTTTTTTCAAGGTAATGCTATAAATGCTGGCTGCTATAAATGCATCAGCTGCTGTTTTTAGGCATCTTAATGCAGCGTGTGAGCAGTCAGCAGGGTATTATTAGAACAAAGGAGTCGTTCTAGAGGAGATCTGAACACTGTGGAGTGTGACAGGATTAGCTGACATCGCTGAGACTCTTAGCTGTTGCTTACAAAAGCCCATAACCTCATTCTAACCTGATCTGTCATTTCCAGGAAGTGTCATCAGTTCAAGTCTGTGGGAGCATTTCCACTCCTCTTTTCCACGGTTGGCCTGACTTTTATTGGATGAATACGTTGCTTCAGTTGCTTCTTGTCTTTGAACAGCTGTACAAACAGAACACAAAGAGACACTAAACATGTGGGATGTCAAATAGAAGAAAGCTGAGCTATGTCCTCCTTACGTCACACAGGTAGAAACTTCAGACTTGACTTGTGGCTCATCAAGACTAGACTTTAATCTACACCCAACATTTAAGCCTGATTTAAGATTAGAAGCGAAGGCCTAAGAATTGACTCAAAATTACGTCCCAAAAATCCAACTTTGACTCAAAGCTTGTGGTCCACTGATCATAGTTTGTACATAACAACTACACGCTTTCTCCAACTGCATTTTTTGTCTGCTTCTGTTTCCAAACTCAAAATGCAGTTTTAACTTGACTGGAACAGAGACTTGTTTGCAGCCCTTTTAGTAATCTACATATAACCAGGTTAAATTTCTTACTCATACTTGATTTTGGTTCCTTATTTGACCACTTTAAGTATCAGCTGAATGGCTTAATTGACTGCGTGAAAGACTGGGGGTTCTACCTGAGTTTCCCGAGCGGCGTGATGAGCTTCATCCAGTGCGAGTTCTTGGACAAGACCCTTCACACTACTACCTAACTAAGAATATAGCCCCAAAGGGGCCCGATTCTGGCTCCCCCTGTGACGGTCCCAAGCCCGGATTAAATACAGGGCTGTGTCAGGAAGGGCATCCGGTGCAAAACTATCTGCCAAACCACCTGTGGGAATCAGTTAAAGCGGATTCGCCGTGGCGACTCCTGATGGGAAATGTCGAAAAGTGAACAACATTTGACCACTTTGTTGTTCAGTCTTTAGGAAATCTGGAGAAAGTGAAGGTAAAGAATCAGATCAAAACCTTCATGGAAGCCAACTTGTTTTTCAGGGACATTGCAGTACATGGCTCCTGAAATCATAGACAAGGGTCCTCGAGGATACGGCAAACCAGCAGACATCTGGTCCCTGGGCTGCACCATTATAGAAATGGCTACTGGGAGACCTCCATTCTACGAGCTGGGGGAGCCACAAGCCGCCATGTTCAAGGTGAGACTTGATGAAGGTGATGTTTCAGATTCTGAACCATGAAGATTCACAGATGAAGCTGCCAAAGAAGTGAAAAAGAAACCAAAAACATCCTCTTTTTCAGTTTTGTCATCTTCTTCTGTATGTCAAGTAGCCAAACTCCACACGTTTAGTAATGCTCGTCTAATTTTTCAAACGAAAATCTTCAGCTCAGGCTTTTTTTATTCGTTTTTATGCAAGATCTTGAAGTTTGTATCCAACCATTGATATTAATCAGAACTGTTTTAGAAAAGAATAACTGAAAACCTGGCACATTTTAAAAAACAGTTTTGTCATAAATAAAAGTGTTAACAGCAGAGTTCAAACATGATTGCAAACGTTCCTTTAAGAGTAGTGAAGCCACTATTTTCATCTCTGTGTCCAGCATACCTGATATATTCAAATGCTGCAGTTCTTTAAATGGCCACTAGAGGCTGTTTATAATAAAGAACAATTTTCCATTGGCTCCCAAATGGATGCAATCACAATCAGATATTTGTTTTCATTCTATTATACTGAACTTTTTTTACAATGGTTTAAACTTTGAGAATTTAAACAAGAGAGAAAAGTGTGCAAATGTTCATGTCTGTCTGAGAATAGTGGAGAAAGTTTGTACTGAGAAGTTTTACTGCCTTAAAATATTTGTGGTTCTACTTTGCTGATTTCACCTGTTGTGAGTTCTTTTTCGAACATAACTCTCCACAATAAAAGAGGGGACTGTGTACAGCCTGGTGTCAAAAATGTTTGCAATGTTTTATTGTTTTATTTTCTGTTCATAACAACTTAACATTATTTGAGGGTGTTTGTTTAGGTTTTCATTTGCAGATAGGTGGATGGGTCCATAAAAACTCTCACGTTACGTTGTCCCACCCAATCGCTCATTTTTTCTCATCTTTGAGTTAGGCGGAGTCAACTATAACATAACATATTCCCGTCCCACCTCAGGCTTTTGTGTTGGTTGAGCTGCCAGAACTAAAAGTTGTTCAGGTAGTTCTGACTCAACAATGAAAAAGCATTGAGTCATAAATTCCTGAGCTCTCAGTCGCCCTTTCATCAGGTTGTTTTGAAATCGGACTCACAGGTGAGGCCTTGGTTTTGCTTTAAGTTCATGGTGTGAGAAGGTGGAGCCTCCTGTCTACCTGATACCTGGAATCTAATCTGTGAAATTCAAGAGATCTGAACTGTTTTGATTCGAACTAGGAGTCATGAATGTGCATTTTTTTCAAGTTCCTTTACAAACACAACAATTTGACCAGCATTTGTGTTGAAACCTTTTGTGTGTCATCCATGTCTTTACTTAGGTCATTGCTATAAACTCAGCTGATCACACCTCTCATGTTCAGTTCGCTGCATGTATAAACACCCAGGTATTTTGCAGCACCTTTATGTGACGAAGCCCCACACAAACTCTCACTGCAGGTGTTTGAACACAAGCACGCAGCTGGATCTGATTGTGCTCATTGGAAAAACTCGCTTCCTCAGTTTACTTGTTTGCATCGGTTGTGAATTGAAAAACCTTCAGAGCGTCGCTGTGAGCAGACATCCTGTGCATGTGGACCAAATGTCAGGCAACATGGAAAAAGATGGGAAGATCCAGTCTGGTTCTGTGTGGCCTTTGCTTTGTTGTGGTGACGTGTAGAGACCTTTTCTTCCCTCCGGTTACTTTGTGCTGAGTCATGTTTTGAATTAATCACAACATGTGACATGCCACACCTGTTAACACATGCAGATTTATATTAGGAGCAAACTATCAAGTGTCACTGATAATGAAAAACTAATATAAGAAAATGAACAGAAGGTGAAACAAAAGCTCCTCAAACTGCTTGGAGAAAAAGAAAAATCAGAAAACGTCCCGTCATGCTCGTGGGGTCCTACTGTCACCGTCTGGGAGACATAGATATGGTTTATCCTGAGGCGCATATTTCATTCTGGAGGCGGTCTGTCCTTCATCTGATTAAAGCTGAGGAGTGTTCAAACTGTAAAGCCTCTCCCTCACTGTAATAATTCACCTGCAAAATATTAACACAAACATTTTCACTACGGCAATAAAATATTCAGAAAATCCATTAAGTGAATCTTATCATTCACCTAATCCAGTAAACTCAAATCAATTCAGACTGAAGGCGTCTCAATACAAAAATTCACCATCATCCCAAGCAGTGCCGGGAAAATTAGTTTAAAAAGTAATCGTAGTTACTTATTACTTCATCCAAAATTATTTGAGTTAGTGACTGAATTACTATTCAGGAAGAGCGACTAGTTTCCAGGAAAAACAACTCTTTCCATTACTGTTACTAAAATAACTGTAGTTCTAAAATGTGTATTTTACTGAACAGTTTTCTCAAAGCAAAGCAAATGAGTAAAAAAGATATGTACTGATAGATAACCTTCAATATTTATTGCATAGGGAATATTTTCTACCCAACTAAAAGAAAAACAAAAACAAAACATTAAAATAACATAAAATGAGTTTAACTCTGTGTTCCAAATGAAAAAAAAAATCACACGTTAAATCCCAGAAATTGGTCTGGTTTACGTCTATACTTATTTTCTGGATGTTGAAACAAATATTATGAATGGCGTATACTTAAAGGCCCTTTACTACTTAGAAGGCCCGAAGCGCTTTACAGTCACAGTTCCGTTCACACATGCTCACACACATTCACACACTGCTGGTGGCTCTACTGCTGAACAACTGCTGAACAACTGCTGAATAACCACCAGTTCAATGTCTTGCCCAAGGACACGTCGACAGATGGGCTGGCAAGGTAGGAACCAAACCTGCAATTTACTGATCAGAGGTTGATGGCTCTACCTCTGCACTAGGACCAGCCTTTAAAATCTTTAGAAGATCTGCTCTTGGGAAAAAAGAATAGGTTCTCTAGGAGTTCAGGAGCCGGAAGCAGACGAGCACAGAGTCACCGGCAAGAGAAAATACATTTTGTTGAATGTGTGCAGTAACTGGAATCTTCATTGAAGCAAAGGAAATCTCCCATCAAGCTTCCGTTTAAATTGTAAGAAGTAAGACTTTTCAAGATTCCCAGGGGATGTGGTAAGCTTACTGCAGTGTTTTTTGTAGCTTTTTTATTATTTTCTTTTGCATAAATATTCCTGATTATTTCAGTGAAAGAGATGAAAGAACAATGTCTTTTGGAATAGGCTATAGTTTGATCCAGCTGGACTTCAGGTGTTCTGCTTGGCTTGAACCTGCTCACAGGTGGAGGTGTGTCTGCCTCCTTCTCTGTATTCAGGGTGAACTGCTCGTCTAGAAAATTCATATTGGTCCCCAGACCAAATTAAAGTAATGATCTGTTTCCTCGTTGTTGGATTTCTAATAGCAGACAGTTCCGTCCCACCCTGCCCCCCCACAGCAGGTCCTCTGCTCTGCGTTGCAGCCATCAGATCAACATTCATTTTCTGTCTTACTAAAAACTACAAATAGTTGCCATATTCTCTCTTTAATTCAATAAAATCTCAAACCCAGAATATTAACATAAGTTGAAGTGTATTCATGGGTTCCAAAGGGTTAAAGGGTTAAACTTGGCACTGGAATCAAACACCCCCCTCGTGGTCCCTGGTTTCTGTTGATTGTACACTGAAAAAAGACAGAGACCAGTATTCTTTGTTGTTTAAAGGTGGGCCGGCCTCTGTGTGGCCTTTACCAAACAATCCTGGTTTGAATGCCATGAAATGTGTTTACATGTCTTCTTTAATGACGAAGTGTCCAGTTTAGACAGGAATTTACTAGTGCCTTGTTGTTGAGAAAACCAACAAAAATGAAGGACTTTCTGCAAGCTACTGGAGTTTTCTTATGTCTTGGTCACATCTAGCCCTTTGATTCAGGCTGCCTGTAGGAGAAAAATAGGCAAAACCTGTATGGGGCGTGCAGGGTCCCATATGAAATATCAAGGTCGTTGACCCCTTAATGAGCCCATATACTGAGGCTAAAATGTTGGTGCACATTTCTTCTACAAGCATGCTCCAAGCGACATGTCATACACATAATAGCATGCAATGGGGTAAGTAAGGGTGAAGTAGGTGAGATGCCGCTGTATTGAACAGATTTTTCTACCCCCCCAACATACACACACAGAGTCCTGAGGACTGCGTGAGGAGTCCATTAGTGCCATTCACAAATGGCATGCTCCTTCGACCATCAGTGTTGTTTGTATGGGCATCTTCTGGGCACTTATGCATCACCTGCACACCCTGTTCGTATAACATTATAACATTGGTGCCCACTCTGTAGGGGGCTAGTGGACACACTTTACCAATGGCTAGCAGGGATGGGCAACTCCAGGCTTCAAGGACCAGTGTGTCTGCATGATTTCTAGATATCTTTGCTGTACTCATGACTGATTACCTGGTTCAGGTGTGTTCTTCCAAGTAGAACATGCCAGAGCATGGTATGTTGAAAAACATGCAGGAATGAGGCCTGGAGTTGCCCATTTTTGCCTAGAGTGTGGCATAAGGGCACCGTATGACAGCATCCACCCATAAGTCATAAGTGCATGTCACTTTTATTATCCTTGCAAATGCTTCATGATGCACTTACCACACGCACAACAATGGTACGTTCCATTTTCATGACTCCCCCTGAGATGGTCGCACGACCCTTAAGGGAACTACAAGACACACCTGTGCTCCTGTTTAAGGCCAGCTGCCCCCCACACAGACCAAAAACCCACAACCCCAAATGGGTCAACCTCATATGAATCAATGTGACCAAGGCTTTATAAACCTGAATGTCTGGCCAAATGTCTCTCTTTGTTGGCTCTTGCAGTGTCTGTCCTTGCATAAGCTTCATCAGCCTGCACACTAACTGATGAGACGCCTGACCGGCGTGGTCTGCTTTATGATCAAGAACAGGTCTGACCTTCAGGTCATCACTGCATTATTCTGCAGTCAGTGCTGCTCCTAAGCAGCTGTGGAGAAGGCCAGCTCTTCTGTTGATGACGCGAGCTTTGATTCTTTAAGAACTTTTTTCTTCATATTGTGAGGAAAAGCGTAAATCCTGGAGTACAACAACACACCCCCAACAACGGCTAACAGAGCTAGGTGACCATTCACGCAAATGCTAATACTAATTCAAAAACAAACATTGACATTACAGACTGTACCTAGCATGACTTTACAGACTTTACTGCTGTTCACAGCAATGATGAACAACAGTCTTCAACAGCCAAAACTGAAATATTCGAGAACAGTTCATGTTTGATACGTAGTAACTTACAGCATGGTGCAAAACTGACTGCTTCTCAGTAACACGGATAATGAGGAAACAAACAAAGATACAGACAATGGCTTACCAAGAAAAAAAAAAAATCAATAAGTTAACAATGCAAACATTAAACATCTTATCAGGTCTTCTGAGAGAATAAAGAAACAGACCAGATGGAGCTTGTGTGGCCTTGTTGACATGAAGAACAAAAGGAATCTCTCCACAAAGGCTTCACATGTTTCCATCGCAATGATCTCATGCTGTTTTTGCCTTTTAAGAGAGATCACTGAGAGACATCTTACACGCAAAATCATCCTGATAGGATCTGCAGTCATGCCTGTGGAATGTCTTAGGCCCAAACATCAGCATTCCTCAGGATTATTGACTGGAATTTCTGGGTATCTTCCAACTACTGATCTGGGAAGTCCTGACTGAGCAATGACAAGTCAAAAAGATGTTTCTCCCTGATTGATTTCTTACTGTTTGGTCTTTTCCTGCAGGTGGGGATGTTTAAGATCCATCCAGAGATCCCAGACTCCATGTCCCTGGAGGCCAAAGCCTTCATCCTGCGCTGCTTTGAGCCTGATCCGGATCGGCGGGCCACAGCTTTTGATCTGCTTACTGATGAATTCCTCACTGTCACCAGTCGCAGGAGGAAGAACAAGAACAGCCTCACAGGTGGATGCTCCTCAACACTTCCAGATCTTTCTTCTTCACCACATTTAAGGCAGCAAGAAGGAAATCCCCAGATTTATAGTTATCACAATTATTTACTGAAATTTAAAACATAAAATACTGTTCATCATGATACAATGATTCCCTAAAGTCCCACTCCAATCATCTTTTGATCTAATTTTAAAGCGTTCCTAGTGGTCTTTTAATTATGGTTATGTTTTTTTTATCATTTTCAAGGACATTGTTTCCACAGAGCAGCAGTAGTTCATTAGAAATTCACCTCTCAGTTGTTGGTGGGACCATTGGCGTAGAGCTCTCCGTTTACACTCTCTCCCGCTAGCTTACAGCCCCTCACAACCCCAGTTCTGAGTAGCAGAGCAAACAGTACTAGCAACAGTAGCAACATCAAAAATAGCAAGCAACATTGCAGCTATCCACCAGTTTTGATCCAGATCCAGCTCAGACGAGGAAAACAAAGACGTACATGGATCTATTTGTCTGCAGGGGGATGCATCAGAATGGAGCAGAGCAGGGAGCTTGTGGCTTGCCGTAGATTTTTCCAATAAAATGTTTTGTCTGCAACTAATTTGAATAATGAAATATTTTAAAATTCAATTTTAATCTTAATTCTCTTTATCCTCCAGCATTACAAATCTACCACAAAAATATGTTAAAAACACAATATCGGAGTGGCTCTTTAAATATACATGACTGTGTTATAATATAGAAAATACTGCATGGTTTATTATAATATAGCAATGTTTACAAAAATATTCTTAAACTTACCTATATGACATATTTAGTAATATGAAAGATTGCATTTGAATGTATTCAATATATTATACTGTGTGATATGATTTTAGCTTCTATAAATATGTCATTATAGCCTCTAAACTGATTATAAGACTGAATCATTTCAGATTTTAGATTTTCTAGTTATCTTGTACATTTGTCTTGTTACTGGGCAAATTTTCTTGGAAATATTTTCCTTCCAGCTTCTCTAACATGTCTCTTTCCCCCCTCAGCTCAGTCTGCCGGGACCGGTGAGTATTTCTGCCTTCTGTACTCATATATGTCTTTACACTTGCTCTGTTTCGTAAACTGGCTGTCATTTTATGAAAACAGCTGCCTGCTTTGCTAACCATGTGGGCCACAGTTTACTTGCGTCCCTCACTGCAGTCGCCTTCCTTCTAAGAACTCAAAATAGTTGTTACACAACCACATGTTCTCCTGCCACTAAAGTACTGGCACTGGGACTTACCACTAAATTCAAGTTGCATCACTTTTGATGAATTAGTGCAGACGGGTTTTTCTTCACTGGAACCTCTAAACGGCTTCATGCCTGCTGCAGAGTACCTTCGCAGCATCTCCCTGCCTGTGCCAGTGGTGGTGGAAGACACCAGCAGCAGCAGTGAGTACGGCTCCGTCTCCCCTGACAACGACCTCAACAGCAACCCCTTCATCTTCAAGCCCAGCATCAAGTGCTACAGCGAGAAGGACGTCAAGGGACCTCGATCACTCTTTCTCAGGTGCAGCAAATTGGACGTCTTTTGTTTTTCTTTTATTGGTGGGAAACAATCTGCTTTGCACATTTAGACTGACAGAGGGAGCTCATACCCTCAAGACAAAAAAAAACTAGAATAATGTCAACAGGGACACATCTTTCCAAAGTTTGGAAATGTTTTTCAAAGTTAAAATCATTAAGTTTCACAGAGTTCTGGCTTTAGTGAAGACATGAAAACGTGCAAATGTGCTAAAGTAACACAGGAAGTGTTTCCACCATCATCCAGACTGGACTCTTTTGACAGAAGGTTTGGCAAATTTTTCATGTTCATTAAATGAATTTTCCTTACAAATATTGCTCTGTGTAAAGGGGTAACAGAAGCAACTAACAAAATACCTTCGGTAATGATAAAGAACGTTCAAAAATATATGCCGGTAAATACGATATGAAAATATACATTTGTTTAATAATGATAAATAATAAAATTAACAAATGATTATTGTTTAAAGTCCTATTATATCTATTTATCAATCTTTTTTAAAAGCATTCCCTGTAGTATTTTAATTAAGATTATGTCATTTTTAGCCCAAAAATCCTGTTTTTTTTTATCCAGGACATAGTTTCTGCAGAGTGTCAGGAGTTCATTAGAAATTTTCCTCTAAATTGTGGCTGGGACTGTTGGCACAAATCAACCTTTCCCCCTTTCCTTTCCAATTGCTAAGAGTTCAATCAGGAGAGTTGTGGCCCGCCCAGCGATTTTTCTACACCACCTCATTTTTAAACCAGAAGGTTTTTCATCTGCTTCTGAGTCATAGCAATTTGCATAAGAAAATACTGTATTTCCTGCAGTGTAAGGCACACTTAAAAGCTTTAATGACTTTTCTAAGAACCACAGAGCACCTTATGAATTCCTTATACTGTTTATGGATGAATTATTGCTGTGCTTATTAATGTTGAAGTGATTTCGGGAAATATACGAAGCCTTTGTCACTAATGTAGGTTGGGTGCTATTGTGAATACACTAACGTGTATCGCTGACAGACTGTTTTATTTTTACATGTTACGAACAAGGTTTGGAGTATATTCACAGTAACATTTGTTGTAGCAGTGTCAGTCTGTTTAATTACGTGTTTAATGGCGTAGTAATTTAATTACATTTAATTACGCAAACAAGGTTGGGAGTTACATATATTGTAAAACGTTAACATGGTGAATGCTTCTAACGTGACTAATGTGTAGCTTGTTACAAACAAGTTCTAGAATTACTGTAAATGTAGTTCATAAAGTCTGACTGACCTATCTCGACTCTTTTGACTCGTTTTTGCACCTTATAACCCCACGTCCTCCATTGTCAGAAAAATACCACAAGATCATGTAAAAAAAACAAAACAATTTTTTATTAAAGTAAGTCTAGAAATTATGGCTGTCGGCGTTGACGCAGGCAATTAAATTTAAAAAAATGAACGCGTTAGTATTTATTAACGCAAATTAATTACACATCAAAAGCGACCGTCTTCCGCTGTGTGTCGGACGGTTCAGGCTTCAACAGGCTTCATTCCATTGATTTTTAGTACTTTATTATTGTTATTTTTTTTCAGTTTAAATTTTCAGTTTGAGTCTGCTTTTATAAAATGCGGACTATTTGATTGGTGGTGCGGCCCATTGTTACGGTAAGTCGAGAACGCATCGCTGGGCTGGCAGACCCCGACTGCAATAAAGTATCAGTAATGACGGTTAATTGATCACCTGACTTGATGGACAGTTACTATTAAAGTGACTGGAAGGGAAAGACGTGATCTGATTAATGCAGATCTATCTCAAGCACACACAGATGAAAAAAAAACGATGAAATAATTTAAACATTTAAAATGAAGAAAATATAAAACAATTATAAATGAAAACATTTTTAAAAAAATAAAGGGAAATAAAATCTACTTATCTATTTAGTTCATTGTAAAACATTTGATTTTGATGGAAATCCTTAAAATTGATTCCTAATGTATGAACACGTCCAGATATTATGTTTATTTATCAAATTCTTATCATTTTTTTCACATTTGTCTCCCAACATAAGGGATTTATTGGATGTTGGAGCTAAATTCAAGTTTTTTTTTTTTTTTTTGTTTTGTTTTTTTGTTTTTTTTCCCAGCATTCCGGTGGAAAACTTTGAGGACCACAGCGCTCCTCCTTCTCCGGATGAGAAGGACTCTGGCTTCTTCATGCTTCGGAAGGACAGTGAGAGACGAGCCACGTTGCACCACATCATGACAGAGGACCAGGACAAAGTGGTGGCAAACCTGACGGAGGCGCTGGCGCAGGTCTGGCGAGGGCTTCTGTTTCATCCTCTGAGCTGACTGCAGGAGCAGCCTTCCGCCTTTCCTCACCTTTCCTCCTCTCCTCTGCAGGGCTGTGAGGAGCTGAAGCTGAGTCCTCAGCACATCACCACCCTGGTGTCCAGCCTGGCTGACTTTGTGCGCATGGCCGACCGGAAGATCATCGCTAACACCCTGTCCCTGCTGAAGCTGGAGTTGGACTTTGACAGCGCCGCCATCAGTCAGCTGCAGGTGGCGCTCTTCAGCTTTCAGGATGCTGTAAGTTTACCAGCAGAGACTTTCACTAAAGCATCTCAGAACAACAAAAGAGAATGCAAGGGTCGTATTGCTCCTCTGCAGCCTGGTCACATGACTTCCTGTCTGTCATGCTCCCATGAGGCAAAGGGCACGTGAACCCCTGCCTTTAAAAACAGGAGATCTGAGGAAACATCTGCAAAATCCTCCTGAAAGAGGTGATCCTCTGTGCCTCCTCTGCCTTAGATGAAGCCATACAGCAGAAAGTGACTGCTTTCATGTTCATGTTACATAATAACAAACGTAATCTCTGGCGCCTCCTTTTGGCCGTCTGTAAGCTTAAAGAGGAAGAACATTTCAGGGAAACTGCAGAAAGGATGCTTCTGAACCTCTATGTCTATGTGCAGGTGAACAAAGTGCTGAGAAATCACAACATCAAGCCTCACTGGATGTTCGCTCTGGACAACATCATCCGCAAGGCGGTGCAGACGGCTATTACCATCCTGGTGCCAGGTATGTCGGCTGACCCTCCCTCCACAGGTGCAGGTAGAAGAGGAGAAAAGAATTTGATAAAGAACGTCTGACGAGTTGGACAGAATAACCATCAGGCAAACAAAATAACTTTTTGCTTGTTACAGTATTTCAGTGGTTTAACCTTTAATTTGATCATAAATGTAACAAACTGCAGATCTGCTGTTTTTACTTCCTTAACTTAATTTTAGTTGACAGAACAAAGTTATAACCATTGACTGTATATGAGAACTGGACAGTGTGACCCCTCCACCCTGGCGTTCCAAACAGGAAGTACCAGTTGGTTTCAAGAAGCGTTTGATTGACAGATTCACTTGTCTTGCTACAACATGGCTGCATCCATATTGTGATAAAATGCTGATTGAATTGTCTTCATTTGGTCAGTGCTGGAAGTAAACCTTTTTCTATGGATGATGCCACACACAAAGTCCAGTTTTCACATGCAGGCAATGGTTCAAGTTGAATCTTTTACTTTCTGCTTCAGAATGGAATACATCAGACCCTCTTCTGTAACCTTTCAGGAAAAGCTGACTGTTTACAGATGAAAAATATCAGATTTGAGGAACTGCAGCATTTATTGATGGACAAGAGATGAACATTCCTGCAGATGATAACTGATCAGGAAACAAGGACGTTAAAGATATATCCAATCAGATCAAGTCCAAATAAAAGTGGCTCTAAACTCCTAACAAAACCCTTAACAGCAGAGAGGTCACTGGTGACACCAAAAATAACACCATTTTTGTGTGATCAACCTGAATACGCTGATTCTGACAGTGCAAAGCCACTTTTCTCCACGACAGAATCAACTGATTTACTTTCCCTGCGTAAAAACTTGAAGAGTTACAGGAAGACACATTTTTTTGTTTTTGATCTGATTGTCTCACTAAAACACTAAACTAAAGAGCAGTACTTTGATATGGACAAACAGAAAAGTTGAGTTAAATTCGTAAAATGATTCAAATTTCTTGTGAACTTGTGTCTTCATTCTTTTGAGCTGTTAAGTTTTAATGGCGTTCACATTGAAGTGTACTGTACCAGAGTACATTTGCAGCTGAAGAACCACACTGAACTGCACTGGTGTTTTCCTGTATGCTCAGAGCTGAGGCCTCACTTTAGCCTGGCATCAGAAAGCGACCCTGCCGATCAGGATGACCTTGATGACGACGTAGAGCCGGGTAGAAGCTCCACTCACCAGAGCCGGGCACCTGCCGTCGCTGCCCGTGACGACACAGTGGCAACGTCCGGTGTCAGCACGCTCAGCTCCACAGTCTCCCACGAATCCCACAATGCACAACGCTCTGTGAGCATGGAGCTGGGCCGGATGAAGCTAGAGACCAACAGGTAGGCCGGAGCGCCGCCTCTCGCTTCGCTCTCACTGGCATTTTTCTCAAACTACTCCCCCCTGATGAATTCAGGCTGCTGGAGGAGCTTCTGGAGAAGGAGAAACAGTATCAGGCAATCCTGCAGCAAGTGCTGGAGGAGCGAGAGGAGGAGATCAGACTACTGAGACTGAGATCTGTGCCTGCAGGTCAGCAGCTTTTATTGAGCACTTCCTGTTCTTTTTTCTCTGTAGAAAAAAACCCTTCAACCTTCAAACCAGTTGTTGCAGATTCTCCTTTGAGCACTTCTGTGGGATTAAAAGAAATGAATGAAGCAGCTGTGATGTTAAATTATTCAATTAAAGCCCCTAAAAGAAAGGAAACCCAAGGAAGGGCACAAGATCAGATGATTTGGTGTCTCTTTGGGGTGTTGGTAAGAACACACTGAAGCCTTTTTTCAGATTTTTTGAGTCTGTTCACATTCATTCACATAAGGTTTAGAACTGAGACGTACAGGTGAGCATCATTATTGGTTGTTTCTATATGTGTGAGTGGTGTAAAGGAAAGGAAATAACACCACTTAGGATGAAGCTGGAATAAATAACAAAATAAAGCAAACTACCTTTACATACTTCCACAAATAAATGAAACCACAAATCAATGCAAAACATAAAGCAGTTTTGGTAGACTTGAACTGCAATAGAAAATGTTCCTTTCATTTCTTTTAGATAATTAACAACATTTGTTCACATTATGCACATAATATGCAACCACTGCTCTCATGCAGGCAGGTTGTAGTTTAGACTGTTGCTGTTGCTGAGATCTTACTTTTCTTGTTTTTGCTGGAGAATTATCGTTTATTTCAGTCTGAGATTGAACATGCTTGGAGATGTTTGGAGATTGAAAAAAGGTTGGTGGTATTTCCAGTTTTAGAAGGAGCATGCCTTCTGCGTCATTTGTAAAGCACGTTACTCTGTTTTTTGACAGATTTTGAATAACTAAAATACCTCCACACAGCAGGGGCCGAAATTTTATTTTAACACTTTAACACAATTTTATTTTTTAACACTGACCAAGTTAGCTGGTTGATTTAAAAAAAAATCTGCCAGCCAAACATATATTTTATCAGCCAAATTCTATTATTTTACACAGAAATACCTTAAACATTTTTTAAGTAAATAATTTGGCATTAAAGTTATTAATAAATGATATGAACTCATCTTTACAGTCATCTAACAGTAAACTCTAATTCAAACATGCTGAGAAAACAAGGACAGATTTAGTAGATATTTCCTAAATCATAACAAGAAACGCCTGAAAACAATATAATGTTTTGGGTTATTGACATTAGATATAATTATTGACATTAAAGCTGCAGCTTTAAGGAGGAAGGAGGATTGAGCACAACATCAGACAGGTCACAGTTTTTAGTGAAACACAGACTCTGTAATGCTACACAGACGCTGCTCAAACAGTGGATTCAATTCTGTTAATATTTAGAAAATACAGTTTTCATGAATGTTCTGAATTGTTGTCCGCCATGTTTTTAAGACAGGTCCATGAAAATACTGTCTGACTTTAAATTGGTCTGTGATCACACAGAACAGCAAGTTAGCACCATAGCATTAGCAGCTAACAATATAGCATCATAGCATTAGTGTCAAACAACAGCGCTGTCTACAAATCAACACATTCATTCATCCATTCATTTTCCAAACCGCTTTATCCCTTTCGGGGTCACGGGGCTGCCGGAGCCTAACCCGGCTAGTCATGGGCGAAGGCAGGGGACACCCCTGGACTGGTCTCCAGTCTGTCGCAGGGGCCACAATCACACACTCATGCACACTCACATCCACTCCTAGGGATAATTTAGAGTAACCAATTAACCTATGAAGCATGTTTTGGGATGGTGGGAAGAAGCCAAAGTCCCCGGAGAAAACCCACGCATGCACGGGGAGAACATGCAAACTCCACACAGAAAGGTCCCCCATTGGTGACATGGTTTCAAGTCCCCCAGCCAGGACTTGAACCTTCTTGCTGTGAGGCAAGAGTGCTAACCACTGTGCCACCGTGGTCCAAATCATCACATTTTATGAATCTGTCTGTTGCTGCTTTAATTGAAGCAGCTTTATCCTCCAGTTCTGACTGGATCCTGTTATAAATCGCCACATATTCCTCTGTTTCATCAGCCAAACTAAACACACCACAGTTAAAGTGACCATGGGGGTGGGGTCTTGTGTTGCGTGTTTTGTTTACATAAATTTACAGTTTAGCCGTGACGCACGCTACAACATCCACCTGTACATGCGCTTATTAGCCCCTTGTTAGCAAACAATAGCTTATGCAACTTTTTAAATGCATTGCTACAGCTTCTCACTTTACCGCTCCCTCTCCTCTGTCACTGTGCGTGCAGCTTATTGTTATCTTTTGTTAGAACCATTCCCAGTTGTCTTTTAATTATGATAATTTAGTTTTGATCCAGATACAGCTCTAACGAGGAAAACAAAGACGTTCGTGGATATATTTGTCTACAAGTGGATGCATCAGAATGGAGCGGAGGAGGGAGACTTTTCAGTTGCTGCATCACAAATTTAAGCTTTTTTAGGGTTTTTTTTTTCACAGACGTTTTTGATTAACTCCTGATTCATCACAATTTGAATAAAGAAATTATCTTTAATTTAGATTATTTTATATCTGTCCTCCATAATCAGAGAAATGCAAGAACATGTTAAAAACACCAAAAACACAGTTTTCATTGGAGATATATTTAAAAGTATTGTATAACGCCCCCTCCCTGTGGGAATGTTTGATTAAAAAATTCATCGTTCTGAGTGATTCTCAATATCCATTCCTGTCAGAAACCACAGTGGACCTCCAGGAGGAGCTCCAGAGTCAGCGCTCCAACAGACACGAAGACCCGGAGCTGAGCAGCTGGCTGAGGCTCTGCGGCCTAGAGCAGGATGCCATAGACACAGTGAGGCTCTGCTGCAATGCACAACACCTACGTTTGCTTTTGAACTAAACAAAATCAACTCCTGCAATTTTCCCAGATACTGCTCGAGGAATTCACACTAAACAACATCCTATGTGATGTAACGAGAGATGATCTGAAGAGCCTCAACCTGAGGTAACAAACTCACTTTTTTAGGCTTTTATTCTCACTTCTGCATCCAGACACACAAATAGAAAAATGCAGAAGAGAAGCTGCAAAAGCTGTTTCATAACGCTTTATTCTGCTGTGTTTTTCTGATGGGGAAATTGTTTTGAGTTCAGATGCAAGAGTTTAAAAGTTTTATTTTATTGAGTGAAAATATCTGTAATTCTTTGAGATAAAAACTGTGATATTAGTGAGTTGTGATAAGTAATTATTGAGTTTTCTGTAAAGAAATGCAACTTAAACTTAAGCTATCAGAATTACCAAAGTACAGTAATAATTTAGTGTAGGTTGCCACCCGGTGGTCAGTCTGTAGAATACATTGAAAGACAGAAAAAAGCCTTTCGGTAACTGAGTACTTCTCCACTTCATTGTTCCATAATAGTCAGTTAGCAGTAAATATTAGCTTAATGAAAGGTATATAAACATAAAAGTCTTTTTGTAAAGTCTTCTCTTTAAATGACACAATTTTGGAGAAAAATGCCAATTTAAAAAAAGCTAATTTGTCATGAAAACATTGATGATTTTATCTTGTATTATACAAATCACAAAATGTTTGTGTTCCTGCGGTAAGAAAAACATTTCATCACCAACAATACCAACGTTTATAGTTTATACAGCATATTTTAATGTTATGTTAATGAACCAGATCTTCTTTTGTGCACAAAATTTTGGGGAAAACAATTTTTTCCTTTTTTTTTTCAATTCCCAGAATTTTCTTTTTTTTTGCCACAACATCAAGAAAAAAGTTCAGAATGCAAATGTAACTGTATTTCTGATGTTAGCTTGTCAAAGCTGCAGATCAACTTACCTCTGCAACACCACCCCCTAGAGGTGAATCTGTAAATCTTTTTAGAGAAAAACCAAATAAATTTCTATTTTAACGGTTGTTTTTAATAAAACCTGAATTTAAAGGCAAATTCAACATAAGTAAGCAATTTTACAAAATGAGAAAAAAAAATCAGAAAATCAAGGAAAGAAGGAGGAAAATAACAGTTAAATAAGGAAAAAAATTGAAACGCTTCAACATCTGAGGACTCTTACATCTCCAGTAGTCTTGTTTTTCTTTTATGCAAATCCTGCACTATAGTGGTTGTTTTGATGTGTATGTTTTCTAAAAGAATATAAATAGGTCAGTTTTTCATCGTCTATCTCTTTTAAGAAATGCTAAATAAAAAGCTCTTATGCAAAAAAAATCAAATGTTATTTAATTGTATTATTTATCAAATAAAAACAAACATTCACAGGATTTTCTCATGGCATAAAATTGTGATTTTTAAAAAATGTTTAAAATATTTATTTATTTATTTTGGATGAACATATATATTTTTTTTATTTACACGTTTTGGGTATTTTCTTGTTGGCAGAAATAATTTAAGGACCCAAACGCAATATTTCTAAAAACTGTATGGTGGAGCTGTTGATAACGTTTTTGTCACGCATGAACCTGCTTTGTCTGCAGAGGTGGAGTCTTGTGTAAACTCTGGAAGGCCATCACCGACCACAGACAGAAACCAGCCTGATGCCTTAACTGGAAAACCCGCAGAGAGAAGCCAACGTCCCAGCATTCCACCCTTACCTCAGTATTTATAGGAAGCAGAGTTTTTGTTTTTAGAACAAATGTAAGTTTTCTGCAGAGAATGGATGACGCTGGATCACTTTGACAAACAAAGGATGGCTACGAAGTGCCACTCGTTTAAGATGATTACGAAAGCTTTTGTTACAGGTGTGCCTAAAATGACATTTGAGAGAAACAGGAAATTATAAACTCTTAAAAAAAAAAAGGCTAAAGGTGGATTTCTGTTCTGTCTTTACCAAATGTGATGTTTACAGGAAAGTCTGATCATTTTCTAAAGAAAAAAAAGCCTGAGATACAAAAAAGCTACAGTTGACTATGAGCTTTTCATGACAGATTATTATCACTACTTTATTTAAATGTTATTAATTTAATTATTGAATTTTGTTTGCGCTTGGCCTCCACAAACGGAAACTTATTTAAATGTTTTTGGGGTTTATTTTTATCACATTTTCTCCTACAAATAAAATCAAAAAGTTTTATTTCTAATATTTGTTGTAAATAATGTGATATAAGAATCTATGTGAATAAAATATGCATCATACAGAGGTCATTGTGAACTTAGAGCATAGACATGTGGACCAAGTCTGTTTTTTAGCGCAGCAAATAAATGAAAATTTCATCTTAAATGATTTTCCTTTTTCTGTTTTTTATTGTTTATTCTTCAAACATTAAAAGAAAAACAATTTCACACAAATTATCTTTTTTATTCATGTCAAAAATCGGTGAATGTAATTATTAACATTGTGTTTGTTTGGTTTTGTATCTTAAAAATTGATTTGTGTGTTGAAATAAAAAAGATTTATCCTAAGAAAGAAAATGTCTATGCTTACCTTTTCCTCATGGATCTATGGATCTTCAAATCCTTTAGAAGTGAGCATCAAGTGATCTGAAGATGCATTCATGGTGGCTGGTTTGCATCAGGGTCCATTTCCTCAGATCCATTGTGAAAGCTCATCGGTACTCTGGCACGGATGAAACAAATGTTCTCAAATGGTTTATTTGAGAGCCGGGTTGCACATTCTCCATGCCTTTTGATGTCATCAGCAAGAATCCTTCATTCAATATGGTTTTAGGACACTGAAGTTCATATTCTTGGTAGTTTGTCTCACAGCTCAGACTCCAGATGAGGTGGAATGTTCATCACTTAAAAGATGAAACCTGGACAATGTTAAAGTTTGGGTTCATGGTTCACGTCCAGGTATTCTAATTATCCATGAGACCTGGTTAAGAAACTCCATTTTCTAATCTGAATTATCTTCTAGGCTGCAGTTGTGTAGACACTACAGGTCCACTAAAAGTGGAGGTGCGGCATTTTACATCAAATACATACTTCTTCAAGCTAAGCAGAGGAAAGATGGTTTGATAAACCGGGCCATGGCAGCCTATTCCCCCAGTTTAGTGGGTTTACACAGGCTTAGATTAGATTACTAATAAATGTTTATTGACGCCCTGCAGCTTTTCTATTAATATTATTATTAAGCTTAACTTACCATTAACACGTTTGATATAAATTTCAGTACCAATCAGTTGCTAGCAGGCTACTAGAAGTTAGAAGCTAGGGAAAGTATGGTGCACTGGGGTTCTGTCCTCGATAACTTCTCTATTATTTATAATGTATTTATTTATTTATTTATTTTAATTTAGTTCTCATGCCTCTGTTTGGTGCAGTGCAATTCATGTGCTTTTGTCTTTGCTGTAAAATTTGTCTCTGGCTCGTCTCGAAATGGAAGAGATTCCAGGTGAGATTCGTCTGTTCTCCTGTCTTTGGTCGTGGACTTCGCTTCTGGCTCGTCTGGCATCCCAGCTGTCCCTCAGTTGCATCTGGAAGAAGCCCATCTGCTACACTATTCAAACATGTAGTGATAGAGTTAGACAAGCTAATTCTTCTTTAAGAGTTCTAGCGCACCGTCTTAGGATCCCTCCTTCATGTGGACATCCCTGAGGTTTATCTTTATTTTCTTAAAATCTGTGTTTTTTTTATTAGTTTTTTCCTCACAAGAAAGAGGGTCTAAGGGTAAGGATGCCCAGTTTAGCTTAATCTGTTTAGTTTAGCAACCAGCCATTGTTTTTATTTTATGACTCTCTTTATGTTCTTCTGTACAAATACTGGTGTGAAACCTATTGAGACAACTGTGTTGTAATTTTGGGCTATGTAAGTAAATTGGAATTGAATCAGACAAAACATTCAAAGATCAGTAACTTTGGCAAAATCCCAAAGCAGTTTGATTTGGTTATTCTCAATTTAAAGTTCTCTAAAGATTTCTCTGTCAGTTGCCAGCTGTTATTGCCCACTGTGTACTCCAGCCTGCACATTACAGACCCAAAGTAATATTATAGCCTTGTTTACAAATTAAGAATTTGTGCTTCTTGGTGACTTAAATTGGAACATATTAAGACCATCTGACAAAGTTATGCAACAACTTGAAGCACTAAATCCACATCAGTGTATTATTTCTCCAACCAGGTTTGATACAAAAAACCCAGATAACGAAGGTCTTATTGAAATTATTCAGACAAATTGCTCACATAAATCCCACCCAGGGGTTCTTTATGATGATATTATTGATCCCCGTTTCCCTTCCTAAGTCATAAATTCCTGTTCAGCAAAGCAGCCAGCTCAGATTAAACACAAATGAGTTCTTAAAAAGTTGAATCCTCAAGCATTTCTGAGTGATCTAGTGGATGTAGACTGGTCTAAAATCAGCTTTGTTCCTACCTTTGACTACACATTACAAGTATTTTTTGAGCTATTTAGTCATGTAGGTAAGAATCATGCCCTGATCTAAAAGCTCAGAAAAGGGTCGTCACAGCCTCTGGTTCCACCATGAACTTACTGTTCTTCTTTGACTAAAGAATGTAGTGCAGAGAAAAAGCAGGACTTACTAGGTCTCCAGAAGTTATATTTGCTTTTAGGTCAATTAGAAATAAATCCATAAAAGCTGTTTGCAAAATCTGATTATTTTAAAGCACAGTTTTCATTCTGTAAATCAGATCCCAAATGATTTAGGAAAATAATGTGAGAATTAGAAAATAAACATTCTCCTATACGGCCTCTATCGCTTAATGTTGATAATATTTTACTACCAGATAAGATGCATGTAGTTACACACGTGGACAAAACTGTTGGTACCCCTCAGTTAAAGAAGGAAAAACCCACAATTCTCACTGAAAACACTTGAAACTTACAAAAGTAACAATAAATGTAAATTTATTGAAAATGAAATAATCAAAATCAGCCATCACTTTTGAATTGCTGATTAACATACTTATTTAAAAAAAACAAACTAATGAAACAGGCCTGGACAAAAATGATGGTACCCATAACTTAATATTTTGTTGCACAACCTTGTGAGGCAATCACTGCAATGAAGCGATTTCTGTATTTGTCAATGAGCGTTCTGCAGCTGTCAACAGGTATTTTGGCCCACTCCTCATGAGCAAACTGCTCCAGTTGTCTCAGGTTTGATGGGTGTCTTCTCCAAATGGCATGTTTCAGCTCCTTCCACAGATGTTCAATGGGATTCATATCTGGGCTCATGGAAGGCCACTTTAGAATAGTCCAACGCTTTTCTCTCTGCCATTCTTGGGGGTTTTTGGCTGTGTGTTTTGGATCGTTGTCCTGTTGGAAGACCCATGACCTGCGACTGAGACCAAGCTTTCTGACACAAGGCAGCACATTTCTCTCCAGAATGCCTTGATAGTCTACAGATTTCATTGGACCTTGCACACATTCAAGACACCCTGTGCCAGATGCAGCAAAGCAGCCCCAAAACATGACTGAGCCTCCTCCATGTTTCACCGTAGGGACAGTGTTCTTTTCTTCGTATGCTTGGTTTTTGAGTCTATGAACATAGAGTTGATGTGCCTTACCAAAAAGCTCCAGTTTGGTCTCATCTGTCCAAAGGACATTCTCCCAGAAGCTTTGGGGCTTGTCAACATGCATTTTTGCAAATTCCAGTCTGGCTTTTTTAGGATTGTTTTTCAGCAGTGGTGTCCTCCTTGGTCGTCTCCCATGAAGTCCACTTTGGCTCAAACAACGACGAATGGTGCGATCTGACACTGATGTACCTTGGCCTTGGAGTTCACCTTTCATTTCTTTGGAGGTTGTTCTGGGCTCTTTGGATACAATTCCAACGATCCGTCTCTTCAATTTGTCATCAATTTTCCTCTTGCGGCCACGTCCAGAGAGGTTGGCTACTGTCCCGTGGGTCTTGAACTTCTGAAGAATATGAGCCACTGTTGTCACAGGAAGTTCAAGCTGTTTAGAGATGGTCTTATAGCCTTTACCTTTAAGATGTTTATCTATAATTGTTTTCGGATGTCCTGGGACAATTCTCTCCTTGGCTTTATGTTGTCCATGTTCAGTGTGGTATACACCTTTTCACCAAACAGCAGAGTGACTACTTGTCTCCCTTTAAATAGGCAGACTGACTGATTATGAGTTTGGTAACACCTGTGATGTCAATTAAAGGACACACCTGAGTTAATCATGTCAGTCTGGTCAAATAGTTTTCAATCTTTTATAGAGGTACCATCATTTTTGTCCAGCCCTGTTTCATTAGTTTGTTTTTTTAAATAATTATGTTAATCAGCAATTCAAAAGTGATGGCTGATTTTGATTATTTAATTTTCAATAAATTTTTATTTATTGTTACTTTTATAAGTTTCAAGTGATTTCAGTGAGGATTGTGGGTTTTTCCTTCTTTAACTGAGGGGTACCAACAATTTTGTCCACGTGTGTAACTGCTTTAACAAACTCAGGTTCTGTTCTTAATTCTGAAAATGCCCTCTTTTCACTATCTAATCTCACATGTGAGTCCTTTCCATCAGGAAACAGGAAACAGCTCCTCAACAGGAGCGTCTTCTGATAAGAAGGGTTAAAGAATGTCTCCATGCAAGTTCACTGCGGTTAGCTGAAGCAGTAAGAAAGCCAAACTGGAGTGACCGTTCCCCGTGACACCATATGGTGCACACTGCAGAGGAATGGCAAGCATGGGTTATCATCCACAAAGTAAGACTCTCCTAAAGGATTTCAAAGAAAAATCCATGGTGCCTGCAGAGAAGCATGTTGGTGGCAGTGTCCTTATGTGGGGCTGCATGAGTGCTGCTGGTGTTGGGGAGCTGCATTTCATTGATGGTATCATGAACTCAACAATATACTGCTCTATACTTAAGGAGAAGATCAAATCTAATCAAACTTTATTTATAAAAAGCGCTTCTCATACATTGCACAACCCAAAGCGCTGTACATTTAAAAACAAAACCACACACATTTCATTCATTTTCTGAACCGCTTTATCCCTTTCGTGGTCACGGGGCTGCCAGAGCCTAACCCGGCTACTCATGGGTGAAGGGAGGGGACACTCCTGGACTGGTTGCCAGTCTTGGGCCACAATCACACACTCATATCCACACCTAGGGACAATTTAGAGTAGCCAATTAACCTATGAAGCATGTTTTTGGATGGTGGGAGGAAGCCAGAGTCCCCAGAGAAACCCCACGCATGCCTGGGGAGAACATGTAAACTCCACACAGAAAGGTCCCCCATTGGTGACACTGTTTCAAGTCCCCCAGCCAGGACTTGAACCAGGAACCTTCTTGCTGTGAGGCAAGAGCGCTAATCACTGTTCCACCGTGCAGCCTAAAAACCATACACAATAAACCCAACCAAACCCACCCTACACCCTTCCCCTCCGTTAATACATGCAACCCATGACCTCACACATAATGAATACCCACACATACTGAAAAATAACTTTTTAATGAAACCTATAGAATAAACTGAAGGCTTGGCTCTGCTGTGATTAAACACTATTGGGGAATCTGTCATACCAGGAGCAGTTCCGCCACAGGAACATCGGCACAGTGCCCACCCAGAATGGGACAGCAATAGGGTCCACTTCACAGTCAAGAGGCTGCAATGTAGAACTGCAGCCGCCCCAGCAAGGGCAACAACCACAGCAACAACCCCAAGCCAGCAAACCCTGGCACAAAAGATCCCCACAGAAACACTGAGGTTAAAACTTTATTAAGGAGTTAAAATTAAATATATAAGATGAATTTAAAAACATGAAATTGAAAGTAAGATTAAATGCATAAAACAAAATAAATAAAGACTAATAGAAAAAATAAGCAGCTCAAATAATAATAAGATAATAAGATCAACTAAAAGCAAAATTTAAAAGCTGAGTCTTGAGCCTCTTCTTAAAAACCTCTACAGTCTCTGCAGCCCTGAGGTTCTCCGTCAGGCTGTTCCACAGGCGAGGACCATAATGACAGAACGAAGCCTCACCATAAGTTTTGGTCCTCACCTTTGGGACAACTAAAAGGCCAGCACCTGATGACCTCAGGAGGGTTCATACTTTAAAAGTAGATCACTTAAATGAGAAGGCCCAAGACCATTAAAACATTTATAAACCATTAAAAGAACTTTAAAATCAGTCCTGAAACGCACAGGGAGCCAATACAGAGATTTTAAAATGGATGTAATGTGTTCCCGTCCCCTGGTCCTCGTCAGAACTCGTGCCGCTGAGTTCTGGAATAATTTTTAGTTTGAAAGAGAGTTTTTGGGTAAACCAGAGAGCAGGGCATTACAATAATCTAAACGACTACAAATAAAAGCATCAGCATCTCTGTACTGGAAAGAGAGAGGAATGGACGGACTCTGGCAATGTTTTGAAGATGATAAAATCTTGTCTTAATGACATTTTTAATATGTGGGATAAAATTCAGCTCAGAGTCAAAAAGAACGGCCAAGTTTCTCATACAGTAAGAAGGTTTAAAACTCTGCAACTTTGGTAAAACCATCTCTCTCTTGTCTTCAGGACCGATGAATAAAACCTGCAGCCACTTCAGGAGTTACTGTTTCCTCACAGTTCTCTCTGAGGCTTCCTGCTGGATTTCACTGGTGACATTAAAGAACACTCAGTAGTGGTCTGATATAGTGGAGTCAACAACAGAGGAGACCCCAGCCGATGACAAGGTCCAGGGTGTGTCCTTTGTTGTGAGTGGCCTGTGTGACATGTTGTTTAAAATCCATGCTGCTCAGAAGATTTAAAACCTCACAGGTATAGACATCATTACTTTTACCAACATGTAGATTTAAATCACCAGTTAGTAAAATCCTATTATACCTAAGATGAAGAGATGATAAAAATTCTGAAAATTCTTCAATGAAACAGGAAGGAGGTTTGGTGATCTGTACACTGTGATAGTTAAAACAGGCGGGTCACCAAAACGGAAAGCATGATGCTCAAAGGAAGAATATTTCTGAAGTGGAATATTTTCAGATTTTAATCGATTGTGAGCAATCAATGCTGTCTCCCCACCTTACTTACCCCCCCTGATAGAAAATAAAAGGTTAAAATTAGGTGGAGAAGCCTCAGTGAAAATAGCTGGTGCATCAGGTTTCAGTTAAAAACACACAGCTTAAGTCATGGTCTAAAATCAGATCATTGATGATAAAAGACATTAAAAAGTGATCTTTTAAAAGAGCCATCTTCATTGTTGTTGGTAAAATCTGATGTGAGAATGACACGAGTTTAGTGACTGTGTGACTTGGAAGGAGACATCTGACATGCGAGGCATTTGGAAATAGATTGAAGTGACGGGAATATCTATTGCTGATAAGAACTGGTATATGATGCTGAGCGGCAGAGAATGGCAAGTCTAGGGTGTGAGTGTCCTGGTTCAACCGTCAGCTGGAATGTTTTTGAAAGAACGGAGAGTGAGATCAATGTTGATGCTGAGAAGACACGAACTACTATTGTTTGGAAGTTAACCATCTGTTTTGAAGAGGTATGGTCTATTGTAAAAAGTTGTGAAATTATCAATGTATGGAATGCACATGGAATGGCAGTCTGATTTCAACCAAATGTGAAGCTGATGGGCGCGTGAGAACATGAATACTTCATAACGGGGTGCAGGAAGTGGTCCAGATGATGCAGTTCATATTTAACTGTTGGATGTTGTCATTCAGGTTAATGAAGTCCATTTTCAGGGTTTCTGATTGCTGCAGTTTCAGGTTGTTGGTGCCTGCATGGATAATGAATGTCTCAGCAGAGGGGTGTTTGACAGTGAGTTGGTGGGCCGAGTTATTAATGTCATTGATGACCGCTCCAGACAGTGACAGAGTGTGGCACCTGCTGACACCGACATGCTGGACAACTGGCTGCTGCACAGGTTCGGGTCTTCCCCCGATGTCAGCTAAGTGATTGGCAGCAGCCTCCACGGGCTGAGATGAGAGATGGGAGCTTCAGAGCAATGTTTCCCGGCAGGCAGTGATCCAACGTGAAGATCCGGTTTTGTTGTGGATCCCCTGAAGCCGGTGAAACGGAGGACGTGGCGCATGGGCCCCGGCGGCGTTTCCCTCTCGCTGCGGACGCTGGTGGAACGGTGGAGGCCGCGGTCGGCGGGACAGGCGTCGAGCATCCAGGGGAAAGAACGCGGGGGTTTGACTCCAGCAAAGCAGGCCCCGAAGCAGCACCAACAGACGGTGTTAGACCCGTGGAGGTGGAAGCGGGAGTCGTCGTCTGGCTGAGACCAGCAGCCGGATGTCATGGTAGGAGCTCCTCCCGATGCCGGTCCCGGTGAGCCCGCTCGGGTCACTGACGCCTCAGTGAGGCCCTCAGCCAGCGGGGCATAGCGGTTGTTGAGCACTAGGGGCTAAACTAAATATTTAGCTCCAAACTAAACATTTAAGTAAAATTCTAAATATTTAGTTCTAATCTAAACATTTATATTAGACTTTCATATTTATCTATCAAAAAAGATTTAGTCACTAAACTTATCCCACAGGGTTCTACCATTAGACCCACTCTTTTCTCCAAATATATCAATGACATCTGTGATTCTGTAAGAGATTCCTTCATTCATCTCTATGGTGACATCACAGTTCTTTACGGCGTCAGCCCCTCCCTGGACTTAGAGAGAAAACAGCTTCAACATAACTTTAATGAAATCCAACTTTGCCTCTCCAGACTGCATCTAAAGTTAAATGTTACCAAGACAAAAATCCTGTGGGGTGGTAAGAAGGGATATCCACTATGAAATCCCCCCAGTATTCCCACGCTTCCAGATCACATAGCAATGAAATGCATGTCATGCCGGCCAAACAAGGTGCTGGGGAACCAGAGCACCTCAATGAAAGTGAGCTACTGGAACAAGACGGGAATGGACTAGAAATGAGAACAAGGTTCTGTTAGAATGCTGCTCAAGTTCTCCTACTCAGAGAGGTTACATGCAGATAATGTGGGTTGAATGGATGCTTCGGAACCCACAATCAAGGCTAACTGCCAAACAACTAGTAGTTCAATGTTCTAAGATCCACAAACAGCAACTGCTATCACAAAAACAACACAACTGTAACACCACGGGAGAACTACAACATCAGGTCAGAGAGGAGCCACACTCCCAGCCAGAACTTGGTAACACAGCCCCAATAACCACTGTAACGCTGAGCCAGGCAGCAACTGACCTGAAAGACAAGATCATGTCTGTGTCTGAATTCATTCACTACTCACTAACCATTAAAACACATTTTTTAGTGCAGGACTATGTAGTGCCCTGGATTTTCAAAAGCAATTTAATCACCATACTCACTACATTTTGGTCGACCTTCTTCTTCAGGTGTTGTTTATATGGCGGTTGACAAACAGCAGACTGGTTGCATTACCGCCACCACCTGGTCTGGATGCTAACTACTTTTTCCTACTTTTTTTTTTTAATCTGTCAATTATGATGTCACCAGTTAGCCGAAGTAAAAACCTAAGAAATGTGAACATGTTATAACGACTATAAGATACTTACTGTCTTTAAATTGACCGACAATGAACTAGTTTGTTGCAATGTTTACTTTTATTTTCACGCCGCTGAGCCCACAGACTCGTGCGAGGCAGCACTTTTCTGTACTTTACAGAAAGTACCTTCCAATATTAATCTTTCCATGTTCCTGTTGGCAATAATTAAACTGTTTTTAGTTAGTTTGTAGTTAGTAGTGTGAATTTCCTTCGGGATTATTAAAGCTTCTATTCTAGATCAAACTGAAAACGAGCTGAAATGAAGCACAGGAAGGCAAGAACTCTGTAGATTACTTTCCTCAGGGTTGCTGGGCAAGAGTTTAACCATTTTTTTCCAACACTGGATTATGATTTTATTATTATTATTACATATTCTAATTACCTGTAACACTCGTGTGAGTTCAGAGAAAGTATATTGTTTTTTTCTTCATTGTCAAACTATATTAGCCTTCAACACAAAGTGTTCTTAATCAGTTTATTTGCAAAAAGATTTACAGCACACTGACTTTCATATTTAAAAATTACTCTGAAAATCCAAGAACCCAGCCAAACAAACAAATGACATGAGATTTCCCTGCATTCATAAATACTTTATTAAATAAATGTAAGACTTTTGGTTGACTTGCAGGCAGCGCTTTAAGTGGACAACAAGAAGTGGCGCTATTTTCTTTCATGAAAGTCAAAACATAAAATTTATAGAAAGCATTGAGTGATGCTTAGAGTGAACATCTGAGTTATGTTAATTTCAATTAACGCAAACATTGTTCATTTTTTTCATCAGTGATTCACTATTTGCAGAAAGTTACAAACTACATAGATTTCCTTCATTGAGCTCCAGCCATTTTTGATCAGCATCACTTCAAAATACAAAAACTTCAAGGACGTTGTTTCCCACAATGCATTGTTTTGTAGTGACCAGCTGCACTTGCCTAAGTAGGCGGTGTATCACTGTTCTAAAAAGAAAGTAACAAAACCTTTCCCCATTATGACAATGATTAACAGTTTAATGATACTTGAATGTTAAATGAATAAACGTCTGAGCTGAACTTACCCGGCTGCTGAGGCGAAGCGTTTGCCTGAAAACAGGCTCTCTTTCGCCATCTGCAGGTGGATGAAATTTTCTACGTCTTCGTCTTTCCCTACACATGTAAACACATTTTAAAAATGTATTATCAACCTATGAGTACAGGTAGAAATCCCTCCTTTTTTATGCACTACCTACTGTGTTGAATAAATCTGCCTTCAACGCAAAACAAAAGCGTTATCAAAACGATAGCATTAGCAAAATTGATAAGCTGCAGAAGAACGGACGTCATCGAGAAAATAATTACCTAATACGACATATATTATATTACATACATGCCAAAAGATATGTGTAAGAACCCAAATTTTCTGAAACCGTCATCTCAGAGACTGTAGTTCTGGCTCCCCTACAATGGGATGTCATGACGGAACTGACTGAAGTCAATGCAGCTGTTACACCAGCAGGTCCTGCAGACCTATAATGTCAATAAATGTATCAAAAGCATCCTATAGACATATTAATAATGCTTGTAAACTAAGCTATCTCATAAACCTTATTAGGCTTTGTACTAATGAATGTCTTACTAACACCCTACAAGCACAATAATAATGTTTGTTCATGTGTTAACAAGGCTTGTTAAGGAATCTTAATATAAAGTGTTACCCTTTTTAATCTCAGGTGATAAATTATTTGGTTTAGTTCTTACTGCTTTATTGATACTTGGAAAATGTTTTATTCACAAAAACATGCTTTTGAAAATCAAATCAATATTTTATACGTTTCACCAGGAGATTTGCCTATATTTTACCTCACCTTAATTTATAAAAAGTAAAAATACAAAAAAAACATTTGTTTGTAATAAACGAATAAGTTTTGCTAGTGTTTGATTATTTGTTGTACTTTTTTCACCTTTCTGTCTTCTTTTTTTTATTGTTCTAATGAAGTTCTACAGACGTCCATTATTTTATGCTTTGCTCTGACTGCAAGATGCTGGGTGTACTATAAAAGAATGTGTGAAAGTTGGACTTTCAATCAAATCAGGGAGTAATAAAAAAAATCTATGATTTATTATGTAACCCATTGTCTGAGACTAAAGGCCTGACGCTCCGACATGCCCAGAATGTAAAAAGAATCATCTTAAGGAGCCCAGGGTTTGTAAATGAAAACGCAAAGCGGAATATAATCTAAATATTAATAATAAATATAATTTGTCCTCTCTGGTTGTGTGAAGTGCTCCTTCCCCAGGTGGAGGAGTTTAAGTATCTTGGGAATTTGTTTACGCGTGAGGGAAGATCGGACAGTGAGATCGACAGGCAAATTAGTGTGGTGAAAAGAATTTACCAGTCGGTCTTCGTTCCAATACTCACTTATGGTCATGAGCTTTGAGTCTTGACTGAAAGAACGAGGTCCCGGATACAAGCGGCCGAAATGAACTTCCTCTGTAGGGTGGTGGGGCGTTCCCTTAGAGATAGGGTGAGATGCATGGTCACCTTATCTCTAGTCTGGGCATTTGGTCCAGATGCCTCTTGAACATCTCCGGGCAGGTCTCACAGGCCCAGGGGAAGACCCTGAACACACAGGAGAAACTACGTCTCTGGGCTGGCCTGAGAACGCCTTGGGGTCCCCCAGAGGAGCTGGAGGAAGTGGCCGGGGAAAGGGAAGTCTGGGAATTTATGCTCAGACTGCTGCCTCGGGACCTGGTTCCAGATGAGGGGAGGAAGATGGATGGACATTGATGCTGTCTAAAAGTGGACCAGTAAGGAAGTTTTTTTGATGTTTTACTCTATGTAAGGATTAAAAATAAAGAGAGAGAAATAAAATTGTTGCGGAGGACCCCATCTTATTGTTTGCCTGGGGCCCCCAAAATGCTAAGTTTCCCACTGCTCTGAAGGCGGGGTGGCAGGCGTGCGAGAGGAGAAGAGCGGACGAAGGTGTGTGAAGGATGGCAGAGAAGAAAAAGGGAGACTTATAAAAAGAAAGTAAAAGGAAAGGAGAATAAAGCTGGACATCAACCTTCCACATAAGACAGTGAGTGTCTGAGTCCGTTTGTTTTGCTGCGGTGGAACCAAAGACTGCAATGGGTTTAACCACGAGGACGGCCTCGCCTGAGGAGCTGAACGAGTCCCCTGTCCGCCCTGACCACGGTCAGGACGAGAAAACAGGAAAGGTTAACACTATTGCTGTTTTTTAAATATTTTTTTTAAATTTTAAAAAGAATAAAAACTCCACCACAAATAAAAGTCCAACACACGTGTTTTACATGGGTCGCTCCTTCAGCCTCTACCCAACAAAAGTTAACACTCCTGTGAGAAAAGTCCAGCTCTGCACCAGGGAGTGGGTTTCTTTGCAGTTCATGGCCTCCTGCAAGTATTTTTCCAGCCACATGAGGGCAGGTTTGTGCTTTAGTTTTGTTATCCAGCATCAGCTACACATTTGTTTTAGTTCTCATGGGCTCTCCACTAAACTCCCATTACTCTGAGGCTGATGCGCGGCTTCCACCTCACACGCCGCACACTTCCTCCCTGTTTTCCTTCTGCACGTTGTTTTTCACAGCCTCTCCTCTTGCTCCGCAGGACTTGATTGACAGGCTGATTGCTGTGAATTCAGACGTGAAGATCCATTCCCTGTTCCACTATGAGCAGTCTCACACTTTTGGTTTGCGGTGAGATTGATTTTTCTTATATTTCTCTGTATTACTTCACTTCAGCGGCAAAGTACTGATTAACAGATTAGCACTTGTTGACTGCACACATGCTCTACCACAGCTCTGGATTTCTCCAACTTACATGCTCCTTCATACTGTGATCATACAGCATTGAAAATGTGATGAAAGGATTTCTCTGGACCAGAATGGAAGCTGAGTTTGTATAATTAGTGGCAGCAAGAACCAAATGAATAAGAGTTTAGCTTTAGTTTTTTAATTACCAGGACAAAACCTGAATAATCTGAGAAGTATTATACGCCAAAAGTTTCATTTTTAAGGTGCTGCATTTGTCCCTGCGGAGTGCACAAACCCCTCCTGGCTGCATGGCATTCCTTTGCATTTTTTATGAAGCTTTAAGAAGGTCTTAAAGTCTGTGGCTGTCACTCAGCCCACTTCCATTTACATCCAGGAGCCAAGTGAAAAGAACGAGATGTGTTCGTTTAGCGTCCAGAGTGAAAAATTAACTGACAGACTTGCTCTCTGTAGCTCCTCAGCTGGAAGCTAAATGTGCTCTGTTTGGCCCTCTAGTATCTATAAAGCAAGTCCAACCACACTTACATTCTGATGCAGGGCTGCTGCTGCCCGACACTCTGAACCTGGGCAGTAAATCTGATTTTAATATTTACTAGTTGTAGCTCGGACAAATTAAAAAGTCCATAAAATAATTTTACATCAATTTTAAAGTTTTAAATTCACCACTAAGTTCCCCAAAATTAAAATGCATAACATAAAAACACAAGTACATATTTTCATAGTTTAGTTTTTAATACATAATAGACATTTTAGGGAGCAAAGACTAATCTTGGCACCAAAATGCCATCCGGCTTAAAAAAAAAAGAGAGAAACAAATTTTATAATAGTACCTGTCACAAAATGTTTCCATGGCAACTATCTAACATACAATTAAAAAAGGGTTTCAGCTGTGTAGTATGAAAAATACTAAACGTATTTCTACCCTGAGATTTTCAGTCCTGTCATGTTTTTCTTGTCTAGTTTTGGTCTGGCATCTCGGTAAACTATGAGCAGCTGAGTCCATTCTTCATTTTAACCTATCGTTCAAAATGCAGCTGATACAATTATTGTAAAAATAATTTTTACAGTGAAATGTGTACACTTAAGTTTTAGATTTAATTTTGTCTGTGTTTTATTCTCTAGGTAAAGGTAAAGATGTCAAATTTAGTTACCGTACATAGGTTATGTGAAGGAGGTGGAAACTAATGTTGGATGTGGTTCTCTCTGTTCGCATTTTCTGTCACAGTTTTTTTGTTTGTGGTTCTGTCCAAATTCCCTCACTACTCTCTAACTCTTAAAATAGTATATAGTGTTTCCTTTTTTAGTTGTTATTGGCATGTTGGAAAATAAAATCAATTAATAAATCAAAAAATAGTGAATAGTACATAGTGTATACAATGAGGTTATGGGAAAGAGTACGTAATAAAGCTAGACTAAGCAGAAATGAACATTGGTGAGCACCAGTATGGTTTCATGCCAAGAAAAAGCTCTACAGATGCAATATTTGCTTTGACACAGAAGGTCAGAGACAGAAGTGTCTTTTAAGATCCAGATAAAGCTTATGACAGAGTGACCAGAGGTACTGTGGTATTGTATGAGGAAGTCTGGAGTGACAGAAAAGTATGTTAGAACAGTGCAGGACATTTATGAGGGCTGTAAGACAGAGGTGAGGTGTGCTGTAGTGGTGACAGAGGAGTTCAAAGATTCAAAAATACAGTATCATGAGGTAGGCCAGGAGCCCCGGTACTGAAGGTGGGGGTGGGGGGTGGAGGAGTGTGCACTGATCCTGCCCTCTGATGGAGGGTAGGGTCCGAATGCCTTCTTTTTTAACCCACTCCTTTAATTTTATGAACAAAACAATAATGTGACACACACATGCAACATTTTTCAGCATTTAGAGATCTTTTTAATCTTTTAGGTAACAATACCCTCTTAAAAACACATTGCTGAAAAATCTGCAACATTTCTCATTGTGTGAATTTTGTTTAACAACATGCTTTGAGATGTTTTGAGGCAAGAGACTTATGAGGCTTGCTCTGGTGTCGCTCCGTAAATGAGACACAAACTTTGCTTCACCTGAGGGCCAACACAGATGTATTACAAGCTTGTGTGATTATGTGACCCGAGCAGATGAGGGATCTGGCCTCATAATGTGCTCAGGTGTTCATACTTCAAGTATGCCATATTATGAATAATAGATTACAGCTCTAGGTTGTTCTTCTGTTGAAAAGTGTTTGTTTCCTCTCAGAATTTCTGTTTGCCTTCAACTGAGCTAATATAAGTCCATCTCTTATTGCTCATGTTTCAAAAATGATTCCTGTGCTGGTCCATCCATCAATCCATTTGTGTTCACTGAACTGGGACCGGGTAGCAGTCTAAGCATAGACACGTACATAGATATTCCCACTGTCCAGTTCCTTCACAAGAATTCCAAGGCATTCCCAGGCCAGTCAACAGACGTAAGCTCTTCAGTGTGTCCTGGGTCTTCCCCAGGATCTCCTCTCAGTGTGACATGCCCTGACCACGACCAGCAGAGATGTCAAGGAAGCATTAGATCTAAACCCCGGGTTACCTTAGCTGGGTCCTCTCGATGTTGTGGATCAGTGGCTATAATTTGAGCTCTTTCTGAATGACCAAGCTCCTGCCCCTATTTCTAGGGGAGTACCCAGCAACCCTTAATAATACTGAACTGTTTTTACAAATTGAATGCATATATTTTTTCAGCGCTACCTTACAGCAAGATCACAAAAAACGTCGTTCAAACATTTCTGAAATGCACAGTTGGTACGGTAAGTATTCAGACCCCTTACATTTTTCACTCTTTGCAGACGTTTGCTAAAAGTTCATTTTTTTCCTCATTAATGTACACACAGCACCCCATATTAACAAAAAACACGGAATTTTTGACATTTTTGCAGATTTATTCAAAATCAAAATCTGAAATATCACATGGTCCTAAGTATTCAGACCCTTTGCTGTGACACTCATATATTGAACTCAGGTGCTGTCCATTTCTTCTGACCATCCTTGAGATGGTTCTACACCTTCATTTGAGTCCAGCTGTGTTTGATTCTACTGACTGGACTTGATTAGGAAAGCCACACACCTGTCTATGTAAGACCTTACAGCTCACAGTGCATGTCAGAGCAAATGAGAATCATGAGGTCAAAGGAACTGCCTGAAGAGCTCAGAGACAGAATTGTGTCAAGAAACATATCTGGCCAAGGTTACACAAAAATATCTGCTGCACTTAATGTTCCTGAGAGCACATTGGCATCCATAATCCGTAAATGGAAGATGTTCGTGGCGACCAGAAGCCGTCCTAGAGATGGCCGTCAGGCTAAACTGAGCTATCGGGGGAGAAGAGCCTTAGTGAGAGAGATAAAGAAGAATGTAAAGATCACTGTAGCTGCGCTCCAAAGATGCAGTCGGGAGAAAGTTGTAGAAAATCAACCATCACTGCAGCCCTCCACCAGTCGGGGCTTTATGACAGAGTGGTCCAACAGAAGCCTCTCCTCAGTGCAAGACATGTGAAAGCCCAAATGGAGTTTGCTAAAAAAAAAAAAAAAACACCTGAAGGACTCCAAGATGGTGAGAAATAAGATTCTCTGGTCTAATGAGATCAAGATTGAACTTTTTGACCTTAATTCTAAGCGGCATGTGTGGAGAAAACCAGCCACGGCTCATCACTTGCCCAATACAGTCCTAACAATGAAGCATGGTGGTGGCAGCTTCATGCTGTGGGGGTGTTTTTCAGCTGCAGGGACAGGACGACTGGTTGCAATTCAGGGAAAGATGATTGCGTCCAGGGATATCTTGGATGAAAACCTCCAGAGTGCTCAGGACCTCAGACTGGGATGAAGGTTCATCTACCAGCAAAACAATGACCCTAAACACACAGCTAAAATAACAAAGGGGTTGCTTCACAACAACTCTGTGACTGTTCTTGAATGTTCCAGCCAGAGCCCTGACTTAAAACCTATTGAGCATCTCTGGAGAGACCTGAAAATGGCTGTGCACCGTTTACCATCCAACCTGACAGAACTGGAGAGGATCTGCAAGAAGGAATGGCATCTTTTGAGAGCGAGATTTTAAACATCATGAACTCCTCTCTACAAACGGGTATGTTTCCCACTACTTTCCCAGTGCAGTGGTGAAACCTTTACTAAAGAAAAGCAACATAGATCCTATGGTTTTTAATAACTACAGACCAGTGTCCAACTTGCCATTTTTTAAGCAAGATTTTGGAAAAAAAATGTTTTTATTCAGCTGAATGAGTTTCTCTTACACAATAACATATTTGAGGTGAACCAGTCTGGTTTTAGAAGAAACCATAGCACTGAGACAGCCCTGTTAAAGATTGTTAATGATGTTAGATGTGCCTCGGATTCAGGTCAGATCACAGTATTAGTACTACTGGATCTAAGTGCTGCTTTTGACACTGTTGATCACCTGATCCTTTTAAACATACTTAAAAGTTATCCAGTGGTTCACTTGCTATCTCACGGAGAGAAGCTTTATGGTAAGCATGGATACGTACTTTTCTGGGGTCCACAAAATTGAATGTGGTGTGCCTCAAGGTTCCATCCTTGGCCCCTTGCTTTTTAACATCTACATGCTTCCTCTGGGGAATGTCATCAGGAAGCACAACATCAGCTTTCATAGCTATGCTGATGATACCCAGCTGTACATAGCTATGTTTCCTGAAGACACAAGACCAATTGAAGCAATTTTTAACTGTATTTTAGATGTAAAATCATGGATGCCAAATAATTTTCTGCAGCTCAACCTGGGGAAAACTAACATTTTGGTTACTGGTCCTGAAGCCAAGAGGGAGAAACAGTTTCTGAAACTTAATAAACTTTTATTAAATCTTTCTGAAACAGCCAGAAACCTGGGCGTTACTTTTGACTCCAAGCTAACATTTATCCCACATATCAAGCAGGTGATTAAAACCGGTTTTTATCATCTTAGAAATTTGGCTAGGGTCCGCCTAATTCTCTCTCTTGCTAATATGGAGACGCTGATTCATGCTTTTATTATAAGTAGAGTTGATTACTGTAACACCCCTCTAGCAGGTCTTCCAAAAAATAGCATTAAGAACCTTCAGCTTCTCCAAAATTCTGTTGCACGAGTTCTCACCAAGACCAGGGGGCGAGCTCACATCACCCCGATTTTAAAATCCCTGCATTGGCTCCCCATCTGGTTCAGGATTGATTTTGAGAGACAGTTAATGGTTTTTAAATGTCTTGTGCCTTCTTATTTATCTGATCTTTTAGTTAAATATGAACCCTCGCGGACCCTGAGACCCTCTGGCACTGGCCTACTAATCAATACAACTGTGAAAACCAAAAATTATGGAGAGGCATTTTCAGTACTATGGCCCCCGTTTATGGAACAGTCTGCCGGTGGACATGAGGGCCGCAGAGAACATAGAGGTTTTTGAGAAAAGGCTCAAGACCTATCTTTTTAAATTAGCATTTAGTTAGTTTTTACTGTTTTAATTTACCTTGCTTTTTATATTTTTATCATGTTAAATGATTTTACACTGTATTATTTCTAGCTTATCTGAAAATTTTTTATTTTCATATTTTATTGTTTGTTTGTTGATTTATCAAACGCTTAATTTTAATTTTAGATTTCTGTTTTATTTTTAATTCTGCACGGTGGCGCAGTGGTTAGCACTCCTGCCTCACAGCAAGAAGGTTCCCGGTTCAATTCCTGGCTGGGGGATTTGAAACAGTGTCACCAATGGGGACATTCCTGTGTGGAGTTTGCATGTTCTCCCCGTGCATGCGTGGGTTTTCACTGGGGACTCCAGCTTCCTCCCACCATCCAAAAACATGCTTCATAGGTTAATTGGTTTCTCTAAATTGTCTCTAGGTGTGGATGTGAGTGTGTGTGGGTGTGTGACTGTGGCCCTGCGACAGACTGGCGACCAGTCCAGGGGTGTCCCCCTGCCTTCGCCCATGAGTAGCCGGGTTAGGCTCCGGCAGCCCTGTGACCCCGAAAGGGATAAAGCGGAATTTTTAATTCCAGTGCCTCCTCGGGTATTTTTATGGTCATGGTTGATTTTTTTTTACATTTATTTTATATTTATATTTATATTTATATTTATATTTATATTTATATTTTCATTTTCATTTTCATTTTATTTTATTTTATTTTATTTTATTTTATTTTATTTTATTTTATTTTATTTTATTTTATTTTATTTTATTTTATTTTATTTTATTGTATTTCATTTTAGTGTAAAGGACTTTGCGTTATGGTTCATTGGAAAAGTGCTATACAAATAAAGTTTGATTTGATTGGATCTTTCCCAAAAAGACTCATGACTGTGTTAGATCAAAATGGTGCTGCTACTAAATACTGAGCAAATGGTCTGAATACTTAGGACTATCGGATATTTCAGTTTTTCCTTTTGTATTAATCAAAAGCTAAAATGTCGAAAATTCTGTGTTTTTTTTTCAATATGGAGTGCTGTTAATGAGGAAAAAAATGAACTTAAATGATTTTAGCACATGGCTGCAATATAACAGAGTGACAAAATTAAGGGGGTTTGAACACCATCTGTGCCCACTGTAGGTATATCTGAAAATTAAGCACTGCTCTCCCCCTTTCTGGACTTTAGCAAAGCATCATCAGATAAAATCATTAACTGCATATGAGAACTAGACTGGGTGAGTGTGACATCACCCATCAAAAATGGCATACAGTACATACTGGTCCCACAAAATAAAGTCAAATCAGCTATATGGATGCTGCTATGTTGAAGCCAGACATTATCAATAGGCAGTGATTGGTTCGAGTCAGTCTGACGCAATGCTTCTATAGAAACTGCTCTCGTACCAATCAGGAGTGAGCTTGACCTTTTTACTTCCTGAAAGCGGGCTCAGGAGAATCTGTCAATCAAATGTTTGACGTGGGGCCCAGCGAACACAACTTAGTTTTACTGAGGCATCTGGTTGGTCAGTTTAAAACTTGTATAATTTACATTACAAAAAAAGATACTTAAAAACAGGATTGTGAAGAACATGTTAAAAAATGATTCATAGCAAGAATGGTTATTCTGACAAATATAATGACTGATTAATAGCTGTTTAGTTCTCAATAGAAGTCTATGGGATTTTGGTGTCTTGGCGCAAGCAGGTACTTCCTGTTTGGAACACAGAGAAGACGGGGTCACCGAGTCAAATTTTCATATACAATCAGTAGATAAAATCCTTCAGCCCAAAAACTGATAACAATGAGAATTAATTCATGTCATAGCATAAAATAAGACACCTGGAATATTGGATGTCTCATTTTGATTCCAAACCACACAAGACTGTCAAGAGGCCCATATAAAGAAATGACCATTTGCGTCTTACAGACAGCATGACTAACCAATGTATGGTGCCATCATCAGTCCTGCCGCTGGGCGGATTGCTCTCCCTGGTTTGTTATAATTGGCTAATACATGAGGCCTGTGATGCATGTGGACACATCATCAAGGAAGCAATTTTCTGTAAAAAACGGGGCGCTTTAATGCGTGTGTGTCATTCAACATTAAGTTAGATGATTCGTTTCGCTCAGCACAAATGGCAACAACGCATCAAGTGAAATTACCAGGGGCATAAAGTGGTGTGGAAATGAAGTAATTCAATTCCACACGGCCAGCTGACTTTTCAGTCATTCTTGATCTTTGTTGCTTAGTTTCTTGAGCTTTATTTAGAATTTTTCAGAATCAATTTAAACAATTAGAATTTATTACATTACTAAAAACCTCTAATTTTGTAAGTTCTTACTACAGCTGTGGTTACAGGTTACATCTATTCCTTTTTTTTTACTTGTCCTGTCCAACAGCTGAGCAAACAGATATGAACTGAGAGCCTTTTGTGTTAAACAGATTTTACTGTTACAATTGGGTCTTTCCAAAGTTGTCAACATTCAGTTCACAGGCATACCTTATGCATACAAACCAACACATGCAAAGCACCTCATTCTGTCACGTTAACCAACTTTACCCTTAAGTGTAAAAAATAAGAATTTGTAAATGTATTTTTCAACATTCAAACTACTTCCTTTCCATTCTGACAAGTCTGCCTTTTAACGTTCCTTCAGTATGCAAACATATTTATTTCCAATCTAAAGCTATTTTTTGAATGAACTAGTTAACAATACTGTCTGAATATTGTTCATCAGGTCAAGATCCTAAACAACAAGATTCTATTAACCAGTTTGTTTTGTGCTATATTATGGTATCATTAATCAGTGGATACTGCAGCGCCCAAGAAAAATTACAATAGTCAGAGAAATATTGTTTTGGCTGGTACTGGGGACCCAGATGGCCAGAAGAAAAAGGCTTTCACAAAATTCCAAATGGAGTCTGTGGTTGCCTGGTCGTATCCTTCTTTCTGTTATGAACTACATTGTTGTACGTGCTGCTGTGCTGTTCCAGCTCCTCCGGCTGCCAGTCCCTCTATGTTAATGTCTTTGTTTATGTTTGTGCTACTCTGCAGACTGCTTAATGTGCTTTGCTGCAGTCTGGACTCCTTCCTGCTGCTGGAGAACCAGTACAACATCTGCTCCATGCCGCTTCAGAGTCAGAGGGACGACATCACCGACTGACATTAATGAAGGGTAAAAAGTTTTTATGGTCAAGAACCTGCAAAGAAAAAGTGGTGTTGCCAAAAAAATATATTTACTTTCAAAATAAAAGCAGAGACCGAGTAATTGTTTGTATTTTTTTTAGCAAAATATCTTGCTGTAATTTTGGATAATTTTACTAAACATGGCCTGCAGATCTAAATCAGTTAATTTAGTTTTAAATTGAACTCACCCACTCAGAGCCGAACACAATACTCTTATTTTATTTTGTCATATTTTCATACATTTTACAAACCTACTTATTCACATTTGGGGGTCATGGGGATGCTAAAGCCCATCCCTGCCACTGTGAGGGTCATTGTATGACTTGTATGGTTGTATGGCTTGGCATCATTGACTACATATAAGAACTGGACTGAGTGGCCCCTCACCTCTTCTGTTCCAAATAGGAAGTGCCCACTGGTTCCAAGAGGACAAAATTCCATGGACTTCTATAGAGAAAAAAACAGCTATTACTCAGTCATTTTTCTTGCCAGGTTAACTATTCTTGCTTTGTAATATTTTTTTAACATGTTCGTGGTAATCCAATTTTTGAAAAATATGTTTGTAGTGCAAGTTATTCAAGTTATAAACTTACCAGTCAGATGTCTTAATAAAAGTGGTTTCCGCGGGGAACGAACGTTCTCAGTCTGTGCACCAAAGCTGTGGAGAGTGTTACCACTGGGCATTCAGAGGGCGTCCTCACTGTCCATTTTTGAAAAACTTCTTAAAACCCGTTTTTATCGTCAGGCTTTTGACACAGCACGAGACTCTGCTCTGCTAGTGTGTTTTATTGTTTATTCTTTACCTTGATTTTATCCAGTGTTTTTATGTTTTTGGTCATTTATTTATACTTTTATCTTTTAACTGTTTTAACTCTTTAGCAGTTGTTTTGTTTATCGAGCTTTTAGTGTACGCCGCCAAGATCATTTTAAGGCACCAATTAAATAATTAAACTTAATTTTCTTCTGGAAAAATGCAGAACCTTTGATATCAGGACACGCAAGGTCAGTATTCTCAGTTAACCAGGTAAATTACTACACTGGTTCGCTGCTCTGAAAATATGCCATTGATTCACCCTTAGACATGTGCTTTAGACTGTGAAAGTTATGTTTCTACCAGCCTGCAGTGGACACAGCTTATTTTATTATTTTTATTTGCCAACAAAAGCATTTTTTAAAGGTTTTATTTGTTATTTTACAGAGAACATTTTAAATAAGACACATTTTATATAAATAGGGCTTTGTTAGCTACAAGACAGCATCATAAACCAAGGAGGGGTTTGTACTGCCTGGAGCTTACTAGACAAAAATGGAGTGTGTGCATTTGTTACGTTTTGAGATTTTAGTTTATTAATGTTTTAAACTTACTTTAGACTGAAGATAAACACAGATGCCTTTAGTTTAATATTAGTGAGCAGTAACAGGAACTTTAGCTCTTAACGGCAAAATTGACTTTTTTTGTATTCCCACTAAGCATGTTATCCTGGCATAGATGGACTGTGGACTGTAAGACTGACAAACTTCCATCTTAAAGAGCAACGTTAATGGTATGTTTTTGAGATTCTGGGAAAAATTGCCTGATACAATAGCAATTATAGGAAACTTCTGTTGACAGGTTTTCAAATGACTTAATGACTGAAAAATATTATTTGCTTTAAAAGATTTAAAGTGTAGCAATTCCTTAATGACTAACCTTTTATACCAATATATTAATATAATAACTTAATCAATATTTTTCTGTTAATCTTTTAGGCAGGCGTGTTGTACTGAGATTTCAGTTTCTCAATCCTCCCCAAATCCTTATTAGGTTTTTTTTCAGTTGTTGCAAACCCACTTTTTTGAACAAACTGTTTTAAAAAAATAGCCATGCGGAATCATTTACAGTGTCTGGAGCCCACAGCTTTATTTACTAAGCAATATTAAAGGACTACTGTCAATTATTTAGGGGTTGTTTATGCGCAGCTCAGTAAAGAAAATAATTAATGCTGAAGCTAAGGAAATTACAGGAAAGCCATTTCCAAAGGGGAAACATGTAAATTTGTTTAGTGAGTGTTGCTGCAGTGGCTTTGACTGTGAAATGTGTGTGACTTTTAGTAAATTAAATGTCGTTCACTTTTGCATAAAAAAGAACAAAATTAGAGGGAGTTTTGTTTAGTATTCTAAAAGGAAAAGGTTTCTGTGGGGTAAGATATCTGCCAAAAAGGAATGTATGCATAAAGACAAAGTTGTACTGCTGATACTCATTGGACTTGCAGTGACACTTCCTGCTTGTTGTGATGTAGATGGTGCATCTGGTTGAAGCTGAAGGGAAATCCTCAGGTGTCATAGTTCCTCCAGAACTCCCTCCTCTCTTTGCTGCTGTGCCGTCAGAAAGTCTCTTATTAGGGTCACCAGCTCCCCATCTGCAGCACTTGATGAGACAGATTTGGGCTTTTTGCGCCCCTCTCCCTCCGAAGATGAAGAAGACGAATTGGGTGGCACTGATTCAGAGGAATCACCTTTTGGATCACCTTCCTCCAAATCCTCCTGGGGACAAAGTCCACTCCTGACACCATATGTGATGGGTTTTTTGCAGTGAAAGCTCAAAATTCAAAATAAGTTGACCAAGCCAGCAGACTTTGAATAATAAACAATATGATTTTATTGTAGTTTTAGGTTTGTTGTATTTGATACAGATTGACACAGGGAGATAATTTTGAAGGAATAATGGGGAAATGTAAGAAAGTCATAATTATAATGAGGTGCTTGAAAAGAACTGGGTGGGGAGCTAGTTCACAGGATTTGAAACCAATTTATATTACGATGATTAGGTCAGTTGTTGAGTGTGGCCTTACTTTTTACAGTTCGGATTGCAAAGCATTGTTCCATAAGGTAGAGGTCATCCAAAATCGAGTGTTGAGGTTATGTAGGGCTATGAGGTCAACTCCGGCGGTGTCATTACAAGTTGAAATGGGGGAACTGCCATTAAACCTCAGATCTAAATAAGTGTTGCTGAATTATTGGGTGAATAATTAGGGTAGTGCAGATGATCTAGTTAAGAATTTTTTGTACCCCGCCACTCCCTGGAGTTTTCTGAACTGTCCTGGTGTTTTTTTTTTATCTCCATAGGAAGATGGAGGTGACCAAAGGGAAGGGAAATTGGGAGGACCTAACAGCAGACAGGTTGGCCACAGCTCAAGCTTCATTCCTTCCCATTTACAAAGATGGATCTAAAGACCCAGAAACTAAGAAGACTGATTTTTCTTTCTGTATCCCAAACTTGAGAAAGCGTGTTGGTCTAAAGACGTCCAAAGATCAGTTTTCACAGGTGAAATGTTAGCAATTTCGTTTAGTTTGCACTGGTTGGAACAAAAAAGAATTGGTAATGGTGTTATTTGTTCAGACTCATTATGAGCCTTCATGTCTTTGACATCTTTTTCTTCTGATAGCAGGACAGATCTAAGGTATGGGATTTATGACAGCCTGTTCAGATTGGAGAGGTGGAGGCCGGAATCAGATTTATGTGGGGGATGAAGGGAAATGAAATGATTTTCTGGCTTGAAAATAGGAATTCGGTTTGGAAGAACAGAAGTTAGGTCAATTATCAGGAGAAGTGTTATGGAGAACTGGCAGAAGCAATGGAAAATGACGACATTTCAATCTACAGAACAAATTAGGGAAAGGTCTGAATCTTAGATTACACATCAGAGATCAGGTAGTAATATCAGGGTTGAGGATGGGACATACAGCTTTAAACAGCGCTCTACATTTGATGGGGAAGCATCCTACTGGCATGATTATTTGCGGAAAAGGGGAGGAATCAGTGGAGCACGTTTTGTGTCACTGTGAATTGCATAGGGATGAAAGACGGCAGCTGGGGGATGAAGTACGGTTGCCTGAGGGAGAGTGGTTAAGTTTCAGGAGATTTTTGGGAGGGGAGCAGATTTCAATGGAGTTATTGGTGGTTTAAGGAGATTATTTGTTTATTTATTTATTATTTTTTTTTACTAGTTAGGCAGTCCCCCACTCTGACTCACACTCCTACACAGACGGGTGGCAGAAATGCCTTTTGACGTTGGTGCCACCTGGCATTAAAATACAAGAAGAAGAAGAAGATGCTCTGGTTGGAATGTTTGTGGTGGGTAAGGTTCTGTTTCAAACTTAGTGTGCACCCTTAGAATTAAACAAAATCAGGCATATATGTTGTAATAAAATGTGAAAGGTGTGTTTGCCCTGTGCGTGTGCATGTGTCTGGTGCAAACTATAGACTGCTATCAAACAAAATGACAGGACAAAAAAAAGAGAAAGCAAAAAACTAAGTCTGGTGTTCAGCTGCTGCCCTGCAACTTTCTGCAACTCCTGCAACCCATACAATTGGGAAGGACCTGGTTGTCTGTTCAAGAGAGGCAGAGATGGCATAGAGGACTGTGCTTTTACTGCTCTAACTCAGGTCACTTCATTCAGAACTTTCCTTTAAAAGAGCAGACTCAGTGCACAAGCGGAGACTGTTGCTGCGTCATTCTTTCATTACTGATTCTGTCTCCCCTTACTCGCTGTGAGCTTTCATTCCCCCCGCGCCTGTCACCGTGTCAATGTTTATTGATTCTGGTGCAAATGCTAACCTCATTGACAATGACTAAGTGAGAAGACTAAAGATTCCCATAGAATCTCGTAATAGACTTTTGAATGTCAAAGTCGACAATAACCATGTGATTCACCCAAGTCCTTTTAGAACCCGTCCAGTTAAAGTACAGGTTGAGGATCACTTTGAAATGGTTTCTGTATGTAATTCCGTCCTCTTCACCTGCACGAGCCGGCTTCTTCTTTGCCAAAAAGAAGCATGGTAGGTTATAATTTTGCATAGATTACAAGGGTCTCAATCAAGTAACAGTCTTATTTCTGTTCAGGTTTTTCCCTTCAGGGTTCGCGACAGCAATTCAGCTTCCTCTATCTAATCCTGTCTTCTACATCTTCTACTCTAACGGGGAATTCACACCAAACGGGATTTGTGTCACACAATTGTTTTGGGTTTTTTTTCATGTCGTTTCTTCAAATTATAAACCTTGTTCTGTATTAGATTAGTCTGAAGGCAGTGGTGTTATTAGCATTGCCTTGTTTGCTTTGTTAACTAAAATCCTTGCATAAATGTGTTATAAAGGATGGAGAAAATACAGAAAATATATTTGTTATTAATGTTTTCTTTAATTGCTTTAAAATTGAGAAATATAAAATGCTAAAACTTAGTGTGTAAAATCAATTCAGAGACGCTAAATGTTGCTAAATTTGTAGCAAGGTGCAGGTTACTCAGGGCAGTTAGTACAGATCTGTAATGTTTACCTTGTGAGACTTTTTCACTTTGTCCCTAAAGTTTGGAGATACAACTGTTTCCCTACAGCAGGTGGCGATATGCACTCTTTGTTTACCTCAGACGAATAAAATAAAAGAGGGGTTTGAGAGACAGGGACCTTGTAGATCTTGATACATATTTTATATTTCCTATTAAAACCCTGTATTGAAGCGCGCATAACCAATGTTAGATTCGGAGAATCGTGCTTTGGCACATTTAGATTCCCACTAGGTGTCAATTGAATTAAGATCTGACACCCCCTTTGGCTAACTAACCTCATCACTCACTTAATCATAATACTTAAAACATAGTATAAATGATCTCTCTCAATAACAGAAAGGATTGCTTAGTGTGAGCTCAAAGTCACACATACACTGTTGCATATCAGGGCAAAGCTGCTTTTCTCAGCTTCAGAATCTGTTCGAATTACGTTGATCACATAAACAGTTGAAAAGTTACTGTAATTCTAAAAGCCTGTGTTATGTTGCTGTTCCTGATTACAGCTCACCTGTTGAAGGGTTAAACAATGCAGCTGGTGGTTGGTCCAGCTTTTATTCCCTGGGCTTTAATGAAAATACTTTTTTTAAAAAGTGTGTCTCATTTACTGTATATGACACACATTTAGCTGCAGTAGCACACAGGACAACTTCCTAGGGGCTTCATGCTGCCAGCTTATTTCAAAAAATCTATTTATGGTCATTTATGAAAAAATACAAATTTTGAAGCAGGTGGCTGTACATTTCTAAGTTTTTTTTTTTCACTTTGACTCATTCACTCTACAAAAGATGTGGATTAGAGTAGGCTGTAAATTATTCTGTGTTAATTTTAGTGCCCTCAATCGGTTAAAAAAATAAATCAGACTTTTGGGTTAATCACGATTAATCACAATGTTTTACAAGTCAAATTATGTACGACAATGTGCAGCTTTTGAAGAAAAAAATCTCCATAGAGAAAATGTTTCTCTTCATTTCTATTGTCTGAAATGTTTAAATTTCTAAAGTATTAATTCAGAAGTAAGATAACCATAACTGTAAATACTTTAATGTCTGCATTATTACGCCAAGATAACAAAGATGCTGATATACAGCAGGGATAAACATTGTGTTTGTGCACTTTAAACGGTCCGGGTGGATACTCTATTCTGATTGGCTGCTGGGTGTTGATGTCACGGCAGCAGCCAGCCTGCTGCTAATCATCTGATTCCCTCCACCTGTACCTGCTACTATATATCTCTACCCTTCATCCTCTGCTGGATCGTTGCACTACTGCTTTGTTCACGCTTGCCACTCAGCCTGACTACCAGCTATACTGCTCTGTCTGTGTTCCAGCCTTTATCCAGACGTCTTACTGCCAGCAGCTGCCTTTAAATGCCCCTGTCACTCTGCTGCTCAAATTTCTTCCAAAGCCTTGTACGTCCCTGCACCCGTTCCTGCGCCTTCTCGTTTTTGGAAACCTTCCCAGAAATCCCTGGTGATTTTGAGTTGACCTGTGGCATCAAAAATTGGTGACTGAGCCCCAGGATCCTGAGTTTTGCCATACCCTCTTGGAGTTAATTTTCTCCCCACTATCACCTCTACCTGGAGCCACGCCTTCCTTGCTGTACAGAGGGTTCCACTCCTCTTCTTCCCTGCAGTCTTCTCTCCTCACCTCCGTAAGCCTCCATTCAGTTTTTTGCCTTCCCTGCTTCAAGTCATGTCGCCCTCTCGTGTGTCTCTCTAGCATAGAGCCGCCGTTTATCTCCAAAGCCAGGGAGGGAAGCATCTGAGTCAAAAGCTTTAATAACCCTAGTTTTCTTGCACTCCTGAGTTTGTTCTATTTTGGGTCCCTGAAGCAAAACCTGACAGTTGACGCACTCCTAAAAGGAAGTGCCGGTTACAATGTTCTATTTGTGCAGGCTTCTTCATAAGTCATTTCCTTCATGATGTGGACAAAAACAAGCAGTAATAGTTCTCTCTGAACTGATTCTTGAACCTGTCGTGACGATCAGCACGTCGCTTTCCTTTGCCGCTCCAGTTCAACATTGCTGCCGCATTTACTTGTTACTGTGACAACAGGCCGCGTTACGCATCAAATGGTGTGCTTTTTGTGAAAAAAACAGTAAACTACTAAAAAATAGATATATTTTGTAAGTGACAATGTTATAAAAGTGAGTGCCAAATGAAGTGTGAATTCAAATTGACACATGATGGAAGAAAGTTGGTTGCACAGTGTAATTTGTGTTAAATATTACTGCCTTTTTTTTTTTTTTTTAAATTGACGTGTTAACCCATTAACGTTGACAGCCTTGACGTTCTAAATTCTTTGTGATCCATCTTGATTCCTTAATTGAAGTCCATTAGAGCGATGGTGTCTCTTGTGCACATTCTAGCATTATAGAGATGAATAAGCAGCAGCTCCACCTCCACATTTTGTCAGCTTTAACATGTTGCCCTTTTTTTCAACTCAGGCATTTTTAACTAGAAAGTGACACTTTGTATGAAACTAATTTATTCTAATGATTGTAACCCTTTACCCTCCTGTAAATTTGATCTTTGTAAGTCTTTAAAATCTTAATATTGGTGTTGTCGAAGGCAACAGAAACCGCACCTTTGCCCACTTTGGTCACGTAAAGCAATGATTGCACTGCAGTGATTAAACAAAGTATATTCAAATAAAGCAGGGCCAAAATCTGCACAGTGATTACTCCCTTTCATCGGTTCAGTGACAAACGCGCCTGCTCGAGCATCCTCTCGTCTCTGCGTGCCTCATTCGAGGCTTTTCACTGCAAAGCTTTGAAAATGTATCATCTTTTATGACACCCTTGTCTACAGAAACACTGTTTTGTTTTGCATGTCATTAACTGTAGAAATCCTCTCGTTTCTTCGCTAAACACCTTAAGAAAAACTAAATGGTTGTATTTTTATCTCAAGTGCCAAATAAGACCAAGGTCCCTCATTAATCATTTAAAACATGCTTCTGTAGCTGACTGTACTATTATTATTGGTTTCATTTCTGACAGGCTTTTATTCAGAAGGCATAAGTAACTATTATGACATTTTAAAGCACTCTCTGCTAGAGCAGTTTTCAATATGTCAATTGGTTTTTCGATACCTGAAGTATCCAGCTTTCAACAGACTGTAACTGAATCCAGCAGCTGGTTGTTATATAAATGAGGCGCATTTGTTAACAGCTCACCTTATGTGTTACACTACATTCACACTGTACATGTGGTGCATGTTGAAGAACACGCCATTTGTGGCTTCTTGAACTCTGATTTAGTACGAGGTGTTCCCACTGAACAAGCAGGGAGCAGCAGGAAGAACTGGTGCTTCTCCACCACCTGCAGCCGGAGGAAACTTTGTGCGAAATGCCGAAGAGGCGTAAATCTTGTAAATCTTACTTCAGCCTTTTCTGATGTATGAATAATGTGGTGTCATAATTCCAGATGGGCACAAACCTTAAGTGAATTCACTTAGATGAATTAATGAATGATATGCACTGTTGGAAAAATGTACCGCTTTGTTTTACTAGAAACTTAAAGCAGAAGTTTTTTTATTTAAATAATTAATTTAAAAATTCTTCTGGTGAAATTCGATATAAAAAAATCTCAACTTAATAAAAAAAAACTCCACGTTTTCCTTGACGATATCAGGAGATTGGACACAAGTCAACAAAGCTACATGCATATAAACTGAGAAAACAGCAAGCGGAAAGAGATGAATATAAAATTAGAGATCGGCTCTCCAAGCAAATTAAGTATAAGCGTCAGGAAATAAAACATAGTTTTGAAGCATTTTATTGGGATCTTCACTCCTCTCAAACTCAGGAAACCCATGAATTTTCGGAAACTGTTCCTAAAACGTTAAACTTGCCAAAAGTAACAAAAGAACAAAATGTGATTTTGTGAGCCGAAATAACTAGTAACAAATTAAGAAGGGCAATACAAGCACTTGAGGCAAACGAGTCACAACAAATCACAGGAGAATGGTACTGCCTCCATTCAAAAGCTTTATCACCAGTCCTTTATCCTGCCTTCAACTGGGGTTTGAAATACAACGAAATTTCACCTTCTTGGCATAAAATTGTAATTACCATGATCCCCAAAGAAGAGAAGGACAAATTAAGCTGTGCAACATTTTTACATCAACATTGGCTGAAAGATGAGAAACAATTATCTTGGAAACTGTCAATTTAGACCAAACAGGTTTTTTCCAAGATAGAAAGACAAGAGACAATCTAAGATGTAATCGCCATATAATTCATCACATTAATACCCAAAATGTACAAGCAGTAATACTGGGGCTGGATACACAGAAGGCCTTTGACTCAGTTGAGTGGGGCTTCTAACGAGAGGTGTTGTCAATCTTTAATTCAGGGGTCAGGGGAGACAGGTAAGTCAGAGTCTCACCTGTAAACTATCCTCGCCATCGTGAGGAACTAATAATAAAATTAAAAAATGAGTCCACTAATCTGTTCTCTAAAAGCTGTTTATATAAATGACTTGATATTCTTCAGCCTAAAAATGGTTGTATTTTGCATGTTTTCTTTACAATATTGGTGCAGGCTGTGAGAGGACAGAACGCAGGGCTAGCGCAGCTTGATTGCGCAATCGCTAATAACTGGATCGTAACGTGTCTTTAGTTTCCTAGCAGTATGCTAATAATGTCATTCTTTATTAACTATTCAACATTGAAGACATTTTTATTACACATCTTTTTTCCATTTAATAGCTATTTTAAGTTTGTCGTTTCTTTGGTGTTTGTTTCGGACATAGAGCTGCACTGAAGCTGTGATGAAAGCAGTTAAACAGCTACACTTTTTCAGAAATTAATAAACAAAAAAATAGATCATGTGTTTATGTATGTATACGTAATGTTTTGGGAGGATTAATATAATTTTAATAGGATTTATTTTATTTTATTGGTTTTGTTTTACATAAAGTGACATAAAAGTAAAGAAATTGTGTTTTTTCCTTTAACATTTAGGCCTACATAATTTCTAACTTGTTTCATTTTGAGAGAATATATTTTTATGAAGAGCAAACTATTGAAAGTTATTTAAGGTTTTAGTTGATTTATTCTGGAATAATATTTGTGTCTGTTTTTATTCCTAATTTTGTTTTACAAAGTTGCAATTTAACAGTTTTAAAGCTCTAAGAATTTCGTTTTAGTGCGTTCAATAAATGTTTATCCGTTTTGGCCCGTGACCTAAAGTGTGTTTTGGATTTCGGCCCCCTGTGCGATTGAGTTTGACATCCCTGGTCTAGAAAAAGTAGTGGGTAATGTCTTACAAAACTCGTTTGATATCCTGTATCTTTGGAAAAGACCAACTAATCTTGAGGACAGCGAGAAAAAGTACATGTGTAATATCCTGTTGATTGGTGTGAAAAAAAGTATTACAAGAAAATGGCTTACTGACATTGTTCCTACCTTTAATGACTGGGTGAATGTTCTTCAGGACATTTATGTAATGGAGAAACTGACATACTGACAACATGACGACTGATTTGGACAGATGTAACAAACAATGGAAGATCTGGAGAGATTTTTTTTCACACCAATTAGATCAGACTTAAACTAAACCCTCAATAACCACTGTGTTACTTTACTGTAAAAAACTTTGATGTTTTTGTTAATCATGCTATCTATGTATGTATTTTCGATAGTTGTCTTTGTGGGTTTTTTTCAGCATTATTAATTAATTTATTCTTGTATTTAAAAAGATGAACTGTTTCTTTTTTTCCCAACTTTTTTCTTTTCTCATGTTTAAAAAGCAAGAACTGTAGATTTTCCAAATACTGTACTAATGTATAATAGAATGTGTTCTTAATAAAAACCAAACTGGTACCTATCAGATAAATAGCATTCAAAACACTGGAGAACAGATCCTCTGATCCCTCTGTCATGCTCCAGTCTCTGGAGTAAGATGCTGTGGTCTACAGGGGGCTGCACTGAGGTCTAACAGAACTAGAATAGAGATTAGTCTTTTTTCTGAGGCCAATAACAAGTCATTAATTACTCTAACTAGTGCAGTTTCAGTGCTATGGTGAGGTCTGAACTCTGAATGAAAATCTTCAAATTGACTATTGTCCTGTAGGTGGCAGTAAATCTGCCCAACTACAACTCTTTTCAGGGTTTTTTCAACAAAGGGGAGATTTGATTTTGGTCTATAGTCCAGAATGCCAGGATCTAAACTGGGCTTTTTCAGAAAGAGTTTCATAATTGCATATTTAAAAGAATAAGACACGTAACCTGTTTCTAGAGAAGGATAATTGTTAAAATGTATGTTTTGTCTAACAAGCTTAGGTTTCAAACTGGCAACAGCGTCAAGTGTTCTCCTGAGGCCTTGTATGGCATCATTAACAAGCTGGTCTGGGACTGAAACTATGGGAGCTGGTCTCAGAGTGTGTGCTGCTCAGCATGTTTCTAAGTAATAGTTGAACTGTGAGTTTAAACTCACAAACAGAATGGTCAGATAATGTTCTTCTAAGCTGTTTTTATTTATTGGAGCAAAAGCATTTTCTAGAACAAACTCAAAGGTAATTAGAAAGAGATCTGAAAGTGCAGGTTTATGAGGGAAAACACTCAACTGGTTGACCTCAATACGCTGTTAGAACAAGGTCCAGGGTGTGCTTATGACAGTGAGTGGGTTGATTTATGAAACCAACATTATTCAGTCCCTCAGGATTCTGCTCTGTTACGTATGATTGTTGCAGCCTAAAACGCCTGATTCTGCGCCAGCTTTTGTGAAAACAAAAGTTGCAATTTTTTTGTCATTTTGTTAAAGCATCTCCAAATTTAAATTATGAAATAAACTTCACTTTCTCAAATTCCAACTCTTTTTTATTTTGACATGTGCATTGGGAAGATATTTCACCATTCACCATATACTATACAACATTGTTGTGATTTCTTTTAACCTAAATAAACCAAAATGATCTTTTTGGTCCTCCCTGCTCACCAAACGTAAACCAAACATTTGTGTATTGATTTAAACATATTGTAGCATCTCTCCCACATCGAGGCTGTAACCAACGCCGTACAGATTACCAACCTCTTAAAAGACAAAGTAAAAACAAATACCCCCCCCCCCCCCCCCAAAAAAAAAAAAAAAAAAACAAAAAACAAAAAAAGCAGCAACTAATACGTCACTACCGGATCTGAGTCTGTAATTGGTCAACGTTCAGCTGTTGGAAATTCAAGCAGTAGAGCATGGTCAGAGCTTGATTTTTCTCTTGCAATAAGAAAAGGTTAAAGTGGTCTGAGATTACTTTCATGTCTGCCACCTTATTTTTATTGTTAGCTGGTGATTTGGTCAATCTGCAATATGAAGAGATAGAGACAGTGCGTACTCAGGGTCATTCCGAAGTACTGATGCTCCAAACTGATGAAGACTGGACACTTGCATGGTTTTATACTTTTTAAAGCTTCCATATGTGAACAGTTACAATACAGTGTTGCTGAATATCCTCTTGACTCATTTTTTAACTTAAATAGTATCTAGCTCCAGCTACACTTGTGTTTTTATTCTCCACAGTGGTGACTGACCTTCTGGAGAGTGTGGTCCATCTATCCAACTCAGCCACAGAATGGCTTTTCTCCTCGGATCAGTACAAAGGTCAGTAGGAAAGCTTTTTTGTTTCGTTTTGACAATGTTGTCAAAGGAAAACTACAGAAGGCCACTGGGTGCACTGTTTGGGTCTTTCTAATATATTTTGCGAAAAACTATTAAAAGGTTCTTTATTTCAGTTGAGTCTTCTGGTGTTGTTTGCTTAGTTGTCTCTAAAAACATGACTAAACTAAGGTTGTGTCTGAATCCTTTTATTACTCTACACTAAATGGGGTGTTCGGCATTACATTGGAGTGTTTGGATCAACTCCAATTCCAAAATCCAGTTCCCTAGAAATTTCTCTGCAAGAAAAACCAGTGGGCATCAATGTTCACTAAATTGACGAATATAGACCACAATGCATAATGTTTGAGCAATTTGTATTTAGAAAAAATAAATAAAATTAACAAAAAAAGATAATAAAAGATTTTATTAGCAGGACAAAGTGAATTCAAAACTAGTCTTCAAAAAATGTTCAAATATATTAGGTTTGACAACATATTTGCTATTAAAAAAAGGATGTGTCCAAATAGTGCTGAAGTCCAATGAATAATCCAATACTTTATAGTCTTTTAGGGGGTTAATTGAGAAACACAGCCTAGGAGTTACCTGTACACAGAGTACCCTTGCAGAGCAAGAAAAACAACATTGGAGATGAAAACTTCTTTGAAGAGGATTGACAAGAAATTTCCAGAAAACACTGTCAGTAAATTCAAACATCTGCAGTTCATGGCTGGGGTCAGAGGGCAGAAAACAGAGGCAATACATCGGAAACATGGGTTTTTAAATGGGATGCATGGTGGTGTAATGGTTAGCACTGAAGTCTTACAGTGAGAAAAGTCCCTGGTTTGAATCCCACCTAGGACCTTTTCTCCGCGTTGTCTGGTTTCTTCCCACGGTCCAAAAACATGCTTTGTCGGTTAAATTGTGATTCTAAATTGTCTAAAAGTGTGACTGTGAGTGTGTCATTGTGTGGCCCTGCAACCTGTCCAGGGTGTACCAGGCCTTTGCCCAACAGCAGCTGGGACAGGCTCCGGCAACCCTGTGACCCCAAAAGGGTTACAGCGGGAAAATGGATGGATGAAGCAGAATTATGACAAACAGATCAAGCCTCTAGTCTTTGGTAACAAGTCCAGGTCAAGTCCTAAGTTTTATCTCATAGTAAAGCAGTGTTTTACTGTTGCAATTTGTCACAACATAAACAAACAACAATAGTAACATATGAGACATTTAGGGTTCCTGAACCACCAGATCTGACAATATTGCCATGAAGATTAAAAATAATGGTCAAAAATCAACACAACTGTAAAGAGCTTGTGAGATTTAACCCTTTGGTTCATAGTGGTCACTACAGTGGATAGCTACTAAAAATGGCTCTCTCTTTATTACTTTGGTTTTTGGTGGTAGAACTGCAGACCAGTCACTAGATTGCTCTTTGTCCATAGTCCATTGAGTTTAATTCAGTGGCCAGTTGGTGGAACTTCAGGTAAATTAACTATGAATCCAAGATGGCTAAGAAACAGCCACCCTCGATGACCACTGCTTGCATTTTCTGTCAGTCCTTCAATGCTGAAAAGGCCTGACAAGTAAAAAAAATATGATTATATGCAGTAACATCTGGGGAAGGATAACATTTAAATGGAATATTTGCAGAAAAGAGGGATTAACCACGTGTCCAATGAAGTGGACCTCATGCATCACCCAGTAAATTATTTAACACACATTACGTGATTGATGCATTGTTTCTTTTAACTGTTTTTGTTTAACTCAGCATTGTTATATTGTCAGCTATTTGTAGCTATTTAATTAAGCTTTACATTATTGTGCTGTAATTTGAGTAATTATCAGAACTATTGTATCATAGTTTGTAGACTTCAAAGACAGCAAAGAACAGGGCAGATACAGAATAGTCCAGGAAATTCCATCCAGCTCCTGTGATGATGAGTGTAGTGACAACTGTGATGACTGTCTGACCGAGAAGAAAAGAGACAAAGGAGCTGAGGATAATTGAGATACAAATGATAAAGACGCAGAAAGTGAGGATGATGAGGAATAGAATGCAGAAGATGGTCAGCATGATCAGGGAGCTATAGAAGAAGGGCAAGTGGCATATTGGTAAATTACCCCATACAAAGCTTCTGCAGCCACAGCACTGAAGAATACTGACACTCTACAGTAAAGTTAAAGTGGAAGACATAGTGGAACCCGGCAAGCCGTGACATGGAGAGCAGTCACTAAAGTACCCTGTGAGGTCAGGTTTGGCAAAGGACATCACTGGCCCCAACCCATTGAGGTAAAAATGCCAATAGATGCTGTGATGCTGCATGCACACAGAAGATCAAAAACATTTACATGTTGTGCAATAAGCCACTGTGTCCTGCATGCTTGGAGAACTTTCATGCAGCCTATGTGTGATGAACATGAAAGTGTAAAGAGATGAAGAAACCGTTTTTCTCGGTTTGTGTTTTCTTCCAGCACGTTAAAATAAGATCTTGGCAATACTGTCCTTCATCCTTATAGAAATATAGACAATCACAATAACCTTTTTCCTTTTGGGAAAGTGTAATTGTTTTTTTGTTTTTTTAATTTAGACCTCTAACTGTTTATACAGTGTTGAAATTTAAGAGAAATTGTTAAAATGTTTTTCAAAGCATAAAAACACTTGACCAAAGCTTTCAGAATACATGCATCAGAGGGTTTCTCAAGTCTCAATATTGCAGCATCCCCATCCAAACATTGACAGAAGACCAAAGAGGAGGTTCATGGATGCAGTGAAGGACGACATGAGGTTGGATAATGTGAAGAGAAGTTTAGATGGAAGTGGAGGATTTGCTGTGGCGCTCCTTAAAGGAAGCAGTCAAAAGACAAAGAAGTCAAACACTAAACAAGAATCAAGCAAAGCCCAGGCCATCAATCACTTAGTAATCACTCTTTCCTGTTTGAATGCTATTTATTGTTTAACTGTAAATCTCCTGGTCTCAACACTCAGTTCAATATGATGCTATTATTGAGAAGATTAGTCAGGCTATTTGAGCCTTTAAAGAAGAACAGTGCTGAAGCTCTAATGTCATATCAGCAGCACATTAGCTTTTACAGGAAAGGCAGTATTTGCTTCTGCTGTTGTAGGAAAGCCTGTAGTGCTGGTTCATAGCTCCACAATAAAAAGGGAAGTGCAGCAGGAGGGCCAGACTGCCAGAGAACATTAATACAACATTAATACAATTTATAAATTACAACCTCAAATTTTACCTTTTACACCCTGTTTGAAGGGCATCACATTCAACACTTTCAAATGTCTGACCAGTCGCACAGCAACTATGAAAAAGCACGATGATGTTTTTTTTTTTTTAACTCTGCTGATTATTTTGACTTTATACAATATCATCATCAACGGGTCCTTAATAAAATAGGCTAATTCAGAGAAATAATACACCGTCAGCATAATTTTTGCGCCGCAACTTGCGTGTGAGCACGCAACCACAGCTCCCAGCGATGAGGAGGAGAGGGGGGCGGTGTTGCAACAGTCTTGTTCACTAACCGGTTTGTATGTTTAATTAGCCACTGCCGCTGGACATAAAATGTCTTAAAAACGACAAAAGCTTTTTGATTTTAACTAAAAACTGCAAAGCCATAATTAAAAGACTACTGGGAACAATTTTATAAAAGAAATAAATATGGTAGGAGTGGGACTTTAACATTTGACATGTTGAGTTTAAAAGGGCTGGAACCACGTCAAGACTCTTGCTGCAGTATATTCTAAATACCTAGATATGAGTTTAATGGATTGTCGACTGAGCAGTTAAGAAAAAGTAACTACTATGATAACTCAACAAGAGGAATGTATTTTCAATATAAAAAAATTGGGGAAAAAACCATAAGAGGAAGAGTAATTAAGGAAGAAGCAAAAAGTAACGACTTTCTCTTTTGGTCTGACTAGAAACAGCAATGCAAAAATAGAGCAGAATTTTCTCTGGAATTCGAGTTTTCATCCTTCTCGTGTCTTAGATCAATATTTCATGGTGTTTCCTTCTCTCTGGAGCTCAGCAGAAAACATTTTTCTCATCAAAACAGCTACTGATCCGGGTGGACAAGAGCAGAGCAGAGTCCACAATTTATGTAGAAAACAAGTTTGTGCATCTGCATTGAAGAGAAATCCTGCAGGAAAATATATCATTGGCAGCCAGGATGGGGACTTTCTAAATTCTTTATACAGCTGAAAGAAAGTAGATCCGGCGTTTCTTTGGGAAGCAGCGAACCATCCAATTCACCCAGGCAACAAATAAGCAGAGATGTCGCTTGGCAAGCTGCCTTCTAACTGTTGTGACTCTAGAGACAAACAGTCCTCCAACCAATATTTGAAAGATTTACCCAGGAAGTTAAGAAAGAAGAAATCCTGCTTTGCGTTTGTGTCATTATAATTATAAATGTTATTTTTTTCTTTATTCAGTTGGAGAATGGTACTTTCTTGAACTCATGAACAAGACTCCAAGATACTTAAACCCCTGCACTTGGGGAAGGAGCACTCCGCCCACCCAGAAAGGGCAAACCCCATTTCTCCGGTCAAGAATCATGGCCTCAGACTTAGCTGTGCTGACCGTCATCCCAGCTGCTTCACACTCGGCGGCAAACTGTTCCAATGCATGCTGGAGGTCCTGGATTGATGAAGCCAGCAGGACAACATCATCTGCAAAGAACAGAGAGGAAATCCTGTGGTTCCCAAACCAGACCCCCTCCGGACCCTGGCTGCGCCTAGAAATTCTGTCCATTAAGACTATGAACAAGAACTGGTGACAAAGGGCAGCGCTGTCCAAGTCCAACATACACTGGAAACATGTCTGACTTACTTCCGGCTATGCAGACCAAGCTCCTGCTCTGGTCATACGGAGCCCTGAGTAAGGCTCCCCGGACCCCATACTCCCAAAGTAACCCCCACAAGACACCATGGGGCACACGGTCGAACGCCTTCTCCAAATCCACAAAACACATATGGACAGGAAGAGCGAACTCCTAAAAACCCTCCCATTGTTACAGGGGTCTCACCCTGGAGCCAGGCCTGAGGTTGGGGCTCGCAGCCGAGCGCCTGGTGGGCAAAGCTCCTCCCACGGGTCCCTGTCGGGTAAAACCTGAAGAATCGATGTGGTATCACTCCCCAGAGCTTAGAAGGGGCCGGTGCAATGTGGTTTGTGTGGCAGTCAAAGGTGAGTGCCTCAGCGACCTAAACTCCAGTCATGGAACTTTTGTTCAAGTCATCAAACGGAGTCAGAGAGAGGCGGAAGTAGCGCTGAAAGTGGCCATCACTCAGACATGGCTCCTACAGTAGATGGTGAAGCTTACCATACTGGGAGAATCTCTGAATGAGCTCATGAACCCAGACGTGGAGAAATGATGATCAATGCTTTTGTGGAGCTCTCCAAAATAAATCAACCTAAACTACTCACTTAACTTCCTCCATCCTTAACTTTTGATGATGGCTCCTCCCACACATGGTTATCATGGAGAAGATGATTGTTATGAAGTGAGATCGAAAGGGACAGGAAGATGGTTTCCTCTGATGCAGAGAGGAGGAGGCGTGTGCTGATTGGCCGGATGAAAGGAGATTTACCATTTTAGTAATAAGCTGATGTTTCCTGTTAAACTTTCAGCACAGCTTTAAAATGTTTGTCTCTTCTTTTAAAAGTCCCATCTACACAAATGCACACAAAAACTTCATCTACTGAAAAAAGACCATTAAAAGAAGCTATCCCATACCAATAAAGCACTGGATCAAACAGTAAATAAAGTAAAAAAATAGAGAATGAACACTAAAAGTAAAATGAGTTTAAAAACTCCTTTTAAGATAAAAGTAAAATGTATTATCTGGTGAGTAAAGCTTTTAATGTGTGTCTCATTCTTATGTAGTTTAAATTAATCATGAAACAGCCCAGTCTTTCAAAAGGTTGATTCTCCGTTCTTAAAAATAGATGGAATCTGTTAGGAGACTGCTCCTGGCATTTACCTCTCCTTGTTATGCAGTTCAGGTGTGGAGGCCTCACGAAAGGCTGGCTGATGAGACCCGTGAACCCACAGCAGATGTTGCTCTTTAATGAACGCACGAAGACTGCTGTCATTCTTTTTCCTCAGCAAAGCAGGAGAGACTGTGTTCTGCAGCAGAACACAACCAAACTGCAAACAGAACCAGAACATTTTGTTCTGTATTGTGTTCTCGCTGAAGCCTCATTGCAGACTGTCCAGACTTTGTCCAGATTTTGTTCTGAACGTGCTGTCAGCGTATGGTGTTGTGTATCCAGGCAATTGACTGTATTTAAGAACTGGACTGAGTAACCCTTCCCCCCTCGCATTCATAATAAGAAGAACCAGCTGGCTTCAACAGGTCAACATCCTATAGACTTTATAGAAGAAATAAACAGCTAAAACTCATTCATTTAGATACTTTTTGTCAGAATAACTTTTCTTGCTCTGAAAAGTTTTTAAACATGTTTTTGAATTGTTTTTTCCTGATATACTTTCTGTATTGCAAGTTATTCAAATTAAACTGGCCAGTCAGCCTGAATAAAAGTATGTGGTCTCTCACTTGAAAGGTTTGACAGATTTTATATATTCCGCCTTCAAGAAGTAGGACTTCTAACAAGCTCACTCTTGATTGGCAAGACTGGTTGCCATAGAAACATTGATTCAGATCGCCCTGGACCAATCATTGCGTACTGACGAGTTCTGACTCCAACATGGCAATGTTTGTATCATAAAAAAATGGCCACTTAATTGACTTCATGTCCTTGGAGCTTGTCACCCTTTTCTATTGACATCACATTCAGTCAGTCCAGTTGTCATAGTTAGAGATCTGTGTTCATGTAGGTTTGAGGCAACAGTGGACGTCTTATGCTGCTGATAAACCCAGACAACAGTCTAGATTATAAACACGGTAAAAGTTTTCTTTTAGTTCAGGGCATTTGCATGCACTACATTCATTTAATTAGCTCTATGTTGGATTTAAATGGCAAAAGTTTTAGCGAGTTTGTTTTCTTCAACTGTTGGAGCCTCACAGATGTGATGGGTTATTTGTGTCATCTCTGTCTCAGCATGTCACAGCTTTCATTCTTCTTTTTTTTAATGAAACTCTCTTCATTATCCCCATGGCCTGGAGATTGAATCAACAGAGCAACAGGTTGTTGATATTGCCCTTCATAATTCCTACTGTTGCACTTGAAACAGCCGTTAACTAATATTAGAGATAAATTGCTCGCGCCTTTTCCACTCTCCCTCTTGAACAAACAAAGTTTGGTTCTAGCAGAGGTAGTTAAAGCAGACAGTAAAATTGACTCCCACAGCACAAGGGTTATGAGAAGGGAGGGGGCTAGAGCAAAACTAGCGAGGATTAATCTCTATTAAGCTGTAATTGCTATCAGCATGAGGTTTGAGGGAGTTTTATTATGCGAAGCGAGCTTCATGAGGAGGAGGAAATGCTGAAGTACAGAGAGGGGGAAGAGCTTGATTCCGTGCAGATGTTGAAGGTTTGTCCAGAATCACTCTGTAATTTCAAAGGTGAGTTTATCCGAACAGATGGAGATGAAAAAAGGCAACGTAAATAAACAAAAAGTTTCAACAAGCTTTTGTCAGCCATTCATTGATGGTGTGGCTTGTAATCCAGTGCACCCTATAGTTCAGCAAAGACACTATTTCGTAGCTGCTCCACCGCTTTACTACACAGTAGCCCAATCGACAAGGACAGATCATGACAGCACTGTAAAAATGCTCAATTAGATTAAACATGTACAAATCTTGGATTATGGTCTTAAATGACTGCAACGTCTACCTAGTCAATAGAAAACAAACATGCAGCAAACTTTAATCTGTATTTGGGTATCATTGATCATAGGAACATCTGAACAGTTTTTTAATCTATCAGTGCAGTGAGCTACAGTTGGTCTTGTTGACTCTTTCCAGTTTTCTTGGGGGCTTTTGACAAGCTCCTCCTATGTCATTTGGGGCAGGTTCCTCTATGTAGCTGTAAATATTGGAACACTGAAGCAGAAAAACAAGGAAAATGAACACTTATTTTGTGTTTCTTGCATTTGATATTTAAAACACCAACCTTTGTCATTTTGCCTGTTGAGCTGCTTAGTGTTTGAAGACGATCTTGCAGATCGTTATGGTTGTGGTTTGGTCAACAATCTTGCTCCTAACATGCTTGAACAGCTCTTTGGTCTTCACTGTAGCAAAGTATCTAAAATCAAAATTTTATTTTAATGGAGAGTTGTCCTTTATATCTATAAAATAAATGGAGGACATTTGCCCTATTTGAGTATTGAGCTTAATCTAGTGTGGGTCCTTAGGCAAGACCCTTGACGTTGCTTCCTAACTAGGTCCCCCTGTGCCTCAAAATACAGAGTTATGTCAGGAAGGGCTTCCGGCATAAAAACTCTCTGCCAAACCAGAGGTAGAAAACAGTAAAAGCTGGTTCGCTGTGGCGACCCCTGACGGGATAAGCTGAACAACAATTTTGTTAGCATCCAGTCATCCAGTTCCTTCTCCGACCACCAGAGGGAGCCATCGCCAGAATACTAACCGCCTCTGTTCCTTTGTATACTCCAACTCCCAGCATGCATCAGACCTCTCCCATCTTGTCTTCACCAGCTGCTCCTCATCAAGTCATCACACCTCTGCTTAAATGCCAGTCTCACCCTCTCCTCTGTCTTGAACTAGTTTCCCTCTTGTTCATGCTAACTGATCCATGTTCCTGTTTGCCTGGTTTTTGATCTTTGCCTGTCTTGACGCCTCCCACCATGCTCCTTGTGTTGACCCTTGCCTGGATTATGACCTCGCCATGTCTTGCCCCTGTAAAATAAAACGTTTGTTTATGGATCCACAAGCCTCAGCGCCTTCGTTACAAACGTATTTATTATTTTCTTTATATCAAATTGGCGTGGTTCTTCTTTTGATTTTGTATTTAGGAAAACATGTAGATAGCATTACTCCCAATAGAGCTAACTGCATAGTGCTTTTAGTAATTCACAAGGTTTGTTCACTTCAAAGAAATTAATCTGTTATTAAGAGCTGTTTCAGCATTTTCGCAACAAATTTATACAATGACAGCACAAAAAGGTTTCTTCTTGACCAGTGTAGATCAGTGAAGCTCTGGTCTTAATTTTATTTATAGAAATTAAAGTACATTGGTAAGGAAAGTTAGAAAATTGGTCTTTTTTAACATTTATGTGACAGTTTTTGACTTTCAAACAGTCACTGTTAGTTCATTTCCACCAAAGACAAAGGCAGACTGTGTTTGAAAAATCAAACAGGGAACATCTGTGATTTTAAAAGTAAAAATAAGGTCAGACACATACGTTATGAGCCAACACCATGATTAACCGTGACTCCCAACATTTAAACAACCAAAATCCGTATTCCTATTTGACATTTTTCACCAGCAATCAAAACAGATGGCATTTGCAGCTGTCGGGGGTTCTGCTCAGTAATAAAAATGAATGGCTGCAACCAATTTCTTTTGGTCATTTTTTTAACCTGTTTCACGCCACATTCAAAACTGGGTATAGTTGGTAAGGCCTGAATTTATCTTGAAGGCGCATTGTATTCCAGTTATTATTTTAAAGTGTAGATAAAGGACTTTTATTATTGTGTTTCATTATCTGTTTTTTAGAGAGCATCTTGTATATATTTACAGTTTTCACCATCCGGGAAAGAAATAAAAAGCTCATAATGTTTCTTGTGGTCCTGGTTTTCTCCAATGGTTTATCTGCGTGTCATAGCATGACATTCGTGTTACATGCCTGATATATGTATTGATAAGAGTTTCTTGCGTTCGTCCTTTTGTCGATGTGTACAGAGGTCCATTGAGGGTTTCAGTTGATGGGTCTTTACAAGAATGTTGTTTCGAGCTGTTCAAAATTTTTGGCTGCAAGCATTGATATTTTTGGTGGTAAAAACTATTGTATGATTGTGGTTTGAAAATATATCACTTGGTTTATTTGGCTAATACTCAACTAGCTCATATACTTTTATTTTATTCTTTACGTTTTATTTTCATTTAACCTTTATTTAACCAGGTGGAACCCACTGTAATCAGGATCTCTTTTTCACAGGTGACCTGGCCAAGATGTCAGCAGCACAGAATTTTAACATATAAAATTTAAAGTTGAGGTGCAACAAAGTGATCTAGGGATTTTAAATGGCAGTATGTGTAAACAGTCATTTGGAGGGTTCAAAGGTTATGAGCAGCATGACATTAATAAAGTACAATAAATGTAAGGTGCATTAGTTATCAGTGCAAGTTAGACACACAGGAATTGATATGTGGAGCCAATTTCTTTTCCCACAGAAAGGAGCAGAATAATCTAAATGAAGCAAGTTTAGACCATTTTAGTTGAGATTGGAAGAAGTTCCATGCAGAGGCAGAAAAAAAAACAGCATGTTTCCCAAATTCAGTTCGAACACGGGGAACATGCTGGTAAAAGAAGCACAAGGCATAATGACTTTGAAGAAGAGAACAAATACATGAGGGGACAAAACCATGCAACGCCCTAAATCCCAGAGTCATCCAGTGCGAGAACCTTGGCATGGTCAGAGGGGGCCACCCAGCTCTGGCATACAGTTTGTGAGTGAGGCAACTACAACCAGTCACGAACCTCAAGGCACAGTGATATACTTTACAGTATTCAGTGACTGAAGCCAGGTGGACGAGGCATTCATACATAATCTATATTTATAGTTAAATTTAATGTATTGTACTCAACCTACGTCAATCTGTATTTAGATTCTCTTTGTCCTCTTCCTTTCAACCTACTGGGATTCTCCAGGCTTCCTCCTCTGAGCTCAGGGAGAAATCCCTGGTTGAGTCTCATGCAGAATCACATATTATAACTAAGAATTAATCTGAAGAAGTAAACATTGGCTTCATCTTCGCATTTCTTTGTCCCCTAATCCCACCTCAATATTCAAGACTGTTGAGAGCCTCCAAATTATCTTTCACTCACCGAACATGTTTGATGACATGTTTCTGAAAGTAGCTTTTTGGGACGCTCATAAAGCTGTGAGAGAGGATGAAGAACCAGAAAAACATGATCTACTGAACGTTAAATAAAAAATGTGGTTGTTAAACAGGCCTCAATCATGTCTGTGCAAGATAATAGCTTAGGCCCTAGTCATAACTGCCCTTTTGGGTGGATACAGGCTGTCAGTGGGAATAAAAACTGTCTAATCGATACAGGGCATGTAGACGACCTGCACCAAACATCAAGGTCCTCAACCACTCAGTGATCCTGTAGCGTAAAAAATATCATGCACATTTTTTTTTACAGGCATGCTGCCTGTGACAGGTTGTAGGGAACACTTAAAAGATACAATGGGTGTCAGTAAGGGTGATGTAGATGAGACGTAGTACACGTCGTGCAGATTTTTCATTTGTAAGATCCAAAACAAACGTACTTGGAAAACAGGTCCTGTACAGGCTCTTGGTAAATGCTTTGAGGACATTAATGACTGGATGTGTCACAACTTACTTCAATTAAACAAAAACAAAACTGAGGTTACTGTCTTTGGGGCTAAAGAGAAATGGTTCGACGTCACTACAGAGCTGCAATCTATTCATCTTAACACCACCAACCAGGCCAGAAACTTGGGTGCAGCGATAGACATAGATCTAAATTTTGAGAAACAGATTAAGGCAGTGACAAAATAAATTAATTAAATTTACTTTAAGTTTATGCTACTGGTTTATAAAGCATTGAATGGTTTAGCACGAAAGTACATGACTGACCTGACCCAGTATAAACCAGCCAGACCTCTTCGCTCATCTGGATCCAGTCTTTTTGTCAGTTATTAGAGTCCAAACTAAACATGGATAATCTGCATTCAGCTTCTATGCTCCACAGATCTGGAACAGACTTCCAGAAATCCTTAGATCAGCTGAAACACTCAGTGTATTTAAATCCAGGTTAAAGACCCACCTGTTCTCAGCTGCATTTGATTCATTTTTATTTTTATTTATGCCTGTTTTAAATTCACTTCTTTTTGACTTTCTTTAAATTTCACACATTTGATGTTTCGATTGTTTTCTTTCTTTCATGTTTTATGTAAAGCACTTTGAATTGTCTTTGTATATGAAATGTGCTAAACAAATAAACTTGCCTTGCCTTGCTTTAGGGAACACATTTTTGGCCACGCGTCGGGCAGCAAATTCTCCGCACTGCAAGAAAGAAGACGGCCACGCAAATTGGCCGCGGGAATCCCATTTGGTGTGAATGCACCTTTAGGGTGCTCAATGAGTCTAGTCCAGTCTGGGTCCTTAGACAAGACTATCATGCTGCTATTTAAAGAAGCCACAAGGAGTTCCCACTTTGAATCTGGGTCTCCCTGTGACTGTCCCCAGACCGGATAAAATACAGAGTTGTGTCAGGTTTCAAACTCTCTGCTAAACTGCTGTGGCAACTCCTGACGGGATGTGACAAACAATAGAAAGAGTTTGACTTGTATTTTCTTCTACCCCTAGTGATCATTTCAGAAAATACAGAAACTTTGCGATTCCCACAATGCTTTAAAAGGCATAGAATACCTCTGACATTAATAATTGTTTATGTTTTTTCAATACAATTTATGATGTCAATAGATTACATCACAGTGACCTCTGATGTCATCACAACTCCTAGAAATCAGAATGACGCATGATGACATATCTACAAAACCTTCTATGAGTCCTTCTGATGACCTAAAATGACATCATCAAGCTGAACTGTTAAATAGAAGAGAAGAGAACAAATAATTCCTCACATCCTATAAGGAAACGTTTGAACTGCACGTTCAAGGATCACAGCACAAAGTTCTGTTGATTTTCAGCGTTTGAAACACTTTCACAATGACTTCAAAACCTGTTGCGGCATTGCTACCAGGGACCACAACAACTCCACCTCCTGTTACCAAACGCTTTGTACATCCTCGGCGTAGAACCGTAATTCAACATGGTACGTGGGAAATGGAATTCAGTGAAGACGATGACGACATTTACTTGGATCAAGTAAATCCCCCCAAACCAACGATAAACCAGAACCAGAATACCGACCATCCTGGATTTAAAGAGGAAAACTCTAAAGAGAAAGTGACCTCGGACTGTCCTTCTAAAGTTGTCCAGAAACCTGTCCCGACTGTTTTCGCAGTCAGCTTTCGAGATGTTGTCCTGGGGAAAAAGAAGGGACCTGTTGTGTTTGAGGAGCCCAAGCCACTCAGGCCAGCAAAAGACGAAGAGCCAAATAAACAGGAGAAAAAACGCAGTGAACTGCCTCCTGTTATGTATGTGGAGCCCAAGCCACAACGGCCTCTTACGGAAAGACGGAGTGAAAAGAAGAGGAATCCGATTCCTGTTGTTCTTGAGAAGACACAGCAGAGTGTGGTGAAGGAACAACCACCAACACAAGCCAGTTCAGGAATGACTGTAGAGGAAAAGGAAACCTCCTCATTCCAAGTACAATCTGCAGGCAAAAAGACTTCAACACATCCAGAAGAAGCTAATAGACCCTCTGCAGTCCCTGCTGGGAACACTGACCTGCAGCCTGCAGACTCAACCTCTAAGACCAACATGATGAATGGAAAGTTGGAACAGAAAGAGGAAAACACTGCTGATCTTCAAAAGGAGAACCTTGCCCTAAAGTTTGAAGTGATGCATCTCAAACAGCTTCTTCAGCAGAAAATCATGGTTCTTTCAGACACTCATGAGAAAACTGACCAAATTGAAAAAGAGTTAAGCCGCTGGAGAACCCTGGCAGAAGAAGCTCAAAGCTCCCTGATCCAGATGCAGCAACAAAAGACTGAAACTGAAGCTGCAATGGCTCAGTCTCAGAGACTGTTGAAGGAGATGGAGGACAAACACTTTAAAGAAACCACAGCTTTAGAGTACAACGTAGAACAGCTCAAACATGAGCTTGAACATGAACGCTCTGTCACGGAAAAGGAGAAAATGTTCATCTATAAAGGGCTCCATGAAAAAACTCAGGAAAATTTGGAACTCAACCAAAAAATCATCCAACTTGAAAAACTTCAGGAGTCCATCAAAAAGACAGGAACGCAGGAAGAAGAAAGAGTGCAATGGCAGAAAGAAAAGTCCTTCTTTCTCCAAGAAATGGCTCAATTAAAAAAGCTGGTCCATGAAAAAGACGTCAAAACGAGCAAGTCTGAAGAGGACCACAAAAAAACACTGGACCAACTCCATCAGGCAATGGACAAGCTCAAGGAAAAGAGTCAAGAAAATTCAAACCTCAGCAGCAAAATGAGGAACCTGGAAGCAGCTCTTTGGACAGAAAAGGCAAAAACCAATGAAGCCAACAGCTGCTTAGCCCAGCAGGTGGAAGAGTCCACCAAGTTAAAAGCTGCAATGGTCCAAACAGAGACTGACCTGCGTAACCAGATGCTGCAGTGGGAGAAAGTAAAGGACAGTCTCCTCAAAGACCATCAATTGGCATCAACAAAGATCAGAAATGCTTTAATGGAGACAAAAAAACAGCAGGCAGAGGACAAACAGAAGTGGGACAAAGAGAAGTCTACCCTTTCCCAAGAAATCTCTCTACTACAAGAGGTTATCAAGGGAAAGGACGACAAACTCAACCGCTGCCAAGAGGTCTTCATGACAAAGCTTGGACAACTCCAAGAGCAGGTGGATGATCTAAAGGAAAAGACAAGAAAAAAACCACGCAGGGGTTTTCTGGGTTGTTTCAAAAGGTCTGAAACTAAAGATTAAGAATCCTAAACACTAATGATAGGAAAACCTCTGTCATCTTGAAAAAAAACTTGCTCTGTTTGTCTTGTTCTTTACTTATTCTGTTATTTTATTAATATTATTGTTTTGACCTTTTTTAAAATTGTTTTTACCTTTTGTTAACTCAGCTTTTTTCATTTTACTTTACTGTTTTGTTCGGGGAAAAGATTTACATTCATATTTTTTTCTATGTTTGTATTTAATCAGTGTGTCATTTTATGCTTTAATTTGTTGTTTGTGTATGTGTGTGTGTGTGTGTGTGTGTGTGGGGGGGGGGGGGGGGGGGGTCGTGGAGGGAGCTCCTGCTTTGAATTTTTACCAGGGTCTCATTTTATGATTCATAACGTTGTGTGTGCGCGTGTGTAGTTTATTTATTTATTTATTTATTTATTTGGGGGGGGGGTGTTAATATGGGGTATGTTAGTATATGTGTGTGTGTGTTTGGGGGGGGATATGGGGTATTTTAGTACATATGTGGGTGTGGGGGGTAGTGTAGGGGGTGGTGGTGGTGGTGGTGGTGGTGGGGGTGGGGGGGGGGGTGGGCTAAATTAAATTCACTGCGCAAAAAAAAAAACAGGAACCAAGGGAAGCTGGGGGAAAAAGTCTGAATGTTTTTAGTCTTTACTATGTTGTGTGTGTTTTAGTTTTCTTTGGGGTGGGTTGGTGTGTGTGTGTGTGTGTGTGTGTGTGTGTGGGGGGGGGGGGGGGGGGGGGGTAATGCAACCACAAAGGAACACAGTCCAGTTTTCCTTTGTGCCGGTCCCAAGTCCGGATAAATGCAGAGGGCCCTTGCCTTAGGGACTTGAAAAGTCTCTGGGAGAGAAGAAGCCAGAACTTGTGCCAGTTTATAAGGCAATGGGAGTGGATGCAGTCTACCCCGGCCAAAAAGTTTCATCTTGGTCTCATCAGACCTGAGAATATTATTTCTCAACATCTTGGAGTCCCTCAGGTGTTTTTTTTAGGAAACTCCATTCAGGCTTACATGTGTCTTGCACTGAGGAAAGGCTTCTGTCGGGTCACTCTGCCATAAAGCCCCAACTGGTGGAGGGCTGCAGTGATGGTTGACTTTCTACAACATCTCTCCCGACTGCATCTCAGGCGCTCAGCCACAGTGATCTTTGAGTTCTTCTTTATCTCTCTCACCAAGGGTCGTCTCCCCCGACAGCTCAGTTTGGCCGGACGGCCAGCTCTAGGAAGGGTTCTCATCCCGGACATCTTCCATTTAAGAATTATGGAGGCCACTGTGCTCTTAGGAACCTTAAATGCAGCAGATATTTTTTGTAACTTTGGCCAGATATGTTTCTTGCCACAATTCTGTCTCTGTGCTCTTCAGGAAGTTCCTTTGACCTCATGATTCTCATTTGATCTGACATGCACTGTGAGCTGTAAGGTCTTACATAGACAGGTGTGTGGCTTTCTTAATCAAGTCCAATCAGTAGAATCAAACACATCTGGACTCAAATGAAGGTGTAGAACCATCTCAAGGATGGTCAGAAGAAATGGACAGAACCTGAGTTCAATATATGAGTGTCACAGCAAAGGGTCTGAATACTTAGAACCATGTAGTATTTCAGATTTTCCTTTGTAATAAATCAGCAAAAAATTCTTCTTTTTGTCAATATGGAGTGCTGTGTGTACATTAATTAGGAAAAAAAATGAACTTAAAGGATTTTAGCAAATAACAAAGAGTGAACAATTTAAGGTGGTCTGAATACTGTCCATATCCACTGTAAGTGCAGTTCTGGCTTAAAGGAGCATAAAACACCAGTAATTTCTCATAGGTAAAATGTGGAAATACTTTAAAATTCAAAAGGAGAATTTCATGGACTACAAAAAGGAAAATGATTTGTTTTATGGTTCAGCTTCAGTCCTAGGAAAGCACCTAGCATCACTTGATTAGCGCCCCCTGCTGTTGAATGGAAAATCCAAACTTTTTAATGTGTTGACAAATATTGTGATTAATGAAGCACGCAGATGGCTGTGGACCAAAATGGGACAGTTGTGGACTCTACAAAATCAAACAGATCACTAGTCCACCTCTAATGTCAATCAAACAAAAAAAAAGAAGGAAAGGAAACATATGAGGTTTGAGGTGTGGAGGGGAGGGGGGTGGCTAATGCACGAACGGCTCGTTGTTTCAGCAGAGTGGATTGTACCATCGACAGTATACTGTCTATACCAACAAGCTTTTTTAAAAGCGTAGTGGTGCACTAAGAAGCCTATTTACAAAAAACATAAAACTTTTAAGGCCGTCCATCACACTACTAACATTCAAATATGAGCATTCTACTTACATTAGCTTAGTTAGCAACGTACAGTTACGGACCATAAACTTACCGCTGGTTGTGGCTCTGTGGCGGAGGCTGTTGCTTTGTATCCAATCTTAAATATCTGGATAGCCATTAGAACATCTCAACCAATGTTTTTGGCCAGAAGGTGGTACATACCTTGAATCAGTATAAAAACATGGCACAAATTACAAACAACACAACTCTGGCACAAACTAGTTCAGAGATAGAGCAAAATCCAGCTTTTATTTTGGTAGTCCACTTCTGCCTATCAGCAAGTTATTTGCATGTAAGCTAAATCTATAGCTACAAACTAAATATTTAATTAAAAAAACTAAATATTTAGGTAAATTTCTAAATATTTAGCTCTAATCTAATCACCGAAAGACTTTAGACTTTAATATTTATGTTACAAACAAAGATTTAGTTACAAAACTTAAATATATATTTTGGAAACAAAATATTTAAGTAAGATCTAGACATTTAGTTTGCAAACTAAATGTTTATTTTAAAAACTTAAATATTTAGCTTCATATACACATATCTATAGATCTCCATGTATAAAAATATAAACATAAATATTCAAAACCTTGAAATTCTGGAAAGAACTTTGTTAAATGCAGACTTCTTTAATTTTGAAGTCAAATGCTTCTTCCTTTGTTTCTTCACTGACTCTTTCTTGCACAAAGAACTTTTGCAAGTATGTTTGTTTTTTGTTTCTTTTGCTAGCTTGGGGGTTTCAATTAAGTGGTTGGAGCAGTTGCTTGAAGAAGGTAACAAATGTGATAAAATCACATGGCCGAGGAAATGTCGACCTTCGTAAAGAGTGAGTCATAAATGGTTGAAGAGGAGAGAATCTAGTCATTTCTTCAAAATCAAACTTCCTTCGGAACTAAATAAGATGCAAAGAAAGTAAGATATTAATTCTTTTTCTCTGTGGGCCTGTACCAGGTGATCCACAGGCCATTGCTGATCTGCAAACCAAGGGATTGAGCAATACTGCTGTAAACAATTTCACTTTTGCTCCTTTTAGACTCTTTGTATTGTATGCAATTTTTGGAAAAGCTTGCATCAAGGTAGTTTCTGTCTTCTTCTTGTACATGTTACGTTTGTTTCATATTGATCTCTATCAGGAACTTTTTAACATTTTCCCTATCTAGTCTGGCTGTAGATTTCTGAGATTTTAAATGTCTAATTTTGAACACAGGAAACTGTCAGTGAAATCAAACTGAATATGGTGGATTAGACCATATAAAAAAGGGATCCGTTTTAATACTACCTGCTCGTTCTGAGTGCTTTACTTCCCTGACTCAAGACAGAACCTGACTGCTGGATGCTGCCTGCAGCTTATTTAGATTCATGCAACAACTCCATGCCCCAGCATTGTTTCATTGACTTCCATGAATACGATCTGGGGTCATTTATAATCTGATTATGCTGCTCTGGCCTTCCACAACACAGCACAGCAGCCTGATGCAGAGCAAGTAAAGTGATTTACTGCTGAATTAATATGGTTGTTGAAAAATCTAATTAGGATGCAGCTACAGTGACTCTCAGACTTGATGTGGCTCCCGTAAGCCTACTCTCCAGGGACAGAGGGATGTATCCTGGCAAAGACTCAGAGGAAGAAACAGGAATCTTCATCAGGTGCACACATTTAACAAAGTTATTTTTTACCCATAAAACCAAGTTTGTGCGTGGAAATGTTCTGGTCATTTACAATCTGGATCGTGGTATTCTTACTATGAAGCTATATTGCTCTGATACGCTTTTAGTAACTTGAATTTTGCCAGAAGAGCCCACAAATTCTACTGTGTGTCTGCAATATCTTGATGACAGTCACAGTTAATCATGACTGATACAGGTTGTCAGCAGGTATAAACTGATCAAACCTGTTCGGGGCACACAGGTGGCCCACAGGAAACAAAGTTGTAGACCACTTGGTGAACTCGTACAGCCAAAATGTCTATGCACATTTTTTGGACAGGCATGCTGTGGGCCACAGGTTGTAGTGAACACTTACATAACACACAAGAATAATTCAGCGCGAAGTAGGTGAGATGCAGGCGCCTTGCGCATCCCTTGCACACTCATTGTTTGTAATCTTTTAGAAATGAGGAAAGTAGACAATCTGGAATCCAACAGTCGTCCAACGGGTACTTGCTTATTATCTGCACAGCCTGTGTGTGTAGCATTTGGACAGGGTCAGTAAGTATGTGAGTATGCCCACCTTACTAGACTAGAGGCTGGGGTTAGTACCACCCATTTGTCATGTGCGTGTAAGTCTTATGAATACTTCACGAAACACTTTCCACACACAAAACAATGGTATGGTTCATTTTCATGACTTTGCTGAAGGGGGCCACTTGAGTATCAGGGAACTGCAAAACACACCTGCACTACCCTTTAAATGTAGTCGCTCCTGTATGACCCACCATGCGCCTTGGACAACCTAAAACCCTGCATCACCAGCAGGAGTCAACCCCCCATGAAGGTCCATGTGACTGAGGCTTAAGATCTATGCAATGTAAAAGTATAGAACCAAGAAATGTTAAAAAATACCATTTGCTCGACAGTTTGCATCCTTTTAAAAAAGGTGACCTTTCATAAAAATATCCAAAGTACTATAAATAGTTACTAAACCTTGCATAGATTCATGCATTTTAAATAAATGTCTTCCTATTTACATGTTCAGCCTCACTAACGATGGTTTTTTTTCTTAATCATGGTGACTGAATGTGCACTGAAATGAGACTAGCACTGCTGATTTTTTGTTTTTACAAAAAAAGTCAAGTGGCTTTGAGCAACTAAACTACAAGGCTTTTTCCCTAAAGAGAAAAAATGCCTCTAATAAAGTACTTAAAATGAAAAGGGGGGGATAAAGCCCTAGTCACAGATGCCCTAACGGGTAAATAATACTAAGAAAACAAAGACGTGAATTGATCTTTTTTGTCTGCTGCATCAGGATGAAGTGCAGCATGGAGCTGGGTTCTCTATCGTGAGAAAAATGCAACTAGAACATGTTAAAACACCATTTTATTGGAGTGGGTCTTTACAACAAACAGAAACTTGTCTTAAATATTTAGACACTTAGCCAATTGCATCACTATTGTAATAAAGTATTAAGAAATCATAAGAACTTAGACAAGCCTTGAAAAGCTCTGAAGTAAGTTGGGTGAGGGTTTATTAACCACAAAATCCTCCTCTTTTTTTTTCTTTGAAGGTGAAGCACACGAAGGGATTTAAAACTCCAACATGGAGGGTGGCACACAGTGTAAAAGGGTACGCTCACTCTGACACACCATCTCCTCTAAATCCTCTGGCAGGAACCTAAGTTAACCTTTCCCAGAGTCAGATGAGTGCAGCAGTATTATTGACTTCAGACCAAGAGGATGTGCAGTCATGGCCAACAGAGATACTAAACCTCTGTGGTGCTCTGGGACATGACTGTGGTCCAGGACTCTGCAGGCCATTACTTTTGGCAGAACTTGTGTGCAGAGTGACAGATAATGGACTCACTTGAGAGATTAGAGAGTCCTTGTTAGAACTTAAGAATTTAAAACTGGATTTTTAAAGGAATCGTTTTTGTAGAATGGATAATTAGGATTGTTATTAGTAAAGAAAAGAAGGAAATCAATGGAGTAAAGAAGAGAGGAATATATGGAGCTGATAATAAGTTCTTGCTTCTTAATAAATTAGAAAAAAAATCACATCATGCATAGAAATTTGAAAACAAGATCAGTCATTGACAAGTAATAGTCTTAAGAAGAAACATATGATTTCCAAAACTAAATTATAATGAATTCCTCGGATCTAATTTCCTTCTAGAAGAAGGGAAAGATGCCGTTGATAAAATTAAGGAATTAGGACAGTCATAAAAAAAAATCTGGATTTGGAAGTCCCAAAGCATCTTTGCTCTCTCATTCTCTACCACTTTCTGAGGTGTTTCCCATTTTTACTTAGGGGGTTCCAGTCCATATTCTGCACACGTTCCTGTATACTATTCCAGCCACTTGGTTGTGGCGCTCCATGTATGCTTTCCTGGCCAGCATCTTAGACCCTGCAGTTCTGTGCTGGATTGTTTCAGGAGTCTCTTTGCACAGCCTACATCTTGGGTCTTGTCTGGTGTGGTAGATCTGAGGCTCACTGTCAGCTGGGGCCTTGAACTTGATGTATTCATGCATGTTTTGTGCTTCATTCTGGATAGTGGTTTCCATGGTCACTAGTCCTCAGGCTCCTTCCTTGCCACTAGCTTTCACTCTCAGGGTGCTGGATTTGGGAACCCTCCATGTGTGGTGATGTCAGGTCTCACCCAGTCACATCCACCTCCGACCACCAGAGGGAGCCTTCCCCTGAGTTCTGATCACTGTCTGCTTCCTCACTACACCTCCCTGCATGCACTGCATCCTGTTCCCATCCTCTCAGCTGATCCTCATTCCGTCATCACCATCACCAGTTATAAGCTCTGCTCTGTGTCTACCTCTTTGCATAGTCTTGTTCTCTCTCTTGTGGTTCAGTCTAAGCGCTTGTTCCTTGTTTCCTGCCTGTGGTTGACTCTTGCCTGTTTCCTCGACTCCCGCCTAGCTCCTGTGTTTTGACCCTTGCCTGCTTTATGACTTCGACATGTCTTGCCGCAGTAAAATAAGTCGTTTGCTTGTGAATCCACACACCTCTGCGCCTTCGTTACAGGTGAAGAGCTTTTGTGACTCAACATCCAAGGGCTGTATCTCGTCCTTTGGCCATTTGATTATTCCTGCAGGATATCTGATGACTGGCAGTGCATAACTGCTTTTTGCCGAGGTCTTGCCATTGAGCTGGCTTGTCAGGACTTGCCTTACTCGATCCAGGTATTTGCCTGTTGCGGCTTTCCTTGTTACCTGCTCCAGGTTGCCATTTGCCTGTGGAATCTCAAGGTACTTGTAACTGTCCTCAATGTCTGCTATCGTTCCTTCAGGGAGTGAGACCGTTTCAATGTGGAGTACCTTACCTCCCTTTGTCACCATCCAACTGCATTTCTCGAGCCCATATGACATCCCAATGTGGGCATGTTTATCCTGGTGGTGTGGATCAGGGAATCAATGACATGCTTGCTCTTAGCCTATAGCTTGAAGTCATCCATGTCGAGGAGGTGACTGATGGTTGCCCCATTCCTGAGTCGGTATCCATAGCCAGTCTTTTTGATTCTTTGGCTGAGGGGTTCCTGTTGATGTTGTACAGCTCCAAGCATTCAGTGATCCAGGTGTGCGGCACTGAGACATAGGCTTGCTTGTAATCAATGCAGGCTGTGCACAGGTTGGTGTGTCGTGACCTGCAGTCTTGAGCGACTGTTCTGTTAACCAGGAGTTGGTGTTTGCCTCCTCTGGAATCTCTACCAATGCCCTTCTGTGCGTTGCTCATGAATTGATCTATGTGCCGATGTATTTTGATTGCAGGGATTTTTTTCTTTTGACATTAGCTTCCTGGTTGTGGAAAAAACAGGTTATTGGCCGGTAGATTGATGGGACTGCATCCTTGAGGGATCCTACTGGATCCAGATCATCCACTCTTCCATTATTCATTCAGGGTGAGTCCCATCTCTTAGTTGGTTCATTTGTGCTGCCAGGCACTCATGAAGTGCAGTGAGTTTCTTTAGCCAGTATGAATGTATCATGTCAGGGCCCAGTGCTGTGCAGTTCTTCATACCTGAGGCTCTTTCTTGGATGTCTGCCACTGTTATGGTTACTGGATTCTGTTTTTCTCAGAGAGACCAGCCGTTGACCATTGTAGGAATACCTTCCTATCTATTCATCTGCTTCTTGTGATTTAGCTGAATCTGGTTGATAGAGGCAGGGAAGCTAAAAAAAAAAAGAGTTAGGTTAAGCAGTTAGACAATGACTCATGAGGGAACTTCAACATTTGTTAAATGTCATCTTTTTCACCTGGGGTGAAACAGGATTAATGAGATCTGCTCTTTGGCTTTGCTCATTTAACTAATTAACTATAGTTGTAAAACGTATTTAGTTATTGGAGATGTTTGCTGGTAAAATATGTGTCACAGCTATAAGTAAAAGGGTTTTCACTGATGACTCCTTCAGAAATGTATTTCTGGCAGGAGCTAATCACAGAACACTAATTGAAGTCCCATTGTCGGATCGAACCATTGTCGTGCATGTGGTTAGTGTATTGCCTCTTGTGAGGACATTGTAAGGCTGAATTCCAATTCTTCCCCTCCCCTCCAATTGAAGAGGCATTTGAAGAGATAGGGGTGTCCAAAATTGTTTTTTAAAGGGTAGAGTGAAGGGACTTTGAGTTCTATATCCCTCCACTGGTCAAGTGAGCCATGTCGCAGTCTGCCGAAGTGGAGAAACACATTTTTTCATGTGGGTGTGCAGTGAAGCACAGAAAATGTAAATGTAAGTAATGACTTTCAAAAGAATAAAAACAATGTATTTTCCAAGCACTGGCAGCTACATGCTAACGTAAATGACCGACAAATATTGATGTCCTCATTATGACAACACTTTTTTTCCATATTTTTCCATTTGGAGTCCTACATGTAAGGGTAGGTGAATAATTCGGATTTGGTCTAAGTTATACAGGGGAAGCAACCTTGGACAACTTTATGACATAAGAGAGATGAGGTGGTATGGTGCCGTAATGCCAAACTTGTCATAAGTAAGCAGTATGCAGGTGATAAATGCCTGTAGGATGTCGACACAAACTAGGCTCTGATTGGTCTGCTGGCTCACGAAGGTCTATGGCCTTGTCCTTTTGTGTGGGACACCTGGGTGCAGGTGTACCATTTTTCACCCACAAACACCCCATATCTACCCTCATGGGCATTTGTGAGTAAGGTTTAAGAAAATTAGAGTCTTCTGTCATCAAGGAAAAGAAGCAGCTCTCCTTCTGAAAAAATTCTCATTTAGAAAAAGAATGCAGTTTAATATGTCTGAAATTTGAAGAAGCCAGCTCATGTGACACCTGTGGAGGCAGTATCATGATCCGGGGGTTGCTTCGTTTAATCAAAACACAGTTCAGTCATTTTCTCACAAAACAGTGGGATGCCATAATGAATCTGATAGTTTTTTTTTTTGGTAAATCGTAATAAGAGCAAGCCCCTACCATGTGGAGAATTTATGCATGTTAGAGATGACCTCATATTAAAGTCTCACTCATAAACATATGGGATCATTAATGTTGTGTCTACAGGAGAAAACCATCTCTTCTTAGTATTTTTCCAATATAATAGTTCAGCTGTTTATATTACAGGAAAATTAGTTTTCAGTTCACATGCTTCAGTTGAAGTGGTGTAATTTCAGAGATTTTATTTTTCCAAATAAAAAAATTCATTGTGAGATGGAGGTGATGGTTTATCAGGTGGAACTGAACATTTCAGCATTTTTCTATCCTTTCACAAAAGAGACAGCAAAGGAGAAAATCAATCCAAATGTGAAAGATGCAGAGAAAACAAAGGGCTCCCATCATGCAATAGTTATTACATTCTCATCTTCCTCCATCCGTCATTTTTGCTTTATTCTCTGTCATTGTCTGAGTTTATTCCTGTCAGCACAGAAGTGGAGTCATTGCTCGGTTAATGATGCTTCTCCTCTGGCTGACCTCGCTCGCTGCTTGCTGAAGGACCAGGTGATGTGTCGTGCAGAGCAGTTACACAAATGCTTTCAGCCCTTTGTACAAACTGTTTCAAGGCTGACAAAGGTTCCTTCCCCTCAAACAAACCTAAACTTGGTTATTTAGAAAATACACCAAATTTTGTGCACACTTAATGACGGTGTGAAAAATTTCAGATCAGCAATTAAGTTTCATGTTGAGGTACAGAAATGGATGCAAACCCTTTTTTTATATAAAAAAATTTGACCAGCATGAGGCTGCTGTCTGGATTAACATGACTGCATTCATGGTAACTTTGGAAAAAGCCTTGACCTTCACATCTTTAGCATTTGAAATTTTCCAAGAAGTTGTTTCAAACAGCAGACATGCAAGTTTAAACAAGGGAGTGCCAAGCTAACCAACCACACTGTAAACCCCGCCCTCATGTTCTTGAATGAAACTTTTGAACTATTTTCTATTGTAAATATTAAACATTAGAGCTATAAAGTAGTCTACAAATAAGAGGACTCCCTCTTGTTGGGGTTTTGCTTAACATCAGCAAGTTCTTCCTCTTGAAAAGCCGTGGCGAATTTTAAAGCCAGCACAGATGAGAACCAAAACTTTGATGAGGAAGGGTAAGGCAACCCGGATGCATTAGACAAACTTTTTCATTCTTCTTAAACTAGTGACCCACAGTGGAAGGGTGAAAAAGCCTCATGTAGCTCCGGCTGCAGCTCCAGACTAACTCTTTGCACCTGTTCAAATGTCTTTTATAGGTTCAACTAACTTTTGTGCTAATGCACTTAAGAAAAAATGTCTTTCCCTCTGGTGCAACATGTTAATTGCATTGCATTTAACCCCAGCTTACTGGGTAATTTTGTTTCATTTGATTCATTGAGCTTTCTAATCACAGTATCAGAACCAAACCAATAAACTAGTGTTAGCCATCGGCTATCCATGATCTTAACTATGTACGCATTGCGTTACATTTTTAACTTTACTGTATCTGAAAAGAAAAGCTGGTCAAATGCTCTCTTGACATAATTACACCATTTTAGGACTGCAAACCGATGCTTCCCAACAGTTAACTGAAATGTTGGCAAAAATGTGATTTTGGTTTAAAAATCCTTTTTGATTTAATAAGTTTTATAAGCCTCTCAATGATTTGTCTTTTTCTTCTTTAAACTCTGAATGGTCTTCTCTTCTCTTTTCTATGTTTTTCCCTCACTCTCTGCACAGACATTTGCATTAAAACAGTTATGAATTATTAAATTGCAGTAAAAACAGGAAAATCCAGCTTTTATTACATCATAAACTCAATTTTTCTAACCCTCAAACTGCATTCTCAGCTTCTTCATTCTTTTCTCTCTTTATTTTTAACATCCTCTCTTTGTGCTGTCAAAAACAGAAATGTCACCAAATGTAATCTTACTGCGCAATGCACTGGTTGTTTTAAATATTAAAAGATGTCAATCTTTCTCTGAATCTGTTTCTGCAAAAAAAACAGGAAGAAAAAATGAAATATTCATAATATGAGGAAATAAAACGAAAATATTTTAATTTACTTTACGTTTGAAGTTTTGTTAAAGTGTCATCAAGCTGAAAAGTGTTTACAATGTTTGGTGTGAAATAAACATGTCCTCTAGTTTCCTAATGCTCCAATGACTACGATTAGAGAATAAAAGCCTCATGTTGTCCTTACATCAGTATAAGTAAACAGCTGTCTCCACTCCACTCATGTTACAGCCCATTTCCCTGTGTTGTGTGCTGAACCATGGACAGCACTGAACAGGGTCTGTGTTCAGCAGTGTCCAACCTACATTTAGAGTCTTTTCAAAAACATTCTCAACAGATTGCTTGCATGCAATGAAGCTGGATGCCTCTGGATGGCGCTGCAGAGCTTCCAGGTAACTTGGTCTGACTAGTTGGAATATTTTTTATTTAAATCACCAACGTTGACTCCATGTCGTTGTCCAACCAGGGTAAAAAGGGTTCAGTTGGACCAAGTCTTTGATTCTTGTATAGATCAGGCCTCAGCAACAAGAAAAAAGTTGTTAACATGTTTTTTTAATCTACTATCATCATCTGTTTATCGCACACAGCTAAAATGGTCACAGCAATTGCAAATAGAGCCGTGCACACATCCATGCACGGATGCCATGCATCCAGAAAATTTCTGGATTTTTTTTTTGTCACACTAGTGACCAAATTGGTGAGATATGTTATTTACACAGCTTTAAAACATGGAAACAGAAATTGTAATATATTTTTTGTCATATCAAAGCAGGATTTTCTGCATTTTTAGTCTCTGAATGTACACTGTAACACACTGGGTAACGTAGCCATGGGTTCATTTCTCCCCCACAGCTATAGTATTAAGAAAATAACCACACTACTCTGCTTGAACGAGCACTGACACTGCACTGGTCTGGTTATTAAGCATTTGTAACCTTTGAAGGGCAAAAAATCACTTTTCTTTTTAACTCTTCAAAACAAAAGCCTACCTGTCAACTTAAAAGCACAGCCTTTGCTGCTCCATTAAACTTGTTTACACTATCAACACTCACCCGTAATCCGGTGAGGTATTTTGTTTTTGGAATATTGGATCACCTGGTATATGTCATGTTTATTGTAAGTTATCTTTTAGCTAATATCTCACTTTTTGTGTCACGGTTTGTGGTTAAAATGTTTTTCTTGATGGAAACGTGTGGCCCAGCAACAGTTTGATGTTTGAAAGTTTGTCCAGACTAAATTTGTAATTAATGTCCCTACTTTAATATAAAGTGATTAAAAACCGGAAAGGTGCTTGTAATGCATGCTGCTGCTCTGCTCAGGATAATTAATGGGGTCGCAGTCGAGCTGTAATTGCACTGAACACTTCCTCAGAGAAAATCACCTGCCATACGCTGACATTACTGTCCTATATAAACAGAGTTCTGCTTTGGAGCAACAGAGAGGAAAAACTTGTCATAAAATGTACCGTTTCACATTTTGAGGCAACAGAATCAGTCAAACCTTAGTTTGGGTACATGAAACGCAGCTGCTGGTGCTGTTCTGTGTCATTTTACCTCTGTGGCTTTCCATTTCCCTCCTCCACTGGGCTGAGACGGTGAGGCGGGGGCCTTGTCAGGGATGATAACAACTTTGTCCTCTGACGTGTCTAAAAACAGGACTGGTAGAAAAGTTGTTAATCCTCATGCCTGTTATTAAATCTTAAACACTGAATTCAGTAGTGAGTTTTGGTGTTTGAGTTGTGAGTTAGTGGAGTTTGTCCAGTTAGACAGTTCTAAAGACTATGAGGAGCTTAATACCTATGATGAACAAATTTCATCTTTATTATTTTTCTTTCACCTAAAGGAATTATTTGAATTTATTTCTCCAATTCTGAAGCAAACAAATGTCTTCTCTCTGCTGGATACGTATTTCATCTTGCATCCAGTGAATACATCTTAATAGGATTTTGATGGCAAATATATTTTTGCAGTTCAGCAGTAGTGTCACTAATGGATGACATTTAATTTGTTCTTGCTGTCATTTAAAAACGGTTCAGGAGGTTCAGTGGGTTTTATTTGACAATAAATGTTACAGGTGAGTTTTTTAATAGACTTTAATAGAATGTACTACTGTTTGTTCAGTTAATGTTCAACATTTTAATGACTTTTTCTGTACAAAAAACTTTCACTTTGCACATTGAAGTCTTGCTTACATGTGCAAATATTGAGCCAATTTATAAAACCTGAACGTCAGTCTGTATTATTGACTGAATATGAGACCTGGACCAAGTGACACCTCCTCCCTGATGTTCCAAACAGGAAGTACCCGCTCCAAAAAGTCAAAACCCCATAAACTTCTATAAACAGCTACCTTATTTTGTCAGAACAACCACTCTTGCTCTGCTACAGTGGCTTGGAAAAGTTTTAATAACCCTAGAACTTCTCCACATTTCTCACATTATGACCACAAACATAAACATATTGTATGTGAAAGACCAACACAAAGTGACACACACTTGTGAAGTGGAAAGAAAATTATTTAAGAGTTCTTTTTTTTTTTTTTTTCTTTTTCACAAATAAACGGTAAAGTGCAGTGTTCAAAACTATTCAGCCCCCGTTTCTCTGAGTGCATCCAATTGCCTTCAGAAGTTGCTTGATGATTGGTGACTGATCAAATGTTAACTTAAGAGTCCACCTGTGTGTAATTTATTCTCAGTAAACAAATCCAGCTGTTTTGTGACGTCTCTGTGGTTTGTTAAGAGAATATTGGGGAGAAAACAGCATCATGAAGTGTAAGGAACACACCAGACAGGTCAGGGAGAAAGTTGTGGAGAAATTTAAAGCAGGGTTAGAATATGAAAAGATTTCCAGAGCTTTGAACATCCCACGAACCACTGTTCAGTCCATCATCCACAAATGGAAAGAGTATGACACAACTGTAAACCTACATAGACATGATCGTCCACCTAAACTAACAGGTCGAACAAGGAGAGTACTGAGAAGAATGTGCAGTGCACTGAGCACTCAGTCGTTCACTGCACAAATCTGGACTTTATGGGAGCTTTTGCAAAAATAAATCCACTTTTACAAGAAAACCACAAGAAGTCCCGATTGCAGTTTATCATAAGCCATGTGAATGACCATTAAACGTGTGGAAGAAGGTGCTCTGGTCAGATGAGACCAAAGTTGAACTCATTCATTCATTTTCTATACCCGTTTTATCCCTTTCGGGGTCACAGGGCTGCCGGAGCCTGACCCGGCTACTAATGGGCGAAGGCAGGGGACACCCCTGGACTGGTCACCAGTCTGTCACAGGGGCCAGAATCACACACTCACATCCACACCTAGGGTCAATAACCTATTAACCAATTAACCTATGAAGCATGTTTTTGGATGGTGGGAGGAAGCCGGAGTCCCCGGAGAAAACCCACGCATGCACAGGGAGAACATGCAAACTCCACACAGAAAGGTCCCAATTGGTGACACTGTGACAAGACCACAGGACTTGAACCAGGAACCTTCTCGCTGTGAGGCAAGAGCGCTAAACACTGCACCACTGTGCAAAATTGAACTTTTTGGCCCAAATGCAAAGCGCTATGAGTGACAGAAATCTAACACTGCACATCACTCTTAACACACCGTACCCACTGTCAAACATGGTGGTGGCAGCATCATGCTCTGGGGCTGCTTCTCTTCAGAAGGGACAGGGAATCTGGTCAGAGTTGATGGGAAGATGGATAGAGCCAAATCCAGAGCAATGTTGGAGGAAAACCTCTTGAAGTCTGAACAACACTTGAGACTGGGGTGGATGCTTTTGCACACTCCAGTTTTCAGTTTTTTACTTGTGAAAAAAATGAACTCTTGTGTAATTTTCTTTTCACTTCAAAATTGTGTTGTGAAGTGATCTTTCACATAAAATTCAGACCAAATATCTTTATGTTTGCGGTCATAATGTGACAAAATGAAAAGTTCAAGGGGTGTGAATACTTTTGCAAGCCGCTGTACTTGTTTTTTTAACATGCTATTGCTAGTCTTCATTTTTTTAGGATTTTCTTTTTTATGTAGTTTAAGTTTTTCAAATGATAAACTGGCCAATTAGCGGCCTCAATCAAAGTAGGTGGTCTCATGTTGACTGTCAAAACGTTTGAGAGATATTTAAGATAAGTGGAATTGGTGTGGACTTCCAACAAGCTCTTTTTTGATTGGCTACAATGATTTCTATGACTCAGACCTACTTGAACCAATCAGTGCTTACTGATGTTGCATGGTTCCAACATGACAGCATGCATAGTATGAAAAAATGACAACTGAATTGACTTCATTTGGTTGGAGCAGGTGGTAAATCATTTTCTGATTTTCTTTGGGTGAAGTCACCCTTAATCCAGCTTTAATAGAGAGTCAGTGGTAGGGCTATCACTAACGTGTATTTTAAAAGTCAATTTGTCATCTGTTATTTTTTTGATTAGTCTATTAGTCAATGATTATTGTTTACATAATATGATGTACAATTTTTTTCCCCAAAAGGTGATACTGTGGGTATAAACCATGGAGGTTTATGCATGGTACCACTAGTGCTCAGCATCTGCTGCATTCACAGAAATTAAAAATTTGCATGTATAGTTTAAGAATTTCAATTTCACTTAATGAAATATAAATAGTCCAAGGTCCAAGGTAAGCTATATGCTAGAACAAAAAGAGCCATAATTGGCTTGCAACTTAAAGGGTTCCTTATCCGTGCACTATATCATTTTCTAAACTTCCCATAGAAGTAGTAATCAATAAATGTTATTATGAACTGGGTTTTACTTTATTTTAATTGGTAAACACTAAAATATTCTACAATAATTTTTCCTCCATTAGTTTGCAAACGTGACTTAAGTGGTTGCCAGGGTGAATCACCCCAATCACGTCTTTAAACCCATCCTCTTCAACCAGTGACAGAGGTCTCATTTCTTTTAAAAACACATTTAGGATGTTCTGTGTAAGTGCTGCAGCCTCTAAAATAACTCTTTGGTCCAGTTTCTTACTGTCAAAAAAATCGCTAAAAAATTCTTATTTCAAACTTTTTGTTTTTTTGGCAGGCATTAAGCCATTTATTCATAAAATGTAACTTTTAAGTAGTCATGATAATTACACTAACAGTGTTAAAATTTTCAATAGACTTTCAGCAGCACTGACAAGTTCCTTTCAAAATAAAATTCAGTGTCCGGAAAGATTCTCCTAAACTGTAAATTTACTATTATTTATTATATATTTGTTTATTTACATTTATTATATGTATTTATTTATATTTATTATATATTTATTTACTATATATTTATTTATTATATTTATTTTCATTATAGTGCAATTATAATGCAGTTTTCTCACTTTAGAACACTTCAGAACTTAAGAACAATTCTCTCACTTGAACTATAGGTGCTGCTGTGGGGCAGAAGATAAGAACAGATGCTGTAAACTTAACCCAATTGTCACAGTTCTGCCCGCAACTCCAACCTCTGACCGCCAGAGGGAGCTCTCATCAGAGTACTGATTCATGAGTTCCTCACAACATCTCCCATCAGCCACCACCGGCCACTTCCTGCAGAGCTGAGGTTCATCACCGTCATTATCTGTGGACATTTAAGCATCATCATGTCATCTTACCTGTGCAAAGTCTTGTTAGTTCTCTAGCATTATGAGCAATCCCCTAGTTTTGCCTCTTCTGTGTTTTGACCTTTGCCTGTCTCTTCGTCATCCTGCCTTTATTTAGTGACTTTGACCGTTGCCTGTATTTTGACCACATTTATGTCTTGCTCTAAGTCATCAAACCGCTTGCAAATGGATCCACACGCCTCCACCTCTTCGTCACACTAATAATAAACAGTTCTGACGACAGATGTAATCATTTTACTCAGTCATCTGATGGTGATGAAGGTCATCAACACATGAGAACTCTTAATTTAGTGTCATGTCAGGAGTGCTTAAAAACACATTTATTTGACTATTCTAAGATCATCGCATTAAGCAAAATAAAATGAAATACAGTAACAAATTATAACAAAGAAACCCATTATTGATATACAATAAGAAACAAATCAGGCTTCTTTGGAGCTCCATGCAAAAGCTCCTGCTGAAACGTTTTAACAAAAGAACAATTTTACAATCAGAATAACTCAAAGTTTATACAACTGCAGAGCGACTGAGCGCTGCTCAAGGCTGGATTCTTCTACTCTTTCCTTCTTTCATGGAGGTACTTTGAATTGGTTGTTCAACTCCTGTGATATTTGCGTCTGAAGTTAGAAGGATGAACTTGTTTGAGCATTTATGTGTACGTGTAAAGCTCAAGGAGGGAAGAAAAATAACTTTCTGGTTGTGCTTTGCAATCCAAAAGACAAGAGTGACTCGTCTATCATATCAAATTACTGTCGACGATGTTTTATAGTTGATTAATCGATTAGTCGACTAATCATTGACAGACCTAGTAAGTGGTCTGTATTCACAATTAACTGAGAGTTGATTGTTAAAGACCCACTCTGATCATCTTTTGATCTATTTCAAAGTAATCCCCGTGGTCTTAATTATGATTATGTTGGTTTTAGTTAAAATCTAAAAACTGAGTCATTTTCTAGGACATAGTTTCTGCAGAGAGGCAGGAGTTCATTAAAAATTAATCTCCAAGATATGGGTGACACTGTTGGTGCAACGTTAGCCTGCCCCCTACTCAATATCCATTTGTTTCCTTGATCTCACTTACAGCCCCCACAAAGATTTTTTTAGGATTCATTTTCTTAATATACGTCCTCCATTATCGGAAAAATGCCACAAGAGCATGTTAAAAACACTAAATACGCAGTTTTCCTCAGAGTGGGTCTTTAACGCAGAGGCAGAGAGTTGACTGGTCTGAGCTCTGTTGACCTTTCAAAACTGCTAAGTAAAGCAGCTAAATGATCAATTGTACACAACATATCATCCTGCATGTTATTGGCTTTTACTCTTAATATAGCAGTCATCAGAAAACTAATGCTGTTCTTGTTTTCCACTGTTTTTATTTTTCCCTGTGCAGCCCATCGTACTTCAATATTGTCTATTTTTTATGCTGTTTATGAAATAAAAGTGTTTCTGTCACTTTTGGAATTTTGAAAGACAAACACCTGTTTGGGCACATTGGAAAAGCAGGTTATCTGATAGAAATTCTAATGAACAGAGATTCTGAGGCCTCCAGCTTAACTCCTTCATCCTTTTTAACTTCCACTTTGCAGTGGAGCTCCAGGGCTGCCAGCCATTATTGCATCTGTCGGTCTTTTTGGCTCTTTTTTATTTTTGTGTTGATCTTTTTTAGGATTTGGACCAGAGATTTGCCTTTACAATAAAGTGAGCCTGACCTGTGTTTATTCAACTTGGATTTGCTGAAAGGGTTGTGGGATTGGATTTGTTTGGCCTGGCAGCTGGGTTTATTCTTGTGACCCTGTTTACAACAGTGCCCTGAGATTCTCCAAGTCGCTTTGTCCCAGACGATGCAGCTTCTCATGGATTTCTTTTTCAGCAAGGATTTGGAATAATATCCAAAAACTTCCAAAAAAAATTCCTAAATGAGACAGTTTCCATCCTGTTACTACTTCTTACTAATTATCTGTTTGGATGTGTCCTTTTTTAAAGGAAACCTTTCCTTTCAATAGAAATTCTCCTTGTCGTCTGGAAAAACTGCCTCACAGCCAGTAGATGAACCTGTAAGAGCATCGGCTTCACTTATTGCTACGTTTTTAAGAATGGAGCATAACCGTATTTTCCGCACCATAAGGCGAACTTAAAATTCTAAGCTTTTTTCAGAAATTCGCCGTGCGCCTAATAATCTGGTGTGTCTTTTTTGAGTACTAAGTTCAAAAATCTGCAAACAATGTTCTTGTTCATCTTTAGAAAGTGCTCAGCTAACAGACAGATATTCTGGCAAGCTATGCTCCTGGGAAACAATGTGGCTGGAGGTAAAGTTATACCACATCCTGAGATTCTGCTGAAACCCACCTTAGTGCAATCAAAACATGAAGATTAGCACAGCATTTCACAGCGCGAGCTTTACCAGGCCTGTTCCATTACATTACGACCGCGCAGTCCCAAAAACACGTGGAGGATTTTTCTGACTGCGTTTTTTTTGGCTGTTCGTTTAGGAGATGATCATGTTATTACAGTCATGGCCTGAATATGACAGTTTATTCCCACAGCGCTCCAGAAGGTCTGCGCTCCCCTCACACACGGCTGTGTGCCGAGCCCTGCTCGCACAGTGCGGAAAGATTTTGTTTTATTTTCAACATTCACAACACATTCAGCGATAAGGGGCAATATTTCTCAAATGCCTTATCTCAAAAATCTCAAGATGTTGTTTCTGAACAGGTGATAAAACAAACAAAATGTCACATACGTTATTTCTATTATTCAGGGTCCATGTAACGAGTAAAGGACCTCAAAAGCCTTTTCAATGTGAGATCAGCCGGAGCGCCTTGCACGTGCATGTAGCCAAACTTCACACACATTTGTCCAGTATGTTTGCTGCACGTAACGTCAGAGTTACTCGGATCCAGCCCTGCTGAATTAGTGTTCAATCACACTCTTTGAGGTCCCCTTCAGGCCTTAAAAGAAAGATTCCCGCTGCCATCGAAAGAAAGGCTAAATACAGCAGGAGTCTTTGTTTGTGGGAGTGATAGATGACAGACGACGCATAGTCTTTTACTAAGACTGGGAGGCAGCGCTGGACGGATGGATTGTGTACACCTGGGCTAAGGTCTCTGCTTTTACTGTAGTCTGACTTTTTGCTAAAGCCGACGACATCATTGCTGAACACTTGATGGCAATGAGACCGACTCCAACAACAATAAGAAGAAACCGGTGTGTTAGATAACGCAGCCGTTCAAATAAAACACCAGTGATGCTTTGCAGGAGAAAAATTGATTAAAAAATGTGAGAGTAATGAACACACGGAGGCGTTAGGAGCCATTTGCAGGCAGGAGTTTGTTAACGACAAAAGTAGACAAGGGCAAAGACAGGATCTAGTCCGAAGCCAGGCAGGGGTCAGAGACGTGGAGCAAGTCAGGGCAGCGAGGAAACGGGCCAGGAAAGACAGATGACATGGAAACGCTCAAGAAAGGATGCAGGGCAAAAACAGTACTTTACACTGGGAAAAGGGACGGTGGACATATGCTGAGACTGATGAGTTGATGAATGACAGCTGATGGAGATGTGAAGGATCAGAATTCCGGAGAGAGCTCCCTCTGGCAGACGGAGGAGGAGCCGGACGGCTGGACCCTGAAAGTGAGTGCATTGTTAAATAGTTGAATGAAGCTCATCTAAACCCACTTTTTTGCTTCCATTACCTTTTTTTTTTTTTTGTGCCTTATAGTACAGTGCGCCTTATGGTGAAGAAAATACAGTAATTAAATCAGCCAATTTTATAGCTTCTGCCAGGGCCTTGGATCCTAACACTAAGACTAATAACACACGGTGCCTGGTTGTGTTGCAGCCATGGATGGAGACTGAAGGAATGTGTCCGGATTAAAATGAAATTAAACTGCAGAGCCATTAGTTTGGGAATTAATTTACACACCGATTGCTTTCAAGGCTTTGGCTGGGTCAAATCTTCAATTTTCTTGGTAACTCGGCGTCCTGAGACATGATTGAAAGCCCCTCCCTGCCGCAGCTTCGTGTGTCGCTCCACGACCGATATTATTGGACTCATGAGGATTAGGACGCCACTTTTCGGTTTTGCTGCACAAATCTGCTGCCTGGATTCACCGAAGGGGAGAAAGCTGGAGTCTCTGTTATGAGTCTGGCCGATGAAGAGCATCACTGGGAATTGTAATTCTCACCATCGCCTCCCCCAGACTGTCTGACAGGCGGCAGACAGACAGAGAACCTGCAGCATGCATCCTAAACAAGAGCTCGCCAAAAATAAAGAAAGAGCTTCTGTCAGACACTTTCACACACCATAAAGCTCTTCCTTTCTCCTCCTTGTACAACAATCTGCATCAGAGACCCCCCCAACCCCTTTGAGATATCTGATTCTCATGCACACAATGAGCAGTTCCCTCCATTGTGGGAAATATTGACTATAACAAATAAAAATGCTAATGCGACACTCCCAGAGCTGTTACTCAGCTGCCTGAGCATACACGGTGATCAAACTGACATCTCCTGTTGACAATGTTGGGCTGCAGCACGGAATTATTCAAAAAGGGATGAAGCCCCAAACCAAATTTCTGATTTATGAAAGCTCAAATAAGAAAAGGAAGCAAACGAGGGAAACTGAAGACTCGTGTTGCAGAAAAATTGAAAATAATCAGAGTTACTGTGAATAAATTCAGAGCAAACATCGGCGAGATAAAAGCTACGGCACACGCTGATAAAAGGGCAGACTTCACATGAAAGTGCGCCCTTGTTGTCACCTGATCAACCTAATTACTGCCGATTATCTGCTTCAAATTGCTTGTTGTCAAATTGCAAAGTCCATAATCAAAACCAGCAGAACAACGGATCATTATACTGTAGAAGCTGCCACTGCAGTGTTGCTTCTAAACCGCGTCCCCTTGAGAGGTCGAGTCGGTCCGCGTGCAGATAACGAGGTTTAATTGAAATAAACAGCCAATTATGTCAAGATGAAGGAGTCGCATTAATGCACAGGTCAGAAAAAAAAACAGGCTGTGAGTTCGGTATGGAATTCCGATTGAACTGACAAACCAGCTGAAATGGACTAAGCGCTCCCACATCTGCCAGATTCCAACATGTCTGTTTCTGTGAGTGAGCAGAGTTTATGGAAATATTACAGTGCAGCGCTTGAGCTGTTTAAGCCTCAGCAGGCAGAACCAGGTTTGTACTGTGGACTCTCAGAGCAGCAGGAGAAGAAACCAAATCCAGAGTTCATTAAAAATCCAAACACTTCAGCACGGCCTCCAAGTGATGATGGAGTTTGAGGATCTCACATGCAGGAAAGATATGTCAGAAACACGTCTGCTTTTTAAATAAAAAGTCAAAGAAACATTTTGCTGTAGAAATCCCAAAAATGTTTAATGAACCGTTTTTACAACATAAAATGAAGGTTTTAAGTGTAATTTCATAAAAACAACATGTTTTTGAATGAAAATACATATAAAATTACTGGCAAAATTAACAGATTTCGTTGGATCACATATATTCATTTCAATTTGATTTATAAAGCCAAATATCACAACACAGTTGTGTCATGGGGCTTCACATTGGTATTTGTACAAAAATGTAAAATCAGGCATAAAATATAACCAACAGCTGGTTGCCAAAATAAACTAAACAGACTAAGATAAAAAGAGCATCCCTGCCCTTAGACCTTCCTTCTTGCTTGTGTGGCTTCAGCTACCAGCCCAAAAAATAAGAATTTCTCTCCTAAGACCACTGCATTTTTCCTGGAATTCAATTTTTTTCTTTTGCAACTTTTTTTTCCTCATAAATGTTCCTTATTGTGTTTGTGGAAAATAAAAGATTTTTTTTTTTTGTAGAAGTTTGATCCAGCATGATTTCAGATGTTCTGCTTGGCTGGAATCTGCTCACAGGCGGAGGCGTGTCTGTCTACTCTGAACTGCTCACCTCTTGTTACAGCAGCGGCCGGGACTTTTGCCGTGAACCGCAGAGTTTCAGATATTTCTGGACAACACCAGTGGTCGTTGTTCTAGAAAATTCATGTCGGCCCCAATCCCAAATTAAAACAGTGATTGGTTTCCTTGTTGTTGTTGGATTTCTAATAGCAGACAGCTCTGTTCAGCTCTGCCCTTCAAAGCGGGACCTGAGCTCTGCATTACAGCCGTCTGATTGACATTTGTCTTATTTATTCAAATAAAAGATAGTTTTTGTCAAAAAACTACAAATAAATGCCATATTGTCTCTTTACTTCAATAAAATTTGATTCACAGAATATTCAAACAAGTTTAAGTTCATTTTAGACTGAGTTTTTTATGCTGATCTCACAGCTGCACAGCAGGACGCCTGAGGGTGTCCGTCGGTTCCAGAGGGTTGAGTGCTTTTTGTAAAGAAACTGAGCTTGTTAAAGGGACTGAAAACAGTTTAAAGGAATCAAAAGTGTAAAAGTTTCCATATCCTACAGTCAACATGTAATCTGGCATTTGGCTTTAACATAACTTGATTGTGAGATGGGTTCTAGTAAGGAAAAATGGAATGCATCAATACGATATAACAGGATCTCTCTCTTCTTGTAAAAAGATTAGCTGTCTTCTGAGCTTGTCTTTGTTGCTGGTCTGATGGCCCCTTCCAAATGTTCTGGAATTGGGGTCAGGCGTCCCCCTGGATGACACGAGTTGGTTTAATTAGCTGCAAACCGAACCAAGTCAAGCCCTTACATTGTTCTGTTGAAAAAGAAGAAGAAAACTTTAGCTCCTCTGCACCTTTGACACATTTCAGGCTGCAGCTTCTGCTCTCAGCTGAACAGAAGGAGTATCTATGTGGATTCTACTGATGAAAACACGGTTGACAGACATTTCTAATATGGGCCATATCACAGTCCCATCAGTACTGACACAGAGAGATACACACACACACACCACATCTTCACTCAAACTCTGAAATCTGGGGTGAATTGTTTGATGAGAACTTGACGTTAAATTCTCCAAAAAGATGACGGGAAGAAAACGGGCTGCGGCAACAAACAACTACCAAACTAACGTGGAGGACGGAGTAAACAGAGCGAGGAGCGCACGAATGACTCTGACAGTTTGCCAAAATGCAGAAAAGCTAGTAATTATACAGGAATCAGTCATTTTCTGTAACTCAGACTGCATCTGTGATGAGGACATGAAAGTAATGACGGCTCCATCGTGCCAGAAAACAATAAGTAGACACTTGTTTGTGTTGCCTTTGACAGCTGTCTGACATTTCCATCCACAGAGCAAATCCTTATGACTCTATTCACCTACAGACACAATCCTCTTGGTGTGTTTTATTGCTTTTAGTACAAAAGCAGCACAAGAAAGAAATAAGCTGTTTTAATTGTTTCAATTGGCTCTCCCTCTTTCAGTTTAAAAATAGATGTATAATAATTGTTATGGTTTAACTGAATCCTGTTGATATCGGGAGTCATTTTATGAAACTTTTCACAAAAACTGAATGTAGGCAGGAATTTTCTTTTGATGAGGACAGTTTACGAAAAGTTTAATACAAGATTTAAGTTTCTTTAAAAATCTTTGTTTCACTGAATAGTATGAAAGGCCACATTAGACATCACCATACTCTTACACAAACACTAATATAGTCATTTACAAACAATATCATTGTCAGAGGCCGAACTTCCATCTCCCCCTCTGACCACCAGAGTGAGTCATCTCCTGAGCATTGACTTTCCCCTGATCCTCATCTGCACTCTGTTTCCCATAAGCCTCTGTTCCCAGGTCTCACCAGCTGTTCCTAATCATGCAATCACTACAAACAGAATTTAGATGGACACCAGGCTTCTGTCTGGTGCAAAGTCTTGTTTTGTTATTTCATTCAGTCTGAGTGGTTCAGCTGCTGTCTCTATGGTGTGGTTGGTTTGCCACATGCCAGTGTACAACGGCCCACTTTGTGTGAAATAGGTCAAAGTTGTTGATCAGCTGAGCCCAGACCTCTTCAATAGCAGCAGTGTTGCTAAGCATGCATGCTCTCTGCACCTTGGCCAGCTTTTCACCACGAACTTTACTTGGCTGCTGGTAGTTGATGCCCACCTTGAAACTAGTGTGACACCTGTCCACAAACTTGACAGAGTGATTGGTTTTGATGGTGGCGATTGCAGTGTTCACATCTTTGGGCACCACATCACCGCGGTTCAGAAGGCAACAAGCCATCTACTTTCTGCAGCAGGGGTCACACTTCACCCTTGTGATAGGGTTTCTATGCAGGAATGATGGGGGCGTAGGTGGCCAGAGGGAAGTGGATGGCAGGATATGGCACCAGGTTGGTTGGTTGAAGGCACCATCAAAATGCAGAAAGGCAGTGATGGAGGACACAATCTGGGTGATCAGCCTGTTCAGGTTGGTGTTGGTGGGATGCTCGATGTCCAGGTTCCTGAGTGCTCTAGTACTCCAACAGGAAGCTCTGAAGGCCACCGCAATGTTCTGCCTGAAGATACACATGGAAACAGATACCAGATACTGTTATCCTATTGAACAACTTGAAGATAAACACAAACAAATGCTCTGAATTTACACACCCATTTGTCCAAAAACACCTGATCCTGTTCAGAACCCGGTTGATGATTTCTTTGCTGATGGTTTAGTGTCCACTGGCATATTTGTTGGCAGCATACTTCTTGCCAGTGACCAGCTAGTTAAGGTGGGACAGCTCCCTCAGTATGCACCTCACCTGAGGACATCTATGAAAAATCAATTTAGTTTTAAAAGATTCAGCCAAGAGAACCTAATGCAGCATCACTGACCCAAAGTGTGTTTGACTTGCTTTTTTTTACTTTTGTGGAAAGGTTGCATTAGAAAGGCTACATTATTTCTAACTTCTGACTAATGAATTAAAACATCCAACAGGAAAAAAAGAAACCTTCTGCTTCTATCTAAAGTTGTGTAATTTTCACTTCTTGCTGTTGAAGTCTGATGACATGTTGTCATTTTTTGTGTAGAAGTTATCTGTGCTTCTTTTGCATTTTATTTTATCTCCTCTGTTGTTTCAGCAATAAATAAGCAAGTGGTTTGACTGATTGGTGAACTCAATTCCTTTTACTGACTCAAGTTTTAATGAGTCGCTCACCAGAGTGAATAAGAATGTTTTACCTTTTGAGTCACTGAGCCACTTCCAGAGAGTGCAAAGTAATACCTGTTCACACAAGCTTGACTTGCTGTCATGTCCAAATTGTTCAGACTACGACAAATAAAATAAAAATGAATACATTTCAAAAATAAAATATTTATTTTTTGTCTTAATAACACAAAACAAAATTATATATATATATATATATATAAAATATATTCTTATCTAAATAAAGGGTAGAAATTAACTGAGTTTTTGAGTTTTGTCGTTTAATTACATTATTGCAGTAATAAAATTTTTTAGTTTGACACTAACTTTATTCTTCTTTAAAAAATGGTGGAACTGAGCAATTTTTGTTTTGCTTTGCAAGATGTAAAGTTAAATTTGAATTTCATAATTATGGCAGCAGAACATTAGATTGGAGCAGCAACTTAGTAATGGTAAAAAAAATGCTAATAAACTGAAGATAAGCTAAGCTAACTTTTTATCTGCTCTTAATTCCCAATGATTTGAATAAGGAAACACACAGAAACACAGTTTTGCTCCTAATTTTATTTATGCAGGTATATATCCTCCATCATCAGAAGAAAGCTACAAGAACAAGATGAGGAATAATGCAATGGATTTGCATTATTCACACTTTCTGTGTCTCGTTATGTCTCGTTATCTGCCCAAAAGCCACCTTGTTGTTCCTTAACAGAATTCTTTAAAAAACAATACTTTCACACCACAACAATGAGACACAGCAACTCCTTAAAATGTTGTGGGATGAATGCAGTATCATTAGAACAACTTTTAACCTGATACACATTGCTTGACTGTTTTACAGACAATCTATGTGTCGTAAACACTCATCATACTACCTTCATAGCCGTTGTCTTGCCAGTAACCACCTTGCAGCATGCCTCTGCTGTACAAAAGTAGCAGAAAAAAAGTGTTATATCTCATGTTGATGTTCAAAATTGGTCAATGAAATATAAAGTTTGTATCAGTGAAATATCCTGAGAAAGATTTTTTTTTTTTTTTTAAGGATGACTGTGTAGTGGGTATAAACAGCTCGAATGTCCATTTCAGTGATGGGATTTCAAAAATAATGGATAAAATATCTATAACAGTTTAAAAACATTGTGAAATATTTCACAACTCTTAAATAGCCTTAAAAAAAGTTATTTTTGGTCCAGAGTCTTCAATTAGCCTAGAGGCACGTTTTTGAACTGTGAAGGAAGCTGGAGTGTCTGTAGAAAACCCACATATACATCTGAACAACATGCAAACACCACACAGAAAAGTTGCATCAAGGAACTGAACCAGGGCCTTCCTGCTGTGAGGCGAAAGTGATAACCATGCTGGCACAGTGCAGCCCTGTGGTTTGGAAAGTTGAGTCAAGAGTTGGTGTAATACAGTCATTGACTAATGCAGTCAATAATTTGGTCTGATTGAGAGCATTATAAAAGTGTAACCCTTCTAGCCTGGTAGACGCAGCAGAAGGGGCAGGCGCTGCAAACAGCTTCAACCAACTTCCGGTGGCACACCTGACTCGGTTGACTTGTTGATCCTGACCAAATCTCGGTCGTGAGATTTGAAGCGACCCACAGCCGTAAGCTGTGTCCAACGAGCCGGCTCACTGAAACTTCAATGCCATTTTATGCAGTGAAATTGAGCGTCAGAGCACCTTTTGACATGGTGGATTCCTTTTGTCCCACAATATGATCCTGCAGCTCACAATAGAGTGAGTTTTGTTGATAAAATGAGCAGATATGTGGCTGAACGCTGACTTCTGCTGTAAGCTGGACTTTGGGTCACAGCTGACGAGCTGTCACTGTGGTCATCCTTCCCCGGAACAGAATCTAGGAGCGAGGCGAGCCCAGGAAGTTTCAACTTAGAGTCATTCGATTTTATTATTATTTCCTCAACAAGTATCCCAAATCTCGTTGGTCACGACCAACGAGATTTGCCAAGTGTGCCACCGGAAGTTAGTTGAAGCTGTTTGCAGCGCCTGCTGTCTCTCAGAAGCAGAGGCGTCTTAATCTACTGATGTTATGTTCAGGGTTTCTCATATTTTATGTCCCGGAGATTAGCTGTTATAAAAATCCCCTCCAGCTTCAATAAGAACATAAACTCTCTATCAAAAAACAAACATACATTTATTTTAACAGAAGTTTATGTTGTCTCTGTTTTAGGTTTGATGCATCATTTATTATTGTGTTTACCTACCATTATGTTTACATAATATTTACATATTATTATTTAAATAATTAGGCTTTTAGAAGGAGGTTTAAGCAGCAGCTTTTCTAATGGTGAAGGCATCAGAAATCAAGGTGGTTTTCCTAAATACAAAGTTTCCAACTTCTATGTTTAACTCAGAGCTGTTCAATTCATAACACAGTGTCCTGCAAACAAGCTTCTCATAAATGATCCCATTCTGTGTCCAAATGTTGTAACCTGTATCTGTCATGCCTGGCTCGAATTTAAGGTTGCCTTGTATAGGAGAAAGCAAAAGAGTTACAAGAGATCTCCCATCTAACCATGGTTCCACTTTATTAGAGAGTATCGGGTTGACAAACATTTTTGACAGATTTTATGTTTTTAACAGGACAGAACACAAAAGAGCGAACAGTGAGTTGCATTTTGTAAGACTAAGCCAGATGCCATTTGATACGGTTTAAAGGTAGACCTCCTTTGGAGATAGAAGGCTATTTGGAAAATTAAAGTTTTGGTTTCCTATAAATTCCCTCTGCCAGCCATGAAGCAGCTTTAGAGCTTTTCTTTTTACATCAGCAATGGCATCATCTGTTGGGGATACAATAATTTTGGAAGCACGTTTATCTTAGTATTCGATACTCTACTAAGAAGAAGGGTGGGGGTGGGTCATTTTGCACGGTTGTCTGGTCCTCTGTTCCTATAAAGGGCAAAACTTGTTCTAATTGCAGTGCCAAAATGTATGATAGTAATTTTAGGCCTTGATTTAACAAGCTCTTTCATTTTTAAAGAGCCTAAAACATGAAAAATATGCTTTTTGAGCTTTCAAGTTTATTCTACAGTTCATTCCTAACTATAAAGATCCCCAAAGTGTTTTAATCCATTCAGGCATTTTTGAGTAAACCTCCAAAAACCACCGCTCTTAGCCGCAGCCGCTCCCATACCCACAAAAACAAGCAGGTCCTCACTGTGTGCCGTAGACCAGTGAGAACCAATGAGAATACTCTCAACCAGGAAGAGTCTCCACTGCAAGCCCCGCCCCCAGGCCAACACAAACACGGCCACTTTCGCCGGTGAGCTAGCAGTGATCAGCAAAATTACTCATAAAAGAAGTGGTTCCTCTTGATCTGCAGAGAAAAGAACGGCTAGCTTTTGTTGCAATGCTTGTCTTTTAAGAGGAGCAAATGTATTTTAGGCTGTGAGAGATTTCTGTGTTTGTTCAGTCTTCTCAAAGCAGAGCCTGATCATCAGAAACGGTTGGAGTTCATCTTCTGGAGAGCAACAGACCGACCAGCAACTTTTGATCTGTGACCTCCACTTCACAGATGACATTCCTACAATCAAACCTGATGAAGATGTCAGACCAGTAAGTAAATCATACAACTAGCTGAAATTAGGCAGTATAAGCATATAATACACAAGCTAATGCTACATTTCTGCAAGTGTTGTGTCTTGCGTATAGAACTTCCGGATCGGACTGTGAGTCAAGAGTGTAAGGTTCCACAACATACACATCTATATGTCTGGTTCCTTTAACGACTGGGGAAGAGAACCAGGGATAAATGAATGCTCCAGCACGGCTAAATACAAGTTAAGCAATACATGATTGAACCCACTATAAAAGTCACAAGTTAAGCCATCTGACCCAGGAGCTTTATCTGATTGTAGTGTAAGTGCTATGATTCCTCCTCTTTGGTAAAAGGTTCATTCAGAGGTGGTAGGGAGGGTTAACCTTGTCAGAAAAGACATCATTTTTTTCATTTTTTCAGCGGCTCTTGGAGGTAGGTCTGGCTCATGTAATTGTTTGTAAAACTCCTTGAATGTATTATTTAGATTTATATTGTCAAAATTATGATTGCCAATAGCATCAATATTTCTAAGATGATAAAATGCAGTCTTTGTAACGTGGTTTATGTTAGCTTTAAAGGTAAGATCTGCATCTAAAATTACACCGAGGTGTTTGACTTTACTGCCCACATTCAGGTTAAGAGTTGTAGAATAAAATTGGACATTATCTCTTTCAGTTTCAGGACCAACAATTAAAATCTCTGTTTTCTCTCGATTGGGTTTTAAAAGGTTCTCTCCCATCTATGATTCAATATCTAAAATACAGCTTAAAAAGTCATCAATGGTCTCCATGTCATCAGAAAATACAGCCACATATAACTAGGTGTCATCAGCATAGCTTTAAGTTTATCCCATGTCTCCTGATGACATCTCCAGATGAAAGTTATAAAGGTTAAAAAGTGTGGAACTAAGGACGGAGCCTTGAGGCACACCACATGTCAGTCTGTGCCTCCCAGATGACGAATCATTTACTCTGACAATAAAATCTCTTCCTGTGAGGTAGGATTCAAGCCAGCTGAGTACCGTTCCAGTGATTCCGGTTTACGTACATATAGGGAGGACAATACCATCTTTACCTGCTGAAAAGTCATTTCTCCACTCTTACAGATCACCAACATTCATGATGAAGATTATAACTCCAGCCAACGAAAAGGATGCCAATCAAAAGAGTGCTAATGCTTTGTGAGAACTTTTGCTTAGTAAAATACTTAGATTCTGCAGGATTGAGGCATCACACCGAACTGAACACTGCAGAAACGAAGAGAAGTGAGGAAGATGCAAAGTTACTTTTCTATGTTTTCAAATTTTGAAACCAACACAAAAACAAATCACTGAGGTTAAATAACCTTGAAACGCTCTGATACGATCTTTTCAAACATAGAGATAAAATATTCAGAGTCCTTGTCCTATTTTAGTTGAGTGGAGCTGCTCAGTGACCTCAAACGGATCCTCAAAGTATCAAGCAACTCCTTGGTATTATTGAAAGACTGTCCTTGAAAATGAAAGTTTGCTCCCAATAGATTCATATTGTATAAATAAATGTGAAAACAATTTAAATTAACGAATAGGAAATTGTGCAAAACTACAAAAAGAACGTTTTCATCACTTTCCATGGCTGACTTGAAAATCAGAATTCTGGTTCTCTACAGAATAATAAACTCAATTTGTTACCTCATTCATGTTTAAAAGAAATTTTACAAACTCTTGCATTTGACTTTAGAGAAGGTTACACTTGCAGACGAGTTGTGTGAGCGTTTTTGCAGAAGCTTTATTATCAGCCACTTTCCTAGATGTGAAGTACGCAAGGTAAATTCCATGTTTTCATTAAATACTTTACAATCAGTTTATGTCAGGTTGGAAAGAAATCTAATTAAACCTGCTCAGCGACTGCTCATAACATGCTGTTTTAGTGTTCAGGTGTTGACGCCTTTTCCATTTGGGAAAATCTAAAGCTGTTTCCATCTGCACTTCTCAGACATCCAGAACATTTTGATACGCAGGGACGTCTTAACTCAGAGTGACAAAGGAATGTTTATTTGCTTCATTTATTCAGTTGGGATTTTCATTTCAGCTGCCCAGGCTTAAGGATCCATCTGCTGTGGCAACGCTAACCTCTTCGACAATGCAAACACTTTGTAAGAGCAAATAACTGACAGGTGTGCACATCTCTGTGAGCGGCATCCTCAATTATGAGCCCAAGGAAAGCTGCACTCGGAGGACGCTCTGCATTCAGAGCAGCAACACGAAGCAGCACCATGACTCCACTTTCAGTCACTGCTTCATTTGCACACAGCCAACAAGTTTAACCTTTTCAAGCAAGAAACAATTTTAAAATTGATTAAAATGCAATAATTCTTCATAACAGGGACAAACATTCTAAGTAATGGAATTATTCTAAGAACATAATACTGTGTTTAATGGTAAAATATAGTCCTCAAATTGAATGAAAGACTGGGAATTTTCATGTGCTCATGCAGTTAAACTAAACAGGTTTCATGTAAAGGGTTGAAATCTGTCAGATAATTAAAACATATTTTGTTGCTTCAAGATTGAAATGAAGATGATCAAGTAGAGAATTGGCTTTAAATTTGACCTCTGTGGGAAGCCACACCGTCTGACATTCCCTGTAAGACCATGCTCTAAGGTTTGCATGCATTTTGCGCATGCATCAAACCCCACCTATGAAAACAGAATTTGCAGAGAACACAATCACGATTAATGCTGCAGTTCCTTAAATGACAACTAGAGGCTTTTTTCAAAAGAGCAACTTCTCATTCATTTCCATGAGCAAAAGTCCAACTTCACCAGAAATATAACTGTTGGGACTAAATCAGTCAAATGAGTGGATCGATGGGTGGACTCAAAGCACTGCCACTGTTCTTTATGCAGCCCACCCACCTGTTTTTAGGAAGTTTCTGAGTTGGATGAAAGAATCTTCTGTCAATATGCTCGATTGGTTTCAAGCTAGAATTAGTTGATGCCTTTTGTTAATAGAGCAAGAATGAACCTTGGATAAGGACTAATCCCACATTGACTGCGTGTATGTGCAAAATATTTCAAATCAAATCAAAGATCGGATTACGATTAAACTGTGTACATGGGCCCTAAAAAATGTCTCTGATTATATCAAACGTTTATATATGTCATTTTAGTGTTCGGCCTTAACACATGGAACAAACAGGACAAAGAACAAAAAATACAAAAACAATTGCTGCCTTTAAAAGTAATATTAAAAGTGAGGGGAAAAAAGTGCGAAGAAAAGATAGATAATATGTGAAACTATTTATTAAGCAAACTATTTATTAAGCAGTAGATAATGCCACTGAACCTTGTGTAGGTAAATACAATTAAATGAGGAATTGTGTAGATAACTGATTATGTACATGTGTATGTATTTATGTTTTATATGCTGATTTAAAATGTAGGCTGGACTTAATACTTATGTAAAGATCATTTCCATTTTCTTTGGTCGAAGTACTTTGATTTACTCTTGTTGATTAAGCAATAGAGGCAGATAATATGAGCTTTTCTTCTTTCTGCTCTTTTTCATTTATTAACTGTTAAAATTGTATTTGCATTGTTTTGATGTGAAGTATTGTTATTAAATGAAATAATAAAAATCACTCGCACCATGAAAGGGCAGATGAGTACAAACTTGTCTTTGTTTTGCAGTTTCAAGACCTAAAGACAAAAACCATAAATATTAAGAGAGCATCCTGGCATATTTATATTAAATTTAATTGGGATCATAATAATACCAGAGAAAAGATTATGAGAGCAGCAGAGTTTTATTCTCTAATAGCAGTTATCACTCAGACGGAAGTCACTCATAAAGAAAAAGGAATGAGATTTCTGTCTGACAGAAGACTCATCTTAGTCATGGCTTACAATAGGAAAAAAGAAATCCTTTATTTTTATTTTGATAGAAATAATAAAGAGTATCAGCATTACAGCTGTAACACCTATATGTTGCTAAAGGCTTAGAAATGAAACCGGAAGAGACAACGGTGAAAAATTAAAACTTCACCAGTTGGAATATAATTATTAGTTGTGTTTTTTATATAATTTTCTACAAGCAAGAACAGAAATAAAATGATTTTCCTGCAGAAAATGATTTTCAGCCAAGCAATGCAGTGAGGCTACTACGTATTTGAACAACCTGTAATTTTTCAAGTTTTCCCAATTAGAAATTATGGAGAGATCTGAGGTTTTCATCTTAGATACACATCCACTGTAAGAGACACACTCTAAAAAAATAATAAAATCTGGAAATCACATTGTTTGATTTCTTTTTAAGGGCTGCAGGGTGGTGTAGTGGTTAGCGCTTTTGCCTCACTGCAAGAAGGCCCCAGTTCAAGTCCAGGCTGGGACCTTTCCAGGTGGGGTTTGCATGTTCTCCCCATGCATGTGTGGATTTTCTTCAGGAATTCCAGCTTCCTTCCAGAGTTTAAACATGTGTCATAGGTGAATTGATGAGTCTAAATTGTCTCTAGGATTGAATGGGTTTGTGATTGTGGCCCTGTGACGGACTGGCAACCAGTCCGGGGGCCAGGTTCCAGCGTCCGACAGCCCCATAAGAAATGGAACATCTGGAGAAAATGGATGGATACTTTTTTAAATAATAGAGAAGTGGAGACGCCTTCTCTGGATTGATGGTTTTTCCTCTGGAATTCTGATGGACGCGTCTGTCTTTGGAGGTTTCCAGGAGAACCGTACATTTCAGACTGAACTATGCCGAGTGTGAAATTTGGTGGAGGAAGAATTATGGTGTGGGGTTGTTTTCAGGACTTGGGCTCAGCCCCTTAGTTCCAGTGCAAGGAACTGTGAATACTTCAGAATACCAAAACATTTTGGATAATTCCATGCAAGGTCCAAAAAGACATGGAGGACAGAGTCTGGTGTGGATGAACTGGACTGGTCTGCACAGAATCCTGACCTGAACCCCATAGAACACCTTTGGCATGAATTAGAGCGGAGACTGAAAGCCAGACCTTCTCCACCAACATCAGTGTGTGACCTCAACAATGTGCTTTTGGAAGAATGGTCCTGTAAACACTCCTCAACCATGTGGACAGAACTTCCCAGAAGAGTTAAAGCTGTAAGAGCTGCAAAAAGATGGACCCACATTATATTGAACTCTATGGGTTTGGAATGAGATGGCACTTCAGTTCATATGTGAGTCAAGACATGTGAGCCGATACTTTTGGTAATTAAGTGTAACTTAAGTCAATGCTTAGTCAGATTTTGGGGGTCAAAGTGAGGTGGGAAATATTTCTGACTATTCCAGTCTGAGGACTTGAAATGTGTTTACCATCACTATTTATTTTCCAAAGCATGGCCACATTCAAAAGCAGAATTTTCCATCTTTGCTTGTTGTTTGATTTTCATTCATTTTTCAATTATTTCCCCTTCGATGATTTTACTGAGGTAAACGTTATTTTCCAACCGCCTTTCAGCCTCAGTGAAATCAGACATCTGCCGGACTCCATTTTAACAAGTCCACCAGCTTTTAAATTGAAATAAGAATTAAATATAAATACGGCTTCCTGTGAGATGGAATGAATTGTGTGCTGCTAATCTAACCACAGCTGTCTGCAACCCCTTTTGTTGGAGAGAAGCTTAAACAGAGACTGGATGGACAAAAAAAAAACTTTTAGCTGCTTATCTGAGGACAGGAATAATTTAGGTCTTCAGTGTGTTTCAAAGTGAACTTCTTGCAGCACTATCTGATGCTACAGCTCATTAGAGGAGTTTCTTTATATAAAGAAAAAACTGATGTTTTATTCACAGAAATTGTCAGTGTGGCTCATATTAGTGCTAAAACCAGAGTTATCAAGCAGAGACAAGGCCGACTTAAACGCCCCAAGAATACTGATGTTTATCAGTGCTCACAGGTGGATGCAGATTTTGCACCGACTATACAACCTTGGACATTTATGAGATCAATGCAAAAAAAAAAAAAAAAACAAAGCACAGAAGCAGAAGTTGTATTCATAAATTGTTCAACAACCCTTTTTTTCCTGCTGTTATGTGGCTCCAGCAGCAAATGAGTGTGTGACGACTGAACTGCCTCTGAAAGCAGAATCTCTTGGCCTTTATGTGTGTGAATCATAGATGAATGCTGAATTTGAAAGCCTGACATGATTTTAAAACGGAGAGAGCACCAGGCTTCTTATGAAGTCTCACTGACTACTAGCACTCTGATTTGATCATACATTTAGAAAAAAAGGGTAAAGAAGTCATATCTTTTTTTCATATTTTTTTTTGTTGCAAAAATATTTTAGCTGTGTTTTATCTTGCTTGAAGACACATTGACTTTAGGTTTTAAGTTGTCTGACCTGACAGAAAAAAATTAAGATGAAGTTGCTACAAATATGCCTATAAAATAAGGGAGTGTTTTAACCGGCCAGATGTCTGTGCTTTTGCTTATCTGCAGGTCCCGGCGTAAGCTAAATACCATTGCTGAGGATTTGGAGCAGGACCATCATTAACTTTCTCTTTTTGTCTGACTTTCAAGATTGTCTGTGCATCTGATGGCCAACAAACTGAACTCCCAAACTTGCTTGACTTTGTCCTTCCTGCTGCTTGGGTTCTCTTCCTAAATCCTCACACAGACCTCCCTTTCAACTGAAACTTCCTCCTGTTCTGGTGGGGGAACCCCAAGGTAATCCCCGGGCAAACTTGTGACCAAAAATGAGATTATGACCATGAATTGACCAGTAAATCCAAAACAAAGGCTTTTGGCTCAGCTCCTTCTTCATTTCTATAGATTAATAAAACAACAGCAATACTGCAGTCACTTCACCAGTCTTCCTCTATATCTTACACTCTTCCCATCACTTGTTAGCAAGATACCCTAGATACTTAAACTCCTCCACTGGGGCATCTCCACCTACCCGGGGAAAGCAAAAATGCAGAGATGACACCCTGCAGACATCAAAACCAGGCACCCTCCAGTCCCAGGCTGCTCCTAAAAAAATATTAAAAAAGGATAAAGGGACATCCCTGCCAGGACTCAATATGCACTAAGAACAAGTCCATCTTGCTGCTGGCAAAAGCTCTTGATCGGATTTTACAGAGGCTGGACGGCTCTTAATAGTAGAGGATCCTGAACCCCATGTTCCCAAACCAACTCCCACAGAAAGCTGCGAGAGACAAAGTCAAATAGGCCTCAAGGGGCAGCTTCTTATTGGTTTTTCAGAAATGAGACCATACCTGCTGCCGACAACCTGGTATGTTCTGCCAATAAGAAGCTACAACAGCAGGTTAGTAGAGGCCTGAAATTTTGACATGGGTGAACTCCCTGTGGAAGCTGTAGAGCTGATCCACTTTCCTACCACTTGAACAAAAACTGAATCAGAGGTTAAACTATTGACCGAGTTCTCCTTCTCAATACTCTGAAGTAGACATTCCCAAAGAACCTGAATAGTGTGATATCCCTATTATTACCACATCTGACTGCTAATCCAGAAACTCTGTTCCCGAGTTCAAAGGCGTGTCGCCTAACCCTGTCCTTTCTTAGATTGTGGTTGGTTTTTTTTATCTTAAAAAAAATGTAAAAAAAAAAAAAATCCAGCATCAGAGCACCACCCCAATACAAGCTGGTTGCGAGTGGTGGCGCAGACCTTTTTGCTGGGGTAGCACCTGCGACTGTTTGTCCCTGCAGCTCTTCCCCTGTGAACACTTTAAATTTCCTTTGGTGTTTTAATGTTTTTTTCAAACTTGTTGTGGATTTTTTTCATTAATCTCATTCAAGAAATAGTCTGCAGAAAATATATCTGTAGCTTTTAGGATAGGGGCTTTATAAGGGGCCCTGTGACAGACTGGCGACCTGTCCAAGGGTGTGTCACGCCTTTGCCCACGAGTGGCGGGGTTAGGCTCCGGCAGCCCCGTGACCTCGAAAGGGACAAAATGGGTTTAGAAAATGGATGAATTGCTTTATACAGTAAATAAGACAAAGTAAAGCTTTATTTTCTGGTTTTGTTGATGTTAACATCATCATTTTTGGATGATGAAGAGAGTGTTTTAAAATTAGAATATATGCCACCAAAAATATAAAAGTGCTAAAGCTTTTCCAACACAAGGCCAACAGCAAGCAGTCTAGAGCATAAATTAATTTAAAGAATATTTTGGCAAGAGCAAAATAATTTTTTTGTGAAGCTTCTACCTGCAACATTGATCTGTCTGCTGGAATATGTGACGGCTGATGCCCGACAGAAAACCAATACTGATTTCCATGTTTGAAGTTTCGTCCCTCAAAGAATGTAAGCCGTCAAAGAGACAGAGAAGGGAAAAAAAACATTTTTTTTGTGTGTGTTCTAACTCATGAATCAGTTACTTTTCCCTTGGTTGATGCTTTAAGTTTTTAGTTTTAACAAATAGGCGTACCCCTTCCATGACCTAGCATAGGACTGAGCAGGAATAGCTATAAGACAATGCTATTGCTGGTAATTTTATTTTCAATTTATATAGTACATTCATTAAGAGTAATTTAATTAAACAAATGCTTTAAGATATTCAGAAAAATTCTCTCAAAATTACAGTTGCAGGCTTACAGATAAGCTCTTATCCTCAAATGTCTGTCTTGTTGAGAATACAGAGATTTTCTCAAGGTTGCTGCAAAGGGTGAAGAAATCACGTGGGGCACATCCCATCTCGTTTGAGCCTTTGTAGATGAAGTCTGCAAAAGGAACTCTCTTGGGATGATAGAGTTAATTCCTGCTTGTGCGTGATAGCCTGCATACACATTTTTCTGTGTGGAAAGAGTTATGTTTGCAGTACTTTGAGAAGAAAATACTGTAAATACTGTAACAGAAGGCATAGGAGCAGTAAAGACGGACAAGTGTCCAGAGAAAACCAAGAATGTTTGAACAAATGTATTGGGAGATAAAGGGATTCTACAGCATGAGGGGGCAGAGAGGTTCAAGGTAAGTAGGAAAATTAAGAAAGGTATGGGATCAGGGTGATTTAGGGAAAAACAGTAGAAGATGATGAGAAGAGAGTGTAAGGGGTCTTTATTCCTGTTTTTTTAACAATGCTTCTCTAATACTTAGACGCAACCACATAATTAAAAAGTATGAGATACGATAGCTGTCAATAAGAAACATATTCATGAAGACAAAGTTGTATTAATAAAGATGAAGTTGTGCACAAATTAATTTGTTAATTCGACTCTGACGCAGAGGATGACCACGTGGTCACAAAGCCTGCCTGGTCTCGATGAAAGTGAGAGATGAGGGGTCGAGAATGGGCCATACCCCTCCCAATCCACCAGGTAGGTCCGGAGGGTCGGAGGGTCCGGAAGGTGCTTGTTCGACCCTGGGTCCCATGGCGGGTTTTAGCAGAGAGATGTGAAACGTGGTGGAGGTCCTGTAATCTGTCAGTTGGAAACTGAAATAAACAGGTGATTTGCCTGATTATCTCAAACTGACCCACAAACCTGGGACTGAGTTTGCAGCAGGAAAGTCTCAGCCGGAGATCTCGAATAGAGAGTCAGACCCATTGTCCCGGCGACAGACTGGGACCTTCCCGGCAACGACAGTCGGCCTGGTCCTGGGTCTGACGAACGGCGTGTTAAAGTTGGACATGAGCTGCCTCCCATGTCTCCTCACAACAACGAAACCAGTCGTCAACAGCAGGCAGTGCCGAGGTCTCCCCTGACCAGGGAAAAACGGCAGCTGGAACCCCAGAACACATTGGAAAGGAGTGAGGTCCATGGCAACCTTCTTTAACGAGTTCTGGGTGTACTCAGCCCAGACCAGGAATTCTCTTGTCTTTGACTGCAACATGACCTGAGGAACTTGGTGACTTCTTGATTGAGCCATTCCACTTGGCTGTTGAACTGGGGATGGTAGCCGGAGGTCAGACGGACATTGATGCCTAACCTTTTACACAAACTTTAAAATTCGTTGACCTATTTTGAATGTTCGTATCAACGTCAGGTACAACACTTTTTACTGCTACCTCAGTGGGCAATTGATGTTGAAATAACATCAAATCAACATTACAGCTCAACATCAAATTGATGTCAGAAACATGTTGAATGTGTAAATCATAGTGACGTCAAAACTTTAATATCAATTTGGTCGCCGCTGTTTCTTGTCGGAGCTGGGTTTTGGTGTGTGGATGGCTGAGATTTTCCCCCCCTTTTCCATTTCATCATCCACGTCAGCCTAACATAAACGTTCACCTGAGTACAGGTGTCTGCTCACCTTAACACAATTATTTTACGTGACAGAATGGAATGCTTTACATGTGTTGGTTTGTATGCCTATGTGTGTGTGTGAACTGTATGTTGATAGGTTTGTGAAGACTCTTGGAACCAACAGGTATGTTCATAACAACTGAGTGTGTGCACAGGCCCCGCACCACTTTAGATTAATACTCACACTTGATTGTAAAGATTATAAATTTCCAGCATCTTGTTGTGATGATCAGGTGTAGATTAACTAGATCGTATAAATTATGGTAACTAAACTAGATATAATCTGACATAATCTTGTTGAGTTATCTCTACTTGAATTTTAATATTAGGTATTACTTTATTTTATAGGGTACCTCTCAAAATGTAAATTTAAATAATTCATACTAACCCAGCAAAACCAAGTAGATTTAAAAATCTGAACTGATTTAAGTTTCAACCGTTTGTTTTACTTCATTCGTTTTATTGACATTCAATAATAAATCCAGTTCAACTCCATCTGGTGTCCAAGAGAAAATACAAACCAGTCTTTTTTTCCCCCTCCAAGATAAGGTATTTTATTAGTTTTACCTCACAGAGAATGAGGGTTTAAGAGCACACCTGACTCCTTCTTCCACCTTGTCAGGGCTCGGACTCCCAGCTCCACCTCCAGCCACCAGAGGGAGCCCTCTCCTGAGTACTGATCCCTCACGTCTCCACCAGCTGTCCCCCATTACACTCATCAGCCTCATCTGATATATATGCCATATTTAGACTTTGCTCTTTGTGAAGTATTGTTTAGTGTCCCTAACAGTTCTGAGCGTTCTTTCTTGCATTTTGCCTCCTTGTGTTTGACTTCTGCCTGCCTCATCAATTCCCTGTTTTGCTCCTTGCCTGTTGACTCCTGCCTGGTTTTGACTTCCTCCTGTTTTGCCCTTGCCGGTTTTGATTGTTACTAAATCTTCCTCCTGCACATGGATCCACACGCCTCCGCGCCTTTGTTACACACCTTTTCCAATCTCATACAGCACTATAACTTTTAAAGGTAAGCCTAAAGACCCACTCCAATGAATATTGTGTTTGTGGTATTTTAACTTTTTTTGTTGGATTTTTCTGATGATGGAGGACATGAAAAGAAAATTAAGATTGAAACTGTATTTCTGTGTTTTTATTCATTTATACAAAAAGTTGTGAATTTAAAAAATGCTATTTAAAAAAGCTTGTATTTGTTACCTACAAACTACAATCATCAGGCTACAAACTTTCTGCTCGCTCTGTTTCTGATGCATCCACTTTATGCAGATAAATTGATCCATGTTCTTTGTTTTCCTCACCTGAGCTGGAATTTGGATCAAAACCTGTACTGCTGGAAAGCGCTGATATTGCTCCCCATTTTTGTTGCGCTGGTAATATTAGATAGTGGTTGTGATGAGCTGTAAAGTAGTGGGAGAGAGAGTGTAATCAATGTTCAGAGTTCTCAGCAATGGGGCAGAAAGCAACTGGGAGGGGAAGGGGTGAAGGGTTGCTCAATGCAAGGTTGCTCAATGTCTCCATGAACAGGAATTAATGGAGGTGTTCTGAAGAAACTATGTCTCAGAAAAAACAAAAAACACATTTTTTCTTTTAATTTTGCCTATAAAGAGCCGTATCGTAAATAAAAGACCACTGGGAATGCTTTCACAATAAGTCAAAAGATGATCAGAGAGGGACTTCAGTAGAATTTTCTTTTGCCTTTTGTTAAAAACATTCATTCAGACCATGCTGCTTTCAGTCGACTAGGCTTTGCACACATTTTAGGTATGAGGGCCTTGCAGATAAAAGAACTGTTTCCATCAAGCCCAGAGCTGCTGACGAGATTTTAACGAAACTTAAATCAAACAGCGGCTGCAGCTGTTTGATTTGGATAAGATCATCCCTTTAGCTGGACTCACTGAGCGCTGCTTTAAGCGCTCACCTTGAGGGTCAGTTCTTATCTGAAGCTGTGATTTTGTGATCCAACACAACCAGCTGTGGGACCTGTGCACCAGTCAAACTAAAACTATCAGTCTAAGCATTCCTGAGGTTAAAAGGACCGTCTGGGATGTTGAAAAGATTACACTACAGAGAAAAACATTATGATGACAGACAAAGAGGCCATTTTTGACCCTGATTGAAAGCTTCCCCATTAATGCCTCACTTTTTAGGAATACATTAAAACCTTTACAACCTTTGACAACCATTAGAACTAGAAGAGGATATTAAAAAAAACACAATTACCTTGTGGAAGCACAAACATGGTTGCATCTAAGCAATGCATTTGAAAATAATTAAATAAATGAGTTTTATGAAATGGCAGTGAAGTTAAAGGATTTTCCAGATTAGGTCATCATCCATTTAAATCATTGACTGTACATGAGAACTGGACTGAGTAACACCCCACCCCCCACCCCCCTGGCATTCCAAAAATGAAGTACTCCAAGAATCCAAAATCCCATAGACTTATTGAGAAATAATCAGCTTTTAACTCACACTTACCTAGGTTTGGGTCACAGGGTCAGGGTCCGGCCCACTCTTCCATCCCCTCTGAAGGTGGTTCCTGGCCAACCAATGGATGTGATCTCTCCTGTTATCTATCACATGGCTCCCTTTGATTGAATTTGCTCTAAACACTTATTCAAGACCACAACCAGATCACAATCTCGCCAGACAGACAAACAACCTCAACTGGACTTTGAAATTAAGGTTTCCTACCACATTTCTGAAAGAAATCACACACAAACTGTTGAAGACAATTTGCAATGCTTGTGACAGTTACTGGCATCCACAGTTCTCCATCATCAGAAAAATGCTACAACAACATGTTAAAAACCTTTTTTAGTTGATTTTTACTGTGACCAGTAGAAGGCTTAAGAGATTCATTTATTTCTTTGTCTTTTGTTTTAAATAAACGTGTCATTTCAAGGTTCTAGTTTTGCTTGGATTTGATAAGAAAATATCACCTCCAAAGGCTGTTTCTATGCCAAAAGAATAGAAATCCATGATGAGTTTTCCTCCAGGTTTTTACTCACCCATCTGACATTGTCTGCCATTCTCACTACAGAGTGCTCTCAGATGCCCCCTACTACCAGGGGGATTTAGTAACTATTCTTCCCTCTTAAAAACAAACTGCTTTGTGTCTCTCATTTCTGAGTCACTACCTTCTGAGGTTGATCTTTGCTTAACCAAACTGGATATAAAGAGATGATCCAGGAGGAGTCAAAGCCAGCATGCACACACACAGTTGTTTTAACACGTTAGAGAAAGCAAAATCAATGAGCAAACCACAACACAATGGGTGTACAAATGCACTGAAAGGTTTTTGATGTTTAAAAATGACTTAATGTTTTTCTCTCAAGCAATTTTTTCTGAGTATCTTTGACAATTTTTGGTAATTTATTTCCCCAGTTGACTATGACTACAGGGCAACATGGTGGTGGAGTGGAAAAGGAAAGTCTGGTTCAAATCCCAGCTGGGTTTAGTAATGGCTTTCGGCATAAACAGTACGTGCGGCTGCCCAGGGTGCCAATTCAAGAGGGGTGCCTTCTCAGCGCATGGAAAAAAAACAGTGCCGCTATAGTGTGTGACAAAATGGAGGGGGGGCAGTATAAAAGTGACTCTCTTCCAAATTAAGCCAACAAATGGGGAAGGAGAGCAGGGGGCGGGACCTACTTTATAACGTTTTTAAAAAGTCAGTTACACCCTGATATTCTATAACCCACATTTTCAAACAGGTATAACAAATTCATGCATTTATTGTTCATGTTTGTCTGAAACGGCCAAATAAAAACAGGGAACACAAAACGATGTGGTCACCAAGGTAAAAATTGGTTTAGTCGATCCCTTTGGTGGAGAAGTTTTTTGTCAAGTGCCAAAATGCCAAAAAGGTTGACAAGAAAAGGTCAACGCCATTGACAGCTGTATGTAACATTAGTATTAACACTAAGCACATGTGATGACTCGTTCGTCTGCTGTAACACTAAGGCTTTATTGTATAACTAGTTCATAAGTATGAGCTGTGATGGTTATTCAGCATGCTGCTGCTGCCATAAGATACTAATGGGACAAATAACTTCTGATTAGTCTTTACTTTAATAGTCATTTGTGGCAGCCTTAACATTTTCAACATTTACTTGAACTAGGTAAATGGGGTGGGTTTATTGTGAGCTTGCATGCATGAAGATTTTTTTTTTATAATTAGTCAATGTAATTTTCCTAAATTTGAAGGTAGTTTTCAAGATCAATATTTACCATTTACTACAACTCTATGGTGACAAAACATAATATAACCAGCCTGACTAAAAAAGGGCCAATTATGGGATTAAAGACAACAACCATGAGCTGATTTTTCTTCTGTGAAATAGAGATTGATATATTATACATTACATTGTGTTAGACATATTTTGTATCCAGTTCTCAATTGCAATTGCAGCAAAACCTACTGTTGACATGTGTCTTCAGGACCCTGTGTGGTCTTGAAGGGTTGGGCAAACATCTAAGGTGTGTCTGCTTTCATAGACTTTAACAATTGTTGAGAAGAATACTTGCCATGTTTCCAAGTTCTTATCAAGGAGTTCACCTCCCCATTTTTTGCTTTTATGGAGTTCTCCATTGTCAAGATGAGTCGTTTCTGTTATCTCGAGTTTACTTTTGATTGGATATCCATGTTTCTGTTACCAACTTGAATGACATCTGCAAGATGCTGCTTCATTTTTATCACATTGTGTAATTTTAAGTTTTTTCTTTTTTTTTTTTTTTTTTTTGTAGCTCTCACCACTTTTCTTGTATTCTTTAGTGAACTCTCATTCCTCCTGTGACCACCTCAATCGTTTTCATCTTCGGGGTCCCTCTCAAACCTTTTATCCTAACACACAATCAGTGGCTGTGCTTGTCTTTAAGCCACTCTCTGCAATCGTAAGTGGTAACCATGTTCGTCATACTGCATACTTGTGTTTTTTTTTTTTTTTTTTTTTTTTTTTTTTTTTTTTTTTTTTGGTCGTTGAATCAGACAGTAGTAGACGGAACACCAGCCTTGGACAATTTACAGAATATAGAGCTTTTTATTTTACATAATTGCCATAACTGTAACTTAGTTAATCTGTGACAAGGACACGAGCTTTGACCAAAATAATAAATACATAAAAATAAAAAAAAAATTTGAAGTAAAAAAAATTAACAAATCCATAGTTGAAGATAATTAAAGTCATTCATTTCTAACCATCTCATTTTACTTTGATTCCAAAAATGGGATTTATTTGAATTATGTTTCTAATGTCAAATACTCTAAATATATTTTAGATATTTAACCTGAATATGTTATAATGATTTCTACAATAATACTATGTCAATTTACATTATCATTATGTAGTAGTTTCAGATGACCTTCCGCCATGTGTCTTGGACACTTGAGTAAAGAGAGGGGCGGAGCTGTCCACTGATCACTACCTGGTGGTGAGTTGGATTCATTGGCGGGGAAGGAGGCTGGAAAGACTTGGAAGACCTAAACGTACTGTGAAAGTCTGTTGGGAAAGTCTGGCTGAGCCCCCCCGTCAGGGAGGTCTTTAACTCTCACATCTGGGAGAACTTCAAAAAAACAGGTACAGAGGCAGGCTGGTGACATTGAGTCAGATGGGACCATGTTCTCCACATCCATTGTTTCTGCTGCTGTTCGGAGCTGTGGTCGCAAGGTCTCGTGTGCCTGTTGTGGCGGTAACTCCCGAACCTGGTGTTGGACACCAGAAGGAAGGGATTGCGTCGAGCTGAAGGAGTTGTCCTATCTGGTTTCACTAGCTTGTGGGACTCTAGAGGCAGCTGACAGATACCGGCAGTCTAAGAGAGCTGATGCCGGGGCTGTTTTGGAGGCAAAAACTCGGTCCTGAGAGGAGTTTGGTGAGGCCAAGGAGAAGGACTACTGGTTAGCCTTAAAGAGGTTCTGCCAAACCGTCCAGCACCTCAGAAGGGGGAAGCAGTTTTCTGCAGGCACCATTTTCAGTGCAGGTGGGGAGCTGCTGACTTCGACTGGGGACATCATCGGGCAGTGGAAACAATACTTCGAGGATCTCCTCAATCCTGCTGACATGCCTTCTCTTGAGGAAGCAGAGGATGAAGACTTTGAGGTCGGGTTGTCCATCGTCCAGGTAATGAACATTGGTGGAAAGCTCCGGGAGTGGATGAAGTTTGCCCTGAGTACGTCAAGTCTTTGGTAGCTGTGGAAGTATCTTGGCTGACATGTCTCTGCAGCACTGCGTGGCAGATGGGTACCACTGGATTGGTCGACAGGGGTGGTGGTTCCCCCTTTCAAAAAGGGTGGCCGGAGTGTTCCAACTCCAGAGGAGTCACACTCCTCAGTCTCCCTGGGAAGGTCTATGCTAGGGTACTGGAGAGTTCAGCCGATAGTCAAACCTCACATCTAAGAACAACAGTGCGGCTTCTGTCCTGGTCGTGGAAGTGTGGACCAGCTCTACACCTTCTTTAGGATGCTGGTGGGTTTGTGGGAGTTTGCTAATCCTGTCCATATGTGTTATGTGGATTTGGAGAAGGCCATGTCCCCCATGATGTCCTGTGAAGGGAGCTCTGGGAGTATAGGTTCCAAGGAGCCTTACTGATGGCTGTCCAGTCTCTGTATGACCGGAGCAAGAGCATGGTCTGCATAGCTGGCAGTAACTTCTACAATCAGTGTACTTTGTGAAAAAGTCAGCTTAAAAGTACAAGCAGAAAGAATTATGAAGAAAATGAAATTTTTACACATATTTGAACTTTTTTGGCTGATTATTTATTTACATTTTATTATTTTATTTTATTATTTGTGCCATCAAGCAAGGCTCTCAGTTTGCCGGTCGATCTTTTTTCCAGTGCTCACCAAAAGAACGAGGTCCGGAATACAAGTGGCCGAAATGAGCTTCATCTGTGGAGTTGCTGTGCGCTGACTTAGAGATAGAGGGAGGAGCTCAGTCACCCAGAGAGAGCTTGGAGTAGTGTCAGCAGTGGCTGAGGAAAGGGAAGTCTAGGCATCTTTGCTTAGACTGCTGACCCCACGACCTGGTCCTGGATGAGCGGAACAAAATGGATGGAAATGCAGTTTGAAAAAAATGTGCTCCATTGAAAATATGATGGGTGAGCCACAAGCTCTACCTGCAATGCTGTATTCGGATGCATCCACTTGCAGACAAATAGATCCATGTTCCTCGTCTAAGCTGGCATCTGGTCCATACAGCTGGATAGCTCTGATCGCCACTGGTAATATTTGATTGGGATTGGATTGGATTTGTGAAGCTTGATTGGAACTGTGGATGGATGTAGAGATGGTGGCAATCAGATTATTATTTGCATAGTGCTCTGTTTGGGACTGGCCCTTTACAGACAGGCTATCACAGTTGGGTGTGCCTTTTCTGATAGGCCAGGAATTTGTGATGTGGTAGAAAAGATTCAATTGTATGACCACACTTTCGATTATTTTTTTCAACATTCAGAGCATAAAATCCTTGGAATCGACTTTGTCTTTATATCCACCAATAATCTTCTGGTTTCTCCCTTTAGGAGTGGATGTAGGTGTGGAACTGGTTGGAACATGTTGGAGACCAGGCTTGGTGGAAGAATCTTGACAAAGCAGATGACCTGACAATGAGGAACTGAAAGCAAGACATGCATACAGGCTGAGGACAATTAACAGAATTAAACTAGCTGTGGATGATTAGTGTGAATCTGAAGGGACTGACAAGAAAATACACAAATCACAACTAAAAACAAAACTGAAAAAACAAACTAAACTGCACAATCCTTACAGTACTCCTACCAAAAAGGGCAAAGTCTAGAAGTCTCATCAGACTACAATACTTAAGAGGAGGGGACCAAGAGAACATTGAAGAAAGGCATTTCAGCATTCAACTTCAACATGGAGAAACAAAAATGTGACAAAACCTGACAATGAAGAACTGAAAACATGTTCATGCACATTTTTTTTTCTGAGAGCATGCTGTAGGCATCAAGTCGGTGTGAATACTTAAGCAACACATAGGGAAAGTAGGTCAGACACAGGTGCTTTCTCTCCTGCCAAAACAAGGATATTTGACTCTGCTTAGGAACTGGAGACCTCTTGCTCTGCTGTGTACAGACTATTAGTTGATATTTAAAGTTTTATCGAATATGTTGAAGAAGTGTTTGGAACAAATCATTCATAGTGACCAATCCTATAGTGTCCCAGATCGCACCATTATGGATAACCTCTTTGTTGTGCGTGATCTGTTTGATATTTGTAAGTCCTATGACGTCAATGTTGGGCTGATCTCTCTGGATAAAGAAAAGGCCTTTGACCGAGTTGATCGCTCTTATTTATTTTCCTCTTTGAAAGCTTTTGGTTTTGGGGAAGGTTTCATTTCTCTTTTGAGTCTTTTGTATAGTCAGGCTTTTTGTTTGGTTAAGGTGGGTCGGGGGTTAAGTCGTCCTGTGTCGGTCCAAAGAGGTATTCGACAGGGATGTCCTCTTTCAGGTCAACTATACACCATTGCCATTGAACCCTTGCTCATTATGTTGCGATCCAAGCTGATGGGGTTTGAGCTGCCTGGGCTCTCCCACAAGCCGTCAGTCATGGTTACTGCCTATGCTGATGATATTTATGTTCTTGTGCGCCATCAAAAGATGTCAGTCTTCTTTGTGACTGCTTGAGTGTCTACCAGAAGGCGTCTTCGGCTAAAGTTAATTGGGAGAAGAGCACTGCACTGTGTTTAGGGCACTTGATGGATGCATTGTTGCCAATATTACCTGGGGACCTCAATTGGGTCTCTGAAGGTATATCATTTTTGGGAGTGTTTTTAGGCACGGACGATTATCAACAAAAGAATTGGGAGGGTGTCATGGAGCGGGTGTGTGCCAGATTGTCTAGATGGAAATACCACAGCTTTCCTATTGGGGTCGAACTCTTGTTGCCAATAATCTGGTTGCCTCGATGCTCTGGCACAGACTGACAGTATTGTCTCCTCCTGCAAGCCTTATTTCAGCAGTTCAGAAGACCTTGATGGACTTTTTCTGGTCTGGTCACCACGGGCTGAGGGCCGCCGCCCTCTATCTTCCGGTTGAGGAGGGCGGACAGGGACTGATTGACATCCGTTCGCGTGTGACAGCTTTCAGGCTGAGGACTTTTCAGCGTCTCCTCTACCGTGGACAGATACTGCCCGTGTGCTGCTGTGGAAAGCTGGTAACCTGGGGTATGGCAAACACCTGTTTCTGATTCAACACACGCACTTGGATGTGACGGGAGTTCCACCCTTTTCATCAGTCCGTCCTGGATGCTTGGAGACTTTTGCTTTGCCAAAGGAGTGCTGCTTTAACCCCTAGACTGTGGCTGTTTGAAGAACTACTGTTCGGCAGTGGGGTTCTCTCTTCACACACATTGTCTTCTGTGACCATGGGCTCCAGACTGAGGGAAGTTGGCTGCGTGAAGCTCAGACATCTCCTAAAGACATCCCTATCTGAGCTTGCTGCGGCTGCAGGTTTCCATTCAATCAGGACACTGCAGAGGATAGTGGATGAGGTTTGCCAGTCCTTACCTGAGAACCTCCAATGGTATGTGAGAGATTCTTCAGTTGTTTCACAATGGTTGGATGGGATGGATTTTCCCTTCAATGCGGGTCTCTCCATCCCGTGAGGAGTGGGTGGAGGACGGAGTTATCTTGGACATCCCCACGGATGGGGAATTTGGAGACAATGGGAAGGAAGACCCTCTACCTAATGTCCGTGAAGGTTTTAAATGTGCGCTCCCTTGTCGACGTCAGAGTGTCGGGCTGGACTGTTTTTTTTTGGTGCCGGGTTTTCCCCGAGGGGCTGTTGGAGATTCCTATACAAAGCTCCCGTGGAAAAACGGGCAGGTGACCTCCAGTGGAGGGTCGTGCATGGGATCATAGCCACGAACAGATATCTGACACGTGTCAATCCTGGCACATGGGATGGGTGTCCGTTTTGTTCAGTTAGGGAGTCGGTGGTCCACCTGTTTGCTGAATGTCAGCGTCTGACGAGTCTCTTTTCTTTTCTATGGGTGTTGTTTGAGGGGTTGGGGGAACAGTTTACTTTGGTTTGCTTCATTTAAGGTCCCAAATACGAGACTCGGAAAAAGAGCGTTCACACACTGTTAAACTTGGTTTCAGCTGAGGCTAAGCTGGCTGGATGTTTAGATGTCCCGGAAAAACCGGATCCAGGGGACCGGGTCAGATGATCCTTTGTTACTCTTTAAGAGACGTTTGGTAGCTCGGTTGGGAATAGAGTTCTGTTTTTACAGTCTTACTAATTCACTTGATGATTTTGTTAAAATTTGGACCATTGCAAATGTTTTATGTTCTGTCAGCAGAGACTCTTTGGTGCTGAATTTTTGATTTCATTTGTTTATCTTTTGTGCTTCTTGAACTCCTTCCCTGTCCGTGTAATTTTTAATTTATGAAGTGCTGACCCATTATTAAAGGTTTTTTACAACTCAACTCTTTCTTTCTTTCTTTCTTTCTACACAGGCAGGCACTGGTGATTTCACTTACAAGTGAACCAAAACACATGGACCAACATTCCTTCTATCCACAGCAAAGTCCTTATGAGCTTTAACATCTGTCAACTGAAAGAACCATTTCATAAACAAAGGCTGGTGCCGAGCAAAGTAAATGACATAATAACCTCAGTTTACTTAATATTCTAAATTAATCTCAACCACAGAAGTTGTCCACTCCAAATAAATTTGTTGTTTAATATTGAAGGTTGGAAAGAAAAAGAAATGAAAATCTGACAATTTTTAGAACACCCTGAAAAAATTCTGGATTCAGCTTTCATTTTTATGGAAACACAGCAGTTGTGGAGTTCAACGAGCCATTTCAGACATAACAAAACCCCCGTTGCATCACGTATCTGCAGGTTAGAACGAATGGAGAGGATTTGCATGTGGAAAACCAGCAACGCTCTCATTTTGTCAGTGGAACTCATGTTTTCCGCAGTCTGCAAGCAGCCAGCGCACCTACAATGTATTTGAGTGCAGCACACGCTGCGCGTGCTCCATTGCTTTAAATTATTCATTCAGGCAATGCTGTTCTGCTTTGAAGAAACCTCCTCTGCACTTCTGCGATGTGACAGTTTACACATCTAACAAGGAGGCTCTGATTGCAGCTTTGCTTAACAGAACTGTGCAATGCAGGCGTCAAAAACCAGACTGTATAGAAGAGGGGTTAACAAGCAAGAAACCATTGCATTCTTTCACAGGAAGTCTTCATTCTACAAAAAAAAAAAAAAAAAATCCCATTTCTGAAGGATTCCCACAGGGAGGGTTAGACTGTATTCAGAGTTTCCAGCTGGTTTAATCATAAAATTGAAAGCATTGCTTTAGAGATCATTTTGAATTGGAAAGTCTCTTTTCTCCACTGATTTACTTTGAAGCCCTGATAATGGAGATCACAGCAGGAGGAGTCTAAGATTTCAAACAGGAATAAGATTGGTGTCTAAAGAATCTGATTAATGTGCATTTACTGCTTATTTTTTTCTTTAATTTAGATAAATGGGAATGCAACGATACAACACAGATTGTGGGTTTAATTCACAGTTCACCACGTTTTGCGAATTCCTGGCTATTAGACTGAGAAAGTGCCTGGTTTAAAGGCTGCTGCAAAAAATAAGCCATTTGCCAGGTGTGGACATAACTTCCACAAATAACCTTAGTTTGAGAAAACATGTCTTACTGACCAGATTTTTTTCTTAAAATAAGAATTCTTGGGAAGACTATTTTTCTTACCTCACTGGGAGGTTTTTATTTATTTATTTTCTGCTTATTTTATATTTTTTAAATGTATTGCTTGGTGTCTGTTTGTTTCAGTGTAAGCACTTCTCAAGTCCAACTTTGTGAAAAATTGAACCCGATGCAGCTGCTCTAGGGCCAAGGGAACCAAAGGCAGAGTAAAACGGTACTTAGCAGTGACCTCATTTAGACTACAGTAATCAATACACTGGCGAAGACCACCATCTTTCTTTTTCACTAAGAAAAATCCAGCTGAAGCGGGGGACAAGGAAGGCCTAATGAAACCCTTAGTTGGTTCTTACTGAATGTGCGAATGCATGGCCTCGGTTTCAGTTTGTGACAGTGGACAAACCCTGTCGCGTGGAGGTGAGGTCCCTGACAGTAGATCAATGGCACAGTCATAAAGTCAATGAGGTGGGTGGCGTGTAGCGTTCTGGTTGTTGAAAGCCTCCTGTAGATCTCGATACTGAGGAGGCAGGGAATCAGATGAAACATCTGAACTCTTTAAGTCGAGCTGGGTGGAGGCAATCTGGTTAGGCTGAGGAAGAACGGCGTAAGGACCCAGAGGAAGACCATCTTGGAGGCAATGTTGGTGGCAGGAAGGTGAGTCAAAGGAAAGTTCTTTAGTAGACCAGCTGATGTTGGGGTCATGTCTCTAAGGCCATGGAAGTCCCAGGATAACCGGACCCTGAGAAGACTTGATCGTGAAGAACCGAATGGTCTCCTGATGACTGGGTTGATATAGAAGTTGGACGTCCTCTGTTCGGTACTGTATACGGCCAGACCCGATGGGTCGACCATCTATAGCAGAAACTGCCAGCCACAAAGTGCAGGGGAGCAGAGGAATGTGATTAACATTGGTAAACTCCAGATCAATGAAATTTCCCGCCGCCCCTGAATCTATCATAGCTGTTGTTTTAATGTGTCTTCCCTGAATCAAGAGTAATGGAATTTTCACAAAGTCAAGTCACAGTTTTGAGTCCACTAGGAGACCACTTGGTTTGGGCTGCTAGGATGCAAAACCTCAGGGAATAAGCAGCGGCACTGTCCTCACCCTGCTTAATGTCAAACAGTACTACTCTGGGTTCCTTTCTATCGTTGGGATGTTGAAATACTTTCATGGATTAGACACGTGAATGCGTCGTAGAAGCTAAATTGTAGGGAACCGCTGGACCAGATCACGGCCAGCCAATTAAGCGCCTCACCAGATAACAAGGAACGTAGGAAGGACACTTTTGACTCTTCACTTGGATATTGGTGGGCCTTCTGCTGCAGATAAAGCTGGCACTGCATCAGAAATCCATTACAAAGGTCAGGCTTGCCGTTGTTTTTATCTGGCACAGAAAGATGAAAACCGGAAGCAGTTGCGTCGAGCGCGAAGGAATTTCCAGATCCTTCTGCCGTAGTAGGAAGAAGGGAAGCTGAGGAGCCGTGGTCATTTACTTGATGGCTCTGCAGATGAATCTTAATGGTTTCGGTAGCCCCCGTCAGACGATGGAGTTGTTTACCGCGTTCCATCAACATGGCGGCAAAGCCGGCGGGATCCGAGGGCGAGGGAAATCCCGTTGCTGAATGCAAGTCTGGCGTAGTCTTCTGTAACAAAGGCTCTGAGGCATGTGGATCCATTAGCAACGGGTTTAATGGCAAAAGCACAAGAGAAGAAGGCAAAGACAAAGTCAAAACGGTCCAGGATTCATGAAAACAAGGAGACTGAAAGCTTAGACTGCACAATGGGGAAGTTAGTTCAAGACTACGCATTTTACTAAAGGCAGAGCAGAGCTTATAACGGTGATGGTGATGATGGAATGAGAATCAGCTGGGAAGACAGGAACTGGATTCAGTGCATGCAGGGAGATGGAGTGAGGAAGCTGGAGGGTATCAGAACTCGGGCGAGAGCTCCCTCTCATGGTCGGAGGAGGAAGTAGCCGGGTGAGTCCTGACAATTGCAAATATAGAATACTAGATGTTTTTCCCTTGTTATAATTGAAAATCTAGTAAAATTTGTCTTGGTAAAATTTCTTTTAATTAATTTTTATCTCCTGCTATTTTGAGACAAATTTAAATCCTTAAATTAGCCAAAAACAGTTGTATTTTGGCGCATTGGAATGACCGTGTCTTAAAATCGGCATTGCGCCTCCTAAGAGTATCTTTTGTAGGAATTCATTCTGGTTGGAGCTCTCTTGAGAGACACAGCACTAAATTAAAATATCTGGGTTTTTTTGTGTTACAAACTAGGTTGTGAGTTACAGGTAACGTGCTAACACGACTAATGCTTCTTTTTTTTTTTTTTTTTTTTTTTTTTTTTTTAAACTTGTCCTGTCCAACAGCTGAGCAAACAGATATGAGCTGAGAGCCTCTTGCATTAGACAGATTTTACTCTTACAATCGGGGGTTATAAATCATTGGGAACACAAAATGTATGTTGGTATAAGCCCCTTTTGTAATTTAAACGAAACTTTATTAATATTAATTTTGTTTGTGTTCTTTTTGTTGGACCGGACGGAAAAAGAAAGGGGGAAAAGAGAGAGGGGGGGGGGGGGGGGGTGTTATAGATTTTAGAGGATGACTAATGGAAGGAGAAAGTAGAGTTGTGAATCTACAGGCAACAAAATGCTGAAGCTTATACCCATTACAATAGTGAGTGTTGGTCTAAAATGGGCGGGGCCTGTCCACACACTCAGCTGTTACAAACATACCTGCCGGCTCCAAGAGTGTTCACAAACTTGTCCACAACCAGTTTACACGCACACTTGTGCATACCAACCAACACATGTAAAGCATTACATTCTGACACGTACACTATTTGAAGGTGCAAATGTGAGCTGACGCCTGTGCTCAGGTGAATGTTATGTTAAGCTGAAGTGGATGAAGGAATGGAAAGAAAAAAAAGGAGGGAGAGCTCCCAGACATCCCCACACCAAGACCCCCGCCGAGGCAGCAGCGCCGACCAGGGCCCGCCCCCGCACCCATACTGTGGGGTCAACGGAGGAGATCCGCCCGCCAGGTAGTCCGGCCAAGCACCCAGACCAGGGCCCGTAGGACCACCACATGGGCCCCCAACACCCGAGGGCAGTGAGGTACGGAAGCGCAGAGTGCTTAATGCTTCTAATGCTTCTAATGTGGCTAATGGGTAGCATGTTATAAACAAGTTCTCTTTGTCTCATTTATTGCCCCTTATACTTCACTGCCCCAATGTACACTCACCAGCCAATTTATTAGGCACAACTGTCCAACTGCTCGTTAAAGTAAATTCTAATCAGCCAATCACATGGCAGCAACTTAATGCATGTACACATGTAGACATGGTCAAGACGATCTGCTGCATTTCAAACGAGAATCAGAATTGAGAAGAAAGGTTATTGAAGTGACTTTGAACGTGGCATGGTTGTTGGTGCCACACGGGCTGGCCTGAGGATTTCAGAAACTACTGATCCACTAGGATTTTCACCCCCCCCAACCATCTCTATGGTTTACAGGGAATGGTCCAAAAAAGAGAAAATATCCAGTGAGCAGCAATTCTGTGGGCAAAAATGCCTTGTTGATGTCAGGAGAATGACCAGACTGGTTCCAGCTGAAAGAAATGCAACAGTAATACAAATAACCACTGGTTACAACCAAGGTGTGCAGAAGAGCATTTCTGAATGCACAACACCTTCAATTTGATGCAGATTGGCTACAGCAGTAGAAGACCACACCGGGTACCACTCCTGTCAGCTAAGAACAGGAAACTGAGGCTACAATTCAAACTGAATCACCAAAACTGGACAACAGAAGATTGGAAAAATGTCTGAGTCTCCATTTCTTCTGCAACATTCAGATGATAGGGCCACCAGTTGGTGCCAACAACAAGAAAGCATGGATCCATCCTGCTTTGTACCAACGGTTCAGGCTGCTGGTGGTGTAATGGTGTGAAGGAAATTTTCTTGGCACAGTTTGGGCCCTTCGTACCAATTGACCATGTTTACAACGTCACAGCCTACCTGAGTACTGATGCTGACCATGTCTGTCCCTTTCTGACCACAGGTGTGAACGATCTCAAGTTTCAGCAATCTGAGACCCTCAAGAAGGACTTCATTACCCTCATTCACACCATCAAACACCAAACATCTCCAGTCCACCTCCAACTCCTCGCTTTGGAGGTATTAATTTCAGCCGTCAACGACAGCTCCACATATGGCTAAATCTGCATTTCTTATAATATTCCATATGTTGACAATTTCATCACCTTCGATAACAAATCATATCTGTATAAACCAGATGGTGTCCATCTAAACCAAAGAGGTTCTCATCTGCTATCCATTAACTCACACTCCGCTCCAACAAACTGTTCACTGAGTGACTGGACCACCACCAAAATCCACCTCCAGTTAAAACCACATCCATCACACAGTGTATTCCTGTTCACATTGCAAGCAGATTTCACAAACATCCACGGTGCAGATCCTCCAGCTGCACAGTCAGATATCTCCATCCCATTCACACCATACCAAATAGAAAAGATAAATCAACCCATCTGCACTCATAAAGAAATCTAAACTTTGCTGTTTTGAATGTTCGCTCTCTTTTGAACAAATCTTTTTTTGTGAATGTGCTTATTTTAGATAACATTGATTGACTTTTTTGTGTTTACATTTATTTATTAAGTTTTAACATGATTTAAAACAACAATACAAACAGGCTGTGTCACTGATGGAGATTTGAAGATCCTGCTCCCATGATGTTTTCATGGATTGCATAGAGGGAGGCATGCAGGAGAGTATTTTAAGCATGTTAGTAATTGACTTTTTTTTAGTTAGATTGAAACTAAATATATCATTCATTACATTTTTAGAAGGTTTATTTGGAAAACCTAAAGTGGAGGTAGCTATAAAATGACGGACCTCGAGATATCTAAAGAAATGTGTGGCTGGCAAGCTATATTTGTTGGACAATTGTTGAAAGGAGACAAATTGGTTTTCAGAAAATAAGTCATTAAAACTTTTAATCCCATAAAGCCATTATTGAAATGTAGCATCTAACCCTGAGGGTGGATGGTGGAAAAAGAGTAATTTGATGCTATTGGAGAATATAAACTTAATCCTAAGTACCTAAAATGTTTTCTAAATTGATAGCATATTTTAATCGAATCACATACCACAGATTTATGAATTACTAAAGGTTTAGATAGTGGGAGTGGTGCACCGATTACAGATGACAATGACAGAGACCCAAATGAAAGTTTTTCCATCTCCACCAATGGAGGGCCAGTTTTAATAGAATGATATGCCCAAAAACCATACAAAACAAATTGGCAGCCCAGTATTAATGGCGAAAATTTGGAAGCAAAAGTCCACCATCACGTTTTGCTTTCTGGAAATGTTCTTTGCGAAGACGTGTTTTTTTACCTTTCCATTTAAATATTGAAATCATGAATAATTAGGGGCATATATATTAACCAGGACAACATTAAGGTGGAATAATGTTCCAGTTAGTACAATATACTTTCCATTAGGATCAGCCAAAACGGAAGTGGTGAAAGAAATCTTCTTATCCTTCTTAGGTGAAATTTTTAACAATAGATTAAGGACAGTAATTGATGCTAAAGCTCCACTTAAAACAAAAATTGTGAAAGCCAAAGCTACAGCACCATGGAGAAATGAAAGAATCAAGAGTCATGAAACTGGAATGCAGTAGAGTGGAGTGGAGTGGAGAAAAACTAAACTAAATGTACATCAAGAGATATATAAGGAACAACAAGGATATACAACAATGCTAGAAAAAACAAGCCAGAACCCTGCACTTCTCAAACTAGAATATACAAAATAAAAATGAAGATCTACGAAGGTCTTCACCAGGTTCCTGAACTCTCCCTCCTCACCCTCTAATGCAAGCAGCCACTTCTGTGTCCTCTGAAAATTTCTGTAGGTGACATGTATCCAGGTTATAGCAAGAATCAGATGTGTAGAGAGCAAAAATAGGTGAAAGGACAGTTCCTTGTGGAGCACTGGTGCTGCTGGTGACCACTGACGACACAGTTCTCTCCAATTTAACAAACTGAGGTCTTTCATTTAGTTAGTCCATGATCCAGATGTATGATCCAAATATAAAATAATATATTGGAGTTGCAGTTTTAAATATCAAATAGAATGGATGCAACACTATTATTCCCTGTGATTCTCTCTGCTTTCCTAAAACACATTTTCACAAGTGTACTCCTGGCAAAGAATATATTCCTGGTAGACATGTACTGTAGACTGGTATGCTCCATCCTTTCCCTCTCATTGTTATGTTGAACAGATCATTCATTAAACTTCAACACATTGGGTAAATACACCATTTCTGTTTATCTCTGTCAAAATAGGACAACTTTTATTCTCCATTTAATTTCTTTTCTTTCTTGCACACTAGAGTCTGTTTTGTGTGGCTTACCCTTTTAAAAGTAGCTGCATTTCCTTCAAATGTTCATTTGTCACTTCAGTCATGGGCTGGCTGCTTGTTCAGACTATGCTATCATGGCAGGTACCAATGCAATATCTCTTGCAAACACACATGGCAGCACAGACATAAACACAAATATTTTGTGGTGTTTGTTCTCACAGAAAATATGACTTCATTTTCTTATCTTCTGTCAGCCAGTAGAGAGTAAATTTCCATTAGCATGCTGTAAGTTTTAGATAACGCAGGACATTTGTTGCAGGGAAAAGTTAAAAAAAGTTGCAATTAAAAAATACTGATTAAATAGTAGTGTTTAAAAATTGTAAGTTAAAACTGCATTCTTTCATTGTAAAAGTCAAGCTGACATTTAATCAACCAGCTGACTGTCTTTGCTCCCTCACTCACTCCAACTCCCATCAAACTTTGCCCTAACTCTCATGTCCTCTCCAGCTGATTCTCATCATCATTATCACCCAAGCATATACAGTGAGTACGGAAAGTATTCAGGCTCCCTAAAGTATTCACTCTATGTTCTATTGCAGCCATTTGCTAAAATCATTTAAGTTCATTTTTTTCCTCCCCATATTGACAAAAAAACCACAGAATTTTTGCAGATTTAATAAAAAGAGAAAAATTGACAAATCCTATGGTTCTAAGTATTCAGACCCTTTGCTGTGACACTCATACATTTACCTCAGGTGCTGTCCATTTCTTCTGACCTTTCTTGAGAGGTTCTACACCTTCATTTGAGTCCAGATGTCTTTTATTCTACTGATTGGACTTGATTAGGAAAGCCACACACCTGTCTATATAAGACCTTACAGCTCACAGTGCATGACAGAGCAAATGAGAATCATGAAGTCAAAGGAACTGCCTGAAGAACTCAGAGAGGGAATTGTAGCGAGAAACATATCTGGCCAAGGTTACAAAAAATATCTGCTGCATTTAAGGGTCCTAAGAGCACATTGGCCTCCATAATCCTTAAATGGAAGATGTCCGGGACAACCATAACCCTTCCTAGAGCTGGCTGTTTGACCAAATGGAACTATCGGGAGAGAGGAGCCTTGGTGACAGAGGTAAAGAAGAACCCAAAGATCACTGTAGCTAAGCTCCAGAAATGCAGTCGGGAGATGGGAGAAAGTTGAAGAAAGTCAACCATCACTGCAGCCCTCCACCAGTCGGGGCTTTATGGCAGAGTGACCCGACAGAAGCCTTTCCTCAGTGCAAGACACATGAAAGCCCAAATGGAGTTTTCTGAAAGAAAAAAAAAAAAACACCTGAAGGACTCCAGGATGGTGAGAAATAAAAGAACAGAGAGCTCACAATAACCAAGAGAGAAAGGGGCATGGAGCTGCTCAGTGCCAAAAGTTGCCTCCATAACTCAGATAACTCAGGTACATTTCTGTTGAACTACTGTTACTCTGCAGAAAATGACAGTTTTTTTTTTGTTTTTTTTTTTTTTTTTTTTTTTTGTTTTTACAAAAAATTGCATTATTATAACTAAAAGACCAATGGCAACACATATACTGTACATTAAAAAGACAATTGGAGTGGGACTTTAAGGTTACAAAAGCTTTTATGAGATGCGGCAATTGTTTTAAATTAATGCACTGTAGCAGCTTTGCATAAAAAATTCTGACATTAGGTATTGATGCAGATACATGTTGTTTTGTGCTTTCCTGGTTTTAAAGGACTCTTAAAAGAATATTTTCTGTTTGCTTTATTTGGACAGACAAAACAAATCAGTCTGAATGTGATATTTAAAATGCACGCCTCCCTTTTCCTGCTGGTTGTACTTCATCACCTTTTCCCATCATCACAAATCATCTTTCTTGGCATTGTCGTTAGCTGCTGTGCAGCTGTACACCTGGGACCCCGCTTTAGCCTTTTCCATTCATCACATGCTTAGCTCTCCTCCTAGTTTTTTCTCAGATGTGGCCCTGCTGCAAGCTTCTCAGCAATGTTCCTGCGTTGGATTTTAACATGCAAAGCGAGAGAGAGGTCTGCTTGGTATTCAGTTTGCTTTTGTTTGTGGTTTTAAGCTCTTCAGCAGACATGTTTACTGTAAGAATGGGACAGATCTGAGTATGTAAGATTATGAGAGAAGCAGCCGAGACATACAGACTGTCATACAACTGGAAAAAAGTCTATTTGTCCTCGTCAGGCTGACCAGCATGTGTTTTCTGAAGAACACAAATGCTGTGGAAAAGACAGGTAGAAAGAGTGGCTGATAATGGATCGGAGATGTGACTGGAATCTTAAGATGATTCAAGTCCCTGCAGAACATTTTGTTGTGACTGGAAGACCAGCCTTTATGGATGCATGATATTATCAGCTAAAAAAAATTGAAAATTGGTGCCAGTATGTCTCTAAGGGGTAGTTCTGGTTCAACAAGATGGTCATTGTGAATGTGAACACAACCTGGGAATATTTAAGACCTTTGTCACAACTGCCCATACGGTTAGATACCTAGTCTGCGGTGGAAAAATGGGCAAACCTGTATGTGATACACAGGTGGTCTAAACAAATGTCAAGGTAGACTGGTTGATGAACCCATAGGGTATAAATGTTCATGAACATTCTTTTCTATAGGCATGCTGTGAGTAAAAGGTTGGAGTAAACACTTAACGTGCAAGGGTGAGTAAGGGTGAAGTAGGTAAGACGCAGGCACATCATACAGCTTTTTCATCTTTTTCAACCCTTGCCAAAACCAGCTTAGTGGTCTTGTGGTAGAGTGTCTGCCTTGAGACTGGATAGTAGTGAGTTCAAATCCAGGCTGAGTCATACCAAAGACTCTTAAATGGGATCCAATGCCTCTCTGCTTGACACTCAACATTAAGGGGTTGGATTGGGGGGTTAACCACTGCATTCAACACATCGATGGTTTACTCTTTAAAATATAGGTTGTATTAGGTGTTTAAGAGATGTACTGACTTAGAGTGTATTCAGACAAAAAAAGCTGTTGTTCCGGACCAAGTCTGCTTAATTTGATCCAGACTGAGACCTGAACCGTGTGTTTGGTCTGTATTTAAGACTACTGTCAAACTGACATGTTTGACTAAAGCTTGTGAAAAAGAAAACATGTGACTAAAGATCGCTTCAGTCATTGGCCAGAAATTACAAGGGTGGGGCAAAGTAATAAGAGGAATAATAATGGAATAAGGAAGGCAGGCTGTCATTAAAGCAAAGCATCATGGCATGCTTTGCCAGAGCAGCATTATATTGAATGAGGTGATCATTAAAATAAACAGCAGTCCTTTTCAACAGGTTTTGTTGCTTCGTCAGAGCTATCTTGTGCTTTTGATTCATAAACCTGACACAAACCTAAGGATCGCTGGTTTATCTGATTCCTTTCTTCTGGGAAGCGGGCGGCATATCTCAATATTATTCAGGTCCAAGGAAATCCCTTTAGAAGTGAGGAATGATCCAACTTGACTCTCTACGCTCTCAGCTGCAGCTGATGCAGCCCTGCTAGCCTCCCCCCCGGCTTAGCGCTTGGTTTGAGTTGAAATCCCGTGAGAATTATATTATTCATTCTTACTTGTTGATCCACGTCGTTCGGTCTTGTGTCCAGGAGGTCAAGTTGATTATCCCATTGTTCATTTCGTACTTTTTCTTGTCGGAATTCCTACACAAGTTTCAGCAGAGATGTTAGCTTAGCCTCCAAAGCCAACAACGCAGTTAGCTTAGCCTCCAAAGCCAATAACGGAGTTAGCTTAGCCTCCAATGCCATGAGTGGGCTCAGTTAGGCTTGGTGTCGGCTAATGCAACTTTAAGTTCTGCCAGGTCAGTCTTTGATACCATGTTTAGCTCTCTCTTGGTTACAGAATCACTGTTGTTTAGCATAAAAATCGCTCAAAAACCGTCAGGGATCAGGAGAGCCGAAAAAGATACTTCTGCTCTTTAGTGAACCGGAACCAGAAAAAAAATAGTTGTTATTGGTCATACGTAATTAATGTTAAAGTCCTGTTATCTGTCACTCACCCAGAGCGCAGTGATCAGCAGACAGCCACCTTCTGGAACAATTTGGCATATTAACCTTTAACCATAAGCTATATCGTAACGTTTCTTCCGGGTCCGTGTACAGCCTGAACATAAAAAAAAGTGAAAATAGTCACTTTCTATTTTAGTACAATCATCACAGAGATTTTGGCATCATGATTATGATAGTAATGAATATTAAACATTTTTATTCTTTCTTCTCTTTTTGATCAACCTCTGCAGGAGTGAAATGTGCAAGCAGTTCTTTTTTTATAGCTTCACTTGAAATCCTGTCACTTATTTATAGCAAACTGAGTCACCTGAGTTACCTTGTACCTGCGCTCCCCCTTTGTGTTGCTGTTGAATCAGAAGACAAGAAAGTGGCAGCTGGAGAGAAGAAGGTACATTTCTTGTTGACTGGAACTGGGTCAGTGTGCATTCCCAGTGTTTTCCCTTTGACAGCCTGCCAAGTCTAGACCCTCATGTGAAAGCCATTGTCAAACACAGAGACTGGGAAGAAAATGTGTTTTCTTTTTTGTTTTTTTGTTTTTTATTGAAAAGCGTTTTTTTTTTTTTTTTTGGGGGGGGGGGGGGGTAAGAATGTAAAAAAATTCCTTTATTCGTCAACATCTTTTTGATAATTGAACCTAAATTAAAAAAGTCGTGCCTGACGTAGATCCAAACTGTACTAAGCTGAATTCACTTCCAACAATCCAACTAATTTCCTGACTTCAGCCACAGATGCTGATAAAACAACCAGATTAAATCTTATTTAAAGCACTTATGCTGACAAAAATGGAAGCAATCAACAGTAATTACAACAGCTGTTCAGCGCTCTTTACGGGTAGCCGCGGCGCAGAATGTAAACAGAAGGGAAAAAGCCTTGAGACAAAAGGCTTAACGCCTTCAGAAAGAACAAAAAAATCCAAACAAAGCAAATGGAAAAAACAGAAGAGCACATGGCATTAAGTCCACTTGAAAAGACAGAGGCAGCGAGCCAGAGGACACGGGGCGAAGCAGAGAAGCACTCATCCCTTAGAAAAGTTAGTGAGCTCACTGTAGCTGTGCTGAAAGCTAAGCCAACATGAGCAGCAGTGATGTATTGCGCCTGTCAGAGTAAGCCAAACAGAGATCTGTGAGGTGTATGACAGGATGCTTCTGGAAGCTGCAGTGAGCAAAGACACTTCTATCTATAAACAGATGAACATGGTGCTTTTTAATGCTAATTTTTTTTATTGGACTTTTAGGATGCCAACGTTTCTTTGAGATACATTTTTTAAACATCAGAATTTAATTTATGGCCTTACAGTTTAAAGGGCATGTTGGGTTATTGGGATGTGCGTGGTCAGTAAGGTCAGTGCGTACGCCTTGCTAAGGACTGGTGTTCTGTGAAGGCTCGTACTGCAGCATCACCGATATGTCATAGATGTCTGGAACTTACACTGTTTTTACAAATACCTCACAATACACTTACGACAAACAACAATGGTAAGTTCTATTTTTATGATATCCCTGAACCTCTTGAGACCTGAGCTAATATTTGATCTAATCTTTTAGACACCTTGTCACAAGGTCCCAGATAAGCAGCGTGAAATACTGTAACCCAAATGTGATGTCCATGCATGTGGACGTCAACACTTGCGAGGTTAAGGAAACTGCAAGACACACCTGCTATCCCCTGAAGATGCAGCCCCTCTTCTATTGTGACCATCCATGGGCCTGGACACCAAAAGGTCTACAGCACCCAGTCAGGTCACACCCCCATACAAATGTAACTAAGGCCTTTTTTTGTTTTTCTGCCTCTAGTGTCTGATTGCAACTCACCTCCTCTTTTTGGTTCTGCTACGGCCTTTGCACAATGGATGGACAGACATAGGTAGGGGTCACAATGAAATATCTTTGGATGCAACTTGATTGCGCCCTTTTTCCAGCAACAGCAACATGAAAGAAGCTTTGAGAAAGACAACACGGTCATTTATCCAAACATGAGGGTTTTATGAGTGTTTTGCTTCTGAAGCGCTGATGATCTGACCTAAAATTGATCTGAGGTTGTAGGAAAAATGCAAACAATCTCAGGATTGTGGGGTCAGTCTGTTTTTTAAAAGATGGCACCATGTTTTGCAGGAGGTTAAAGCCACAGCAAAAGATCCTCAAATGCGACCTCTTATTCTTTTTCAGTGACACATTTGTATGTAGCTTTTGTTGTTGTTTACAACCAAAACTGTCCAGAAGTTTCTAATATGATCAGCTGACATAAGACCAAAATAAATCTAAATAAAGTTCAACAACTGCTAATCATCACATGCATGTCTGTCTGTCATAAATGCAAGCTAATGCACCGTTAGAAAACAGCTAAAGGCAAAGTAATTATGTAAGAGTGTGGCGTGAGTTGCAGCACATGCTTGCAGCAGGGATGGAGGAGATCATCTGATTCCAAACACAGTCTGATTCTCCAACCATTCTGCTCGAAGGTGCGGCAGGCGAGTCGAGAGGACGGGTTGTGCCTGGAACCTGAAGGAATGTCACGCTGAGGCAGTGTCAGTAGTGTGGAGGCAGGACTGTGTCAAGAGGCATCAATGCACCACTTTTCATGTTTTAGTAATGAGGACATGCTGTACACAGCAGAACCACTGCAGACATGCAAACAAGTGTCTGCCAGACACAAACGATGGGATGCTGAAGCAATCAAGAGGAAACAAACAGACCGACTGGAGGAAAACATCAACACAGGACTGAAGTTTAAGGAATGCACTATACTGCCACATGCACAGCATTTTTCCCTCTAGCTAATTTAGAATGTTTAGTGTTGCTTGCAAAGGTGGTGGAGGAAGGAGGTGGAGATATTTGCTGAAGTGATCAGAACAAGAACAGCCAGATTTCTCCTTTTTTCCAGTTTAGTCATTTTTGGCAGTCCCCACTTCCAAACAAGCTGCTGTTCCTTATTTCCAGGGTTGTTATGTTGGGTTTGCTCGCATGTGTAAGTTGTGAGGATTGTGCACTTTGGTTTGTTTTGAGCAGTGTTTCTCTGCTTCCTGTCATGTTTTTTTCTGTGTTTCTCCCCCATCAGTCAGACCCACTGACTTTATATGAAAACTGGACTGAGTGACCCCTATCCCTTGGTTCAATTCAATTCAATTTGTATAGCCCGATATCACAACCATAGCCGTCTCATTTGGGCTTACATTAGTATTAGCAAAGAACATAAAGTCAAACATAAAAATGTAAACAATAGCTGGTTGTTAAACAGACTAAGCTGAACAAACATCTCTGCCCTTACACCCTCCTTCTCGGTGAGGAAAAACTCATAAAAAAATAACCTTGTGTCTTTTTTGGGGGAAAAATTAGAAACCTCACCGTTGCCCTCATGAAGGAGAGATCCTCAACCCCCGACAGACAAGTGATGTGCTAGAACTACTAAAGAAAAGTGAGCTTTATTAATTCTACAGCTACAAGATTGAATAACAAGTATATGTCTAATAAACAAACACATGTTTAGCTAAACAGCTACAGCTAAGTTATGCAGACCCTGGTTCAGATCCTGGTGGGGTGGCGGGGTGGGGGTGGGGGTGGGGGGTTGACGAAGAGTGAGTAGGAGCGAGTAGGACCATTGTGGAAAACTTCATTAGAGTAGGTGAGATAGAGAGTAAGATAAGTAATCTTTGATTACTAGCTAGCCTGGCAGTAATCCTGTCCAAAGAGGAATGTTTTACGCCTAACTTTGAATGCAGAAACTGTATCAGCCTCTCTTACATGAACTGGGAGCTTATTCCATTAAACAGGAGCTTGGTGGCTAAAGGCTCTACCTCCAACTGTGCTTTTAGAGATTCTAGGATCCTAAACGTGTCCGAGAATGGTGCAAGCAAATTGGTGATATTGATAAGACGGCTGCAGAAAAAAGAAAACCGATTTCCTGGTGGACTTGCAAAGGAAGCAAGCAATGACTTAAAAGAACTGGTTTGAACATGGTTTATTGAGCAAAGACGGAAAAGTGCTCGTGTCTCCAGGAAAATTATTAACATGAAGGCGAACAGGACTTTTAATTTAAAGATTTATGATGCTTCAAAGAGAACACAAATGTTCACAGCCAGTGCTAATCAGAACAGAATACAATGTCCTCACCATTTTTAATAAATCCTGAAATGTTCATCTGCTTTTGCCTGCATTTTGAGACCGAATTTCACCACAAAATGAACCCATTACCCATCACCATCCTGTCTATGATGGAATAAATGCCGGTCTCTAATAAATGCAGGGCAGCACCCACAAGGAGCGAAAGCAAAAGAGATAGAGTTGTAAAAAAGTAGTAAAAAGTAGTAAAAAATTTCACAAAAATAACACATTTTTCATCAATTTTTTTTTTTCTTTTTTTCATGTGCCAAAGGTAATATATGATTATATAAATGGACATTGTTCACTCTGAAAGCCTTAAGAAAAGCACAGTACAGGCCCTTAACTCAAAAAAAAGAGTCTCAGTTGTGTTGCTACTCATCTCTACGAACAGAAAACTCATGTCTCGTTCTAAAAATTTCACAGATGTTTGGGAAGATCAAGCCGATATGGTTGACAAATGACTTGACGCAATTTAGCCAAAACTAATTTTTGTGTTATTTTAAAAATATGAGACATTTGCTTTGCCATATCCCACACAGCGTGTGGCCCTTGACACTAGAGCCTTCCACAATCTCTCATACCAATTTATCTTTCAATGCTGTGGCAAAGAAACGGTTGTTGTTTAAGAACCTTTTTCCTCAATCTTGCTTATCCTGACCAGTTTTCAATTAAAGCTAGTTTTTGTTCTTGCAGTTGCAGCAGAGATGTGTAAAGCCAACCTCCAAATTACAGGAAGCTCCTTTCTCTTCCTGTTTGGATGGTTTCACAATATTTTACCTTTTTTTTGGACAAGAATGACACAACAAGCTTACTGATAGTTTTGCAGAAGAAAATTGAGTCTCTTACCAAACAAAGACCCAGAACAATATTTTTCTTCAGCATCCTATCTGTCAGTGCAGAGCAGTGTATTTCTCTGTACTTTGTTTCAGGAAGTTAGATTTGAATTGTAAAAAAAAAAAAAAGAAAGAAAAGGCTGGCTGACACTTTCCGCAGCGCCAAGCTGTATTTGCCAAAAAACAATTGTGTTGACAAAATGGAGTCTAGTCAAGTATAAAACTCCTTCCCTGCGTTCATTAAATTTGTTCGCTCTCCCAGTCAGCGGCGGCAGTAGACGGAGTGTCAGCTCATCCTGTTATCTCTACATCAGATTCACAATCGCTTTCACTTCAGCTCCACTTGACTCATATCAGATACGATTGTCCTCTAAAAACTGTGTCTTTATCTTCTCTAAAAGTTCCTTAAACTCTAGGAAGACTTTCTGACTCAGGTACAGGATGAGAAAATGTGATATAATTCAAACAAGTTGGAGATGCTGCAGGATTTCAGACGTCTCTTTTTTCTTTTTACATATGAAAATTTATAGCTGCATGATGCCAACTGAAAAGAGTAGCAGTTGATTAACTCTCTCGTGAAAAAAAGGTTATTAGGATAAAACAAATTGGTGAATTCCATTAGCGGGGTTTTTGCATGAGTTGCTCTGCTTCCTGTCTATTCGGAGGAGGTTGACAGGACCTTTCTATTTGTCATTTGGAAACTCATCTTCTTGTTTGCTTCAAGTGAGTTGGCAAGTTGCTCCTCTTCCTTTGAGATCACATATCAGACTCCTATTCCCTGCTATTTCTGAAGAAGTCTCTAGTAAACTCCTCTTCATCCCTGTTTCAGAGAAGTTGAGAGGACACTCCTCTACTGTTTAGAAGGAGTAGCTTAAATGTTTTTCTTACTTATCCTGATTGTCTTCAAGGGGCTGGTATGATCCACACATACTGGATTGTTTCAAGTAGAATTTCTACAATACCCCCACAGACCTACCAGTTTGCATGAGATGGTCCTCTTCCTGCCAGTCCTGCGAAAGTTGACAAGATCTTTCCGTCTGTTGCCAGGAGATCACTCGGAAACGTCTCTCATTGTCTACTCCAAGGAAGTAGACGGAAGAAGAGGGTCGTTCCTCTTCCTTGGACGTCAATACTCATACTCCTAATCCCCGCTTATTCAAGGGAAGTCTCCAGTAAACTCCCCTTCATGCCTGTTGCTAAGATGTCAAGTCACTCCTCTTCTTGTCTGTTTTGAAATGGTAGCTTAAACTATTTTCTTCCTTGTTCTGACAGTTTGAATTCTTTAACACCTGAGCTGTTGCAGTGACACCTAAATAGCACGCCCTTTGACCTACAGTAACTCTTCAACTGTTTTACGCAATTAACGTAAAGTTTTGCGTGTTTGCTCCGCAACAGAATCAGCTGATTTACATTGAGTTTGGCTCCACGGCGGTGCAATGGTTAGCGCTCTTGCCTCACAGCAAGAAGGCCACAGGTTCAAGTCCTGGCAGGGGATGTGAAAAAGAATCACCAGCGGGGGAATAGGTGTGTCTGGCTGTGTGATTGTGGCTAGACTTGCGACCTGTCTAAGGTCTATCCTGCCTTCGACCACGAGTGGCCAGGTTAGGCTCTGGCAGTCGCCCGAAAGAGAAAAAATGGGTTTAGAAATAGATGGATGCGTAAGCATTTCACTAATGTTTAGTGTTGCATATCAGTGAAGGCTGCTTTTCCCTGCTTCAGAATCCATTTGAATTTTGTTAATTGCGTAAAAGGTTGAAGAATTATGGTAGTCTAAAGAATGTAATCACTGGAGCTAAAGCTCTGGTGTTAAAGGGTTAAAGAGGCTGGCATGATGTATAAATTTAGTTTCTTGTTCCAAGTAGGATTTCTAGCCACTACAGACTCACCAATTCACATGATATAGCAAAGATGTGATCCACTTCATCTGTGGTGTTAAAATATATGGTATTGTTTTGGATTGAGCGCTTTGCCTTTACTGACTCTCCTGACACTACGAACAGTAAAAGTAGAGCTAATAGGAAAATGCCTAAAAATGTGCTTAGATCCTAGGAGAATGTCTGACCTTAAACATGACCTTTGATCTATTTGTATTTTGTGAAGATCTTTCATGTTTAACCAGCATAAACAGCAGCTTTCTTTGTGATCAGCCAATATTTGAGGTCTGTAAGCTTCAGATCTGTGTGCTGCAGACAGATCAAACATTTTCAGAAGTGCACCTTTGATGTAACTTTGAGAACAAAACTGTTAAATCTCTTTTCTAACTCTACTCTTGTTTAAAACTGCAGCTGGCAGACTATGTTTGTCATATATGTAAAGGACAATAATTCTCATAGAACTTCAAAGGAGTCTTGGATATTCTGTTAATAGGACCATAATATAAAATTATACCAAAAATCAAGCAGAAAAAAGTCATCCATTCGGAATACTCTCTTCTGGCTTCTTGCATAAAAGTCTGGTAGCAATTAGAAAGCTGCATGGTAATGCAATGATTGACACGTTTGCTTAACAGGTAAAGTCTTGGCAGAAACATCATTTGCAGCATTCTTTTGTGTGGGTGTGTATATGTATGTATATATATATATATATATATACACACCCACACAAATAAAATACACACTTATTCTTACTATTTTGAATTTTATATAAATTCATCACCAAAACTAGACAATAAAAGGTTGGAAAAAATGTTATCTGGTATAATGAGTCTCCATTTCTGCTGACACATTCAGATGGTAGGGTCAGAGGGTCATCTTCTGATGATACTCCCAGCAGGATAAGGCTCCAAGTCATGAAGCTGGAATCATCTCAGACTGGTTTCTTGAACATGACAATGAGTTCACTGGACTCTAATGACCTCCACAGTCACCGGATCTCAACCCAATAGAACATCTTTGGGATGTGGTGGAACAGGAGATCAGCATCATGGATGTAAAGCCGACAAATCTGCAGCTACTGTGTGATGCTGTCATGTCAATATGGACCAAACTCTCTGAGGAATGTTTCCAGTACCTTGTTGAATTAGTGCAACCAAGGATTAAGGAAGTTCTGGAGGCAAAAGTGGGTCCAACCTTGCATTAGCTAGGTGGATCTAATAAAGTGGCTGGTGAGTATGGTACACCAGTATACTATAGATATATAATCAGACAGTCAAAACTAATTTCTTTTTCATACAGACAAGCTAATGAGAACCACAGTGATCAAATTTGGGAGAAAATGCATGAAGTTTGCGTGAGATTTTTACATTTGGAGAAAAGCACCTGGAAGGCTGGGATGTTAAAAAGAAGCAGATCTGACAGGTGAACAGCCTCTGCAGTTCTACACACAGTCACATTGTGCTGCATCATTGTTACGGTCCTGCTAATGTTTTTGCTCAGCATGTGCTGGCTCATTAAAAAGCTCCATTTGGCAGCAAATGTTATCCAAACAATTCCCCACCTGTTTTGTTCCATCTGTTGACTACAATCATATCTACTGAGATAATATCAAGTTGTTGCTTTAAGGTGCGAAAAAAAAACACAAATGGTTAAGTTGGGTAGTGAGATGTGAAGCCGGATTTTTAAAAGCAGCTGCAGAACCGGTAATTGGTGCCAATTTTTATTTTTCAACTGGTGAATATACACATATATTAGGACAATCTTTGAATGTGTTAATGTGTGTGTCATGCCATCTGCTTCTTTGCTGGTGCCAATCCACACACTCATTAGCTTGATAGGTTGATGATGATTGCCTGGTGACCTTAAAAGAACTTTTGTTCTTACTGCATAGAAGTCACTGCTTTCTCTTTGTCTTGGTTTATTTCGGGTTAATTAAAACGTTGGAAATCTTTATTTTTCAGTTTCGGATGGTTTTTATGTTTTTGCCTAGAAGCTGTAGCAAATTCTATTTTCATCTGGCCTTAACCTTATGCATGATGCGGTTTAGCTATGCGACCCAAAAAGCCTAGACGGCCAGTTGTTCAGAGGGGCTGATGGGAAGTTTTCTATTAAACTGTTGTTCTTAATGTTCTCTTTCATCTGCAAAAAAATCAGTCTTTACAGAGAGAGCAACAGAACAGATAAGTCAAACTTTCTTGACAATCTCTCAACATAGTTCAGCTGGAACACATAAAATACCAAACAATGCTCTTAGGTTTTCAGTTCTCATGTTGAAGTACAGTACATTTGACTGCACCATGATACTGACTACAGTATCCACAATAGTCCAAAAAGCCATTAAGTGATGCACCTTTCTAGTTTACTGAAGTTATATTCAATATTTGGACACATTTTTTGAGCACCATGTACCAAAGAAAATTAACTCCATGTCAGTAAACACAACCTGAGTTCATACTTGAAGAGGATTTTTGAAAAATAAAATTAAAAGACCCACTCCAATGATGTTTCAGGCAGGAAAGCTACAATTGTCAGGCATCAGAGCTGTTTCCAACACTGGATTATTGACGCACTGCATCTTCCAGCTTAAGTCTAAGCACATAGTTCCAGATGAGCTCACCTGGATCTCATTGAGAATCACCCACCTGAGACTTAAGCAGTGCATTAAGCCTCGCTTGGTACGATATGTTGTTAGTGATGCTTAGCCTGCACTACTGAGCGTTTATTCTGGACCTGACCTTCTGTTATCCTGACCCTGATTCTGCTTTGACGGTGTTTTTCTGCTGACTGCCCCGACCTACATCTGAACCGCAATAACCAAAGCTTGACCCTTGAAACTTGTGTTTGACCTCTGCCAGCTCAATAGACTTATAGTTGTGTCTGACTTCTGCTCTGTCAACTTTTCTGCAAACCTGCTGCACATGGAACCAGCCGTCTGCCTGTGTCTCTGAAAAACTGACATTGCTCACCATTTTTGTTGCACCGCTAACAACCCCTGACAACCCCAGTTGTCAGGGGTTGGAAGCTAGCAGGAGAGAGTGTGAACAAAGAAATGATGGGACATCAGCCGAGGCTTAATTCCACGCACACAGTCCCGCCCAGCTCAGTGGCCAATACATAAAAAACTCTTGCCGCTCTGCAGAAATTATGTCCAAGAAAATGACACAAGTCTCTTGATTTTTCCTAAAAATGGCAGAGTCATTGTTAATAGACCAATGAAAACACTTTCACAATAGATCAAAAGATGATTCAAGTCGGACTTTAAGTGCACCTTATAGTCCAAAATATATGGAAAGTACACTGACTTGAGGATCAACATTCTTAGTAAGATGTTGATTAGCTGCATTGTTGAGGACTAATTACCATCACAAAGGGAAGAGTTTATAACAAAGTAGTAAATACAAGTCTTTAAAATAGAATGAATCACACCTCTTTTAATCAAAATGACATATATTTTGTTCAGTCTTTCTTTTTTTTTTTTTTTTTTTTTTTTTTTGGGGGGGGGGGGGGGGGTTACTGACAATGCAAAATCAGAGATCAAGACTTAATTCCAAGGTAATTATTTACCCAAAACGTCTCAGTGGTTGACTTTCTAATGTAAAAAAAACAAGTTTCAAAGAGTTTTGTTGTGTTGATTGTGATGACTGTGATTACTGTGGTTCGAAACACTGTTCCTTCTTCTCTCACTAGCACACCTGACCAAAAGACACCCACACCTGATTGCAGACAGATGGCTGATTACTGAAGGAGAAGGAAAATAACAATCTAAAATAAATAAAGACTTTCAGAACCTAGTCATAATCCATCCATTTTCCAAACCTGCTGAATCCCTTATGAGGTCACAGGGCTGCTGGAGCCAAACCAGCAATTGTTTGGCAAAGGCGGGATCACCAGTCTGTCACAGTGCCATTTACACACCGAGGGGGAAATTAGTGACACCAGTTAACCTATAATGCATGTTTTTGTTCTGTTGGAGGAAACCAGAGTCCCAAGAGAGAACCCACAGATGCAGGAGGTGTATGTGCAAACTCCACACAGAAAGGAGCCAGGATTTGAACTGACTTTCTTACTGTGGTGAAACCACTGCTCCACAGTGCAGCCTGTAGGCAAAACCACGATTTCAAATACAAATGACAATTTAACTACCTTTTATTTAACAAGACAATTAATTTTATTTCTTTCATTTAGATTCACATTGGCTCCAACAATGTCTGATCTTTCATGTTTTAATAAAATAATTGGAAAAAAAACTAGAAGCAATATTACCTAAAAACAGAAAAAAAAATGGGCCAAAAAATAGAGAATTAATAAAACTGGAGGATTAACTAGTAAAAGAAAAAATACCTAAAGCTGATGAATTTAGATATGTGCTGGTTCCAATGATTGTATGTGAGAACTGGACTGAGTGACCCCTCCATTCCTGCGTTCCAAAAGTTGAAAGTATATGATGAAAACTGGGCATGGCACCTGTGACATCACCCACAGAAAATGCCTTACCTCTTACTCCAGTGAAATGAAGCCAATTCAGTCGCCACTTTTCCACAATGCGGGCGCCGCCATTTGGAGCCAGGCAACAGTGACTGATGTGATCAGTCTGAGTCAATGCTTTTATGGCAACTTCTGTCACCAATCATAATAATAAGCTTGTTGGAAGTTCACCCCCTTTCCACTAAAAGCGGCTCTGGAGGATCTGTCACTCAAATGCTTGAGTTGGGGGCCAGCGGGCACCACCACATGCTTTTACTGAGGCATCTGATTGGTTAGCTTTTAACATGTATGACTTGTGGTAAAGAAAAGAATTTGTGAAAAAACAAGAGGATGATCTAAAGCATGTTTAAAAAAAATGTATCAGAGCCAGAATGGTTTTTCTGATAAATAAGATTTAGGGATTTTGGCGTCTCAGAGCCAGCAGGTACTTCCTGTTTGGAATACCAGGGGATTGAGGGGGGGGGCTTTCTATTTCAGAGTCAATGGTTCCAAACAGGAAGTGCCCGCTTCCTCCAAGAAAGCAAAATCCCATAGACTTTTGTAGAGAAATAAACAGCTGTTATTCAGTCTTTATATTTGCATTTGTTCTTGATGATCCTGATGTTTCTTTTAATATATTTTTTTGTATTTTCTATTAGTGACATCACACTCACTTTGTTTAGCTCTCAGTCAATGGTTTGAACTGGAAAGATAAACAAGCCCCCTAAAGATGACTGCATGACCTGTAAAAAGTATTTTCCATCCTGTGTATCCTCAGCAACAATAGTTTTTACTTGTACGATGATTGTTTTGTGAGCCAAATAAACCAACATGTACATTTCTGCTTTGTGACTGTAATTCCCGTAATTTTCCGCCACAGTAAAAGCCTTTTTCATCTGTTATTATTGCATTTGATTTGGTTTAAATTTACTTGATTTCACCTTTATTTTGTTTTTTTGTCTTTTTTAGAATGAAAAGAAAACAAGTGGATGACATACTTTAAAGTCTGCAGTTCCTTTGTTCTTCACAGTACTGCTCAGCAGGACACGTGTTTGGAAATGGAGTCACACAGTGCGCTGGATAAGGCGGCGGCAGCTCCACCATCTGTTCAGCTCTCCGGCACTAAACTACAAAGGTCCGTGCACGCATGTCCTCCACCCTGCAAGCTTTGTTTAAACTCCACTTGATAAAAGCTTTGGCTTGATGCCACCACTGACTCTGTGGCATGTCACTGCACTAGAGAGGTGCACCTATTTTCCAACAGGTTTTATAGTTTTGCATTTCACTGGGCTTGAGGGAAGCGGCACCTTTTTGTTCAGTTTGCCTTCATATAAATTTCAAGTTTAGAATTTAATTTTACTTCAACCTGATCTAAGCAGTGTGGCAGGAAGTACTATTATGTTACGGATCAATCTATTTTCTCATCCCCTAGGCTGCAGGTCTCATAAGAAACTGATCTTTAGTCCTTTATATAGAACTTTCTTATAGGGAAATGCACATGGGTCATTGAAGTGCAAGGCAGAATGGAGGGGTATAGTGTTAACCTTTACCCTTAACTTTTAAACAACTTGGGTTAATGTTAATCTGTTTTTTTGTTTTTGTTAAAAACATGTAATCCAAATTGAGAATGTCTCTAAAGGGAAGCATGGCTTTTTGAGCCAAAAGTGACAGTTCAACCTGAATTTCTGTTCCACTATCAAAATACTTAATTGTTTAGATTTAAATTTTTACATCATTATTTGATTTTATGATTTAAAAAAAAAACAAACATTTTGAAACGAATTTTAGTTGGCTTTGAAAAACACTTTTTCTATTAAGTAGTTATATAAAATGAGCAAAGACAGGCCTTTCATTAATAAAATTACATTTTCTTACATTAAAATGCACTTTTTAACTGGAAAACAAACGTACTTTAAATGATAATGAATACATAGACTTGATAGTTATTTTCTATCCATCCAGAACCTACTGAATCTCTTTCAGGGTCACAAAGTTGCTTGAGCCTATCCAAGCTATAGTTGGGTGAAGGTGGGGTTAACCCTGAACAGATCACACACATCTAGAGACAATTTAGATTTATTGATTAACCTATGAAGCATGTTTTTGGACAGTGGGAGGAAGCTGGATTGCTGGAGAAAACCCACACATGCCCATGGAGAACATGCAAATTCACACAGAAAGAACCTGCCTTGGATTTTAACCAGGGCCTTTCTGCTGTGGGGCAAGAGCGCTAACCACTTCACCACCATGCAACCTATTGATTATCTAAGTTAAGGTATTTTTTTTTAAATATCCACCCCTAATCAAATTCAACCAAAATGGAGACGATCTCAGAGCTAAAAAACTTGATACGGATTAAATTGATACTAACCAATGGGGGGCGTTGCCGTGCAGAACATGTACTATAGACGGCATGTCTTCAGATCCATACTTGCAAGGCATTATTGCAAAGACAATGAGGCAGAATGGTGGAGCTAGTAAAGAGTGATGACGTCCACCAAGAAGCTAATTGCTTAGTTTCACTCTGCTCTCCTTTGTTAAGGCAGGTTTGAGAACAATCCAATTAGAGTCAACACACTTCAACGAAGAAACACAAGGTGATTTGTTTGAAATAAAGCTTGTTCTCAATTAAATCAATGGCTCAATTCCACAAACACCAAAAGCCCAATCATATTTCACCTATTTTCAAAGTGTTCACATTGTCCTTCTGATTAAATTTTGACGTTTTTAGACAAAATCAAAAAAAAAATTTTTTTCTAGGACATTTCTGCAGAGTAGAGGGTAGTTCTTTAGAAATTTACCTCTGAGTTCTAGGTCTTTCCCCTAATCAGCTTTCGGGAGTCTTGCCCCCTTTCCTCTCTCGTTGCTAAAAGCGTTCTTTTTTGTTTTCTCATGTTAGCAGGGAGCTTAACACCCGCCAGCATATTTTCTACATCACCAATTTCAATACATTTGATTGACACTATTTGAATGTCTGCTCCTGATTCAGAACAATTTGAAAAAAGAAATTCTCAGAAATGCAATTTTAAGTTTAATTATCTTGACATACATCCCCCAACATCAGAAAAATGATTGAAACATTTGTTGAAAACGTGGGGCTTTAATTTCTGTAGGTTACTTTGAAATGTAAAATATCAATGTGCAGGGAAGAAAGGCTGGAGTACTCCATCCTTCCATATAGCCACACACTCAATGCTTTATGTGAACAACAAAAAGAAGGAACTCAGGTCAAGTCTAGGAAAAAAATCAAAAAGTCATATATTAACTGTGTGCATAAAATTATTTTAAATGAGTTTGCAATTACAACATTGATTTTCATTTGATCTGATAAAAAGCAAATACAACTAACAACAGTGTCTTCATGAAATGGAAAAACTAAATGATGCTGTAACTAAAAAAATGTGCCGATCAAAGACCAAAGAATGTTAAAAAATACATACAAATAATATAACTAAAATACATCAGTTTACTTTCAATTTTGCATAGCTTGTTGAATCATACATAGAACTATGGGGTAAGATACATTGGGTACAGAAAGTATTCAGACCCCCTTAAAATGTTCACTCTTTGTTATGTTGCAGCCATTTGCTAAAATCATTAAAGTTCCTTTTTTCCTCATCAATGTACACACAGCACTCCATATTGACAAAAAACACAAAATCTTTTGACATTTTTGCAGATTTATTAAAAAAGAAAAACTGAAATATCACATGGTCCTAAGTATCCAGACCCCTTTCTCTGTAAATTGTAACTTTGTACATTTAACTTTGTAACAATAACAATAATTCAAGTATTGGAATGGGGTGAGTATTCTTAAAGGTTGAGATGGGAGCTTGCAATAGGATTAAAACAAACACATTGGTGTTGTGTGTAACAAAGAGGCAGAGGCGTTTGGATCCATGAGTAACTGGGTTTAACGATCATCAACACACACAAGGGCAAGGTAATGCGTAGTCATAAACCAGGCAGGGGTCAATAACATGGAGCAAAGTCAGGAAGATGTAGAAACAGCCAAGGGTCAGGCACAATGAGACAAACAAGACTTTGCATAGAGCAGAGGTCTGAGGGAGAATATAAACAGAGTGGTGATGATGCTGATAGGAAGTACCCCTGAGACTGATAAGGGTGATGCTGATAGCCGGTGAGGAAGTGAGTCAGAGAGCAGGGCCTGATAGGGGGGAGGAAGAAAGGAAGGATTGAGGAAGCAGAGATAGCTCTCTCTGGTGGTTGGAGGTGGAGCTGGTCGGTTGAATCCTGACATTTTGGCGTGGAGAAGTGGTGGTTTCTGTGCAGGCTGGCTGTGACCTCACCCACTCGCCTCTAGATCCAGTCACAGTTTCCTGCACTTTACTTATTCACCAGATTGCGATTAAAGGTTGAGTCCCAACCTTTAATCGCAAAAGGGGATGGTGACCTGTATAGGTGTGGCTGATTATTTGATTATTGTTTATTTATTGTTTGTTTTATTTGATTAGTTGTGGTTGTGGAGTGGAGCAGGTGTGTCCTGCAGTTCCCCTGTGGCTTGTATGGCCACTTTAAGGGTTGTCATGAAAATGAAATGTCCCATTGTCTTCTCTGTGATAGGTGTATCGTGAAGTATTTTTACGGATAATAAAAGCTACAGAGACTTGTGACATACGGGTGATACTGTCTTACGGTGAACTAATGCCACAATTTAGATGTTAGTAAGGTGCGAGTGCTGGGCCCTTTCTGACCAAACACATCCGGGGCCTGTAGGATGTCCACACAAAGTGCTGATCTGATTTACTAATTTCCTCATTTCTAACAGTCAGACTGCACATAAGGGGCACAGACTCATGTGAAAAGCGCTAATGGGCTCCTTGCACAGGGTTTGGAGGGGGTTGAAAAAATGTGAAATCCATATGACACGCCTGTATCTCACTAACTTTACCTTTACTTACCTTTTTATTTTGTATAAGTGTTCACTACGACCTGTCTCTTGCAGCATGCCCATAGAAAAATGTGCACGAACATTTTCATTCCATGGGTTCACCGAGAGGTCTATGACCTTAATATTTTATGCTGATCCACTGTGTACTTCATACATTTTTCGCCTGATGACAGCCCTTATTTATTCTCTGGGTCTTCAATGTCCCCTAATGCCTTGTTCTATGCATCTATGCATTATTTAGTTGTGCTGTATTAATACATTCTTGGGACTTTGTTACATTTTTTCCCTGCATCTGTGTTCCTGCCTGCTTGCCCAATTGGCATCATCATTGTTTAAAGAGTTTATTTCTACAAACTCCTCACATCTCATGCCTTTTAAAAAATAGAAACAACAAACTCCCTTTTGAATTGAAACCTGCCAACTGCCAGACCTCTGCATGACTCCAGTAAAGGACACAGTAGACTTTGCAGAGCATTATCCTAATAGTGTGATCTATTCCATCCCTGTCAGGATTATCATAATGGTTGCTTGGTACTGGTTTACTTGCTGCTCACACAACATTGCGAGCAAATGAACCAAGTTAAAAAAGCTTGCAGGTTACATTATTGTGGGTTTAATGACAAAGAAATGCGAGAGGCAAAAATTCAATTTACACCAGCAACAATTTCCAAATATTTTTAATGTTGGTCCAGCTGGCGCCATCCGAGATGACGGCCAGCGTGACATTCAAATGACTCCATTTCCGGGGCATACAGTCGAGAACGGGTAATTGGTGGAGCATGGGTGTTACCAAGCGGAGAGGGTGGCTTAAATAATTATTGGCTTCCTCTTTTCTTAACACTGGCAAGCCTGTCAAGGTGTCCTGCTGTGCTGCAAAGCACTGGCAAACACCCACACAAATTGATTTGCAGTTGTTGTCAAAGCAGCAGGGCTTTCCAAACATGCCAAGAGTGTGAGGCTGTCAAAGGATGTTAAAGATAGCTGAAGCACACTCTGGGTGTGATACTGGAGCTTCTGTTGGTGAAAAAGAAAACCAGTGGGAATTAGAGTTCACGTGACTTTGGTACCTTAGATTTTTTTCTCAGATGGAGATGAGTCTCGTGTCTGTAAAAGAGTTGTGTCCCACTCTTGTTTGTGGAATTGGTTTCATCTGGGCACATTGGTGGCTTCTTGCTGCTTGATTGGCTTCCGCTTTTTGATTTCAATATTGTTTTTGAGGCTCTGAATGATCTTTCTGAGATGATTGGCTTAAAGCTGCTTTTCTCTGCAACAGAATCCTCTGATTTACGTTAATTGCGTAAACACTTCACTTTACTAAAGTGTTACATATCAGGCCAAAGTTGGAAAGAAGTTCTTCTGAAGTTTTTGCCAACATTTACATGTCTTTCCATCCTCAAATTCAGCCTTTTTCCACCTGGTTTTAGTAGCCTGTCATCTTCCCAGCCTAAAAAAGAACCAATTAAAAAAAATGTCGGTGCTGAAACCTGAAGCATGAATTGCATAAATCAAGCGCTCCCTTCATGGCAAAAACAGAAAAGAAGAACTCCTCCTCTTTCTGAGAGGAAGAACAGCTTTCAGTCCTGTAGTGACTACAGAGGTCAATAATGGTTGGCCATCAATTTTACACACACTTAAATAGAGTGCAGCTACAGGTCGTAAAACACCCTCCATCTGCTATGTACATCACTCATCTTTATAACTGCTGGCACTGTAGCTTTTTTTTTTCTGATGCCGCTCCTCTTGCGGGCTGCTGTTACAGCGGCCCGCAGACATTTGGACAGATAAGCGCCATCATTTTAATTGCTTATTTAAACATTTATGGGTCACAGTAATCAGAGCTCCATCCCCACACATTCAGGGACTCGTTTATTCATTTTTCCGCATTTATTTGTCAGAAATTACAAAGTCATGACAAAGTAAAGTGGCAAAGTTTGTAGAGTTAAAACTTTATGTTGATATTTAATAATTTTACAGGTGAACAATTTAATGGATTTAATCTAGGTTTTTGGCTGTGAGTTAACCACCACTTCAACCAAATTACTTTTACATTTTAAAAGGATGGTTTCCACTCCTCCCCCAGTTCGGAACCACATTTATGAATAATTCAGTCAATTGATGACAGTTTTTCTGATGAAAAGCCTTTACGAGAGCTCAATTCAATAAACTTTATTAGTCCCCTAGAGTCCATTTAAAGGTCACTGCGGAGCAGCAGGAAATGTAAGTGCAAAGAGCTAAACAAGTATAAATTATTTAAAAAGTAACAACAACACGAAAACAAATACAATTTCTATAAATGGGAGCTGGATAGGGGTGTATTGTTTAGAACTCCTGCCACACAGCAGGAAGGCCCTGGTTCAAATCCCGGCTGGTTTCTTTCTGTGAGAAGTTTGCATGTTCTCCTCATGCATGTATGTTTCTTTTCTTTCTGGGAGCTCTGGTGACTGTGCTCCCACAGCCTGAAATCATACTTCATTGGTTGATTAAGGATGTTAAAATATCCCGAGGTTTGTGCGGTTGTGTGGGACAGTGATCGACTGGTGAACTGGCCAGGATTTACTCGGCTTTTACCCAACAGTAGCTGGGATAGGCTGCAGGACCCACAATTGATTAGGCAGGCTACAAATGGATGGATTTACAGGTCAAATTGCGGCATTAAAAAGGATGTAGATCTAGTCAAGTGTTCATATGGGTAACCACTGGTGTTATTGTAGTGCGGTGAGTTGGGGGGGGTCAGCATTTGAAGAGCAGAGCAGCTCTGGGCATTATGATGTACCTACTTCTTTGTGTCTTGCAGCAAGGAGTATGGAGTATTATTTCACTGCCTCTGCCAAGTGGCATCATTAAAGACCCTCTCCATTGAAAATTGTGGTTTTAACATGTTCTTGTGCCATTTTTCTGATGATGGAGGACATATAGAAAGAAAACTAAGATCAAAACTGCATTTCTGAGTATTTCTTTATTGAAATTGGTGTGAATCATGAGTAGTAAAAAAAGATGTTTGAAAAAGAGCTCATATGGTATGTAGAAACACAGTTGGTGGGTGCCGACTTCCTGCTTCGCTCTGTTCCACAATGGTGAGTGAGAGGAGTGGGGTTGCTCTGCACCAACAGTTCAGACATACATTTTCAATGAATTCCTGCCGCTCCTCAGAAGCTATGTCCCAGAAAACGACACAAATTTTTTATTTTTACTAAAAACAGCATAATCATAATTAAAAGACCACCGGGAACACTAACAATAGATCAAAAGATGACTGGAGGGAGACTTCAAAATTGTCTTTAAAGGTGTTTAATCTGCTAGAGTAAACAACAAAGGGACAAAAGAAAATTCAACAAACTCTTTTTCTACTTAAATATATATATCTATATATATATCTATACATATATATTTATATATATTTGAAATTTCAACAGTGCAAAATGTGTCTATTTGAACCCAAAATGCTTCTTTAAATATTTTACCGTTCACAAATTAAAATGTAGCATGAAAATGAAGAGTTCTCAACAAATCCTGCACTGAATATAAGGACATTGTGGAAATATTGTTGAGCAGGACAAGCAAAGAAAACCTTTAATACTCAGTAAAAGTGATCCATTTTGTTCTAAAGTCCTCCCATTTTGTTCTGCAGTTAAATGTTCAATTGCCGTGAGTGTCTACTACATGAGTTTGGGTTCATTTCTGTTGCTGCACTATTTGCTCTGAAAGCTTTAAACAACATGTACATGCAGGAGCCTTTGGTCAACTTGTGTATCAATTCCCAGAAGAGGGCAACAAGAAATAGTAAACGGTTTGCACTTCTATACAGCTTTTCTACCAATTGGTACTCAAAGCACTTCTTAACTGTTTTCTGTTTAGCCTCTGGGTCACACAAACACACAATTATACACTGATGGAGAGGGGGCTACGCAGTAAGATCTAACCCACTGGGGAGGACTGAAGCCCCACAGACAGCCGGGCCATCAGAACTATTGCTTATCAACCAAATCGTTTTTGCTGTAAGAACAATGGTTACCACAGCAACTTTTCTTGCTATGGTAACCGTTGTTTCCGTAGCTAAATGTGGTATTAAGCTAAAAAATGTTGCTTCACCAACCATCATTTGTGTAGCAACCTGTTACCATTCAACAGAGATTGCTGTGGTAACCTCTGTAACTATGATAACATAGGTTACCATTACTCTATGACAGGGGCGTCAGAATCCAGTCCTCAAGGGCCGGCCTCCTGCTGATTTTCCACAAATCCTGCTCAATTTGCTGGTGATTACCTGGATCAGGTGTGTTTAGCCAATCAGGAGCTTCAATGGCCAGTTGGTTGAAAAACATGTAGGACACCGGCCCTGGATGCCTGGAGTTTGACACCCCTGCTCTATGGTATGTCCCAGCTTTCTCCAGGTCATGACCACTTCCTCTATGTATTTCCAGACTGTTTCCTCATTCTTCTCTCGATCATTCATTTCCCACCAGGTGAGCTCTCAGATGGAGCTTTAGGTGGAGGGAGATTGTCAGTGATCTTGTATTTCTTGATTTCCCAATAATTGCACCAACAGCTGATCTCTTTTCATCAAGCTGCTTGCTAACTGTAAATTGGTTTTCTCTGGTTTTGTCTTTTAGACAGATAACCAGTTCATACAGATGGCGTTAATACAGGTAAAGAGCGGAGCATAGAAAGGCTTCTTCTAGAACAAGTAACAGGTCTGTGAGGGACAGAACAGTTGCTTTTTTGTTTGACATAAATGCGTAATTTCTGTAGGAAAGACTAATTGAATCGCCCCACTTCATCTTCACTGCAAATAGTTTTTACAGTGTACATGTTTTTTGCTTGTTCAACCATATACTTTCAATGCACTGATCTAGTTTTTCTTGTCCTGCAAATGCTGTTCTTTTTGAGGAGTGGATGTTGGAAGTAATTTTTTAAACCAAGATCTTTTTCAGGAGAACAATAAGTGGTCTGGCATTGAACGCCAAAACAGGAAAACGGAATTGCTTCAGATCAGAAATTACTTGGGAAATCCCGTTGTTTACTGACAGGATTATAAGAAATGAGCAGTCAAAAATGTTTTAGAGTGATTGTAAGATATGTAAGAGAAACAAAGCTCAAAATGTCTGGGCCAATCATCAGCATCTTGTTCTGGAACAGAGCATCAGTCACCTGTGCACTGTCACCTAGTCAGATCGAGTCAGTTAACAGCAATGTGACTTTAACAGAAACGGTCATTACTCACAAGCCTTTTGTACTGTTTTTTATTATTGCAATTATTTATGCTAAAATACTGTGAGTATATTTGGAATATACCCCCTTTGATTCTAACGATAACTTTACAAAGATTCTATATAACAAGCTCAAAAAGCCCAGTAACGCCCAGTACAAGTATTGTCTGGCAGAGAATCTGTTCTGTCTTATATGCCTTTTTTTGTCTCCTCTTTGATCCATAACTGCAGCAATTTTTTGTGTAAAGTTGTGCTGGTTTTCAACTACCCTTCTGACTCAAAAAATATACGCAAAACAGCATTATTTTTCAATATAGAATATGTTTTTACAAAAATGCTATATTCCAAAATCTCTTTACAAATGCAAACTTTTAGTCAATTGGTCCCAAGTGCTATAATTATCTTAAACTGCTATGAAACTTGTCAGCAAAGTTGTCCAATCACTTCCAATGGAAAGTTTTTAATGGTGACCCAATTTAAATAGAAATGCAGAATGATCAAAGTTCAGGATCTACAGTATGTGAGAAAATCCATATTTAATTTACACACAACAACACAGACCTTCAACCCAACGACAACAGACTTGAATATTTGAGTCCAGCTTTATTCTTTGATGCATTCCTTTAGTTTGATCCTACTTTTATTTTAATTGGCTGGTGAAATGGCAAATTTATGCGATTTTCCAAACAAGAAAAAAAGGTTTGTTATTGTAAAGCAAAACGGAGGAAGTGTTGACAACAATACTGTAAAAAAATGCTAGTTTAATTTGATTTACATATCTCACAAAGAGGTTTTTTTTTTTTTTGTTAACTTTAAAGTTAGAAACACTTTGTGACACAAAAATGTCTTTAAAATATGAAAAGTTGGTGAAACAATAAAACATGTCAATTAGCAAAAATTAGCCGATTAACAAACATTTCATTTTGGAAGCAACAAGCTGCAACAAATCAAGTCTAGTGAAACCAGCAACATTAACAATGTAATAGTTCCAGAAAGAGTTCTTTTAACCTTGGGCTCCTTTGGGTCAGTTTCCAGTTTGGGTCTTGATAACTAATGATGGAAAAGCATCAAGGAGCTGTTGTGCCAAATTGTCTCTGTGTCAGAACGGGAATATGGGTGGGTTAACAGCAAAGATAATGATAAAGATAAATATAATGATAAAGATAAATATAATGATATAGATAAGTTATGACTGGCTAATTGCAGTGTCATACTACATGGTAGACAATCTAGCCAATGTTGTTTTGCAAACCTAGGTCCATCCTACACTCGCATCAAACAGGTGGAGGAAGTTGCAGAAATGGAGAGTCAGGAACAAACGGAAAGTTTGTATTTTCTAAAAGTGAATGTGACTTCACACATAGAACATGTCTTACTTCCACCTCCGCAAATGAGTCAATTCAATTGGCATTTTTTACTGGAACCCAGTGGCTCTTAAAGTGTGTGGAAGTCTGTTTTTTTTATATTTTCTTTGCTATGGAAACCTACCCAGGCTCGACACTGCCTTCCTCTTGTGGTTGTGGCATAAATTTCAGCAACCTCTTATCATAAACCATGAGTTACGAGAAGAAAGGTTAAGTAAGTGTCTTTTTAAATACATCTGCCATTCAGAAAAGTTAGTTGGAGAACTTTTAACTGTCCTCAATTTAGACTTAAAGTTGTGTCTTGCTCTTAACCCTTTAACACCGCAGCTTATCTCCAGTGTTTACATTCTTTCAACTACCATAACTCTACCGTAACTACCGCTTTGTGCCGTTATACAACATAAAGTGTTGGATATTGGTACACTGAGAATATGAAAAAACATTTTTCCCCTCAGCAGAATAAGTTGATTCATGTTGATTGTGTAAACAGTTGAAGAGTTACTGTATGCCAAAGCACACATATTTTTTAGATGTCGCTGGTGACATTTCCAGTGTTAAAGAATTATGGTTAAGCTTTGAATCCTGAATAAAAACAAATATACAAACAAAAATTGTTCGTACGATTCTTTATTCTGGGCTGTGCATTGCCTTAGAAATGGGAAGGGTCTGGTCCAAACTGTGTATGCTTGGGTTTTTAAAAATGTATTTCATTGGTTAATTGGTGACTGCAGTTTGTCTTTTAGGATCATGTTTGGTTGTCTATCTTTGAATGTATCCTTGCTACTGACTTGCAAACCATCCAGGAGCTGAGAATGGGTGGATTATTTAATCTTTTTTAAATCAATCTATCAGATGGAATAGTTCATAAGCTAGAAAACCCATAATTGTTAAAAGTTTTGTTCCTCAGTAAGAGAAAATAAAAATGCAGTTTGTTTGTCTTGAACTTTTCTGCCAAACTTCATGGCTAAAACAGCTAAATGTTGTGGAAACTAGAGAATATTGTTTATTATTTGTTTTATCAACATCTCATTTGTGAGAAGATGGGACACATTAATTTTTTTTTCATTTCATGCAATAGATAGAGGCTTTATGGCAATATTATAGTAATCATAAATGGTAATGCACTACATAAAACTTTATTTCCTGTCTTTCCACACAAACAAGCACCAAAATCAGTTACAAAAACAACAAAATCTTCAACTGATTTTTTTTTTTTTTTGCTCGGATCAGAATCCAAGCTGGTCTTCTTGCATCATCTTTCAGGAAACAGATAATTCCCAAAGGCATCCGGATAACATGAGTGACAGGTGTATGTCTGTGTCCTCTTTCTGATAAGGTTTGTTTCTCAGGACGGAAAACTGAAGGACACCTAATGATTATCGGTTAGTTTGATCTTTTTTCTCTTCTTTTTTTTCAGAGCTCTGATAACAGAGAGTGTCTGACCGAGCGTTTTGGAGTGAGCATTGAATGCAACACTCACAGATTGTTTGATACCACTACAGTAGTCCAGATAAGAGCCCATTGAATGAAAGCCATCAAAAAAGGTTCCATCTTTCTAACACTGGAAGCCACAAAACTTTTTTGCTCATTTATACAAAATATGAGAACTAACGGGAACTAGCACATGGTTTAGACAATAAAAACTATAAACTAAACGTAGTGGGGGAGATTCACTAAGCACCACGGGCTTATAATTTGTTTTCTTATTTTCAGTGAGACTATAATAAAAAGATCCCTCATTTATATTTGTATTTTTCTCCTTTCTGGTTCATGCTCAAACTGGGCCACATATGGAAGCGATGTTTAAAACAGCTCAACATTATCCATGTTTTCCATGATGAAGTCAACAAATGAAGCTTGTTGCTGGTCGCTCCATGGTCGGGGCGTCAAGAGGTCAAGGCGTTGAGCAGTAAATTAGACAAGCATCAAAAGAGAGGTGGCCAGCGCGAATTTGACGCCTCGGCTGCGTCCAGTGTGAATGCAGCATAAGGAGCTGGTCCACTGATTCACAACCAGGACAGAAACTGCTCTGTTGTTCCTGGATCTCAGGGACAACTGTCAGACAAACTCTCCTCTGCAGTACTCAAGGAGGTACTTGAAGTACTCTGGGTGGACTTCACCCACTCCTGGTGCTTTGCCACTAGGGATGGGTATTGTTAAGTGTTGAATAATAAAACTCTTCTTATTTATACTGCTTTTGGATCAGGTATTTCAGCGGTATTCTTATCTATACTCTTCTGTGTGAAAACCAGGAGAGAGAAGACAAATAACAAACTATATATATGAAAACATTTTATTTTAGAACAATTAAAAAAAAAACAATATGTTAATCAAATGTTCATAGCAACAGTAACATAAAATCATCAATAAATACTATCGTGTCTTTGCATTAATAATAAAGAGAAAGCGTGTCAGCGGGATCAAGGAGATCCTCAAAGTATTCCTTCCACTGCCTGACAATATGCACAGTTAAAGTCAGCAGCTCCCCACCTGCACTGAAAACGGTGCCTGTAGAGAACAGCTTTCCCCTTTTGAGGCATTGGACGGTTTTCCAGAATCTATTCAAGGTCAACCAATAGTTCTTCTCCACTGCCTCACCAAACTCCTCCCAGGAGTTGTATCCACTACAGCCCGGGCTGCAGCTCGCTTCGAATGCCTGTACCTGTCAGCTGCCTCTGGAGTCCCACAAGCCAACCAGGCCTAGTAAGACTCCTTCTACAGCCTGTCAGTATTCTTCACCGTACGTGTTTGAAGCTCTACCCCAGATGTGAAAGACTTTCCTGACGGAGAGCTCAGCCTGACGTTCCCAGCAGACCCTCACGTTTAGGTCTGCCAAGTCTCTCTGGCCTCCAACCCAGACAGCAAATCCAAGTGTTAAATACACTGACATTGTCATTAACAATAGTTTAACAACTGAGTAACTTGAGCATTAGTGTAAAAATGAACAATATCAATTAATGAAATTGATGACAAAAGCAAAATTTACTGTAACAGGAAATATTTTAAATTGATTTTCAGAGGTTGCAAGGTGTCAGTGAAAAGGCCCTGGTTCAAATCCTGTTAGGGAACTTTCTGTGTGACGTTGGCATGCACCCCCTGTAAATTTATGGGTTTTCCCCTGGCACTCTGGTGACCTCTCACAGTCCAAAAACATGCTTCATAGGTAAGTGATTACCCTAAATTTGCCCCTTGGTGTGCATGTGTGATTGTGTGGCAACACACTGGCAACCTTTTCAGGGTGCACTTGCGTTTGCCCAACAATAGCCGGGACACGCTTCAGCAGCCTGTGACCACGAAAGAGATGCAGCGGGTAAATACAATTGATGAATGGATGTATAGATCAATGATTTTTCATGGCATAATTTGCTTAGAAAGCATTTTCTCAAGATCTTTGACTAGTAGAAAGAGTAACAATATTTTCCAAAGACTTTTTTAAAAAGTCTAATGGGAAAGTTTACCATTCTAAAGTAAGAGTATAATCGTATAAACTTTGCAGTGGTTTATAAAGTTTAGTAGTTCTGCATTGCCTCCATAAGACTGGATGTTCTTCAGTGTGAAGACTGACCATTCATTTGGCAGCCATTTCTCTGGTTTGAAGGGCCCTGGTGGATCATTAGCAGATTTTTTCGGTGTTTTCGGAGTCATTGTGACTGCAGGAAGTCAGTACATTGTTAGTGTCGAAGTCAATACTGAAGACTGGGTCCCAAGACTCGCTGATAAAGAAAAACTATGGGACAAAGTTTGCAGGGAGCAGACACAATCCTGCAATGCTCATATTTTTTACGTGTTGTGATTATATAAAATAAAATAATTCATTTTTTTCCAGTACTATCTTTTTCCAGAAGGCGCTGTTTGTGTCCAGTGAACTGCAACTCCACAATATTTTGCAAAGATATTACCAATTTAAGGTGCAGATTGACTTCAAACCGCCAAAGGCTTTGCTGCCTGTGGCCTCATCTGTACTTTTGAAACTGCTGTTAGGCATAACAAAAGCAATAGAAGTGAATACCATGTAATGACTGACTTTACTGACTAACATTTTTAATCTCAATATCTTATGACATTTTTATTTACATTTTGCAGTCTGTAAACTTTGCTTAACATAAAATAGTTTTCATGTGCTGGACATAAACAAATATATGCCAGATATATGCCTTTTTGCATCATCCATAGCATTCTAAAGCCTCTTTTCCACTGAGCGGTCCGGTTCGGAATGGTCCAATATGGAGTGGTTCGCTACTGTCCAGTTAATCCTGGCAAACGTTTGCACTCAGTTAAGCATCACTTCCACTGAGCAGTTAATTTTCATGGCGCATAAATGGTGAAGACCACTAGAGTGTTTGCGTCACGTCCCCGCTTCACCCCCTCAACCCCCCGAGGCCAAAGAATGTCCGTTACTGATCCATACTCATCAAAAGCACTTCTGATCATGCTTTGTAAAACATTTATCAAAGAACACTGGAGTATTGCTCAACAAAAAAGATTTTATTTTTATTCTAAACATGAGGAGTGTCACTCTGTCTCTCTGTGCCTTTAAACCAGTGATTCAGTGACCACGTGATTCCTCCATCAGATAATAAATACCTGCTCCGGATGATAAGTATTCTCCACGATAATCTTCTTCAGCATATCAGAATTTTATCCGTCCGCTTCTGAGTCAGCTGATAGCATCAGGAGTGGGGTTGCTAACTGACCTGTGCGCTCCTCTGTGCAGAAATACACTGCAGCACCTCCTTTGGAGGCAAAAACTTCATACAAGTGTCTTGAGTTGTTGGAGTTTTTATGACAAACCGGAAGAGTCACATGTCTAAAAACAAATCCGCAAACATGCAGGGGAACACTGTACTACTGATACGGCGTGTATAATTTAATCTTGCTTGAAAAACAGTTACAGGCGGCTGAGAGGAATACCGCTGGAAGAAGGAAAAACGTTACCTTATGAGCGCTATCTTTGTGCTTTCTATACAAGTCGTCATCACTTTCTACCAATTAACGGGTGGCTATAGCCCCAACCTCCCGTTCCACTTTTCTATGGACCTACGACCAAAGGGGGCCCTCAAGAGGTAAGGATCGGTACTATTTATTGGGTCCATTTTTCAATGGAAATGCTCAAAATAACGGACTGGACCAGACTGGACCGTACCAGACCGCTTAGTGGAAATGAGGCTTAAACGAACCCTTAATGAGCCAAAAGATGAAGTTTGCAAGCATCTGATGTTGTCCAGCTGGACCTCACATGGCTTATCTAAACAGTGATCCTTCAAAATCTGCTAAATTGGAGCCAGACATCGTCAAAAAGCTTCAGAGTCCGTCTGTCATATTTTTATGGCCACTACTTTCACCAATCGGGAATGAGCTTGTTTCCAAGTCAACATTTCACCTGAAGTCAGGCTAAACAAAATCTGTCAAACATTCCGAACACTTGATGTGAGGCCACTGTAATGTAATTACTTTTATCAGTAACGGAGTAACGTAACTAATTACAGTTCAAATTTCAGTAATTAATTACAATTACCTGACTATAGAAACCATCGTTACTTTGTTACTTTGGTTTTGTTGGCTCTGACATTTTCTCTCGGTTAGATCAAACAAAAATGCAGATTAATTTAAACCAAAACGGAGTAATTGGCGCACACACGGACGCATTTGAGCGCAGTCAGGGATCGGTCAAAGTACAGACAGGCACTCATTCTCATTGCTGCAGTCAAGGTGCTTTCCGAACTGGATGAAAGATGAGACAAAAAGAGACGCTGCCCTGAAAGGAGACCTGTCATCTCTACAGAGCAGCAGGTGAGCAGCAGAGCAGAGATCTGCCTTGAACTGATGGGTTTGTTATGAATGAAACGACTCTAAAGCTGCTCTTTGGTGTGAAAGACAAGAGTCCGCTCCTTCCTGGGACTCTGAGACGATTATTTCTAAATTAATTCCCCCTTTCTTTTTTTATTTTTCTCTCTATCCTGCACGCCACTGATCAACATGAGTTTGTGCTCAATGTGCTCTGCGGGGGCGGGTGGGGGGTGCATAGTTTGGTAGACCTGCAGCCGTGCAGAACTGTGCACAAAATGCAGATGTAGAGAGAGAGAGAGGGAGAGAGAGAGAGAGAGAGAGAGAGAGGGAGAGAGAGAGAGAGAGAGAGAGAGAGAGAGAGAGGGAGAGAGAGAGAGAGAGAGAGAGAGAGACTGATGCATTGGGTCCAACTCATTGCCACAGAATACATAAAGTTATCCAGAATGAACATGGAGGCATTTAATAGTTCTTTGTGTTTTCAAACTAGTGACTATTAATATAACAGTATTTTCCACATCTGACTTTGAGCTGTAGCAAAGACCACATATGTTGTAACAGTAACTTGTTCTTGTGTCATTTGTGTTGTCTGAATTCAAATGAAGCCAGATTGTGTCTTGAACCATTTTAATACCTTGCACAAGAATATTGCTTTAAAAATATAGTTTTTTTATTGTTTTTATTTTATTTTATTTATTTACCTTTATTTAACTAGATACGTTCTATTGAGATTAAAAATCTCTTTTTCGAAGGAGCTCTATTAATTGAAAGACCAGAGGATCTTGTTTTAAGCTGTTTTTTCCCTTGAGAATTTGTATGAGTGGAAAAAAGTAAAGTAAAGTAACGAGTAGTGAATTACTTTTTCAAATGAGTGATGAGTAAAATAATTTCATCACAATTTTGATCCAGTAACTAAGTAAAGTAATCAGTTACTTTTCAGAAGTAACTTACCCAACACTGTTGATTGGTCAGCTTATTATTTGAATAATTTGCAATAAAGAAAAAATATCATGAAAAAACTGGATTATCAAGAAGATTCTTGAAAAATAAGTAGCAAATCAAGAAAGTCATTTTTTTTGTCAAAATAACCAGAGTAAAAGCAGTTTTTTTCCTCTCTAGGGGTCTATGGGATTTTGGTTTCCTGGAACCAACATAAACTTCATGTTTGGAGTGTGAGGAGGAGGGGTCACTCAGTCCAGTTTTCATATACAGTCAATGCTTTAGACCGGTCCACCTCTGCATTTCATCAAAGCAGGGTTGTAAAGTTCAGCAGTCACGCAGGTGAGCTGTGTAATAATGGTTTGCATTCGCATGCGGTGCATGTAGGTCTTGAACATGGGCTGCTGCTCGCATTTTTGAATGAAAATCCAGCACTAATTAAACTAGAGATGTTGCAGAGTTGCACATTATTTTGCACTTCTGTTCTTCTGGACGCATTTGTGTTGTGTTGAACTGATCAATCATGTGGGAAGTTTCCCACTGAGCAGATGACCTCCACCAGTCTCCTTTTTTCCTTCTAAGTAATGGAACAGACATAATTTTCTGTCAATAACCCTGCAGTTCTTTTCTTAGCATGATGTTGACTTTCTTAATTTCTATTTTTGTGTAGATTTTTAGAAGGAGGATGCAACATCAAACCTCAGCATGTATGAAAAAATTTGAGGTTCACCTCCACAAAGTTTGGGAAAAGTTTTTTATGTTTCCTTAAGGATGAAATTATATTTCTCCAGATAGCCGACAAAAGGAAAAAAGCAGAACCTCAGTCTGTTAGGCTGTTGGCTACACTGTTTTGCTAAAGGACGGCAGAGTCATGACAGAACCCAAAAGTTTTATTAGCTGTGCTGCACAAAGCTCACAGGGTGTGAAGAGCATGTTATGTTGACATTTGTCTGAATGGAAACGGTGCCAGGATCTGAATCTTACAGAAAATCTGTCAGATCTTAAATTAGCTTTGGAGAACAGGTCTCACACTGTCAGGAATCGGACTGATGAGGCTCCTGACAACATGATCTGATGGAGAGCTCAGGTTGGAGCATAAACTCTAAAAGGTGGGGCCAGTGGGCACCACATGCTTTTACGGAGGCATCTGATTGGTCAGTTTCTAACTTGAATAACTTGCAATAGAGAAAAAATATCATGATAAAATGTGATTAGTAAGTGCATGTTAAAGAGAGGTAGCAGATCAAGAATAGTTACTCTGATAAATAGAATGACTGAGTAATAACTGTTAATTTCTCTTTAGAAGTTTATGAGATTTTGGCTTCTTGGCACCAGCTGGTACTTCCTATTTGGAACGTGAAGGAGTAGGGATCACTCAGTACAGTTCTTATATGCAGTCACTTGGACTAGAGCAAGGATCTAAATCCAATAAGAGGTGAAACATGAGACCCTTTGAGCAGAAACTGTGGAAGAACAGGCCGCCTGTTGATTGTTGTTGTTTTTCATCTATTTTGTTTCGTTACTTGCAGTTGTTTGAACTGACGTTTATATCTTTTATACCAATATAAAATGGGTGGGTGGAATAGGTCCAAGGACATACATTTTGATGAAAGAAAGGGAGAGAGAGTTGGTTGCGTAAAAGCCAGTAAATAAAGATAATGATCAAATAAAACCCCAGTGACTTGATTGTTAGAAATAACTTTGAATTTTTTAGTTAACCCAACCTTCTCAGCCCTTCTCAACGGAAATTTGAAACTACAGGTATATGTCAAAAAATAAAGACATAAAGTCTGGATCTTTAATCAACCAGACGGATTTTATGCCCACGGCAACTATATTGTGGGTGGACTTTTGCAGACTAATAATATTATCTTTTTTAAAGAAATGTTGTAGATAGATGGGCTGCACAGTGTTTAGTACTCTCACCTCACAAGGAGAAGGTACTGGTTGAAATCCCAACTGGGTCCTTTCTATGTGGAGTTTGAATCTTTGGGTTTTCTCCAGGAACTCCAGGAACACGCTTTGGTTAATTCAGGATTCTGAATAGTTCCCCTTAGGTGTGAGTGTGCATGTGTGCGGCCCCACAATAGACTGGCGACCTGTCCAGGCCCATGGCCACCCAACAGTGGTTAACATAGGCTCCAAAAACCCCATTACACCAGGACAGATTAGGCAGGTTTGGAAAATGGACGGACAGATGGATTGTAAATATATTGTTACCATGTCTTAGCAAATAATTGCTGAATTGTTTGAGATTCATTATTTTTGCCAAAATTCTTTTTTATACTAAAAGTCGACACACGTGTGTGTATCAGTTTGTGTTTTAACCTTCCTTAAAGTCTGAGCCTGTCTATGTGTGACATCTGTGCAGACAGACAGAACTGTTTATAGCTGTTCTCTCCTGGTGTCATCCAACAGCATTATTACTTAACATATAGCCTATCTCACCTCCAGGCTTGAAATGAAAACCCACTCGGTGAGGTGAGGATTTTCTTTCTGTGGTTTCTTCGGGATGTGATAGTGGATCTAATCAGTGCACCAATAAATACATGCCTTATTGGTGTGTGCCAAGCATGGACAGTCCACCAGCAGACTCTCAGAAGAATACAATGTGATTTATTGCATAATAAACCTCAAGCAGTGAGAAAAAGTTAGATTATTGTTCCCTCTAATATCTGGAGAATTCCTCCCAAAAGGAAGGGTACATTTGAACAATGCCCATTCTACCTTGTCTTTTCAAGTTAAAGCTCAGTTTTAATCAAGAATGACTTATTTTTGCCTTTCTTTGACTTTCATACTGTTCTGTGCTTCTTTGAAAAATTACTAAAAGGCTGCATTTCTTTATGTGTAATAAACAATGTTTTTCTTTCAGAGCACGATGCCTCATTTATATGTGTGTGCACCCTTTGAAGTGCACATTAGAAGTAAATCAACAGCTCCAGCAGCTCTAATGTCCCATAAAGCTCCAATATTCCACCAAAGTTGAGCCCCCGGGTCTCAGTCAGCCTGATGCAGCTCTCCTTCTTCTTCTCCCCTGCCTTAAGTACACATTTGTTCTTCCCACCTCTACAATAAAAATTAACTCACACTTCTTTCTAAAAAAGACAGACAATCTTAGGGTGGAGAAGTGCTGCTCATTTTCAGAAAATATTCTTGATACAAAAATCAGACTACAGGACATCAGTGAGGAACTTTGTGGCACCTTTGGACATTAATCAAAAATCGTTTTGTTGGATTTTCCTTGAAATTTTTTTTTTTTTTACAACATATCCTTTATGAACCTGATTTATGAGAGATTCTTGATGCAGCAGGGTTGTTCACAAGCTTGATTACAAATAAATCTGGTCAGAATGTGTTTTGGATGTCACTAATTAGCATAGAAAAATGTTGCATGTGTAAAATTTTTGAGACACGTCCACATACACGTCTTTCTTTGTCTTCTAAACCCAAATCTAAGGTTATGTTTGTAATGTTTTCTGGTTATGGAGTGTTTAAATGTTAAGCTGTTGTCATATGCAGCTGTATGGGAGGTTGACCCGTATAGGTGCTGTGGGTTTTTGGGTTGGTTGGTCCCTTGCAGAGTCATAGAGAGGAGTAGCTGCATCTTGATGGAAGCACGGATGAGTGAGGCTCATGCGGCCACCTTAAAGAACATCATCGACATGGAATGTACAAGTTTTGTGCCTGTGGTAAGTGTATTTTAAAATATTTGTGAGGATAATGTAAGTTACGTGGCGGCCGTGGTGCAGTGGAAAGGGCAGTCGGCCTGTGATCAAAGGATTGCAGGTTCGATTCCCGCCTTGCCCGCCCATGTGTCGAAGTGTCCTTGGGCAAGACACTGAACCCCACATTGCCTCTGATGGAAGGTTGGCGCCAGTGTTCGGCAGGGGAGCCTCCATCAGTGTGTGAATGGGTGAATGTGAAAAACGCGCAAGAAGGTTCCTGGTTCAAGTCCTGGCTGGGGGACTTGAAACAGCATCACCAACGCGCGACCTTTCTGTGTGGATTTTGCATGTTCTCCCCGTGCATGCGTGGGTTTTCTCCGGGGACTCTGACTTCCTCCCACCCTCCAAAAACATGCTTCATAGGTTAATTGGTCACTCTAAATTGTCCCTAGGTGTGGATGTGAGTGTGCATGGGCGTGTGACTGTGGCCCCTAAGGTCCATGACCCTGTGACCCCAAAAGGAATAAAGCGGTTCAGAAAATGAAAAAAAAAATGAATGTAAGTTACACGCATCTATGCCATACAGCTGATGCTGTTGTACGCTGTCCTTATGCCACATTCTAGCTGTTAGTAAGTTGCGCATGCTGACTACATGTAAATGCTGCACACACGGGGTGTGCAGGTGATTCATTGTTCCCCCACACTAGCTGATTATTTCCAGTAGTTTCCTAAGTTGTCAGGCTGCATGCAAGGATCACACAATTTTCCTGATTATAGCACTAACGGGCTCCTTGTATGACATTCCTGTGTCTCATCTACTTCAGTCTTGCGTGTTGTGTGAGCGTTCGTTACGACCTGTTTCCTGCAGCATGACCAATAATGTTTATTTACAATCATTTTAACACTACGAGCTCACCGAGTGGTCTATGACCTCAATATTTCATGCGAGCAACCTGTGTGACCCATACTGGTTTTGTTCATTTTTCACAGGCAGACAGCCCGTCATGAGGCAGAATAACTCCGTTTCAGCGCAGCGTCTGCCCTTTGCTCCAGTTGACACTAAGTTTGAAGTGTCAATTTAGCAGTGGGAATTGTCAGCATGTGGTGGTGTAGTGGTTAGCACTCTCACTGCAAGGAGAATGTAACGGTTCAAATCTCAGCTGCGTCCTTTTTTGCATGTTCACTGTTATGTGTTGATTTTCTCCAGGCGTTCCAAGTTTCTCCATAAAAACAAAAATGTGCTTCATAAATTGATTGTTGATGCTAAATTGTTCGTCAGGTGTGAACTTGGATGGTTGTTTGTCTCTGTGTTTCTCTGCAATGAATTGTCAGACTGTCCAGGGTAAACTCCCCTCTTTGGTTTTAGTAGCTGGATAGCAACCCCACGACCAACTGAAATAAAGCAGGCTTGAAAGATTTATGAATTTTTCCACCAACTTCAGTGTTGTCTTTTCCAATTTTGCAGCTTCATCATAGCAGCTTCTGTTCTCACAACTGTATGTTTGAAATAAACAGAGTTTAAGGACTGGTGTATTATTTTAAAATGCAGCACAATATTCAGTAAGGTAAAAAAAAAAAGTACCATTCAGGGAACGGTAAATATTACTGTTGAAAACAGAAAACTGTGTTGTCACACATACAAAACACTTTATAATGAAGACGTTATGGAAAAATGGCTAAAAAGGAGTGCTGGATGTAGTTTGAAAATAAGTAGAAATGGTATACACATTAATAATCCATCCAAGAAATGGATTGAAGTTGCTTGTCAAACCATACAGTAAGTGTCCTGCATTTAAAAAAAAAATCAGCAATTGTGGATGTTTCCCAAAAGTGAAGCCCTTCCACTCAATGATTCTACATAGGTAAAAGTCTGGATTAAGGCCTGAAAGGGCTGCAGTTGGTCATTGGGATTTATCTTCATAATGCTGAGCTTATTTGACTGGAAGACAGAAGCGCCAAAGCCAGTTTCCCTTTGGGAGTAAAGAAAAAAGGAGGAACACTGAGGAGAGGAAAGTTGTGAAAGAGGAAAATCAATGGAGACGAGGAATAAAGGGACGTGCCTGCAATGAAAACGAAGCAGCACTAAAAGTGGCAGCAGCATTAATAATTGGATCTACGTATTAGCCAGTTGTCCTCACTAATTTAGGTCAAGCTCTTAATGATTGTATGAAAGGACTTGTCAAAATCCCATGTGTCCCCAGCTTCAGAATGAACAGGAAAAGAGTGTTGCTGGCATCCTTTTGCTCAAGGTTCATCAATTATCTGCATGACTGTGAGTGGAAAAGAGAGCACAAAAATTCCCACAATTTTTCTCTTTTATTATCCATTTGACAGATGTTAGCGTTTGGATTTTTCTTCATAGGTTACTTAGCTTTTTGTCTTTTAATTATTGGGTGTTGGTCATACCTAGCATCAATTACAGTTAACCTAGTTTTGCTGTGACTAGCAAACCATTCTGTGAGCTGCCGGACCAATCAAAGAAAGGATGCAAGCATTGGTCACCTGACCCAATTTCAAGGAAAATTCTAAAAGACAATTATGTGAATAGCTTATACTCCTTTATAGTTATACTAGAAATATAAGAAATTGAAAAATGACAAGCGCTGACCTGAAAATAATTTATGTTAAATATTGTACAACAAAAAAATTGTTTTTCTTTTTTTTATTCTGAGAAGATGCCTCAGAGATATAGAACAGCTACACTTCACAACTCTACTGCAAAAAGAGTAAATATTGAGAAAAACAATTCCTGATTATGCCTGATTATGCCCCCCAGTGACGGAGAACTCTGAGGATATCAAGAAGTTACTTGATGTCCTGCAGGAAGAAGCGAGAGGCATGAAGATCCAGCAAGGACAGACTCTGAACGTGCTCTAGGAGGATAGACAGCTGTTGCCTCGACATGAGCAGACTGTTAAAAGGATGGAGATCATCAAAAAATGAATGGATGACCAGGAACAAAATTCCAGGATTAATGATGTGATTATCACCGGACGAACACTCTTGGAGCCGGCAGGTATGTTTGTAACAGTTGAGTGTGTGGACAGGCCCCACCTATTTTAGACCAACATTAACTATTGTAATGGGTATAAGCTCCAGCATTGTTGCCTGTAGATTTACAACTCTACTTTCCCTTTCCATTAGTCATCCTCTAAAATCTATAATCCACCGCCCCCCTCTTTTTCCCCCTTTCTTTTTCCGTCCAGTCCAACAAAAAGAACACAAACAAAATTAATATTAATAAAGTTTCGTTTAAATTACAAAAGGGGCTTATACCAACAAACATTTTGTGTTCCCAATGATTTATAACCCCCTATTGTAAGAGTAAAATCTGTCTCATCTGTCCCATCAAAGCAAATGGGCACAAGAGAATCAGAAAACCAAAAATAAATAAATGAATAAAAGCCCAAAGTCAAAGCTCATACAGCTGCAAAAACCATATCACTACTTGGTAACAATGCAGACCTCAGAAGAAACATAAATGAAGAGAAATGTGGAAAAAAAGACATTTGCTACATTCCTTCATGCCTGTGACATTTGAAATGCATTTAAAAAGGAAAGGTTCTAATTTTAAATAAAGTGTTCTCTACTCCTGTTTTGGGTAAAACAAGTTGCATAGGGAAAAAAATAAAAATTTTCTTCCCTCTTTTCCCTTGTTTTCTTCTTTTAAGATATGCTAATCCTCTTGTCTGCCTGTCAACCAGAGGGTTTTCAAATTAAAAGCCCTTAAATTACAATAAAACAAAATAAAAAAATAAAAAAAGACTTGATTTTCACAAAAGGAGGGGAATACTCACAAAGTTTCCTACTTACTTGGAAACACCGGGAAGATGGATGGGCTCAAGGTCCAACAGTGCATAGCGTAGCATAATTATGAAGAAATGACCTAAATTTTGAGGGTGGGAGGGGTTATTTATTTTATTTTTATTCTGAGAAAAATTTATTGTGAAGAAAAAAATAACTAAAAATAATTTGAAGTTGTGCAATACTTAATTGTAACATGAAAACCACAGGTTAGTGGTAGGTTGACACTAGTTGGTCTTTACCAACGCTTCCTCTAGAGAGCTTTCCAGTCTGCTATGTCAGAACTGTGGTTTCTTTTTGAATTTTTTGCTTGTTTGTTTGTGTTTTCATTTCTTTTTGGGGGCTGTAAACTGTGATCTGTCAGTCTGTGAAACTTTGCAACATAATTCTAGTATTGTTGTTCATTTTACAGTGTACTAAATATGTTAAATGAAGCCCAGTGGTTTGAGTTACTGTTCTTGTTACTGTTATTGTTCAAAATGATGAATTTAATAAAGACATGTTCAGCCATGTTAACATTGTGACATCACTCAATGACATCACAGCGTGATGTCATTAAAAGATGTTCCTCTGACACAGAGGAACCGGCCCCGGTGGGGTCTTCAATGACACACAGCAGCTCCTAAGTGATGGGCCTGACTAAGAGCGGTTCACAATTTCAGCAACAGCGAGATTACCTTTTGGTTTTTCATCCAGGTCAGTATAACTCGGGTTGGCGCTAATAGCAAAGCTCCTGCTGGCTGGAACTCTTCCCGTGGGGATCATAGGGGGTGGAGTGGCTGGGAACAAGAGTCCCTAAATCCCTAAAGAAAAATGGCGGATGACGCTAAACTTCATACTGGAAACTGAAGTTGATGTTCTCCAAAGCAGAAGCTTTACTTTTATTATGGCCCAAAGTAGTTCCTGACTGCAATGATAAATAAAAAAAAAAAAAATCCAGGCATGCGTTGTGGCTGCTTCGCAAGTGGGATCGTGTCAAACGTGGGCGGCAATGGCTGCCGTGTCATGCAGAGTGCAAGTGGCAAGGGTGGCAGTGGCGCACAGAGGCGAGGGCAAAGGCAGTGAGGCGTAGAGACAGGCTGAGAGAGTAAGGGTGGGTATAGCCTAGGAGTCATCCAACGCCACTCACAGCTTTAATTTAGGTGGTTACCTTAAGGTATATATTGTTAAAAAGACACATTAGTATTTATTAATGGAGAAATCAAATCATTAAACCATAGAAAACATTTTACTCAAGGCTTAAAACAAAAGAAAACTCTCTGCCTGCACTCTTTATTTTCTTAGGACTCATAAAATGCAAAGGAAATCAGTTCTACTGGTATTTAAAACTAAAAATCAACATTTTCTGTTTACGTAATAATAATATATTAAAGAAATAATTACTTTTAACAGTTCATTTAACAAAGATAAGAACTTCTATCCGGCTTTAACGAGACGGAAAGATTTTTGTGTCGGATGTTGACATCTTTGCTTCCTTGATTTTTAATTAACTTGTGATCAAGCGCCAGTGAGTCTGAAATGAAATGATTTTTTAAAAAAGCTAATTAACAAATTGGAAAAATCAAAGTTAAAAACCCATTCATCTGCACCCCCCTTTTTGGGGGTAAAAACTAAACCTGAAAAGCTTTGGAGCGATTCTTTTTCCCCCAAAAGCAAGATAAATAAATATTTTTTTAAAAAATGGAGATCCTCAGAGGCAGAGTGGTTTACTTCCAAACATGCTTGAAGCAAAAGCCTCGGCTCCAGCTTTGCAGCGCTGAGGTAATCACAGGTTATTAACATTTATATTGAAAGATGAAGCCCCGTTAGAAAGCCACTGGTGAATTAAATTTGGTTAGTCTGCGGCGCAGGGTGCACTCTTCACAGCTGTTTAGAATTGTGTAAAAGTATACAAACTTTGCTGCAACATGGCAGTTCATTTTAACAAGTCAATATCGGCACCCAGGGGAAATCTCCATGTAGCTCTTTATGAGGCAGAATTCACTTTCTCTGATATGCAGCATTACTGGCTTTTACAAACCTGTTGAAGCGAAAGCATTTTGTCATTCAGGTCGGTGTCATGTTAATATTTTATGAGAACAGCCCAAACGTAGATCGCAGCTCAGTGATGAAATAATGCATGAGCTTCCAGGCAACTGACTTTCACATGCCATATAGCTGTAAATGTTTCCATTGTCGTTTTGCACCATTGAGATTCCCTCCACCTCAATCCACTTCTGCCAATGAAATCAATGAAAACCATCCTACTGTCAACATGTTGCTTAGTTTTATTTTTTATTTTTTGAAAGTTTCTAATTGTTTAATAGTAAATGTCATATACATTTTTGTTGAACTGTTAATATAAGGCAGGGGGTGTGAGGGACTATAAGCTAGCGGGAGAGTGTGTAAACAGAGAGCTCTCAGAAGCGGTAGCGGCAAGAAGGGCAGGGTTACTCCACGCCAATGGTCCCGCACACAACTCAGAGACAAATTTCTTATGAATTTCACCCACACACACATTCACACACTTATGGCGCCTCCACTGCACTAACCTGTAACACCAGGAGCAATGTGTGGGGTTCAGTGTCCAGGGACACTTTGACAGATGGGTAGGCAAAGTGGCAACAGAACCTGTCATCCCCCGCCACTGAGGATGAACTGGCAGGTTTTATTCATACCAGTGTGGGCAAAAGTGTTCCTCAGTGATCCTGTTTAAACACAAAGACAGAATCTTTTGATATTCACATTTTCCATTGAAAGGGTACATCATTAATGAGTAAAGTGTGGCATAAAGACACCGTACCACAGCATCATCGTGAGGATTTACAGAATGTGCACAAATGTTACACACAGGCAATACATAAAGGTCTGATGGATGCCCATAGGAATCCGACACAAACTACACTCTGATTGTCTGATGTCCCAATTCTAACTGTCAGATAATAAGCTTCTTGCACAGTCCGCAAAATTTGGGGAAGAATTAAAAAAGACTAAATCTGTCTGACATGTAAGTTTTACTTTCTTCACCCTTTTTACTCTTTTGTGTTGGTGAAGTGTTTGCCAGGATCTGTCGCCAATATGCCCATAGGAAAAAATGTGCACAAACATCTTTGCTCTATGAGTTTACCAAACAATCTATGATATTTTGGCAAGCAACTTGCGTGTCATCATTGTTATCATTTTTCACCTACAGACAGCCCGTATCCATCTTCCAAGGGAAGATGTGACTAAGGCATAACAACATTCTAATAGTCCCATTCCATTTTTTGGATTGAATGTTTTTTAAAATGGAAGCTGAGACAGTTAAAAAATGTTAAGGGATTGAGCATACAACCATAAGAATGTCTGTACAAACACACACATTTATATAGGTCTAGTTTTAATGGAAAATCCCAACTTTTGTTTAGACCGAAGTTGCAACAGGAGGTGAAAAGTGGAAAGTCATTCATAAAAAGGCATTCTGGTGTTGGACAGTATACCTCCTCTCTGCAATTACCTCTAACATTTTATGCCGTAATGTCCAGTTGTCTGTGCTTACAGTACAGAAGTGGAGGTGAACTGTATTTACAATCATCAACCCTGATTTAGAATGATCAGCTGCAGAGTGTGGGTTAAAGAGAGCCTTTTGTTTCACCTAGATAAAGAGAAAACTCCAGCCTTTACGGCTTTAAAACATTTTCATCAGGAAATTCCATAAATTCTAGAATAAAATGTATATAAGACAAATCCACGGTTCACTTTTACAGCTAATTCAACATAATATGAATATGACTTCTTTTTGAGTCTCACATACACTAATCAGCCAGTTAAACACGTTAAATCAATTTTTATTTAAACTGGTTTAAAAATTTCTGAGAGGATCTGGTTTTGCTCTTAGAAAATTCATCAACAGTGTAAGGAAATGCATTTTCCGGTCCTCATAAGGTCCATTATCTTGTTCAACATAGCAGTAAAGGACAGCAACAATTCAGTAAAAAAGAGAACTTGAGTACGATGCATGTAAAGTTTATTTACGCCTACGATGAAGAGCAGGCATTTCATATTCAACCGTGAGCTGCCTGCTGAAGGTCAAGCAAATGTTTGCTTTTGAAAACCGCCACAAAGATCCATTTTGTAGCTTTCCTCACGCACCGAAAGTGCTCAAGTAAGTTACTCAAGAAAATGTAATGAGCAAATGTGAGTCTCCAATTAACATATAGTGGAGTAAAGGGCACAAATATTTAATAAAAACATGTAGTCGAGGAGAGAGTAAAGGTTGCTTATATTTTTGATACTCAGTGTAAGTACAAAGTAGCCAAAAAAAACCATACTGAAGTAAAGTAACAAAGTCCATTTACTCAAGTACTTTACAACTCTGCCGAAAGCTGATTTCATTTTTTATTCATAAAATAGTATCAAGCAAGATAAAGGGTAGTAGGTCAAATTTGTTCTCAGTGTATGATGGGAGGCCCTTTATCACTTATTCTGTCTATAATTTTTTATTTCTGTCTAAGTAAGACATTCAGTCAAGTTTAACATTTTTTACTCTGCTTTTTGGAGATGATGTTGTTCTGTTGGTTTATTCAAAGTACAACCTTCAGTGTTCATTGGGACGATTTAAAGTTAAGTCTAAATGAGGATCAGCAACTCCAACCTTCTCACCAGAAAAAGGCAGCTTGTGTTCTTTGGATAGGTGGAGATCTTCTGCCCCAGTGTTCTTCTGAGTGTTTAGGCAACTGATGTAATTCCAGCAGATCCTTAAGCAAAGAAAAGCAGCTTTGCACTAATGTGTAACAGTTTACAAAAGCAAAGGACTTAAATCAGCTGTAACGAACACGCTGGAGGAACTATGTCAACCACTTGACCCTCAGGGCGCCTTATGCCACTCCTAGCAGACTTGTAGGATGTTTTTGTGGTCTGAGCATCTCCACCCTGCGACTCAGCTCTGGATGAGGGGCAGGAGGTGAATAGATGGATGGATGAAGGGTGTGATGGTCTGATAGACTGAAATTTATTTTATTCCAAAACTCTAATGATATAGAAACTACAATTAGCACTTTTGCCTCACAGGAAGAAGCTTCTGGTTCAAACCCCAGTTGGGTTCTTTCTGCGTGGAGTTTCTATGTTCTCATTGTAGGTACTTGAGTTTTCTCAGGTGATCTGGCTTCCTCCCACAGTCCAAAAATACGATTCAAAGGCCCAGGTCATCATTGCAAATGAACATAGGTTCTCAAATATCTTAAATAGTTAAATAAATAGTAGTGTCAAGAGTGTAAAGATTCATTTGAAGATTTCAATTCATATCATAATCTGTGGTTGAGGATACACTTTCTAGTTGATTTGGGTTCAATTGAAACAATCAGATTCACCGACCTAAAATGGATCCAGGACATCTTTGGCCAAAACTTCAACCAGTGAGACTCAGAAATGAATACCTGGTCCTGAACAGTTTTCTAGATTCCTTGTATTTCTTCAAGATAATCAAATGTGAATTAAATATGTGTAAAAACAAACAAGTAAACAAGAATGAATATCAAATCCAATCCCATTTTAGTTTGATAAAGTTCAGCTCACTGTTGTTTTTCTACATCAAAATAATCCAAAGGGAACATTATTAGAACATTCTATCACACTGTTTGATCACATGTCTTTGCTAAATTCAAAGTGTTTCCACACATTGGACTGGAATGATGGTTGATCAGTTTTTGCCTCATGTTGTCCGCTGTGATGCACTTGGTTGTTTTTTTATGTTATAGAAATATAAACTTACAGTGCCTCAATCCAAATGGTATTTTCCAAGATCACTTATATTCAGTTTATTTGACTTTGAAACCATTTTTTACATGGTAAAGGTAATTTCGCTAAATAACTTGCCTCAGACAGATCGATCTGGTTGGATCCTAGGAAAAGAAATCGATTCATTGTTTTATTGTTACACCTTTACTATAAATTTCTCTCTTGAACCCATGAATTCAGGTTGAGTGAATTCTGGTGAAGTTGTGTCTACATTGAGCTCACAGTTCCCCCTGAAAAACACCTGCAGAACCTGGATTTCCGCTCTACGGCAGTCATGGTTGTCTGGGTATAAAGTCCTTGAAACACAAATATCAGGTTCAAACACAATGATCATGTGTACCTGACTAAAGTCCAAACGTCTGTGCTTCCTACATCAGAGTTAGGGAGATCTAGGAATTTACTATGTCCACAGTAACTTTTACATCTTCAAAGGTAAATTTAGGAAAGTGATCATATGTAGTTGTCATTTAATTGTGCATCTTCAATAAAAAGAGAACATTCTTTTCATATTTTGTTTTCTATGGTTACGCGTGCATTTCTCATTATGTGCAGTTACTCACCCAACTAAATTTTTTAGTGAACCCATTCCAGAAGCTCAAATGTGCATGGATTGATGTGCCAAGCAGTTAAAATAGTGTGAATGATTAGTCAAGAAGTCACTCCTCACCTTTTTTGGATTTCTTTTCATATAGGAGTTGGCCTGAGGGTCCAAACTGCATTCCCCAAAATTATTAGCAGCTGTCAAGTTCTTCCAGACGAATCGGATATCTGTGCTGCAGAAAATTAGACTTAAAGAGATTCTCTTTGTCACATAATATAATGAGACGGGAGAGTGAAGTAATGAAAGACCTAAAAGTGTTAGAACAGAGACAGTAGATGACAGATCATGAAGAAGATGATCCAGAATCAATGAAAAAACAGAGAAACTGAGGATTTTTTTTCTTGTGGATTCAATTATTCGTTATTTCCCTCCTGTATTCCAACTTTTTATTATTTTTTTCCACTAACTTCTTAATCTCATAAAATTGTATTTATCTCTGTTTGACATCATTTGCTTCCGTCTTAGCCTGAACTCTCATTTTCTTTCTCTGAGCCTTCTTTGATCCCAGTCACACTTTCATTCTCATCTTTCCTGCAGAGCGTCTCACCTACTTCACCCTCACTTACCCCAGCGCATTGTTTAAGTGTTTGCTATGACCTGTGGCTTGCAGCATGCCAAATGAAAAAAATGTGTATAAGCATCGAATAGACCATGACCTTGACAATTTTTGATAAGACCACCTGTGTGTCCTTTTCAGGTTGCCCATTTTTTGCCTGCAGACAGCCTGTTTCGACCAATAGGGGTTGGTTGGGATTAGGCATTATATTATACAGGTTGCTGTGTAAAGTAAAGTCTTGAAGCTGTCTAAAATATAAATTAAAATAAAACTGCATGAAAACTTAAAAAATGCTAATTTTAAAAAGAAGTAGATCAAAGTTTGCTATTGCTATTGCTATGAGTTTACTATTTTATTTCTGTAGCAGGAAAAAAAAGGCACAGTGAATATTTGACTTCACATCACCCTTTGGCACATCTGAACAAATTTAATTGGATCTCCTTAACGGTCCGGGAAACGACATTGTTTTCTTTTTAAACATCAAGAAAAAGGAGGGGAGGTGGTTCAGGCCCATTCCAATGACAGACGGTGCTTTTTTTACCAGGTTAATGGTGGCTGACCTCTTGAATGTGTGTCAGTCTTTTAATTTCATTACTTAGCAGTTTAATGTACCCTGTGTTCTTCTGCAACAGGCAATTTCCAATAGTGTCTGGTTTGGACCATGTCAGTCTTGATTGGGTCAGTTTCATTTGAGAAGGATGATAATGAGGTGATTAAGTTGAGTTGGGATTGAGTTTGATTTCTTAGTGATTTTTAACTATTGGAAAAGAAAAGAAAATATTTCCATACATTGAAAATTTTGAAAATGATTTCCCCTTCACCCACTGTTTTGACAGGTGAAAGTTTAACTCTTGTCTCGTCAGTTTTCTGTCCACGCTGACTTTAGCTCCTCCTGGAAGGTTAGAATGAAAAAGGTTGGGATTTCACTGTTTCTGTGACCGAGAGGCAAAGGCGTTTAGATTCATGTGCAACTGGTTTGTTGACGAGAGTAATCTGACATGGGCAAGTCAGGACGAAATTAAAAACCAGGCAGGAGTCTAAAATACACAGAGATAGGCAGGACAGAGTCAAAACCAGGGAGGAGTCAGGATAACTGGGGAGACAGCAGAATATGAACTCAGAATGTATGCAATAGCAAAATTAGACTTCGCACCACACTCTGCTTGGTGCCAGACTAAATACAGTTTGTAGACTGCTTGATGAGGAACAGCAGGTGAGACCTGGAAGCAGAGGGCAAAGTCTGATGGGAGATGAAGAGAGGAGTAGGCAGGGTCAGGCCGAGTGCCAGAGGGCAGGACAGGCTTCACTGTATCACTTCAGTTTTGCTCTGGTATTGTTGTACTTTAAAATTGCTAAACATTAACAATAGAACATGGCTCAAAAAGTGAGCACAGAATGCGCAATCAGTAATGAGTTAGTCATTCATCAGACCTGTTTATATTTCACCGTGATCACTCATAGTATCCAAAATTGTGTTCTAGTTCATACTAATGTAGGCTGGTTTTGATTGCGACTCTCCGCAATAAATGTGATGAACTTCTGAGTGGTGTTAAGAGTTTTAAAGTGATGCGATCTCCTCCAGCGTTTATTTTTAACATGAAGAACAGCTTTATCATGCGCAGGTACATGAAAGTCAGAGGAGGAAGTGGTGTGTTCATCCACTAAAGAGAGGCAGGCAATAAAAGAATACAAAATAAAATAAAAAAGGAGGTGAATCGCATTCTGAAGTCCTGCAAGATATGAAATATAAGGCATGCTGTATCCCTCCAGTAACATGCTCTATTTTCTATCTAGTTGTCATCTCTCTCTGTGTTTGTGTGTGAAGTTCAATATTTCCTTTAACTTCTTCAGGGAGTTTTCCACATTTTCAGTATTAAAAAGACATTTTTCTGGGCGCCGTTTCCTCCGTAGTCACGTGCTCTAACCGTTGAATTAAATTCAGGTTAAATCACGTGATTTGCTTGCGATTGCACTCCGGGCATAAAATTCCAGATGACGTCATCAGCAGGTGTCACATTCTGCAGCGACTGGGGCGATTCCGCTCCAATGGCCGTGCGACCACTATGACATCAGCGATCATGATAGTGTCATCGTTGCCGATTTCTGTGGAGGTCCTGGTTATCCAGACCATACAAGTTCTTTAATTCTTAAAAACTCATCACTACTTCATTATTAAGGGTCTCCCAGTACATCTTTGAGACACCTTTTTCCACAGTTTGTATGTTTTATTTAACTTATTTGAAACAAAGTCAACATCATTTGCAATCCATCTCAAAAACCTACACTGTCATGTTACGTTGTGTTTCTATACTACATTGGTCCAGATTTTAAGAGGGAAAACCAAGTCATGGATCTGCACCTTTTCATAGGTGCTTCGTCCAATTATGATTGCCTAGAAATGACTGTATTGCGAACCCTTCAGTTGATCTCAAATCTATGTTTTTTCCTTCGAAGTGTTAATTTCTAACCTTAATGCTGCTTGCTTTTACAAAGCTGCCATGGGAGCCGATTTAAATAGAGCACAGGGTTGTCAATCCCCGACAATGCCTCTTCTTGGGGAAAATCTTTCTGGAAATTTAAGGGCATTAGTAAGGTCCCTCAGCGTTTAATGTTGGAGTTTGACCCAAGATGGTGCCCTTCATTAAAGCCAGATCATGTTGACAAAAGAATTTTCGACCACAAGTGTAAGCAGACTTTAATAGGTTTTCTCAAAAGCAAACGTTCAGCCAGATCCACAGACCTTTCCATTTTTACATCATGACATATTTAAAGGGTCAGGATCAATCATGGATGATTCATTGAATATGTTTTCTAATATTTTTGGGAATTTTGAAAGAAGAGACATAGGTCTATAGTTTGTAATTAGGTGTTGTGTCTCTGCTCTTATAAATAGGAATCACTTTTGCAATTTTCATTTGGTTTGGTAATCTCCCAGTTTGTAATAAGTTACATAGAGTATGTATGTTAGAGGCTTAGAGATACTGACGGTGCCTTCTTCACCATCATATCTCTACAATCACAATCTAGTTTTTCAAGTTTTTACTCTTGAATTTAATAACAATTGTTATCAGGTCATTTTTGTTCACATCAGAGAGAAAGATTGAGTGTGGGATCCTTGTGATGGTGGAATATCTTCTTTGCTGGTTTTGCACTTTGGAGTTTCTGCTGCCAACTCTGGATCCACGTTTACAAAATAGTTGTCAAGGCTGTTTGCTGTTTCATTTATGGTTTAGCTTTGACCCTTCTCATCTGTAAAGTAATCTGGGTATGTTCGCTTTTTTGTCCCTTTTTTAATGATCATTTTTAATATTTCCCAAAATCGCTTCACATTGTTTTTATTTTCATTCAGTAGATTATTATTGTACACTGTTTTATTGTGCCGTGTTATTTCAGTTAGTTTATTTTCATCAGACTTGTATCTCTGTTCACTTTCTCTTGACCTTTGTTTTAAGAAATTTTTTATAGAGGTTATTTTTCTTATTACAAGCATTTGTAGACCAGTAATTAACCAAGGACATTTTCCAAATGTGTTCCTGGATTGGTGAATTGGACAGTTTTTGTTATAAAATGAGCTAAAACATCTTTTTTTTCCAGTTTTCTCTGGATAAGTCACTATTAAGGGATGTCATTGCTTTTTCATCTCTTAAGCTCTTCTAGCTTTTGTTATTTTGATCCGCAGCAGTCACTGACTGCAAGGACAATACCCAGTAGGCAAGTCATGTTCAAATGACGTCAAATCAACATCAGAGCTTGACATCAAATTGATGTCAAAAACAAGTTGAATGTGCAAATCAAATTGACCTCAAAACTTTAATATCAGTTTGACATCATCACATTTACCCCTTTTTGATGTCATGTGAATTTTTAATTTGGACCAATAAATTAATAAAACTAAAAACAGAGGTATAAAATATTCAATGAATTGTTTATGTGAATATAAAAATAGACATCTTTAGATACATATATAGATATATACTAAAAAAGTCATGTGTTGCATCAACATATGTGATAATATAACAATAAACATTTGTGTTGTGAGATCTGAATGTAATTATGTTGGTGCAACAGAATTTATGATTGTTGCCGTAACATAATGATTGCAGCAGATGACCTGACCCTGCTGCTAGTGTTAGGAAATGGTGGAGAAGGACCCAAAATACAGGAAACCAGGCTTGGTGGCAGAAACTAAGACATTTAATTAAAAAAAGAAAACACAGAAACATGACAAAACCATGGAGAGCCCAAAAGGTAGCAAGGCAGAGCAGAAGAGCTGAAAATCAGACACTTAAATACACTGATGTTGATGAACTAAATGAGAACAGCTGTGGATGATCAACCTGAAACTGGTGTGACTGAAATATAGAATAGAATATGACCACATATAACAAAACCCAAACTAAACCACAGAATCCTCACAAATGTGATCTTAAAACATTGGTTGAAGTAATTTCGATGTTATTTGTGGTTTATTTATTTCCACGACAGGAGTTTTACTTAAAAAAAGTGATGCAAATAAAGATGAATGTAAACATCTCAGAGCTGGCGATTCTCTTAAAGTGAGATCTAATCATCTCAAAGAACCTGTGGGGTTAATTCAAGTTGAAATAACTCATTATTATTATATCAGATTATGTCTAGCTTAGTTACCATGCCCTATACAAATCTGGTTAAACTGCCCCTTGATACATGCTTCTGTTGTTAAAGTGAATGACTGACTGGGTGAATGACTTCCTTCTGGGTTGAGAGTTTTGAAAGTAATCTGTGAGGTAATATTTGTAGTCCAAATTAACGGTGGAAAACAATTGATCAGGATCTGTGTCATCTTGCAGGCTGTTATCATCACTGAATATGTTAAGGTCAGGCTGTCCACAATTCAGATCTCTCTGAAAGTCAAGGTCACAGTTGACTGTTGAAGAAAATGTGTTGTTTGTAGAAACAATTGTTCTTAGAGTTTGTCTCATCATCTGGTAAGTCCAGCATCTTCACTTACCTATGATTTAGACTGCAGTGGGAACAAATTCTCCAGCTCCTCCAGGCTCCTGATGATGATGACCTTGGCTTGCTTAGGGGAACCACATAGTTAAGTGTAGATTTTGCAATCTTTTGCCCATTGCCCATTTTTCTCAAGTAACATGATCTTCTGTCAATGTCAGCATACCATTTTGTAAGGTTGTCATTCATGGAGACATCGGTTCCCTTCAGATTTCTTCCTTGCTTCAATAGCTCAATGTTATTTGTGTCCAGAGAAATTCTTTTGGACTTTAAGACATATTCCACTTGTTTCTCCCCAGAGCTTGTCTACTGCTCGTCAGATCCTTCACCGTTCCCTGCGGTCACTGCTTGCGCATATGACCGGGGTTTGATTTTCAAGTAGAGTGAGAGGAGTTTGTGGCAAAACACATAAAAGAGGGAAAAAATACACAGGAACTGAAATATAATTTTTTGTAATTTTTTTTACTCAAATTTTGCCGTGATAATAAATAACAGACATGTTATTTATTGTGCATTTTTAAAACATGATGGTGTTCACAACTTCTGGGAAGTCACATTTTTGGTGCCAGACACCTTTTTTTTTACTTTTTGGACTGTTTTTAATTCTTCGGAATGCATGGGTTTGGTTTTTTGACAAGAAAGGAGACAAAGAAAAACAGAAACAGCCAAAAACATATGTGCGGGCCACCACTTGTTCTTTGAGGTCAGAATTTTTTAAATGCGCTTCTTTGTAGCACCAAGGTGTGTGTGGGGTAAAGAGCTGCTTTTTGTGGAGTAAGTGCTCTATTTCTGCAAACGAGACGTTTGTTTGATTGGATGTTCGAAACAAAGATGCAAATAATCATCCTATCTATTTGAGATGAACCAATAATGAGTAAATTTGTGGAAAAACTGGTAAAAACTTAATTTAAAAAATGATTTATTGAGTTATTATGTCACATTGGTTAATATTGCTCAAGCTGACACTGCTTTTAATGATCAAAATGGTTGATTTACTCTGTTTTGCTTTATGTAAATGATGATGGGATGCAGTCCGAGGGAAAACAGTTTGTGGATAAGCTTGTGGGGAACCACTGTGTTGAACGCAGAACTGTAGTCAATAAAGAGCATCCTGATGTAGGAGTCTTTATTCTCCAGATGTGAGAGGGAGATGTGCAGTGCTGCTGCGATGGCGTCTGAGGTGGCACTTTTTCTAGAAGGGGCAAGCGCTGAAAACAGCATCGACCAACTTGCGATGGCACACCTGATTAGGTCGCGACCAAATAAATAAATAAAAAATGTTGATCAGTTTTTGATGGCGTCTTCAATATTGGCAAGTTTGTTGGTTTATACTGTTGGTCAACTCACAAGTCAAAGGGAAGAGAAGCTTACATTTACAGAGTAAAAATGTGTCCCTGAATACAAATTATTGTTAATAGTTGCATGATAATCAAGGGGCTCCGACTTGATGGCCAGCATCACTGTTTTTTCACAAACTTGCCTCGTCTGCTGCTGATTACCTGGATCAGGCGTCTTTACCCAATAAGGAGCTTTGATGGCAGGTTGGCTAGAAATCTGACCTGCAGTTCAGCAACGTGGCAAAAGTTTTTCTTCCGTGTTTGATGTGATGCTTGGTGCACACGCCAGGACTACTGCGTGAATTACAACTCTGCTAACAATCATGATCGTCTACGTTGCCACCAGCATTTCGGCTTTGTTAGTCACTGGGGTTTATTCTGTGTAATCTTCAGAATCAAAAACAATACGTAGAAGATCCAAATTGTCCAGCTTGCTTATTATAACTTGTACATTAAATTATCTTTTATAGTGTGGAGCAAAAACTGTTTTAAACACTTTTTTTTCTTTGCATCCTTTGGATTTTTACATTTTCAGAATGCAGCCATACTACTGGGGGAAAAGATAAATGTTTTTTAATATATAGTTATCAGGGGAGACTAATGGAGTTACCTGAATGAGCGCCATGTTCCATGTGGTTTGTAGAATTTTCCTTTTTTTAAAAGTGTTACTATAAGTCATAAGATAATTCGTATTTAAGCGTGGTAACATGAAGTGTAAACTAGAGCTCAATCAAACTCTGTAGCTGTGGTTACAAGAACAAATGTCTTTAATCAGATCAAAGATCAGATTAGAATTGAGCTGTGAGTAACAAACGTTTACATCCGCCACACGTTCAGTCAGAAGAAATCATTTCAACACGCGCAGAACTACCATAAATACAGGAAACAGCCGTAGAAGAAGTAACATAAAGCTGCGGCTTAGAGCGAGATGATCTTCTAAGCATGCTTTTATTGTTCTTATGATTATTAAGTGACTGTTTTGTCATAATTTTCTAACTCTGTGCGCCCAGTGCTTTTGTCTTGTGTCCACGGACTCGGAGGAAGGGTTCGAGTTCTGTCAATATGAACCAGCAACAACATTTAGTCTTGGATGCTCTTAAAATCTGTGCGGCCAATGCAGCAATGTGCATCTTGACCACACGTAAAATAACATCAGCCTTTATGTTGTCTGGACAAGATTGGCAACACAAACTTACATGATTGTTTACATGGTTTCTTAGGACTGCTCAGAGCGAGATCTCTGCATTCAAAAGCCGCCTCCAGTAGTTCACACACCGTCCTGAAGCCGCTCCTTTATTTGGAAACACAGTTCTCCAGGGAGAGCAGCCGGCAGGACGGCGGTCTGAAGCCTCCCCTGCAGCACACACCTTAACAGAGCCCCCTCCCCTGCTCACAGACACCAAGCTAAAGAGTCTGGCTGCCATGCAGCATGGGGCAGCCGGCCGGTTCTGTTTCTTTAGGGATTTAGGGACTCTTGTTCCCAGCCACTCCACCCCCCATGACCCCCAGGGGAAGAGTTCCAGCCAGCAGGAGCTTGCTTATTAGCTCCAACCTGAGGCCTGGCTCCACAGTGGGCCACGGTGACACTGACCTGGATGAAAAAACCAAAGTGAATCTCACTGTTGCTGACATTGTGAACCGCTCTTAGTCCGGTCCGTCACTTAGGAGCTGCTGTGTGTCATTGAAGACCCCACCGGGGCCGGTAATGGCACACAGTTTAGATCCTAGGATCACTCGGGCACGCAAACCCCTCCACCACGATAAGGTGGCAGTTCATGAAGGGGGAGGGGGGGAGAGGGGAGGGGGTTGTTTTTTTTTTTGTTTTTATTTATTTTTTCTTGTCCTTTTTTACATTTCCTGCTTGCTTGACTCCTGTTTTTGTGGAGTTGGGACCGTCCCTTTCAGTCCTTGTGTGTCACTGTCTTCTTTTTTTGTCTTCTTTTTTTTTTTTTTTTTTTTTTTTTTAAGAACAGAACCTTCATCCGTCTGTCGCTGCTGTTCCAAATTAGAAACTTCAGTTTCCTGCTCTTTCTTCTGGTCTTGCAAGACATTTTTGTCTTCTGATGTTGCCATGAACTTTTCTTTGGTGTTTTCTTGTTCATGAAGTTCTTGCAAGTCTTCCAGCTCTTTCTGGAAAGCTGCAGCGACGTGTTCCAGAGTCTGAACCTGACAGTTGAGGGTTTTGATTTTTTTCAGAAGAATCTCATTCTCCTTCCTCATGGTCAGATTCTCCTCGTTCACAGCGTTAAATTTCTCCTGCAGATCTTCAGGTTGTTTTAACTTGTTCTGCAGTTTCTCGTTTGCGACAGACAGATCGCTCTTAATTTCCTCTAATTTTTCGGCGTCAGTTCTTCGCTGCATGTACTGAGCCTCCACCCTGTCTCTTTGTTGGAGAAGCTCAGTCAGCTGTTTGTTTTCCTGTTTGAGGGCCTCTGTCTGCTCCTTCAGAGCATCAAGTCTATCAAGCTGGAAGTTGTGCTTGACAACCAGCTCTTTGACGTCCTCTTCATGCTGTCTTAAGGTTACAACCTCATCTTCCTGCTTCCTCACATGATCTTCCAGACGGAACTTTTCCTGCATTGTCTCCATATACTGGTCCAGAAGATCTTTGTATTCCTGAGGACACGCCTGCAGGTCATCGATCTCTTCTTGGAGACGTGCAGAGTTGGTCAGAAGAGACAAGTTCTCCATTTGCAGGAATCTCATGTGTTTCTCTGCAGTAAGATTCTCGTCTTTGACTGCATTAAGTTTGTCCCGCAGATCTTTCAAATCTTGGATCTTGTTCTTCAGTTCCTCATTTTCCAGGGACAGATCCCTCTTAGTTTGCTCCAATTTCTCAGAGTCTGTCTTATGCTGCATGTACTGAGCTTCTACCATTTCTTTTTGTAGTAGAAGCTCAGTCAGCTGCTGCTTTTCCTTTTTGAGGGACTCTGTCCGATTTTTGAGGAAATGCAGTTCATCCAGCTGGTAGTTATGCTTGATGACCAGCTCTTGCATCTCATCCTTCTGCTGTCTCAATCCTTCAGCTTCATGTTCCTGCTTCTTCACAAGATCTTCCAGACGGGACATTTCCTCCATTGTCTCCATGTATTCGTCCAGAAGATCTTTAAATTCTTGTGGATATGCCTGCATGTCATCAAGCTCTTCCTGGAGACGTGCAGCTTGGTTTTGAAGGGATGAGATCATGCGATGCTGGGATTCAACTTGTTTCTTCACAGTGACGTTTTCTTTTCTCACAGCATCAAGTTTGTTCTGGAGATCTTTCAATTGTTTGACCTTGTCTTGGAGTTTCACGGTTTCCTCAGACAGATCTTTGTTCATTTTCTTGAACAAATCTGTTTCTTTCTTTATCCCGTGATATTCGTATTCCAGTGTTTGGATGTGCTGCTGATGATCTACCAGCCTGTCTCTTTCAGATTGCAGGTTGTTGTTTTCTTTTTGAAGGGACTCCAATTCTTTCTGCTGTGAGTTGTATTGAACAGCCAGGTCTTTGGTCGCCTCCCACTTCTGGTTCAGGTTAGAAATCTCTTTTCTCAGGTCCTTGTTCTGACCTTCCAGCAGGGATTTCTTTACTTCCAGTATGGGATAGTTGGTCTTCATGTCCTCTAATGTTTTATTCTTAAGTTGCAGCTCTTCAACATTGTGCCTTAACTCTTCAGCCTGTTTCTCTAAAACTGCAACTAATTTGGCTTCGTTTTCAAAGAGTAATTGAGTTGGCTGTTGGAGAGTGAACTTTCGCTGAAGTTTGGTCAGCTGTGATCGAAGGGTTGAGGTTTCTTGCTCCAGTCTTTTCCTTTCGGATGTTTTCAGATTGAGTTCTTTCATTATCTCCTGTTTGGGTCGAAGTCTTGACTGAATTGCAGAAGCTTCTGCTGTGATGTTTGCGATGCTTCCTTTCAGCTCATGGACTCGTTGCTGCTCTTCGTCACACAGTTGTTCCACTTGGACTTGATCACTGAGGTCTTTAGAAAGACGCTTCAGTTGTTTTCCAAGTGTCTGGTTGTGTTTCAGAGCAGCTTTAAGAGTCTTCTTCATGTCCTTCTGGGCAGCCTTTAAATCTTCCATCTTCGGCAGACTCACATAGATGTCTTTAATGTGTGAGCCTGAAATGGTGATTTGCTGCAGATTGTCTTCCGTTAAGCCTTCGATGTCGTGCACTTCTGGGTCGCTGAGTAGATGATCGTTCACTGGTAAAGTCTGACGCAGATGAGGGTCGGGCTCCAGAACGAAGTACCAACGAAGCAATGACAGGGTGGTGGTGGTGGTGGGGGGGTGCAAGATCATTAAGATGTCATGTCTCAATGTGTGATGTCACTTGAGTGTTTGTGTCAGACGGACATCTTTTAATGACATCACACTGTGATGTCATTGAGTGATGTCACAATGTTAACATGGTTGGAAATGTCTCTATTAAATTCATCATTTTGAACAATATTTTATTCTGTCATTTATAATTTTTTTTGTCAATTTCAGAATTAGAAAAATAACCTGAAATAAAGAGGGATAATGGCACAAACTTTGAATTAGTTAACATTTGATTCTTTTACTCCTCAAAACACCTTTTCACACACGCATTTTGCTTCTGGGATTCTTTCACACAACTTTCTACAGAAAGCCTTCCTAAAACTGCAACATTCAGCAGTTCTTCAGGTTATTTATTGATGTCATCAATTATGTCACAATGATGTTTACTTTATTTGCAAACATATTTCCCCCACAGTTTCTCTAAGCCTTTTTTTCAATTTTGCCCCAACATTTTTTAGTCCAAATGGCATGCACTTAAAACAAAATGCTATCTTATCGTTGACTGTCTCTCATGCAAACCTGATCTCCTGTCAATCTGGGATTTAAAACACCACTCTCAAACCACTGGGCTTCATTTAACATATTTATTACACTGTAAAATGAACAACAATACTAGAATTATGTTGCAAAGTTTCACAGACTGACAGACTATCGTTTACAGCCCCCCAAAAGAAATGAAAAAACAAACAAACAAACAAAAAAGTCAACAAGAAACCACAGTTCTGACATAGTAGACTGGAAAGCTCTCTAGAGGACACTGACCCCAAGCAATGGTAAAGACCACCTAGTGTCAGCCTACCACTAACCTGTGGTTTAGTATTGCACAACAACTTCAAATTATTTTAGTTTTTTTTTTTTCCTTCACAATACATTTTTTCAGAAAAAAAAAAGAAACAATAACCCCTCCCACCCTCAAAATTTAGGTCATTTCGTCATAATTATGCTACGCTATGCACTGTTGGGCCTTGAGCCCCTCCAACTTCCTGGTGTTTCCAAGTAATTAGGAAACTTTGTGAGTATTCCCCTCCTTTTGTAAAAACCAGGTATGCCTAAGTCTTTTTTTTTTATTTTGTTTTATTTTAATTTACAGGCTTTTAATTTGAAAACCCTCTGGTTGACAGGCAGACAAGAGGATTAGCATATCTTAAAAGAAGAAAACAAGGGAAAAGAGGGAAGATAGAAGGAGAACATTTTTTTTTTTTACTATGCCACTTGTTTTACCCAAAACAAGTGGCATATTTTTATTTAAAATTAGAACCTTTCCTTTTCAAATGCATTTCAAATGCCACAGGCATAAAGGAATGAAGCAAATTTTCTACATTTCTATTCATTTATGTTTCTTCTGAGGTCCGAATTGTGCCCATTTGGTTTTGACTAGACCAGTCTTATCGCCGTGACTGGTGCTCTTATCGTGCTGTAAGAGGTAGAGTGAGAGGAGTTTGTGGCAAAACATCTTAAAGAGGGAAAAAATACACAGAACTTTCTTAAAAGTAGCTGAAAAATAACTTTTTCTTTTACTCAGATTTTGCTCTGAGAATAAATAACAAACATGTTATTTATTTTACATTTTTAAAACATGAATTGTGGAAATTCTTTCCACAATTATATTATGATCATCCAACAAATGACATTCTAGAGTTTACTGTGTCTTTGGTGCATTCACACCAAACACCATTCACAAAGTAAATTTACGTCGGCTGCCTCTCTTTCACCATGGGGCAAATCCTCCTCTCACCACATGTCCAAAAATGTGTTCACAAGCTTGATGCTCCGCCGCATGTTGTAGGAGCTCCCAGCTAATGTCTTTAGCCTTATTGCTATGTCTGTTTCTCTCATTTACAATGCATGGAAGACATGGATGATGTTTCAAGATCAGATTTATTTATTTTGAAGAGTTCTACAAAAACATTGGTGATCACGTCTCCATGTTTGGCTTTGTGAGCTTCACTCCCACAGCCGTAGCAGTGTCTGGACAACAGCCGCTTCTGCTGTGTTTCCGTCTCTCTCTGAGTTTGAAGGCTTGCTGCCCTGCATTAACCTAAGAGGAAAGAAATAAAAACAAGAATAAAATAAGGGGACCTTTTTGGTTATTGTCTCAATAATAGTGTGATCACAATAACTCCAGCTCCATGAGCCCTGAGACAGACTGACTGTCTAGGGTGTACCCACTTTCACCAACAGCAGCCGAAACAGTCTCTGGAAACCCCGCTGCCCTGAAAGGCATCCAGTGGGTTAAGAAATTGGATGGAAGTTCAGGAGAGCTATGGATCAATTCACCATATTGGATGTGCTTTCTTCTCGCTGTCGCTGAAAACGTCACTTGACTAAAGTTAAGTCCCTGATTGGTTGACACAATGTGGTGACCTCACCAAAGTTTAAACATTAGAACTCTGGCCGCGCTGCCCAAATCACGTGGCTCAAATCACACTTCTGTAGGACCGCTGCACCCTTTGCTTAAATCGCACCTCAGGACCTCAGATCACCCTTTTACCATTGACTTAGCATGAAAATGGCCACCTTTGTCACACGAATTGAGTGTTCACAGCTTTAGCCTTATAAATCATTGCATTTTTTTCTCCTACATGTAAAACTTTTTTCTCGTAAAATTTTGAACTTTCTCATAAATTTACAACTTTGTTTTCATCAACTCTAGAATTTTTTCTCATAACTTCATGACATTATTTTCATGTATTTGTTTCTTTTATGGTGGCCCTAGTACTCTATCGTAAAAGAATATGAAAAAACTAAATGATTGGAGACTATTTTTTTCGCTAGTATTGTGATGGGATTGCTTGACCAGTTTTAAAATGAGGATTTTGATAAAGAGTTTGTGACCCAACAATTTTCTAATCCTGGTGCGCTTTTCCACTATGATGCTTCAATGAAGCCACATAACAAATGTGAAGCATTTAACACAACCTATGACCAACACTTGAATTGAAAAGAACACATTCAAAGGCTAGTAACATACGGTTAGTAAGGAAAGCATTCATAGGCCATTTATTTTCCATTTGTCCACGTCTGAATGAGGTTATAATGGCTTGCTAAAGATCCACATTAGCAGGATAGGCCAAAGCTATGGATTAATACCCTCTGATCCCTTCCTGTCAAGCCCATTAAAATGTATGCCATTTGCTATTATCTCACGCGCCACACTTGCCTCTCTATTCCACATGGTGGGAATTGAGCTGAAATTATTCTGAATGTATCAGCGTTTCATTTGCTGTGTTTAATGACTCGCCAAGTCTTCATTTTCTTTTCCTCCTTCTCTTCTTTCCCCACTAAGCATGGAAGTAAAGATAACACATGCCAGTCATTTCTCATGACCTGTCAGTCATAGTTGAGTGAAAATTCAACATGTCCTGATGATGTTCCTGCAGCTCCTTTTGGGTCCACTTTTCTCTCATTGTAACTGACCAGGAGAGGGCTTTCTGTCTGGATGAGTGGATTTTAAAGAAATATGATAAAGGCATGCTTCTTTTCTGTCAATAGAGTGTCACGTTAATTTATACATTTTAAAGATTAGGTCAATACTGAGTTAAAGAGAAAAGAACCACCATGCTAATCTGTGGTACACGATTGAAGGAGCTGTATCCTCTCAAAACTAAAGTCTAGCAGTGAAAGTTAAGTGGTATGTGACAGGAAATTACAAATGTATCGTGTGCATTAACGTATGCCTCACACTCTCTAAGACAATCATTATCTAGGAGAAGATAACACAAAGTAGCGTGTTAGTCATTAGCTTAGCATAATAAAAAGCACTTCAATAGAGAAGCCATTCTATTCTCCAAACATCTGACTAGTATTAATAATTGAGTGTTAGAAGAAGAAAACTGCCTTTTTATTGTGTGAAGTAAGTCATGCAACACGCTTTCTAAGTGCTCGGTATCTTAGTCAAGCAAAAAGCTGACCTTATGCATCACCAAGCCACTGCAGAGCTTAACGTAAGCTAAATCGGGTTGGTTTAAAGACCCACTCCAATCAATATTGGGTTTTTAACATGTGCTTGTCCCATTTTTCTCGTGATGGAGGGCACATGTAAAGAAATTAAGCTTAAATTGTGTTTCGGAACATTTCTTTAAATCAGAAGAACATCTCTGGATCCCTCACTTTGTGGGGAGATTGGAGTAGGACTTTAACCAATGCCCAGTTAAACCATCATTTCATTAAAAGTTGAAAATCTGCTTTTTTAATAACAAATCCTAATTAAACAAGAGCCAGAATCCAGTCAGGATTGGATTAAAAAAACTATTTCAGAAATAGATTCCAGGCCAAAGTTTACACAGTTGTTACATTTTCCATTTTTTCAAATGGGCATCATATAAAAAGGCTTAATAAGATGACTTTTATTTTTTAAAGAAAAATTGATTCTCTGAAATTCTTACCCTTCATATTTTGATAATGGATATCTGCACACTTCTAGATGATATTGCTAATTTCTTGAGTAATTCAGTCATACTGTGTATTCGAGGAAAGGCCAATAGTCAGAAGTCGACCATCAAAATGTGTCTCTTTATTTGAAGCTGGTGCTTGCTACCAGGTGAGGCTCTCAAGAACAGACAACCTTCTCCCTATGGGCAGACTGCATGCTGTCAGGGCTCTCTGAGGCCAGATGGAGTGTCTTGTGCTCTGGTTACCTGCCAGATGATCTCCCATTAATACATGCCAAGAATATCTCTGCAGGGAAACACTCGAGGTTTATCAAGCTTCCAAGCAGCTTTCCATGCCAGACGATCAAATCTGTCATGATGGCGCAACAGAAAAAGACAATCTTTGTTAAAATGCTTCATGTCCAAACAAGGAGCTTGTCCTGTAAAGATTTCCAAAAATGTCAGAACCCAGGTGTTTCTGGATCTCAGTTCTTTCATTGTCCAGAGTTGGATGCAGACAATTACTTTAATCAAAAGCTAAAAACTACATTTGTTGTTTAAAAAAAACTGTGCTTTGCTTTATCTTTTGTGGGTTTTTTTCTACATTTACATTCCTTCCTTCACCCAAAAGCTTGAGACTGCAGGAGAATGCAGATCCCTTAGTAAAAGAGGACACTTGCCTTGTAAACTACCAGGTTCTCATGCATCCTCAGTGCACTGTCAACCTGTCTAGGGTGAACCCTGCATTTGACCAACAGTGGCTGTAATAGTCTCCAGCAACCATGTGTCCCTGAAACAGATTACCTGGGTTTAAAAAAGGCATGGATGGGTCTCACCCAAAGTAATAAAACGAAATAAATTAATGCACAAAAATCTACACCAAAGTAAACTTTCTTTAAAAAAAAAAGGAATTTAAAATATATATATAATGTTCAACAAATCCTCCGATTTAGGGGGGACCATACAATTTTCCAAAAGGAAAAGTGATTTCCAAGTGATAAATAAATATAACGGCTTTTCTTTAAACAGTTCCTTTTACCAGTGTGTGATGAAACAAGAAACACAATTTGAGTAGTAAATATTCAATCCTATTATTAATCACCCTTTGTGTGAATGTAGATGCCATGACTCACTCTATTGTCCTGGCAAAACAGGCATTAGGGTTTATGTTCCCAAGCAGTACAAAATCCAGGGTGACATTTATACCTTGAAGTTTTGAAAGTTAAGAAAATTATAACAGCATAAGTTGCAGCATGAACCAAATGAAGCAGCATGAAGCAAATGAAGCAGCATGAAGCAAATGAAGCACCATGAACCAAATGAAGCAGCATCAAGCGACGTGAACCAGTTAAAGCAACATGAACTAAATATTGCGACAAATCAAATGAAGCCATGTGACCTCCCATCAGCCAAAAACTACCTGTGCATTGCCAATGGCATGCTTGTATGGAATTAACAGCACTCCACAAAGAAACCCACCAACAGAATGACAGTCCGCCACCCAGGGCTCCTACGTTCTGCAACAGAGAAACCACTGTATTAAAATGCGATTTTTAAAAAAGTCAAAGCAATAAAATACAAGTATAAAAAAATTAATAATAAAAAAGCAATTTAACAATCAACCAAAAAACATAATTTAGAGTGATATAGTCCGCAGAGCAAGAGCAGCAATGCAGTCTAGTGTGTAGTGGCCAAAAGTGAAACAAACAAGGCCACTGAGCAGCCAACCACCCGAGCAGGAAAGTTGAGAAAGTCACACTGGCAAAATAGTTGCTTGGTCCACAGCACAGAAGATCAACATCGCACTGTGAATGTGGAAAAGAGGCTTGAAGGCTTGTTGCCCACAACAACTATGGGGAGATTCCTGACATCTTGTAGCTCCAAGCTGAGATGAAGCACACTCAAGGTTGGGTTTGATTGAAGATGCCAGCAATGAAAGTTACCTCAAGCGAAACTGCACACCAGAGCCATGCGGAATGTGTCATGTCTGAGACAGGCTGTGCATATCAGTGATGTGGCAAGTGCAACCAGTCGCGCACGTGAGACAAGTGTGTTTTCAAACCGGCAGCTGACTGGTAGGTGTGGCCTACCTGCCACATACAAAAAGCAATACCAAAGCAAAATCTAAACCAAGTTCTAATCCATTCCAAGAACAATACTGGCTCCTACAGACCCCTATTCTCTCCTTCTCTGCTCTTTCAGCAAGTCATCAACAAATACATTTTACTCAGAGATGTGAGGATGACAGGGAGGTCCACACATCTACACATTTGGTTTTAAAACTGACAGCTCACAAGAGGAAAACTGCATTAAGTCAGACAGACTAGGCTAGGACTCAAACACGTTTGCCTCCACAGATCCACATGTTGATCTGGTGACTCGATGGGATGCAAAAACAGCAGTTTGGCTGACCTACAAGGATAACCTTTAGTTAGACGGTGGAGGTTTAGCAGCTGGAGAAGATCATGAAGACGCCTGCTCAATCCAAAGGGTCATTTATGCTTGTAACAGTTATTGATAAACCTCAGCTTTTGACTGGTTTGTTTGTAAAAAATATGTTTTACTTTTATGCTTATTAATATTTCGGAGGACAAATTGTTAGAATTGTCTTTTGAGGTGTAAAAAGGCAAGGACAGATTAATAAAAGAGAAGCATTCTGATTTAGAAGGGATTTTTTTTACAAATGTGCAGTGCTGTTTCCACACTTCCTCACAGCCGACAGCTCCATCCCTTCACACCTTATCAGTGAGTGCTGCAGGTGAGTAGCTGATTTACGCCAGTCATTTCCAAGCCTTTCTGTCTGACTGTAATGACTCTGTCCTGGGCCTGCTGGCAGAGATACTGAGGACTAAAGTCAAATGCTGTGTAGTGACTACAGGGGATGGGTCCTCTGCAGTGCTCATCAATTAGACTTTTTTTCTTTCTAATGTCAGACTTCCAGATGGACCGCAGCATCTGACTAGACCCTGAACAGAATCAGGAAGCCATTTTTCAGAGAAGTATGCTTCCAAACAAGTGAAATTATCTCTGGATGCAAGCAAACTTTGAACAAGAGGGGTTTATGTAATTTTAAACAAAATAGCTGGCTGGCTTGAGTCACCATCCAACGTGTGAGAAGAACTGACAGTGCCAGAAAAAAAAAGAGCAGCAATTCATCTGAACCACTGAGAACCTCCTGCTGTCACCATCCACCAGACAAAAATGGGATTTGATTGATGACTGCTGAGAAATAATCCTGCCAAGTTTGTGCAAACATACTGTGGGGCAAAAAAGTATTTGCCACAGATTCTGCAAGTTGTTCCACTTCAAAAGATGAGTTTGGTCTGAAATGTTCATAGATACACTTCTACTGTCAGAGACAGAATAAAAAAAACATCTAGAAAGTCACATTGCTTGATTTAAAAAAAAGGATTTGTAAAACGAGCCATGAACTATTTTTATAGCAATAAACAAAAGTTCACTTCAATGCATTTTAATGTCATGCTGGTTTCAGTGACAGAGGTCAAACCATTGACTGTATGTCACAAACGGGCAGACGGCTGCTTCCACATGTCGTGGGTTTGTTAGCACAGACAGAAAGACAGGAGTTAAGCACAGCTAAAAGTCCACAAAGATAAAACAGGGTTGGGCAGGCAGAGGTCATACCCGAGCATGGGAGAATCCGAGATCAGACGTCAGAAATAACAGAGAAGGTGTAGATCGGGGCAGGTGGCAGGCACTCAGAGTCAGAGGTGAAGCAGGGTCAGGAAAACAGAAGATCTGGTCCAGATAGAAATGCTCGGTATGCAGGCAGAGTGGCACTGAGATGATTCAGACATGTCCAGAGGAGAAATATTGAATATATTGGTAGAAGGATGCTGAGTCTGGAGCTGCCAGGCATGAGGTCTAGTGGAAGACCAAAGAGGATGGATGCAGTGAACAAATACATTACTTTGCCGTTGTATATTAAAGAAGCATCATCACTGTCCACTTTTAAAAGTCGTTTAAAGACTCACTTTTATGCCTTTGCTTTTAACACAAAATGAGACTCCAGCTGTTTTTACTGATATTTTATTGCTCTTATTATTTTATTTGTTTTTTATTGTCTTTTTATCTTGTTTTTATCTTGTGTGTGTACAGCACTTTGTTTTAGCTTCCTGCTGGTTGAAAGTGCTTTATAAATAAAGTTGAGTTGAGAATTAAGGTAGCTGGTGTTAGAGTAGAGGATGCAGAAGACAGGGTTAGAGGAAGGAAGCTGATTTGCTGTGGTGACCGCTAAAGGGAAAAGCCCAAAGGAAAAGAAGAAAAAGAACATGCTACACTCATTTGACCCAATTCTCATATCTAGTCAATGGGTCAAAGGCTCCTTGAAAGTCTTCACCAGCTTTGCACTGTAGCTGCCATTTTGTTCCATTCCCATTACCATGGGATGTTCAGGAGCGGTTGCTGGGCAACATGGACTTTCTACTCTTTCCACAGATTTTCCATAGCTTTTTGGTTACACTATGTCTCAGCTCTCGTCATTGACCAGTTCCTTTGTGTGGTTCTGTTTCTTCTCTGTTCTGTAGATAATTTGTTCCCCATCAGGTGAGATCTTACATGGAGTTTCAGGTGGGGGGAGTTTGACAGTGATCTTGCATGTTTTCCATTTTCTATTAATTTCTTTGGTCCAGTCTTGTTCAGGCCTACAATCTTGTCCCTGGTGTACTTTGACAGCTCTTTGGTGGAGAAGTTGTTTTAAGACTTTACGGGCATGCACAGGTGTCTTCTGCAGATAACCAGTTCAAACAGGTAATAAGTGAAGCATAGAAGAGATTCTTAAATAAGAAGTAACAGGCGTGTGAAGGACAGAATTCTTGTTTGCTTGTTGGAGATAAATACCTATTTTCTGTCCCACCATTCAAATACATTCTTTAAAAATCATATAATGCGATTTCCTGGATTCTGTTTTACAGTTTTTAAGTGGGACAATTAGCTAAATAAAGGATTGCCAAAAAGTTTTTTTACCCACTGCATTGTCTTGATTTAAAACGGGTTCTTCTAATTTCCATCTAATCAGAATATTTTGTTTTTTTTTTCTTCTAAAATGAGAAACAGATCAAACAGGTATGGTAAGGGTTAGTACTCACTGGTAGGGTTAACTTAATAATTATCTGTCCATAGAGAAACCACATCCTCAAACCTCAATTGACAAATTAAGTGTGAAACCTTTTACAGGAAAAGTTCCGAACATTTTAATATTTTTTTTCTACATTTGAGGATTTTGGACTGAATCAAAATTAAAATTTCCTTTTTTATTTTACTATCACATTTTTATTTTTACTGTCAGGCTTTTCCTCCAGTTCTAGATGTTTTCTTCATGTTGCTGACCTTGTACTGGCTTTGCTTTGTGTTTTGCCTCTGAACTCTGGAGCTGTCAGCTTCTGGATCTGTTAACTCGTCTTGCATCACTGTTTTCATGGATTCCCACGTGGCCCTCCTATTTGATTAAACATTACCTATTTCTGAGTTCATTTATGTTCATGGGTTGTTCATCCATCCCTGACAACATTTTCTTTTAAGTGTGAAGCTCAAACACACTTGTTAGATGCTCTTTGCTTGAAGATCTATCACACATTTTCTCTAAACCAGGGACGTCCAAACTTTTTGCAAAGAGGGCTAGATTTGGTGAGGTGAAAATGTGTGAGGGCCAGCCATGAGCTATTTATTGAACATTAATGTCTTTATTGTCATAGAAAACAAATATGTCTAAGAAAGTTTTTACCAAAACTATTGTCAGTTTGTCCATTCATTCCCTCTTAGTGTGCTGTGGATTAGAGATGAGCGATATATCGGTGCCAGTACTGGTATCGGCCAATAGTTGCATGATTTGAGATTGGACCGATGTGAAATAAATCCACTGATATATGCCAGAATGTGTATCTTTTACTTTGACCACTGGTAAAAGCAGAAACGCACTATATTTGGCACAGGTTTGCTCCCTCTCCCACCCCCGTGTGGGGGAGGTATCTTACGTCAAATGCTAGACGCACAGGGAGGAGGGATAAGAGCAAGTTTTAGCGGTTCAAGATGTCTGTCGAGTGGAATTTTTTTTACAGGTTACAGACAGTAGAATTGGTGTCTAGGGCATGTGAGATGGAGTGTCATGAAGGGGGTCTGTTGCAAAATCTTTCAATACGTCAATTTTAATAGCCCATTTAAAAAGCAAACACCCAAATGCTTACACGTAGTACACCTCAAAAACTAGCATTAGCAAGCAACATCAAAAACTAGCATTAGCAAGCAACATCAATAACTAGCATTAGCAAGCAACATCAAAAACTAGCATTAGCAAGCAACAGGTACCAGATCAGGGAAAGACTGCAGCCGGCAGCAAGTATTTGACAAAGCAAAAAATACTCTATAGACTCTGCAAAAGCCAAATCAATTACCAGAAAAATCACAGAAAAGATTGTCCTTGATGACCTTGGTGATGTTCTCTGATCATCAGGTGAAAGACAATCGATTTTGGCAGCTTATTGACCACATTGAACCTCGACTTTATTATCCCAAGTCGACATTATTTTTCACACACTGGACTGAACTGTGCCAGGAGGTTTCCACTTGCATTCGTGAACTTCTGGATGGCATCACAGCTCACATACGCTTTACAACGGAGATATGGACCTTTAATGTATGTCAGATGAGCATGTTGAGCCTTACACCTCAGTGGAATGATGAGAATTTCATTCTCCCAAAAGTCATGTTACATGCAAAGACATTTTCAGGCTCGTATTCTGGTTCTGCCATCGCTGAGAGCATTGACAGCATGTTAGCTCTGTGGAACATATCTAAGGAGAGAGTGCACGTAATGCGTTGTGATAATGCAGCCAACATGCAAAAGGCTCTTGACGAGTGTGGAGTCTGGCTGCGTGACGCACAAACTGCAATTACGGGTATATGACAGACTTTTATCCCAGCCTGGTGAGTCTGACTGTGTCGCTAATGCGAGACGACTAGTTTTAAGCACTCTCAGTTAGCCGCTTCAAGACTGCGAGACATTCAAGACGAGTTGGGCTTGCCCAATAAGATCATCCAACAAGACGTGACAACTCGCTGGATCAGTGCATTTAACATGATGAAAAGTTTACTGGAGCAGTGGCATGTGCTCGCGTGTACACTGCAGATCACAATCTTTCTGTGTCTTTCACTGTGAACCAGTGGACCACATAACTGGCCCCATTTGAACAACTGACTCAAGAAATCAGCTCACATTCAGCCACCACTGCTGATGTCCTCCATTCTGTGATGGCACAGTGGTCCTCACTGTCCACTTTTCCACTAGACATTTTAGAAAGTAGCTAGAAAGTGTCACAGAATGGTTACACAAAAGTGTTGCTGCAGGTTTAAAAGGGCTAATTACTCAATTTAGCCAATCACAATCAATAAATCATCCACAATTTTTTAGAAAATGCTTGGGGCTGCATATTATTGATTTCATGACAGGAGCCTTTGGGCCGGTGGAAATGTCTACAGGCCACCAGAAAGACTCTTCTCCTCCTCTTGTTCTGCTTGATTCCCTTCAGTCTCAAGCATTTCCCATTTAACCAGCTCCAGACTAACCGTGTTTATCATTTTATCTGCTCAGATTCAGGAGATCATGCTCCTCCAGATCATGTCTGTTTCTGATCATGAGGTATCTATTTATACAAGTTTCCTCTTTGCTTTCAGCCTTTACCAGTGACATGTCAGACATGTCAGACATGTCTCTTTGCTGCTGCAGCCATCAGTGCTTTAGATAACTGCCTCCCCTTTTTCCGCACGTTCCCAGTCGATCTCGTTACAGATTCCCCAGTGTCTGGGGCAAATATAACTGCAAAAGTTGTTTCCATTGGAGAAAAGATCATGTCTTAACATCTATGTATGTACTCTCTGACTTTAAGTACAGTCTGCCACATTCATTGCCTTGTGAAGCTTCCAAAATAGAAACACAACAATCCAGCTGTCTCTTTACTTTTTTAGTCCGGAGGTTTGTTGTGTTTGGGTCATTTAGTTTGGAAATAATTTAGCTCGACAAAATTAAGCGAAAACAAGCTATAAGACCAACAATATGAAATAAAGGATTAAGTACAAAATGATTAGGTTACACAGAAAATGTGTTTTCAGGCTGTTAGAGTGTATTCCCTTTGGACACATTTGCTTTGCTCAAAGTGAACCAGAGTTCGTTTCGCCCGATAATCCAGAAAAGATTTCGTCTGAAAATATCCAAGCGAACCCTGGTCCGGGACCTGGAGCCACTCTCTGACCTATCTTTTGAGATGTTCTTGCTTCATTTCCAAAACGGCCACCATAGTATTATGGTATGCAAACACAGGAGCAGAGCAACAATGAGACACAGCAATTCATTGAAATCTGAATGGACAAATGCAGGCACACTGAAACAACTTTTAACAAAATACAGTTTGCTTCTCAAACTGTTTTCCCAACAATCTCCATCCATCCATCTATGCTCTTCCATTCATCTGGGATCAGGTCGCGGCAGCAGCAGTCTAAGCAAAGATGCCTTGACTTCCCTCTGCCAGGCAACTTCCTCCAGCTTCTCTGGGGGGAAAGCGAGTTATTCCCAGGCCAGCCAAGAGACGTGGTCTCTCCAGCGTGCCCTGGGTCTTCCCCGGGGTCTCCGCCCAGCAGGAGATGCCTCCCCAGGGAGGCGTCCAGGAGGCATTCAGACCATATGCCCAAGCCACCTCAACTGGCTCCATCCGATGTGGAGCAGCTCTACTCCAAGCTCCTCCTGGGTTACTGAACTTCTCACCCTATCTCTAAGGGAGTGCCCAGCCACCCTATGGAGGAAGCTAATTTCGGCTGCTTGTATCCTGGACCTTGTTGATCAAACAATAAATTGAGAGCTTTGCTTTCTGGCTTAGCTCTCTCTTCCCCACAATGGACCAGTACAGCGACCACATAATGGTGAACACTGCATTAATCCGCCTGTCAATCTCTCACTCCAATCTTCCCTCATTCTTGAACAAGACTCCAAGATACTTAAACTCCTCCACCTGACGAATGAGCACTCCACCCACCCAGAGAGGGCAAACTATCTTTCTCCGATCAAGAACCATGGTCAAGTAGCATGACTTAGCGGTGCTGACCCTCATCCCAGCTGCTTGACACTCGGCTGCAAACTTTTCCAATGCATGCCGTTGGTCCTGCCTGGATAAAGCCAACAAGACAACGTCATCTGCTAAGAGAAGAGAGGAAATCCTGTGGTCCTCAAACCAGACCCTCTCCGGACCCTGGCTGGGCCTAGAAATTCGGTCCATAAAGACTATGAACAGAACTGGTGATAAAGGACAGCTCTGCCAGAGTCCAATATGATCCGGAAACATATGACTTACTGCCAGCTATGTGAACTAAGCTCCTGCTCCAATCATACAGAGACTAGACAGCCATCAGTAAGGCTCCCAGGACCCCATACTCCCAGAGCTCCCTCCACAGGACAGCAGGAGGACGCAGTCAAAAGGCTTCTCCAAATCCACAAAACACACAGACAGGATGAGCGACTTCCTCTAGTAATCTAAAGAGGGTATAGAGCTGGTCCACAGTTCCATGACCAGGACAGAAACCGCACTGTTGTTCCTGGATCTGAGGTTTGACTATCGGTCAGACTCTCCTCTCCAGTACCCTGGCATAGACTTTCCTAAGGAAGCTGAGGCTGGGATTCCTTGATAGTTGGAACAAGAGCAAGGAGACCGTAGGGCTGTTCATGTAATGAGTGTGCGCTCCTTGCGTGTAACATGACTGTTAGAAACAAGAGAATTAGACAATCACCGTGTAGTTTGTGTGGATAGGCCCTGAGAACCCAAAAATCCACAGCACCTGAACAGGTCAACCTCCCACGTGTGACTAAGGCCTCAAGTTTATTGTTACATAGTTTGGTTGCAACACAGAAAAATACCAACAGAATACTTACGGATCTAGTTAATTGCTGAGTAAGGTAAAGGTAGTGTAACCACATATTTTTTTCGGTGTTGTTTTTTTCTTCTAACCCATTTTCTTCATTCTTAAAAAAGAAATGAGTGTAACCGAAAATCTCCTTATCACTATGTGTTCTGTCTTTATTTTCTTACCTTTTTCTACAAATAACTAAAAGCGGTTTAGGTAGTAGGACAGTTCATCTTGGTTGAAGCCATTTAAACTGTTGACACCCCCTGACCTTAGTGAAATCTGCATTGCACAATATTAAGTTTTCATTTAAATCCTCTATTTTTTTCCCTCTTTCTCTCCATTTGTGCAGCTTGAATCAGCAGGATAAAAGCGAGTACTGAATCATTACAAGGAGCAAATTACCATAACCTGACAGCAGCGAAGCACATACACCATTACAGCTGCAGCTCAGCACCCCAAGAGCCGCTGTTTGTTTAAACGACTTAGCCTGCTGCAGGTGGGGGGGTGAAGTCCCAGAAAACCGAGGGTCAGGAAGGCATTTAGCAGCTGACAGAGACTGCCTGCTTCCCCATTCCACTGAAGCCTAAAGGTGAAGCGGAATAAATGGACGCACACATTTGCCAACCTCCTCACCTACCTCTGCTGCCTGCTCAGGGAAAAGGGTTTGACCTTTATCAGACGGGAGCACTAACACGCTAATAGCCCTGTCCACACTGCAATTAGGGAGACGATCTGATGGAAGGATAGGAATTGTGCAGGCTGTTGCCCAAAGTGGGAGGGGAAAAGGACACTGAAGCTCAATGAAAAAGCTTTTTTTTTTGGCAAGGGGATAGAAGGTATTTGGTGATCCAAATATTTTTTAGAAAACTTTTAAAAAATATCAAACTTCTAAAATATTTAATGCACAAAATAGTTTACATTTTTTTTCTAGACACTCAAAGTATAAAATGATTATGAACGCGGCATTGGCTAAACATGCCAGGCTCCAGAAGCGGAAAAAGCAGATCCAGAGCACATGGGTGCTGAATTCAAGGATCTATCTAAAACCACTTGGCCCACCGGACCTGACCAAGGCAAAGGTAATCAACAACATGAAAGACTATGAGAAGTGTGTGGTCACGGATGTCTTTATTTGATGCGAAATAAGAATCAAAAATTATTTCAAGAAAATATGGCACCTGGGATCTACCACTGACTCTTAGATCAACTTTGATCGTTTTATTTTGGAGACTTATTCACATTACTGATTATTAATATTTTTATTTTTCGCATATGTTACAATCAAGTCTAAAATAGTGTTGTACTTACATGCAAAGCAGTATGACTTATTGTTACTCAAGGATGTTTAATGACCTGTATTACTGTCAGTATAGTATAAATACCTGATTATTAGTTATGAACCGGTTGATATCTAATGTAAAGTAAATGATGTGGTCAAGTCGGGGTGGGATTATATAAGTTTGCTTCCTCTCTCTCCCTTTCAAGCAGTCTATCTTTTGATGCCCAGTTATCCTGTGTTTGACATATTTATTGTCGTAAATCTTTGTTGATTGATTGTGTTATACATGTGTTATTCTTGTCTGCTTGAAATTAGACATTTCCAAATCCAAGACCCATTCCAATGAAAATGGTCTTTTTTGTCTTTTTAACATGTCAATGTAGCATTTTTCTCATACTAGAGGACCCATATAAATATTTTACGATTAAAACTGGGTTTCTGAGTATTTCTTAATTTGAATTGTGTTGGAAAAGCCAAATGCTAGAAAAACCTGGGGCTGATGATGCAACTAACCTTCCTTGTCCAAGCTGGCCTCTAGCTCAGAATTCCAGCATTCCACCCACCTAGAGAGGGGAAACCACCTTTCTCCGGTTGAGAACTACGGCCTCAGACTTAGCAGTGCTGACCTCCATTTCAGCCACTTCACACTCAGCTACAAACCATGCCAGTGCATGCTGAAGGTCCGGGATCGATGAAGCCAACAGGACAACATCATATGCGAACAGCAGAGAGGAAATCCTGTGGTTTCCAAACCAGACAGAAATTCTGTCCATAAAGACTATGAACAGAACTGGTGATAAAGGGCAGGTCTGACTTTCTGCAGGTTATGTGAACCAAGAGGAGCAGTGCTGCAGCGAGCAGGACGGGACTGTATTAAAGTTTTTTTTTTAATCGGATGATCTTATAATAGTAAAATAGACTCGTTTTCAGTCACTCCTGACACAACACTAAATTAAGAGACCTTAATTATGTTTATGTTTTTTGTTTATATGTTTGTTTTTTATCAACCCTCCAAAATGCACTTCAGATGACTGAAATGATGATCAAATCTATTGTCAGAACTGTTTGTTATTAAGTTTAAAGCACATGTTCTTAATCAAGTGTACTGTTTTTTTGACATGTTGCAATGACCAGAAGTCTGTGTTCTGAGCTGATCTGCATGGAAACTCCAACACATAAATAACCAAACAACCATATGGATTTTTTAAAGTTATAGTATGTTTTAGGAGTCTTACTTAAAAATTAAATTATTCCAAATTAGAAAAAAATATTGCAACCTGTAAACTGACTATTGTAAGATCAATATTTACCAGATGTTCTATCCTTTTAAACACTAGCAGAGTTTTTTTGATATCCTACGGTCCTAAAAAAGACTGAAAGTAAATTTCATCAAATCTTACATCCTCACTAAGGAGGTCCTGGTATTACTTTGAGCAAGATGATAAAACAGATTAATTAGAACATGTTTTGGTACCTGAGCACTTTTTTCCCAGAGCATCAACATATTCACAGGCTTTTGAATAATAAATAAAGGAGCAAACACTCAACATTTGGGTTGCTGTAAATGACAATGAATCTCTTTTTGCACTTCAGCTGCAGGTCCAAACAGATGCTCAGAATAAGGTTATGAGTTTTTCGACATATATGTGTGTGGGGGAGGGGGGGGGGGGTTCATGCTCACTCTTAGCAGATTGAACTGTGAGATGATGTGATATAAGACATACAGAGTCACTCAACCTGGCCTGATTGGATGGTAACTGGGAATGATTGCTCCTTTCTTTTTTGGCCGACCCTGCAAAAGCTTCATCAGAGTCAAAGGGCATTGCAGGTGCCAGGCTTTATGATAAGATTCCTCAATAATCTAGCTATAAGACATTAACAAGCATTAGTGATGCATTCAAAACCTTTATTGGCCATAAGATATTAATTACTATTTGTATATATTTTATCAATGCCATATAAGTGCTAAAATGCTGCTTAGAAAGACTTTCATTGGAATTTAAAAGCCTTTATGAGATAATTAAAAGACAATGGAAGACAATACAAATGCTGTGTGTATGCAGCCTTCTGCTGCATTCTCACCAGACATGGCCGGGGGTGTAAACACGTGATCTGAGGTCTTGTGGTGCGATTTGGGGGTCGGACGCGACGCAGCGAGGTTGAAGCAGGAATTCAGCTTTGTGTACGTGACGTTTTCAGTGACTAGATCGAAGGGTAGAAAAATGAGTTCTAAATGGATGTGCAATACGAGGAGTTTCATCCCGAACTTCCATCCATTTTCTTAACCCACTGAGACCGCGGGCTTTGCCAAAGATTGTCTCGGTTACTGTTGGGCGAATGCAGGCAGGATACACACTGACAGGTCTCCAGCCTGTCACAGAGTCCATGGTGCCCGCTATGCTAGCCCGGTGGACAGTTTAGCGAGCTCTGCTGCCCAGGCTCCGGCAGAGCAAGCAATCTCCCCAGGCGTCCGGCAGAACTAGCGATGTCTACTGCCAGACTTCCAGTCCCTGGCCAGGAGAGCTTGCTGTGCTGCCCGCCAGCAGCTGGCAGAGCTGTTAGTGCTGTTGTAGTGCTTGTAATCCCCCCAGCTCCATGGGCTGATGATTTTTTTTCTCATTTTCATCCAAACAATAATAAAAAGATCCCCCATTTTTATCTCCTCTCAGGTTAATGCTCAAACTGGGTTACAGGCAGACGGAAGTACAGTTTAAAATGTCTGTCAGGTGCGCAGGAGTGAAGCACACTGTCACAAACAGGCAGACGGCTGGTTCCAGTTACAGCAGGTTTTATTGATTCAGACAGACAGACAGGAGCAACGCTCAGCTAAAAGTCCGCAAAACTAAATCAGGGACAGAGTCCAGGCAAAGGTTGGGACAGGCGGCAAATAGGCAGAGTCAGATGTAAAGTAGGGTCAGGTAACAGGTGATCAGATCAGGAGAACCGCTCAGTATGAAGGCCAAAAGCACAAGCAATACTTCAAACTGAGACCGGCTCTGAGCAGTGCCTCAGTGTCCTGTGACTGATTAGAAAATGGGAGTCAGGTGGGAGGCATCCAAACACTGTGTGCTGGGGTTGTTTGGAGATTGGGTGCAGTCAGTACTCTGGAGACAACTCCAGCCGGTAACCAAAGAGGGAGAAGGAGCGCTGACTCCTGACACAATGCACTGAGAGAGACCGAAGGATGTGGTGAACCCAGACACGACAACATGCTCGCCGGCGCCTCTGTAGAGCTCAACACATATATACACAAGCTACTTGCTCAACATCATCCATGTTTTCCATAATGTGGTCAGCGAGTTAAGTTTGTTTACAGTTGCTCCACGGTTGGGGTGTCAAGCAGTAAAATTGATGCGAGTCAAAAGAGAGGCAGCAGACGCAAATTTGACGCTTCAACCGTGTCCAGTGTGAATGCAGTGTGCAGTTTGTGGCTTGATGTCAATGTTATAGTGTCTTTTTTTCATATACTATATACTTAGTTGTTATTAGTTGCAAGAAATAACCCACACTTCAGGTTAGCAAGCTGCAAGAAAAGTCCATAAATTATTACCAAAGCCACAGTGGATATGTTTATTAATCACTTAAAAGGGATTTAATAATAAGTCTTGTGATGATAAACACATTGGTCCTGCTTTAGATTCAAGACTGCAGTTAGGAAAGGCAGTTATTATAATAATTATTAACCACTAAGAAGCATCTAAAACGATAATAAATGTCTTATAAATGTCTCAAATGCCAACAAATGTATTTATAAGCAGCAATTTAAAACATATTCAGACATTTGCAAATGATAATTAATGTTCTATGTTCTAACAAAGGTTATAAACACATGACCAATGCTTTTAAATGTCTTATAACTAGATTATTGGGTAATCTTGTCATAAAGCAATACTGGTGACACAAGGTAAAACTTCCTTTACATAAAAACTTTAAACTGTTGCAGCGTTCAAAAGCAATGTCCAGTTCCTTGTCCGGTTTGTTAAAACCCAAACAACAGGGGAACCATATTGGAGTAAACTCTCATTCATAGATAGACTGAACATTCAGAAAACCTGACACCTTCGAGTTTGTTTTTGGCTCATTTACTTAGGACAAAACATCACCTTCTTATTGCTTTAATAATTCCTGCACAGATTTTTCCAATACACATGAGAATTAATGACGTTGAAGGCCCACTTTAAAATGCACCAAAGCAATTTCAGGCTGTGTAGTTCATTTTCTCACTCATTCACCTGCTTGTTAAATTTCTAGAAGACTACACAATAAGAGAAAAGAGTCATTTGATTTTCATTTAAAGCATAAAAAACAATAAAGGACGACTTTCCATTTTAATCAGCAGAAATCTTTATTTATTCGGTTTTGTTTTGAGCGTCTAGGGTGTATTTTCTTTACATTTTAGGGTTTTTTTTATAAGATGGTGTTGCTATTGTTTACAGTTTAATGAAGCAGCAACTTCAGACAGAATCATACTAAGGTTTTTTACTGTAGCTGTTACGGTCCAGATTACTTGAAATAAGTGACTTATACTCATAATTTGATCGTTTCATTTGGGTCAATACAACCGTAAAAACTGGGAGAAATCTGGAACGTGTAGCATTTGAAAGAATCTTTAATTTCTTTACTAATGTAAATTTACACATAGACTAACTAGAGACAGTCGTCCTTGACAAACTTAGTCAGAATTCCTGAAGATTGCTGTGTGCTGTGGTAATGAAATCTGGTCTAAAAAAGATGCATGCACATTGTTAAACCTTCTAACAGTGAAGGTCATAGTTGCTCCTGTGCCATTAATTAGAGCCTCAGTTCTCTGGTGTCTAATTAAAAAAGCTCTAATGGGGAGCAGCAGTTGTTTATGTGTATCACAGCGTGTCTCCTGAGAAAAGTAATTCACCAAACTGGGGTATTATCAGCAAACTTGCTTCAGGAGGTTGGTGTTCTTCTGTTTCATAGACGCGCTCCTCCTTTTCTGGAAACTTGATGAATTCAGTTTTTCTGCTGTGACTGACACCAACTCAAGGAGACTGCAGTGATGGTGTCAATGTGGAGTAATTGGACTGTAATTGGTGTAAAATGGTCTTTGTGTTTGTGTTGCAGCGCTGTCTCCATGGAGATTGTTCAACACAGACAAATTACAGTCCTTCTGGACTGTCATGGACTTTTTCCATTGATTTGGAAATTCCTTCCAGGGGTGGTGATTGTATTGATTTTCCCCTGCAGTCTCTCGGGATGTTTAATTGAAAACCACGTGACTGTGTGATCCGGTCCCTTGGGGACAACATTGTAATTATATCCGCCTTCACAAAGCTCAGAGCTTTTCATGGCAGCGTCCTCCTTATCTGAAGAATCCCGATAACATTCATCCAGTCAACCTGGTTTGTAATCATCTGTTCTAACAACTCACTCCAGCCTTTTTTTTCCCGCTTCTCATCGGCTGTCTGTTTGTAGGACACGGTCTTCCCAAATGCTTCAGAAGCCATTAAAATTAATCAGCAGCAAGATGGTGCTTTCCTAATCAAGTCTCTGTGATCTTGCAGATGACAGCGAGAAACCAAAGTGTGGCAACTGGAGGACGACTTCAAGTTTTTTAAGTTTTTGAGGGAAATCCTGAACATTTTTGTGGCCCTTCTTCATTTCTGCATCTGCTTCATTATATGTCTTGGAATCCAGTTTTGAGTTTGAATTCTTCTTTACGCTGTGTAATGCCCCTTTGGCAAGCTTCACTTGAGCATTATTTCCATTCTCTGCCTCCACTTTTTTTTTTTAAATATGGTGGTTATTTACTTTTGGATTGCATGATTTTTGGGATTTTGAGTAAACATTTTGAACAAATAATGCACAAAAGAAAGCTTTTCAAAACAGTTTTAGATTAATGTAAAAACATTTGTGAAACCAGTAGTCCACAAATTGTACATAAAAATAATTCACCGCAATAATAATCCAATCAGCATTTATTTAGTAAGTTGTTTGAAAAAATCATATTGTTCTTTTTTTTCAAGTAATATACTTTTTTATTTTCTTTTATATTTTCCAGGACATTGGAAAACTAAAAACCCCTTTTTTCAACCAATTTACTATATTTCTGTTTTACTTTGTATTTTGTAACTTTCACACTTTAGGATATTTTGGACTTTTAAAACTGCTGTAAAAACTGTAGAATTTGTCTTAAATGACATTATTCTGCTTTAGAAACTTAGCATTTTAAAAAAATGATTACTATGCATTTACCTTAAATGTTTTTCTGTGGGTATTCAGCAAGCTCAAATAGCATCTTGGTTTTTTTCTATTTTAGAATTTCTTTTTATTTCTCACATTTTTTCAGATAAATGTAAACTTCAAATAAAACTATACTACTTTAATATTGTTCACTGGTCAGCATATTCAGTGGTTAACTTTTTTAATGGGATTTTAACACAATGTTTACTGATCGCTAACCTGTTTTAGTGTTTTTCATTAATGGCGCAGGTCATATACAGTCATAGTACTCAAATAAGCTTTTTTTGCACCTTACTGCATGTTTTTTCCCCTTTTTTGATGTAAACTTTCGTGAACATATTTAGAACTCCACAACATTAACAAAACACGTTTCTTGATGAATCCAAGGTTTGACTTTTAAGCAGCGCAGCAGGCATACTTATAAAACTCAGCGTGTGAGAGCATAACAAAAGTCTTTTGTTGAATGTTGTACTTGCCACCTGTGGCCTTCTTGGACTTTTTACTGTCTGAAATTTTTTAATATAAAGGTTCAGAATCTCCAGGAATAACCGTGCCAAAATAAGATCGGTTTATTTAGGAGAAGGGAAGTAAAACTGATGCTGTGTATAAACTCTAAATATTTATCCTTGGACCACTTTTTTCATTTACATACAACAAGCTAAAGCTGAAATATTTACCTGAAAATTGTAAATAAATATTAAGATTTAAGAAAAAAAAAAAAAAAAAAAAAACTCAAATTACACTAAAAGTTTTGAGGATGTTATGTTGAAGTTGTATAATTGTTGACAAGTTAGATTGGCATTCATTCTCAATATATATATATATATATATATATTGTCAGAATAAGAGCTAGTTTTAGATTTCATGAGGATTTATTAAGTAGGACCAATTTGACCGAGATTGTTATTTTGTAAAAAAAATTCCACTTATTACACCAGTTTTTTGGCACTGTACTAACATTAATTAATATTAGGGTTATAAAAGCTCAAAGAACACCAACGATTTACTTAAAACTAGAAATACTTATTATTGGACTCCATAACATCTAATATGAAGTAATTCTATCGAACACACAGCTTTTTTAGCTTTTTTGCCCTTTTGAATGCTTGTGTGGAACTTCTTAGTTCTTGATTTTAAAATCTTATTAGATTTCTTGTTAGGTAAAATGGACTTGCTGCATGTACAGATCATGTTACTAAATTCTAGTGATTTTAGGCTACTTTTTTGCAGTGTTGATTGCTGTAAAACAGCTGGTAAACAAAATAAAATCAGTTTTACTAATAGTAAATCACAAAAAATAAATGAATAAAAATAAAAAACTACAACCTAACAAGATCTAAATGATTGGATTTCCACTGATTTCATAAATGTTTGTTTTTCTTTTTGTTCATTAAGACTCTGCTTTAGGAGAACAACAAAAAACCTGCATTTTAAGCTGATTTGAGAACTCCGCTGTTTCTACATGATGTGAACAGACAGAGATGCATGTTTTAAATCACAAAAACATTGACTTTGTCTGATGCTGTTGGGTCGCCTGCAGAATCTCGTACAGCTTAATTGAGGTTATCCAGAGTGCGGTCTTTTGCAGGAGTGCCGTATTCTTCCCTTTCATCTTGAATAACACAAAGATGCATTCAAACAAGCAGAATAAAGCTTGCTGGTGTTTCCAGAACAGAGACAAAAGACAGGAGAAGAACAGAGTGTTTATTTTAGCGCCAAGGTGCTTTCAGTTGGATTTTTCTGTTCTTATGGGCTCATTTCTTGTAAATAGAGGGATTTTGATTTGATTTGAAATGGTTTATTTCAAGCAATCAGGCAAGAATAATGTATATGTAACACAATCAATCAACAGAGGCTTACATCCATAAAAAACATGTCAAACACAGGATAACTATAGGTATCAAATGATAGATTACTTGAAAGGGTGCAGGAGGTTTTGAAATTATAAAATCCCACCCCGACTCGACCTTACCATTTACTTTAACTAAATCATAAACATTCGGTTCATAACTTATGATCAGATATTTATACCTCACCAACATAGATTCAGGTCATTAACAATCATTAGGTATCAATAAATCACATGGCTATGCAAATAAAAGTAACAATATTGAAACTGGATCATAGCATATGCAGATCTATAATCAAAATTCAAAAATGTGTCCAGACCATTTTTCCTTACAAAAAAAATAATGTAAATAAGTTTCAAACATCCAAAAAAATAAATATTATTTTTCAAAAGAAAAGTCAGCAATATAGAGCAAGTGTTCAACATCAGAAAAATGTATGTAGATTATAATTGTCTTCTTTAATTAGTAAAATTCTTAACATAGATAGAGTTTCATAAATCAAAAAAGTCATTTAAAAAATTGCTATCAAAAATCAAACATATGTGCATATTTATTAGAAAACTCATCAATCATAAATCACACTTTAGGGAACCAAGTCAAGTGATTTGGTTCAAGCTTTTGCCCACGACGGTGTTCGTTCTTCTGACGCCTGATTAACAGTTCTCCAGGTAGATCCTGGGCATCATATTTTCTTGAAATCATATTTACCTCTTATTTTGCATCAATTAAAGGCTCATACGTCCATGGCCACACACTTCTCAAAGTCTTTCATGTGGTTGATAACCAGTACCTTGGACAGGTCCAGTTGACTGAGTGGTTTAGCAAAGATCCTGGAATTCAGCACCACGAGTGCTAAGCATCTGCTGTCCCTGCTTTAGGAGCATGACGTGCTTTTTTTTTGTAAGATGATCATTCAAATAAACAGGGGATCCTTTTAGGTGTTTTATTTGCTAAATCAGATTCGCAAAACTGTAGAAGGATCACTAGTTTATCTGACTCCTTTCTCCTGGGAGGAGATGGCAGATCTTGACAGTATTTAAATCCAGGGAAATCCCTCAAGACATGAGAAATGATCCAACTTGATTCTCCACACTCCTGCCTGCAGAATAAACAGGTCTGCTAGCTTCTGTGCTAACGTTAGGCCTAGCTCGGGGTTTGAGTTGTAATCCCAAGAATGAGAGAATGATATTATTTTACTTGTTGAGCCAAGTCATTCACCCTTGTCTCCAGGAGGTCAGGCCGATTATCTCGTGTCGGATCTCTTCCACAAGTTTCATCAGAGGTGTTTGCTTAACTTTGAGTTCCATCAATGGAGTTTTCTTAGCTTGGGTGTTGGCAAGCACAATTCTGAGCAATTCCTCCTCTCGACTGACAAAGAAGCACACTCACGCTCATGAAGCAAGGCAGACAAGCAGGACTCTGCTGTGCATCGGCACAATGAAGTCATCGCTCCCCCAAAGATGACTCTTCATTTTCAGACTCTTCACTGTCTGATAAACAGAACTTAAACTTAAAGGAAGCTTAATAACATTATTAACGAAGTCTTTTGAACATGTGCTTTTTAAACTACTACAGCTCTTTGACCAGCCGTTTACAAAATTAAGGCACTGTATGTCTTTCTACAGTAGCCCCCGTGTTTATTCCAAAAATGTGACAGTCGGCTCGGTCTTCGTTAGAGACAGGTTTCTAACCTGCATTTAATTCCATCACAGACAGAATGGTGATGGCTAATGGGTTCATTTTGCAGTGTAATAGAGTATTCACCCAGACCAGTTAAAGTGCAGAAACACAATGTTTGTTTCTTATGGCTGTACATCAGCATCTTTGTTTTCTTGGAGTAACACTGCAAACATAAAAGTCTTTACAGTTCTGCTCATCTTACTGTTCATGTGTTTTGTGCACACAAATTACACTTCTGAGTTAACACTTTATAAATTTAAACATTACTGACAGTAAAAATGAAGGAAAGATTTTCTCTCTGCCTCCTTTTGTTCAGAAGCTGCATATTGTCGTATAAAACATTGTGATTAAGCAGGATTAATCAGAACCCAAAAGTGTCATTAATCTGATTATTATTTTTAATCGGTTGACAACACTAGTTTTTATACATCTGTGATCTGCAAACAGGACTTGGGCTAACTGACTTGTTCTTAGGAATATAAATACAAAGAAAGACTAGCAACCTCTTCAGAGTGTACCTTGCTTCGCACAACTGTAGTTGGGATAGGTGCCAGCAACCTTGTGACCACTATGAATGGATGGTTCTTGTTTGGTGAAAGTCAAATGGAACCGGGTTCTTGCACTCAAAAGCTAAAAGAGAGCAGGAAAAATCTGAGCTTCTAACCATCAATTGGTCATGTTGATTTCAACCAGCCACATTTTCCACAGGAATCAGTTCAAGTTTAAGGCTTTCAAAGCAGCTGGTGCTAATTTAATTTCACAGTATCAGAGGTACTCAGTTTAACTGTGTGACATCAGTGTCAAAGGTGACCAGACAATACGCGGTCCCAATCTGAGGAGCACAGACTCGACATCAGACACAAGTTTGCTTTTTCTCTTTCGTCTGCTCTCTGACACGCTTCACTTCTCCCCCTCTGATCTCTCCGTCCCTCCTTTTTTTCCTCCTCCCGGTACAGCCGCTCTCTCGCTCTCCCATTGATTAATTCCACTGGGTTGCCGTTTGATGCTTTTCAAGCCTCGTCCTCCTGCCAGCGCCTGGGGCAACGCTGACGACCGCAGGGATAGTGACTCAGTGGATTGAAGCTCAGAAAAAGAGAACTTTATTCACTAAATCATCAAAACCTTCTCGGAGCTGTTGATCATGCAGGAAAAACAGCTCGGAGCTTCCTGTTTTTAGAGGAAAAGGCAGTTTACCTTCTTCATAGCGATGCAGCAACATTTAGTAAACATGGGGTCAACTGGAGTGAAATACACATTGGTTTTAAAGCTGTGAGGATATATATGGTTTTAAGGATTAGCAGAATAGGATTTCTCTAAACTCTGTTAAAGAGACTAAAGTGGCACTAATGCTGTATTGAATAAATCCAACTTTTTTAACCATAAACTGTTGTGTTTTCTATTTGTGAGTTTAGACAGCAGATTTTCAGGCTGTGATGTCAAAAAAATGTCAAAAAATTCAAACTGGGATGGCATTTCTAAAGAAATCTGACCCAAGTGAGACATTTTGTACTAAAATTAAATCAGAAGAAAAATAATTTTTGCATCTTTGATAGTCCATATATTTTAAGCTTAGTTTTCAATCGACAGACAAAATGCAAGCAGACCAAATCCATGCCAACACGTTTGTGTTCTATACTCCTCCTTTACTGGATTGAAATCATTGATGGATCAGCGCTTTAATTTTAAAGTCCCTCTCCGATCATCTTCTGCTGTAATGTAAAAGTGTTCCCAGTTCCCAGTTAATTTAAATGTTTTAATTTAAAAAAGTGCATATTTTTCTAGGACAGCTTCTGCAGAGCAGCAGGAGTTTATTAGAAATTCACCTTTAAGTTGGGGGGGAGGGGGGGTTGGATGTTCTGGATATACTAATCTTGTTAGCCACCCAAGTCAATAACATTTTAAAAACAATATTTTTAACAAAGTGGGTATTTAAATCTGTTCTTAGATTTTTGCCCACCTTTACCTAAAAATGTGCAAAAGAACATATGCTGATCATTCTTAACCAATCCCCTTTTCTTGTTTTAGACAAACTGTGGCACAAAGGCATTTTTAAGGGCCTCATTCTCCCACTGCACATACAATTTAACCATAAAAAACATGGATGACAACACAAAACGAAATGGAAAATAAAGATCAAAACCACATACCTAAAGTTAGAGATGAGAACACTGAACTTTACAAAAAACACATTTAACAAATAAAGGAACGCACCAAATATACAACTGTGATGACAAAGAGGTGGACGGTGGTGAAGTGGTTTGCATTTTCAGCTCCCAGCAAGAAGCCCTGGTTCAAATCTCAGCTGGGTTCTTTTTGTGTGGAGTTTGCATGTTCTCCTCCTGCATGTTTGGGTTTACTCCAGACACTCTGGTTTCTTTCCACAGTCCAAAAACATGCTTCATAAATTCATTGATGACCCTTAGGGGTCTGTGTGGGTCTGTCAGACTGGTGACCTGCTCTGAGTGTAACCTGCCTTCATCCAACAGCAGATAGACCTCTACTGCCTTGTGACCTCAAAAATGATACAGTGGGTTCTGAAGATGGATGGATGATTTTCCATGGTACATTATAGTGTACCACAATATGCTTTTTTTAAAAAAACACGGCTCTAAATTACACTAAAAAAATAATGTAAAAAATAAAATGACAAACTATTTAAGAGTTTAATTGTAAATAATACACAATACGTTCATACTTCAATAATTTAGAATGATTTTCTGGCCCAAAACAAAATTAAAAAATGAAAGTGAAAAACAAATGAGGGAGCAGAGGGCAAAGGCTGATGGGAGATGTAAGGAAGATGCTCAGCAGAATGTCAATACTCTGGGGATGGCTCCCTCTGGTAGTCGGAGAAGGAAATGGAAGTTTGAGCCCTGACGATATTTACTGCTGTCAAAAATATTTTGAGAGGTACGTGGTGCTCTATTAAAATGTTTGGTATGATGCTATTGTGATTATGTTAACACTGCTAATGTGTAGTGGTAATGGAGTTTTTTTTTTATTTTCTCAAGTGTTACTAATAAGGTTGCGAGTTACAGGTTTGGAATATGCTAATGCTTCTAATTTAGTGATTGTTTAGCGTGTAACAGTGAATGCAGTTAATAAAGTATGACCGACTGATGGACTTATCTCTGACTCTTTTGTCTTTCCTAATGTTTCTCATAGTTACATTTTCATCAGCCACTTTAGCATGCCAACTGCTCATTAATGAAAATTTCTAATCAACCAGTCACATGGCAGTGACTGAATGCACTTACGCATGTATGGTCAAGACGATCTGCTACAGTTCAAACTGGGCTTCGGAACAGGGAAGAAAGGTGATTGAAGTGACTTTGAACATGTTTGTTGGTGCCAGATGGGCTGGTCTGAGTATTTCAGAAACTGCTGATGATCTACTGGGATTTTTACCCACAATCATCTCTAGAGTTTATAGAGAATGGTCAGAAAAAGAGAAAATACAGAGGTAACAGCAGTTCTGTGTGTGGAAATTAGGTCTGTCCATGCCAATATATTAACGCACGTGATTAATTTTTTTTAAATTAAGGCGTTAATACATATTAAAGTAGATTAATTACACTCAGTTCTGAAAATGCACACTTCATCTGGCACAATCCCCCTTATAACATAGTGACTTACAAATGAAGTAAATATTCAATACATTTTTAGTACTTTATTCTTGTTGTTTTTTAGGTTGTTTTTTAGGTTTATCGTTTCACAAAAGGCAGACTATTTCATACGTGATGTGTCCCGTTGTCATGGAAACACAATCCGTCACTAGGCCAGCAGACCTCGAGTGCAGGAGCGAAGGAAAGCGATTTATATGCTTGAACATGGTAAAGAGTTCACTGGACTCTAATGACCTCCACAGTCACCAGATCTCAACCCAATAGAACACCTTTGGGATGCAGTGGAACAGGAGATCGGCATCATGGATGTTCAGCCAACAAATCTGCAGCAACTGTGTGATGCTGTCATGTTAATACGGACCAAACTCTCTGAGGAATGTTTCCAGTACATTAATGAATCTTCACCACAGAGGATTAAGAAAGTTCTGAAGGAAAAAGGTGGTCCAACCTGGTAGTACCAAGATGAACTTGATAAAGTGGTTGTCCATGCGGCCTTCAAACCCACAGACGAGGATGTTTAATAAAGGTATTAAGATTCTTACAGTTTAAGAGCTGTCGATGATTTCACAATTGCAGATTATTTCCTTCAATATTCAGAACTGACTGTTTTAAAAATGATTTATTGTTGTCAAATCAATCATTTAATTAAATGACAAATTTGCCTTTTATTAACAATTCACGACTGTAAATTGTCCCTAAGTGTGAATGTGAGTGTGTATTGTGTGTGATTGTGTGCCCCTGCGACGGACTGGTGACCTGTCGTCACCAGCTGGGTTAGACTCCGACAACCCCGTGACTCCATAAGAAATAAAAAGGGTTCAGAAAATCGATAGATGGATTGACAATTCACATCTATTTTAATGCTATGTTGATGAATGGAAAAGCACTTTCATCACCTTAACCTATTTAACATCTTACCACTGTTACCAGGAAAATGAATTCAATTCAGTCACCATTTTGTTACAGAAGGGACGTCGCCATGTTGGAGCCAGACGACGTCAATAAGCAGTGATCCCAGTCTGATTGTTTCTCTGGGAAACCGCACCACCCCCCACCACCACTTCAAATCTGTCATTGAAACGCATTGAATGTTTACGTGGGGGGCCAGCAGGAACCACATACTTCTATTCAGGCATCTGATTGATCCGTTTCTAGCTTAAATAACTTGCATTACAGAGTAAAAAAAAGAGTATTAGTATTAGATATGTTATTCTGCCTATGATGGTCTGGCTTTAGTCATGGGTTAACTTCTTGTGGAAACTTGCCGCTGAATCGATTTGACCCCTTTCATTTTCTTCATTTGCTTCAGGCAGAGCAAATCTGGGGTGAAATTAATGAGTCCCTCTCCAGGAGTTTGCAGAGAAAAGCAGTCGTGCAGACACATCTTCTAATGACTAGACTCATGAGATTGTTTTTCATGATCACTGAGTGACATTCAGATCTGACCTTATACCAGGGAAGGAACGGGGTTTCGTTTTCTGCCATTTTCCCCCAGTGTCACGTTTGCCTCCAGGCAGATCCTTCCCTGCTCTTGCCCCCCTTCGCAGTCAGAGCTCCAACTTGGCGTTGGTGTGTCCTCGAGTGTGCGCTTCAGCTGCTCTCCAGAGTGGTGACATTAAGAAAAGTTCAGAGGCGAGCCCAGCCGTGCCAGGCCAAGTTAACACACTGACATTGTCCTGATATTTTCCTACTGCTGGCTTCCACTCACCTCGCCATTTAGCCACATATATGTGTGTGTTTGTGTGAAGGAAAGAGTTGTTTTTTACTGCCTTGATGTTACTGCATTTTACTGGCACCTTCCCAGGATTAGGACAGAAGTCCCAGCAGCACATTAATGACTTTAGGTTCATCGCTGTGATAACCTCCTGTCACACAGCTTTGTCAAATGATAGTGTTCCCATGCTATATTGCAGTTCACCTTTCACTGTCTCAGTGTTTTGCAGATTTTTCAAAGCACCTTTGCATGCCTTTTTAAAAACTCTATTTAACATTTAACATGTTACAGCACAATGTGTTCTAGGTCCTGATTAGCTGTTGATATCTTCCATGGCCTGTCTTCTGTACAGAGACGCTGCACATGCAGCTTGCCAAGGTTATATGATCAGATCTTTATTTTCTTCCCCCACTGAAGAAAAACAGAAATGCAACAATTTTGGTATTGCTCCAACTTGTCATGAGATGGACTAAAGATCTGAAACATTTTCTACAAACACAAAATAACAATTTCTCTCAAATATTGTTCACAAATGTTTCTAAATCTGTGATTTTTTACTAACTGAATTGAACTGAATTGAATTGAAATGGTTTATTTCAAGCAGACAAGATATACAAGACATGTGTAACACAATCAACACCCACAAAGATTTGCATCAGCAATCATGTCAAACATAGGATAACTAGACATCAGAAAATTGACTGCTTGAAAGGGAGTGGGAGGAAGCGAACTTATTTAATCCCACCCGACTCGACCATATCATTTACTTTACAGTAGATATCAACCGGTTCGTAATTAATAATCAGGTACATATACTGTACTGACAGTATTCAGGTAATTAAACATCCTTGAGTAACAATAAGTTATACTGCTTTGCATGTAAGCAGAACTCTATTTTAAACTTGATTGGAGATTATACAAAAATAATATTAATACAGAATAATGCATAAAGTCAAGCCGATTATCCTGTTGTTCATTTCGTACTTTTTCTTGTCGGAATTCCTGCACGAGTGCCAGCAGAGGTGTTAGCCTGGCTTCCATGGCCAGCAATGGAGCTAGCTTAGCTTCGATAGCCAGCAAAGGAGTTAGCTTGGCTTGGATGTCCGTTTGTTTGGCTTGGATATCTGCCAATACAGCTTTAAGTTCTGCCAGTTCAACTTTAGGTGCCATGTTCAGCTCTCTCTGTAGCAGAATATCTGCTATTTAATATAAGAATATATTAAACAAAAAACGATCCAAAAAACGTCAGGAATCTAAGAAAATCCATCCCATCTCACAGGTGTGCCATATTAAGATGCTAATGAGACAGCACGACAAGTGCACAGGTGTGCCATACTGGTCACAGTAAAAAGCCACTGAAACATGGTTTTTTTATGGGGGGGGGGGGGGGGGGGGGGGGGGGGGGGGGGGGGGGGGGGGGGGGGGTCTGGTGACCCAGACATCAGGCTGATCCAGAGCATCCAAACATGCTCAATGAGTGAGTGTGAGGTAATGCTGGCTATGCAAGAACTGGGATGTTTTCAGCTTCCAAGAATTGTGTTCAGATTCTTGAAACACCTGGCAGTGCATCACATGCTGCAACATGAGTTGATGTTTTTGGATGTATGGCACAACAGTGAATCCCAGAATCCCGTCGCAGAACCTCTGTGCATTCAAACTGCCGTCAATAAAAATGCACCTGTGTTCTTCGTCCATAACATATGCCTGCCTGTACCATAACCCCACCGCCACCATGGGCCATTCGACAACCAGATTGACGCTTTGCGAATGAAATGTGATGCACTGCATGAAGCCAGTGGTGGTCACACCAGATACTGACTGAATTTCTGAGTCCCTGATAAAACAAAACAACACAATTCAGAGTGCCCTTTTACAGTGCCCAGTCTAAGGCAAACCTGCGTAATAATCATGCTGTCCAGTCCATCCTGATATGTGAGTTGTGATGGATTATCTCAACAAAGGAGAAGTTCTCACTATTACAGATTTTGACAGATTTGTGAAGAATATTTGAGAGAAATTGTTATTTTGTGTTTGTAAGTGTTTCAGATCTTTGAGTTCATCTCATGATAAATGGGAACAAAAGTGTTGCATTTTTATGACATTATTCAATAAAATGGAACATACCATTGTCATGCATGTGGTAAGTATATCATGAAGTAATTGTAAGGATAATGTCAGTTACATGAAATTACAAGTGATGCTGTCATACGTTGACCTTTACACATCACTCTAGTCATTAGTAAGGTGTGCGTGCTGACCATAATCTAAAAATGTTGTGTGGGTCGTCTGCGTGCTCTGTACAGGTTTGCCCATTTTTCACTGAAATCATCAGTAACCAGTGATTGGTCCGAGTCAGTCAACATTTCCATGGCAATTACTTTCATCAAAAAGGAGTGAGCTTGTTGGAAGGCCACAACCCTACCACTTGACCTGGCTCAGGAGAATCTGCCAAGCCTTTTGACTGTTCCTTTTACTTTTACTGAGGCATGTGTAACTTGCACTGCAAAAAAATATCATGAAAAAAAACAAAGATTATAGAAAGCATGTTAAAAAAAACCATATCAGAGCCAGAATGGTTATTCTGAAAAATATACTGACTGAGTAAAAGCTGTTTGTTTCTCTATGGGACTTTAGCTTCTTGGAGCCAGCAGGTACTTCCTGTTTAAAACACAAAGGGGGAGGGGTCACTCAGTTGTGTAGACACAAGTAAATTTGACAGTTGTTTATCATCTACATTAGGAAGGTGTCAGGAACTGGTGGTGGAAGACCCAAAATGCAGGAGACTAAGCTTGGGACATAAACTTAACACATTTAATAAATAAACTGAGACAAAACAAAGCAGCGCAGATGACCTGAAAACCAGAAACTTAAATATACTGAGGTTGTGTAACTAAATGAGAACGGCTGTGGATGATTAACCTGAAACTGGTGTGACTGACAAGAGCAACTCAGAACATGACCACATATAACAAAACCCAAACTAAACCACAGAATCCTCACAAGAGGAGTCCCCAAAACAGTGGAGAGGTTGGCCCCATAGATCCACATGAGCCTGATCCAAACACAGCTCACTAGAGCATCACTTCCCAGTGAGCTAGATCTAAGTTACTTACACTTACTTACACTTGGTATGTTAGACCAGCTACACATCAGTAAACACTGATGATCAATGTTAGGATTGAGATTTCACTCAGATATCATTTTATTAGTAATAAAATAATAAGTAATGAAATAATACAAATTATGACCATTTTAGTACCTCTTACAGTAACACAGAGTTTATTTCACAACTGTATTGTTCAAGCAGAGCGACCCTGAGACAAATAAAATCAATTTTCTGCCTGAACGTTAACAATAATGAATGTGCAGCTGGAAAGAGGTCGGTCTTCTTTGCATGTTTGAAAGTCCACTGCCCTGCAGAGTGAGCAACTAATTATTTTCATTGGTTTTTACCTAATTGGGCTTCACAGTCTTTTTTTTCTCTGGATCTGTTTTAGCAGACTGAGTTGAGCCTCCAGCTCTTCCCCTCTCCAGTAAAGTGTGCTGACGAAGTGAGAGATTTATGCAACGAGAGGAAGAGAAAGCTTTTACCCATTTAAAAACTTTTCCTTCAGAGCATAATGTCTGAGTGCCTCCCACATAATACACTCTACTGCCACATCTATATTGTCCTAAGAACAGTTTAATCCATCCAGAAATGTTGAAATGTTGAACACCTTCTCTGTTTGTCACCCCAAAGGTTTAGTCCGGGGAGTTGACTCCTGCTGGTGCTGCAGGGTTTGGTCCACTGAGCATCATAGAAACGATGGCAAGATGTCTCGTACTGCCCCCTTACTGCCACCTCATGAAAATAAAACATACCGTTGTCATGTGTGTGTAAGTGTATTGTGAAGTATTTGTAAGGCAAATGTGCCAAAACTGCCCTCCTAGTGTGTGTTCCCTCCCTCCTTAAATGGCACACCTGTTTTCACTTACCTCATCCCCTCCTCCTGGTTATAAGTCTTCGTCTCCCCTGAACTGGTTGTTGGGTGTTTTTTTTTTTTGTTTTTTTTTTTTTTGTACCTTCAAGGATTTGTTGTCTGGTTTTTCGAGAACTTATTTGAATAATAAATGCCATCTGCATTTGTGTCCGCACGTCAACCCTGGCATTAGTGGCATACAGGTAACGCTGTCATGCGCCATATTAGTGAGGTTTGTACTGGCTCTTTACTGATCATGCATAAATGTAGCGCCCATGGAGGGGCCAGGTGATACACAAGTGCCCGTAGGACACCTGCTCAAACTAAACTCTGTTTAATTTTCTCATTTCTAACAGTCAGGCTGCATACCCGGAGCACACATTTATCCAACACAGTGCTAACAGATTGTGTGGTTTGCAGAATTTGGGGGGGATTATAGAAATAAACTATCTTTACATTGTGCCTGTACATAACCTACTTCACCCTTACTTACCCGTGTGTTATGTTAAAGTGTTCACTACGACCTGTCGCTCACAGCAGGCCCGCAGAAAAAATTTGCATGAACATAGTCGCTCTACAGGTTCACCGAACAGTCTATGACCATGATAATTTATTTGGGCTACCTGCATATAGGTAAACCAAACAGGTTATCCGCCCACTGACTGCCCATATCTCCCCTTAAGGGCCCTTGTGATGAAGACTTTAACACAGGAGCTGGGCTTCTGTCAGCTGTTGCATGTCTTCCTCCAGCAGCTAAATAATCTCATTAGTCTCTTTTGATTTGTCCTCCTTCCACCTCCAACTCCAGCTTCTTCACCATGGTCATTACGTCTCAATAATCCCCACTCACTCCTCTTCCCCTCCTAACTCTGGCCCTGCCTGCCAAAGTGTCCGTCTCAGCAACAGTAATTCTCATTAATTATCACTGCAGGCATGTTCTGGTGCCAGAACGACCCAGGTGGCAGCTGAACATCGCCGCTGCTGGAGAGTGGTTAAGCTGGCAGAGAGCAAAGCAACTTAACTACCTATCAATGCACAGCAGTTAACTTTAAAAGAGATGAAAGCCGAGAAATGCTAGGAAAGGAGTTGTGCGCGGTATCCAAATGAAAGCTTTAATCTTCAAAAGTGCTGTTAGTTTTGCTTCTGTTATCTCTGTAGGACAACAGTGTTGAACTCGACTGTGACCCCAGCCAGGCTTCATACATAAAGCAGCTTCCAGTGTAAAAGGGCCAAAAAGAAAACAGTGTGTCTGGGGTCATTTCCAAAGATCAAATATTGAACTTTGAAAGCTTTTGAAACGTACAGCTATTTACTCTGAATAGATGTTGAACATCTCAGGAATCTGTACTTTGAGTCAATGTTAAAGTGTTAAAAACTTAGTAAACACTAATTAAACACAGAAACATTATGTACATACATGTACATGTAGCCATTTCTATACAAATTCCACTTTCAATGTCATTAACATTCTCAAAAATGTCAAAAGGAAAGAGATATTACAGATATTTTTTTAGCTTTTTTACACCTCTGTTAGGTTATTCATCATGAGACTAACATGTAGCATTTCTAGACATAGCTAGATAGATGGTAGAGGACCCAAGCTTGGGTGAGAGACTGCCCGCGGAGGTTGACAAAGGCATTTTAGGGGCCTCTACCTTACATACATACAGTACATGCATGCAGAGATACAGGGCTTAAACTTAACTTTTTATAGTTACCAGCCACGGTAGCTGGTAACATCCAAAGTTTACTAGCCAAAGTAGATTTCGGCGAGTTAAACATTTCTCTGGAAAAATAATTTGTGTCTTTCAATGCACAACAGTTATTCCCTTTATTTTAAACATTTTAGTTAATGATTATTCTCTCTCAATAAAAAAAAAAAAACTCGTCAAGTTTTTAAACATAACAGAAATTCATTGTTCTTCACTTCTTTATCTGAACTTTTATAAACACAAATCTTTCTTTAAAGCATCGACTTGATCAACAAAATTACACAGCAAAACGTTGAAGTATCAAATATTGATCAGGACGAACTGCTTTTTTTTGTTGGTTTTTTTGTTTCTGAGTCTACAACAATATTGGACATAAAGCAGCAAAGTGGAAGAGGAAAGTGTTGAACTTTGTGAGGCTGACAGATGGGGTTAGACAGGAATCACCATGGACTATGATGTTTGCAGACGATGTTGTGATTTGCAGTGAGAGAAGGGAACAAGTGGAGGAGAAGCTAGAGAGATGGAGGTTTGCCCTGGAAAGGAGAGGAATGAAGGCTAGCCACTGCAAGACGGGGTGCATGTGTGTGAATGAGAGAGACCCAAAGGGAAGAGTGAGGTTACAGGGAGAAGAGATGAAGAGGGTGGAGGATTTGAAGTATCTATGATCAACAGTCCAGAGGAATGTAGACTGTGGAAAAGAAGTGAAGAAGTAAATGCAGGCAGGTTGGAATGGGTGGAGAAAAGTGTCAGGTGTGATATGTGATTGAAGACTTTCAGCTCAAATGAAAGGAAAGCTGTACTAAACTGTGGTGAGAGCAGCCATGTTGTTCGGCCTAGAGACAGAGGAACTGAGGAAAAGACAGGAAGCAGAACTGGAGGAAGCAGAGATGAAGACACTGAGGTTCTGTTTGGGAGTGATGAGGATGCATAGGGTCAATGAGTACATCAGAGGGACAGCACATGTTAGAGGTTTTGGTGATTAAGTCAGAGAGGCCAGACTGAACTGGTTTGGTTATGTCCAGAGGAGAAACAGAGAATATATTGGTAGAAGGATGCTGAGTGTAGAGCTGCCAGGGAAGAGGTCTAGAGGAAGACCAAAGAGGAGGTCTATGGATGCAGTGAATGAAGACATGAGGGAAGCTGGTGTTAAAGTAGAGGATGCAGAAGACAGGGTTAGATGAAGGAAGCTGATTCACTGTGGTGACCTCTGAAGGGAAAAGCCCAAAGAAAAAAAGAAGAAAAAGATAGACTTAAAAGCCGCATTTTTTTAAAAAAGAAGAAAAGTTAGAGTTAATAGCCGTATTTTAAACTCTTCTGATCTTTTTAACGTTAGTAACTCATTCACACCACAGGGGTTACTTTAGGAAATTCAAAGAGTGACACCGTGTGTTAACTGGTTAAACAGTTTGCCGATGTTTGTGCTCATTTACCCCACTTGAGTTGTCATTCTAAAACAAAAAGCATCTTTATGTTTGTACACAGTTATGGTTGTATACAGGGTGTCTTCAATCTAACACTACACTACAATCTAACCAGGTATTAATTTCAAATACAGCTTAAAGCTTTCTCCTTTTCCAAGGATTTTAGCTTTTCCTTGAAGTGTATGTGTTGTGAGGCTCCTCCATAAGCGCCTCATCTGAGACAAATGTACTTAACTTTAACAAAGTCTCTCTCAGGGCCAAACAATGTAAAGCCAGACTGGTGTAACCCAGACATCAAGGATCAAACAAACACTCCCTCCAGGTAAAAATAAAAACACACAAGTTAAACAAACAGAGAGAACTGCTTCAGAGGATGAGAATTGTCTAAATTCTTTTGAGAAAACAGTGAAGCTGTTGATAATATACTCATCCAATCAGTATTATCAGTTTTATCATCCTTTACCTTCTTACCATCCCTACATAAACAAGGTGATCTCTCGCTGCTATGGCAACAAAGCATCTTTGAAACACAAAGAAAAGGTTGAAAAGGAAATTATCAAAAATCCAAGACAAAGAATCAGACGTTCTTTGCGCTCTGAACATTTTGAGGGGTGAAGCAACTCCTTGTATGGAGCAGCCACTCACAAAGCACCTGCAGTCTGGCAAAATTAGATGTATAAATCTGAACTCAGCGGTGCAGCAGTGGATAATTATTCTGCTATGAATATTAAAAACTGAAAATGATGTCTACGAGCAGGCAGCCTTTTTCTTGTAAAATGTTATGTCACATTGATAAGACTATGTGAGCAGCTCAAGGTGGCAGTTTGAGAGCTAATGTTCGGCAGGAGATTTCCTTATGAAGACGTGGAACATGAGATGGAGGAATGAATGATAAAGCGTGCCCAAATGTATTAAAATGCATCCGTTTGGGATCGATAGCCGTTTTTTTTAAACCCACAGAGCTCAGAGCCTCCATCAGAGCCCTTCAGGATCCTGCCAATGATCTTAGGGTGAATTCAGACTACGAAAGTCCATTGTTTCGGAATGAGTCAACTTTATTTGGTTTGGATGGAGTCCTGAAGATTGTGTTTCGTCTGTCTTCAGACTCCCAGAGATTTCTGTTTCAGACCAAAACTTGTAAACAAAACCACGTGACAAAAGATCTCAACAGTCATTGGCCAGGAATTAGGAGGCAGGTCAAAGCAACAAGAGAAAGCCGGAGGTGCAGAGTTTTGAAGTACTCATCGGGAGGGTTAACTTATCAAAACGTCATATTTCGATTACCAGTTTTGAACATCAGGAAAAACATTTTTTTTATTGTTACTTTGGTACAACAAAGACATGCTGCAAGACGGTAACTGGCAAAAAGACATGTCTGGTGTACTTTAACTCAGAGATTGCTAGCAGTTGCAGTACTGAGGAGACGTTGGGTATGAAGTGTTTATGACATTTACTGTAGATTGTCTGGAAAACAATGAGAAACAATCTGTATCATGGTAAGCTGTTTGAAGCAGCCTGCATTCACCCGACCACGTTTCAATGAGTTGCTGTGTCTCATCATTGAACTACAAGCTAGCTTTTAGGATGACATTACAGCAGCATGTGCTGCGCAACGAGACACAGAAAAGGATGTACAAAGCATTTTCAGAAGTGTTAAAATAAACATTCCTACAAGTAAACAGTTGGACCTGTTATTTCCTGTCTGACAACATGACAATCAATGCTTTATGTAAATCAGCTGCTCACCGGTCGCTTCATTACTAATGTGTTTACATCACTTTCAGCCACGGTAGCCATTTTGTTCCAGTTATTCTGCTCCCAGTATGCTTTTTTTCAGATGTAGGAACCTTAGAGCAAACTCGAGCTCAGTTCAATTAGAAACGAATCAAGACCACCTCAAAAGACGCATTAGAGAGCGGTTTCTGGTCATGGACAATGACTCGCTTGAGGGTATTATGACTGAACATTTTTGGCTCACTGTAAGTGGACCAAATGTTTCCAGTTTGAATGCATCATTAGATTTTCTTAGTACTGCACTCTTCTGGTCAGAAATAACAGATGTTTCAGGGATTTAACAAAGCAACTTTTCCAGTTTGGCCTCTTAAGCTACCAGTTGTATTAGTGTCTTCTCCACACTAAAAGGTGCACCTAAAAGCCTTCTTTTTTTTTTTTTTAGAAAACAACGGTTTGCCTTATGATCTGTAGCCCCTTATATATGGATGGTATTTGGTTGTGTTTTCTGATGTTGAAGCGATTTTGAGAGGTACTCAATGCTCTGTCAAAATGTTAGTTTGTTTTTTTAACGAGTCGCAATCAAGGTTGGGTGTTATTGTGTCTACGCTAACATGGCTAACATGTAGCTGTGTTGGACTGTGTTTTTTTACATGTTACTAAAAAGGTTGGGAGTTACTGTAATATGCTAACATGCCTAACTTTAAGCGGTGTCGGACTGTGTTTTTTTCATGTGTTAATAACAAAGTTTGGAGTTAGTGAAGTCACAATGACATTTGTTTTGGTGATATCAGCCAGTTTTTATAAGTTGCAAACAAGGTTGGAAGTTAGAAAAACTCTTAATGCACTATTCATGATTGGCAACAATAGTTACCATTGTAACCTGGACTCAGATCGACTCAGACTAATCACTGTCAATTGGCTCAAAATGGCGGCACATGTATCACAGAAAAACAGTGACTGAATTGACTTCATTTCACTGGAGCCACAAGCAAGGCATTTTGCATGGGTGACATCTCAGATGCTCTATCCAATTCCAATTCCTAGTTGCTAGTTGGTTCTTTTTCTCCAAAATGGTCGATCTTTTTTATTTAATTTGCTTGCCCTCTCAATTGCAAATCCAACGAAGTCTTCCAATACCACCTCCACTATTCATTGTGAAGGTGTAAAGTTCTTCCTTTAGACCAGGGATTTCCAGCTTCCTCCTCCATATGCGACTCTTTTACCCCCAACATTATGGATCTCTGGTTATAAAAATACGTTTTTCAAATTACATTTTAAAGTACCATATTCAGACTACAAGGTGCTCCAACCGAAACAAAACAGTCAATTGAACTTGATTCAACCCATTCACAAACACTTGAAGCAGAATACGTACCACTCTGCATGGCCATTAGGGATGTAATGATTCCTTTTAACAATCCATTGACTCATATCATATTTTGGGGTATAATAGGTCGATTCATAATAGGGTTATTGATTCATTTTGAAAGATCCAAGTCACTGACCTAAAATCAATCCAGGACATCTGTAGCCAAAAATTCAACCAGTGTGACTTAGAGTTGGGCTGAAACATTTCGATTTTGATTTGAAACCGCTGTGTGCCACAGAAAATCAATTGTAAATCAGTAACCACAGCCAGAATGATAGTCTCTATTAGGTTAATTTTGAATAACTTGTTTTACTCTTTGAACAGGGTTTAGCTGTTGCTGCCTCGTGGTAGCTGCTTGTGTTTTCTTCTGCTTGTGGAACATCAAGGTACTTCTCCAGTACAACCTTGTGTCTGTCTAATGGCGTTCAGGTCTGTGCAGGACAGTCGTGGAAACACTGTTTTTATCGCGCTTGTGTCTAAGTAAGTGGTGTGTTAGGGGGCCGTTTGGTCTTCATGTAGGCGATGCTTTGCCCTATTTGTATTCTGGGCAAATCATCCCTGAGCCCTGCATATGAATACTTTTATGTGCTTAACCACCTTAGTCTCTGTGCTGCCTGACAGGAGCGTCCTTGTCGCACAGAGGTAAGCCATTGGCAGTTTGATGAGACAGTATGGTTTGATAAGATGCATACGCATCATGTCTGTTCAAAACTGTCAGTCATTCAGGGTGGGCACCATCCATCAGCAGCTTGATTTGTGGCACTAAAGGTGCACTCCTGTCACTTTGGTCGTTAGTCCTTCCTTTTTCATCCATGCGTTCCTACAGGTGACAGGATGCTGGAGTACTCAAAGACGACCTGCAATCCTCTGGAAACATCTGTAGTCAGATATTCTTAATTCTGGTTCTGCTATGAACTATTATGCATAGTTAAATGTTTTACAGTACTCATACAAACGATGCTTTAACATCGGAGATGTCGACATCTAAATAAAACATGTTGCTTGACATACTATAACTCTTCAACCATTTGTGTAATCATCATAAATTAGCTAATTCAAACATGTAAAAAGAGGCCTTTCATTTCAGCTTTAAACCGATATGAAACAAATCAGAATTTGCTGGCATTATGTCAATTGCGTCAATGGTTGAAGAGTTAAGGTAGTTAAAAAAAATGTCAAATGGGAAGGACAAAGTCTCCCTGCTCTGCTCCAATTCTAAATCCTCCACTTGTAGACAAATAGATCCGTTAAAGTCTTCATTTTCCCCGTCTGAGCTGGTATCAGACTCAAAACTGTACAGCTGCATAGTTTTGATATTGCTTGTTGGTTTTTTTTTTATTTTGCTATGCTAATGTTAGCTTGGAGTTGTAAGAGAGTGGGAGAGAGCGTAGACAGGAATGGTGGGATCACAACGTAGGATTATTTCCATGCCAACAGTACCTCTCACAACCCAGGGGCAAATTTCTAATGAGCTCCTACTGCTCTGCAAAAAAAATGTCTTGAAAAACTACACAGGCTTTTTGTTTGATTAAAAATTGTATAATTCAATTCCGTTTCTGTTTTTTATACAACCCAATATTACAACACAGTTGTCTCAATGGGCTTCACACCAGTAATTGTACAAAAACATAAAGTCAGTCATAAAATATAAACACTAGCTGGTTGCTGAAATAGCTCAGTCAGGAATGTCAACATGAAGGAGAGATCCTCTCCCAGAACTGTTTCTAACTCTACAACTACATATTTGAATAGTGTAGCAGATGGGCCAAATTCAGATGGAACTGGGGGACAGCTGGGGGTGTGAGACTAGCTAAACAGAAGCATCTAGAACTAAATAAAAAATAATACTCAATAAATGATAAAGAATAGAGGAGAGGAGGAGAGAATAAGTAAATGAGAATGGAGGACAAAACTCTACTTCTTACTTTCCCGAGCTTCTAACTTCTAACAGCCTGCTAGCAACTCATTGGTACTGAAATTTATTTCAAGCATGTTAAGTTATATGTAATATGGCCCATTTGAGGATGGTAATAATAATAACAATGAAAGAAAATCTACATTTTAGCATGTCAATATTAAAATAATAGAATCATCTAAGCAGAGAAAATGGCCTGGTTTATCAAACCATCTTCCCTCTCCTTAGCTCCATGGAAAAGTATGTGTAATAGATGTAATGAAAATTGTATTTTTTCCCCAAACTTCATTACAGTAGGGTAGCAATAAGCTAAATATTCTATGATTCTACCTATCCTGGGTGTGAAGAGGAGACCGAGGCGTTTGGATCAGCGTCCAAACATTTTAATGATAGAGCACAGGTGGAAGACATCACTGTGGTCAGAGTCCAGGCAGAAGTCAAAAACACAAAAGCGAAGCAGGATGACGAGGGGAATGGAAAGGTTGTGGCACAGAGAGGAACAAACCAGGAAAATAACGCTCAGACTGTCTGCGGACCAAAAAAGACTTCGCAAAGGAGAAAGTCTAAACAGGGCTTATAAGGATAGTGAGGCTGATGAGATGACTAAACACAGCTGGTGGAGACGTTGGGAATCAATATTCAGGAGAGGACTCCCTCTGGTGGTCAGAGGTGGAGCCAGACCGCAGAGCCCTGACACTGGCAACAGCCCTGTCCAAAAAGGGCTGTTTTAAGATGAACTTTGAATGTAGAAACTGTGGTGGCCTCTCTTACATGAGCTGGGAGCATAATCATAACAAAAAGACCACTGGGAACAAATTAACAATAGATAATAATATAGTTGGAGCGGGACTTTTTAACAGTTAAGGGTGCTGTGGCTGACATCTTTTGGGTCACCTTTAGGTCACTCATTCATCACATTTTTTATACTGAGATACAAACCTTATTGGCATAAAAATATAGAGGTTAGTTGTATTGTTTGTGGATTTTCATGAGTTAGTGATAAGATTTTCATTTCATTTTGATTTGCAGCAGAGAATGAACTAGTTTGGCCTTGCATAAGTCAAGAGAGAAATAAACCTGAAGATCCTGAATCTGCGTTTTTCTTTTCATTAAACCTTTCAGCTGCTCTGCCTTTTAAGTCACATTTGAAGAGCTAAGCCATATGTCACCGTGTAATCAGCCACATACCCAGTGGGTGCATTATGGCAAGTGGTCAATAAAGGACTTGACAACAGCAACAACTCACCTGCAACAGCAAGCTGAATGATGCATTTCAAAAACACACTCAGTTACAAAAGCTTGTGTTAGCTGTTTCTGACTGATGGAGATTTATATGTCGTTTCATGTAGTTCAGATTAATCCAGGAGTTAAAAAGGGAAAGCAAATCAGAAAAAGAGGAGCCAAGAAAGATTTATTGGGGCCAAAGCATTCTTAGCACAATACCAGTTTCTCTGCTCGCTGCTGGGCTTCCGGAACACCTGGCTGTTGCTTCCAGTCAGCCAGGACTCTATGCCTTTGTCTGCATCTTTGATTCTCGTCTAATCTCAGAAGAGAAGTCTCAGAGAGTAGATAATCAAGTCAGGGTCACACCGATCATCTTTTAACTTAGTTTTATCAAAATGCATCAAGTTTGTGTGAGGATGGTGAAGTTTAGTTTTGATTTTGGGGAACATTTCCCTAGTTCTTGTCATGTTCTGTTTTTTAAGTTCAATCAGTGTCAATCAGACCAGGTTTAGGCTGTCAATCACCCACAGTTGTCTTCTTTGTGTTAAAGAACCTCAGTGTACAAATAGTAAGTGTCTGATTTTCATTTCTTTATTGTCAGAATATCTGCTGTGTCCCACCCTTAGTTTTGTCATTTCTAAATGTGTTTCTTTAACGGTCCTTGACTGTTTGACCTCAAGCACATAGATCAGCTGTTGAAAAAGAGAGGTGAAGGGTCTTCCTCTAACCATAGCTTTAAAAAAAACTGGAGACAACCAGGAGTCTGGATTGGAAAATACTGTAGCTCATCTGTTTGGAAAAACCAAGAACGATGAGCTTTTTAGACTCTGATCAAATTATTTTGGTGTTTTTAACATGTTTTTGGGTCATTTTCCTGATAATAGAGGACATATATGAAGATGATTAAACTTAAAATTACATTTCTGAGTATTTTTACTAATCACTGTGAGTCAGATGATAGGCTGCATGGAGGCGCAGTGCTGCGCCACCTGTGAGGTAATTGTTGTGAGGAGCTCTTGCCTCACAGCAAGAAGGTTATTGGTTCAAGTCCTGGCAGAGGGACTTGAAATAGTGTCACCAATGGGGGTCCTTTCTTTGTGGAGTTTGCATGTTCTCCCCGTACATGTGTGGGTTTTCTCCGGGGACTCCAGCTTCCTCCAAAAACATGCTTCATAGGTTAATTGATTACTCTAAATTGTCACTAGGTGTGAATGCAAGTGTGTATGGGTGTGTGATTGTGGCCCTGCAACACACTGGCAACCTGTCCAGGGGCATCCCCTGGCTTTCTCCATGAGTAACTGGGATAGGCTCCAACAGCCTCGTGACCCCAAAGGGAACAAAGCAATCTAGAAAATGAATGAATGAACACTGTGAACCAGAAACAAACAAAAACAAATCCATTTTAGAAAGAGCTTATTTGGGTCACAAGGTCCCTGATTTGCTCCGTTCTGATGTATCTTCTTGACTAGATCCATATATGTCTTTGTTTTTCTTTGTCTGAGCTGAATAGTTTCAATATTGTTCCCTGTTTTTGTTGCACTGGTAATGTAATGTTGGGGATGTTAGCTGTGTTGCCAGATTGGGCAGTTTCCCTCCCAATTGTGCTGCTTGCATTCTAAATTGGTGCTTTGGGCAGGTGTACATAATTTGGACGAGTTTGGAATGTTTTTTGTTCCTCATTGAAACACTTTTTAACCAGGGACGTGCAGCAAGATGAGGAGATTGAGCCGTTGCTTCACCTGCAAGCATCCTCGCCATTGTGAGCAACTAATGATTTTAAAAATGTGTGTCCACTAATATGTGCTGCAAGTGCAATTTATATGTATGACTATTAATCATTTTCCTCCTCAAAATCTCTATAGTTTGTGTATTTCTGCCTCACAGCAGAATTAGGGTTAATTAGGACTAATTCTAACCCCAACCCAGCGCAATCCCATTAGTTTACTCAGCGTATGCTAATAATGTAATGCTTTAATATTATTTTGAAACACTGTCAACATTTTTATTACATTATCAAAATGTCTATTTGATATTTAAAGTATTTGACATTTGTCATTTATTTAGTGTTCAGATCTGACATGAAGTCACACTGAACAGACACAAGATGAGACATGGAGGAAAACAACTGTGCTTTTTGAGTATTATGAAAGAAACAATAGTTTATGAATTCATTTGTTTTGGAATGATTTCTTTGCTGTTGGTTATGCACAGATCACCAAACACTTTTTTGAGAAGTATAAGGTGACAAGTTATTTGATTTAGTTATCAATGTTTTATTTAGACTACGCTCTTATGCTTTGCTTTGAGTGCAAAAATGGTGGATGTATAATCATTTAAAAATGTCTCAAATTTGGACTTTTAAATAAAATAGCAAGCAATAAATATGATTATTATGATTATTAATGTTAATTATGGCTAATTAGTCACATATCAACTTTTTGGGCTTTTTTTGCTGGGTTTGGCAGTTTTTAGATGACTTTTAGGTTGGAAAGTTGTGACTCTATATGGCAGACCTGGGTGTGAGGAGCTGTAAGCTAGCAGGAGAGCATGTCGACAGATAGCTCTCAGCTATAGATGATGGGGAAGGGGGGTGGGGTTGCTCCAGGCCAATGATCTCAACCACGAATCATATGAACTATTGTTGCTCTGCAGAAACTATAGCGTTAAAACAACACAGGCTTTTAATTTTGGGTAAAAACTGTATAATTATAGTTCAAAGACCACTGGAAACGCTGCAAAAACAGACCAAAAGATGATCGGAGTGGGACTTTCAGAAGTTATGGCACGAGGCTATGTGAAATGAATTAAATTCATGAGAAATGAATTGAAGCAGAAACTGGATGATCAGACCCAACCGTCCAGTGACCTGGCAGAACTGCATGTAGCACTCGTGGAAGAGTGCAACGCCTCAGAACAACATCATGAGTCTAGTGAGGAGTAGGAGACATCACTGTCAAGCTGTCATTGCATCAACTGGAGAAAATGCATGCTATTGGAATGAATTTTTTCATTTGGTGAAATTTATATTATTGTCTTCAGTTTTTGGGGTCCAAAATATCAAACTAATGAAAATTATGCTATTATCTCATTCATTATTAGTAATATCAAAGAAAATGTTACATATTTCACTGAAATTCAGACCAAATAAGAAAAGCCCTTGTGTAAACACCAATATGCCTCATTTTTGTGTGAATTGTATATTTATTTTAAATCGTAATGGGTTTGTCCACATTTTGCCGGCATGTCCCCGATGTCCTCTGTCGGTATCATTCAGCAGTTGTAGTCATGATGAAACCGTCAGGGTTGTGATCACTGGCAGTATGAGCACAGTGAGTTCGGTCTCTACATGCAGCCATGTTGCTGCGTCGTCTGACGCCGGCTTCCCTGATGCCTTTTGTGTGCACAGCGACACTGTGTCACTCCTGCAGGCAGGGAGCAGCCACTTCCAGGCACCATCACAGCATCACTGCTCCTCTACATGGAGGCGGTTCATGCTCTCAATGTGCATTCTCTGTCTCACAATAGAGTTGTTCCCAGTTCACCCTGAGGCAATAAGCAGGGGAGTAGTTGCATTCTCCTCAGCCCACCTCGGTAAAAATGAAATGCAGAGCACACTCTGTGGCCAGGACACTGAACCAAGTGGCTGCAAGTGATCCAGCATTACTTATTTAGAGAATCTGAGTGGAGGATTCAATGAACTTAATTAGCCACTTCCTCCGACTCTTAAGCTCCACCTCAGCTGTTTTCCTAAAAGTGGTATACTATGGTGTTTAAAGGAAATTTGTATCTAGACAACTCCAACATGAACCTTTTTTGATTAAAAGAAAGACGCTTGTGGTTAAGGTAAACAATGTATGTGAGGGGTTTCCCCCCACAGTCCAAAATTGTGCTTGACAGGTAATTGGTCAGTCTAAATTGTGTCTCAAGTGTAACTATGGTACTATGATGGGCTGTCAAACTCTATAAACCCTGGGATAAGTTACTGGAACCTCTATTACCCTGCACAGCACTGATCGAGGATAATTAATGGTGGGTGTGAGCTGTGTGCAGGCGAAAAATGGTCAAATCTGTATGAGGCACTCAGGTAATCTGCACAAAATATCAGGGTCGTAGACCAGTCAGTGAGCCTGTAGAGTAAAAATGTTCATCTAAATGTTTTCTAAGGGTATGCTTCAGGCGAGAGGCTGTAGTGAACACTTACAACACGTAATAATAAGTAAGGGTGAAGTAGGTAAGATGCTTGCGTGTAGTACATATTTTTCATTTGTTCAACCCCAAATCCTGTGAACTAAGGTTGGGTGATAGTGGGAATTTGGGTATGAATACCAAAAAAATTAATGGACCAGTATTGTCAATATCTAAACTGATACTTTTACCGTGAAATGTGATTATGTAGTATTTTTTTTTCCTCATTAATATACACACAGCACCCAATATTGACAAAAAAACACATGATTTTTGACATGATTGAAACCAATATTATTCTGTATTTGAGACTGACAATTCTGTTGACTGATATGTATTTTTACGATACTCTGCACATTTTTTAAGATTGAGAATTAGCGATCTTCGGCATCATGAATGTTCCTATGTTTTTTCTGAAACATTACAGCCTTAGCTGTCAGGCTTTAGAAAAATCTCTCTTTTCATTATTTTTGCTTTAGGAATATAGAACGCATTTTATTGAGTGCCACAGTTGTTGCATCTGTGTGCTAGACGTTTCCCTGACCTTCCTCCACCTCAAACTCCACCAGGAAGGATGCTTTGTCGTGGTCTGGCCCTTAACCACCATCAGTGTTGAGTGGACTTAAATCATGCTCTTTTTTTTTTTTTTTTGGTAACACAAATTCTACTTTATTTATGTAGCACTTTTCTTGCTAAAGCACATTTCAAAGGGCTCCCCATAATAAAATAAATAATAGTAAAAATAGTACTCAAAATAGCAAGCATAGTTAAAATAATAATAATAATAATTAAAAGCCAGCACACATACACATTCCATAAAAACAATCTAATTAAAACATGCAGACATGTAAGAACTAATTAACAGCTTTGCTGAAAAGCTGAGTTTTGCTTTTTTTTCTTTAAAACCTCCAAAGTGGATGAAGGCCTCAGGCAGGCCATTCCACAGGTGAGGCCCACGGGGCTGAAATGTGGCCTCGCCGTGGGTATTTGCTCTGACTTTTGGGACGACCAGCAGACCTGCTCTTGAGGACTTGAGGGCTCTGGGAGGGTCATAAACTAAAAGTAAATCTGATAAGAATGAAGGTCCGATTCCATCCAAATTTTTACAAACTAATAGTGTCTTGATATCGATCCCAAAGCTGACTGGAAGCCAGTGCAAAGATTTCAAAGTTGTGGTTATGTTTCTTCTTTCTGGTCCTGGTTAAATGGCGTAGAGCTGAGTTTTGAACACAAAGTCTACATAATTCTTTACTCACATTTCTAATATCTCTCCTTAATAAGATTTTGTATGTTTTCAGACTTTTCAGACCCTTTGTAGACTTGGTTTGACATTGCAGCTAAAGTCTTTAGACTTGACTCAAACTTGCAAAACAGAATTTGTGGGCATTTGTGGTTAAATGGCTACTTTTGTACTGAACACAAGCACTAACATTTAGGGAACCTGTCACTGTTAGTACCTGTTAGAATGAGATTTAACCCTTTAACACCCGATTATTAAGGCAGTGTCTTAATAACAAATGCTTTTGACCTACTGGAACTTTTCAACCGTTCATGCGATCAAGTCCATAAGCTGATTCTGATGCAGAGAAAAGTGGCCTTTTATATCAGCTTTAAACACATTATTAACGTAACAAAATGGCAAAATTTAGCTGATCAGGTGATTTACGTTGACTACTTCAAAACTTCACTTTTGTAAAATGTTGCATATCAGCGCAAAGCTGTTTTTTTCTCTGCCTTAGAATCAGCTGAAATGATGTTAATTGCATAAGTGGTTGAAGAGTTATTGTAGTAAAAAGAATGTTTATGTTAAAGCACTTGGCAGCTCAAAGCTAAACTTCTAAGTTGAAAGCATTTGAGTGTGAAAGACATATCTCCTCTGTAGTTGTGTGGACCAAGCTGCTGTTATCCCAGTGGCTTTTAACCAAACTTTAATAACAGTTTAATCAAGAATAAAGACATTCAGACCAAAAAGAAAATGAATTAACAATCAGTTACAATGACAATTACAGTCAATTGATTTTACATTTCCGTCAATTTACCCTGGAAACTAAAAAGCTTAAGTTTAATGAGGTCGCAGACGCGTCATCCGATCTTTTTGGACAACACAAAGACTACCTGGAGCGCCAGCAGCTGTGCCCCGCTTTGCTTTGCTTTGTTGAAAGCTCGGTGAAAGTAGGGCTGCTCTTGACTACCAATCCAGCGCTCTCAGGGAACTGTGTAGATCTTGAATAAGCTTAATATCCTGTGAATAAGAAGTAAATGCTTTCCTTAAGTGCCTGTCAGCAGCATGAGCGGAGCCGCAGCTGTGCCACACTTCACTCACAGCTTTTTGAAGCAGCGTCAGTTTCATTCCAAGGTTATCAAATGAGTTTGAAATATTGGAATGCATGACACGTTTCCACTGCATTTAGTCCACAAAAACATTTATTGCATAGACAAAAACTAACTGAAAATAACCCATCGAATATTACATCTCAGGATAGTTTTGTAGAAAATAGCACATTTTCTTCATCCTTAAAAATTATGCTTTATGATCTTACACAACTTCAGCCATCCCAGGTCACGGGCGTCCAAAAATAGATATAAATCCTGATTATTTCAGAGGCGTTGAGTTGAAAAGTCTTGGCTCTGAAGTGATTTGGCCAATGAATGGTAAAGGTCAACTGAAAACAACTCCAAAACAACTCTATTCTCAGAGGAAATCAGATAGCTCTGCCTATGAAACCAGTCAATGGATTTTGAGTCATTTTGGCTTCACCTAAGTGCTTCCTGCTTTTCAAGAGTTATTGTAAAAAAATAAATCTCTGCAGTCGTCTGTAACAAATTGAAACTGATATATATTGATGAAACAAGCACATAAACTACCCAGTAAAATCAATTAAAACTGGTCTAACTGAAGCATGAAAGCAGGAGGAAGATGGAGAAGCAGCGTGTCACTGCCCTTCACCATCAGAAACAATATGGCCCTCATATGCAGTCACTCTTACTGAGGACTGTGTGGACGTGGGGTGAATGTTTGCTTTATGTCATGCAAAGCATTTTTGATGCTAAGACAGCTCCCGTACCCAGTCCGCCTCTGCCATCGTTCTCCTACTTTCTGCTGATTTCTTTCTTCTTTGGGAGGAGTTTGGTGAGGCAATGGAGAAGGACTATCGGTTGGGCTTGAAGAGATTCTGGCAAACCCTCTAACACTCTGGGGAGCAGTTTTCTGCAGGCACTGTTCTCAGTGCAGGTGGGGAGCTGCTGATTTCGACTGGGGAAATTGTCGGGCAGTGGAAGGAATACTTCAAGGATCTTGTCATTCCTGCTGATAAGCCTTATCTTGAGAAAGCAGAGCCTGAGGACTTTGGGGTGGGGCTGTCCATCACCCAGAATGAAGTCATAGAGGTAGTTGACAAGCTCCTTGGTGGCAAGGCTCCAGGAGTGGATAAGGTCCACCCCGAGTACCTTAAGTCTCTGGAGGCTGTGGGAGTATCTTTGCTGACACGTCTCTGCAGCATTACGTGGCAGACTGGAACTGTACCACTGGACTAGCAGAGAGAGGGGGTGGTTTCCCTTTTCAAGAAGGGGACCAGAGGGTGTGTTCCAACTACCAGGGATGCGCTGGCTCATCCAATTAAATTAAGGCTCCACAACCTCCAGGCTGCAAACTGGTGTCAAAGAGTGATGCAGATGGATCCTTACCCATGCGTCAACGTGTGACCACTTGGGAGTGAGGATGTGTAGGTTTTGTGGGTTTGGAAAAGGCATTTGACCACATCCCTCGGGATGTCCTGCAGAGGGTGCTCTGGGAGTATGGGGTCCAGGAGCCTTACCTTGGTCTGCATAGCTGGCAGTAAGTCAGCCCTTTTGCCGGTGCATGTTACACTCCAGCAGCTTTTCCTTATTACCGGTTCTGTTCATAGTTTTTGTGGACAGAATTTATGGCGCAGCCAGGGTCTGGAGGGGGTCTGGTTTGGGGACAGCAGGATCTTTGTAGATGATGTTGTCCTGTTGGCTTAATTGAACCAGGACCTTAAGCATACATTGGAACACTTTGCAGCCAAGTGTGAACCGACTGGGATGAAGTTCAGCACAGCTAAGTCTGAGGCCATGGTTCTTGACCAGAGAAAGGTAGTTTGCCCTCTCTGGATGGGTGGAGTGTTCCTACCTTAGGTGGTTGAGTTTAAGTATCTTGGGGTCTTGTTCGCAAGTGAGGAAAGATCGGAGCATGAGCTCGACAGGCAGATTGATGTGGCGTCCACCGTCATGCGATCGCTGTATCGATCTGTTGTGGTGAAGAGAGAGCAGAACCAGAAAGCGTAGCTCTCAATTTACCAGTTGATCTTTGTGCCAATTCTCACCATGGTCATGAGCTTTGGATCGTGACCGCAAGAGCGAGGTCCCAGGTATAAGCGGCTGAAATGAGCTTCCTGGTTGGGCACTCTCTTAGAGATAGGGTGAGAAGCTCGGTCACCCGGAGACAACTCGGAGTAGAGCCCCTGCTCCTCCACATGGAGAGGAACCAGTTGAGGTGGCTCGGGCAGCTGGTCCAGATGCCTCCTGGACAACTCCCTGGGGAGGTGTTACGGACATGTCCCACTGGGTGGAGGCCCTGGGGATAACCCAGGACATGCTGCAGAAACTATGTCTCTTGGCTGGCCTGGGAACGACTCGGGGTCCCTCCAGAGGAGCTGGAGGAATTTACCAGAGAGAGGGAAGTTTGGGAGTGCTTGCTTAGACTGCTGCTCCTGGGACCCGGAACCGGATGAGTGTAGGAAGATGGATGGATGGATGGATGGATGGATGGATGGATGGATGGATGTTTATTTCATCTAAAATAAACTGATAGTGTTTCATGGTATAAAAGTCATCAAATTAAATCTAAACATGATCAATGTGGAATTATGAACATTCCACCACTGTAAGATTTGTTTGTTGTGTCTTATTGCACCTGTTAAAAAAAGCGGGAAAATACAAAATTACACTGCTTTCAGGTGTTCAGTGGTGGTATTACAGGTTTATTTGTTTTTTATTTTCAATAGAACATCTGTACATTCTTAAGATTCAACGGAAACTCCGGCAGCATCTCTGGTCCGACAGAAACAAGTAGACAATCTTCAGAGGAGAGCAGCAGTCAACTGAAATAGATGTTGTTGTTTGTGGCAGCACTCGCTGACTCAGCTCATGCTTTCGCTTTACTGCTTGTTTATTGGCCAAGCTTGTGCTGAGTTTGCATCTTGCAGCCAAAAGAAAAGTATTCTAACACAATATGTATGAGTAATAAACTTTATTGTTTGTATGCTGTTGCAAATAAAAAAAAACCTTTACTCACAGACGAAAGACTGTGTGCTTGTTTTGACAGGGATTTTATAACAGAATGGACTTTCCTTAGGTCACCATAGAAACACAAAAGCCCCTGCAATCAACTTTGATGTTCAAATGACCCCAAAAAGGGTTTTTCATAAATGTATTAATCATCTTATTTAAAGCATTTTATCTTTGATACGTGTTCACTATTATGTGTTAAAATAACACAATTTTTCAACAAACTGGTGGCCATAAGATTTCTGTATTTCCTACAGTTTTTATTAGATTATAAATTGGCTGTAGTATTCTGATGAAAAAGCCAGAAATTATGTTTTATGTATTGCCAGCGATATTTTTTGTGTCACTGGCATTGAAGTGGTGTAGTAGTTAGATCTCTCCCATCGAGAAGGCTTTAGATCTGGGTCAAGTCGATGTAAAGTTTGCATGTTTTGTTTTGTTTTTTTGTTTGTTTTTTTACTTCCTCCACACTTCAGAAACATGCTTCATAGATCAATGATTCTGAAGTGTACCCTCGGCAGTGGAAACACTTTGCTCAGCAGTGGCAGGTTTAGCCCCTAACAACCCTGTGACCCCCAAAAGGGGATTAGGTGGGTTTGGAAAATTGATGACTGTTTATAGATTCAAAGATAAAAGTTAAATCGTTCACACTGGAGATGCTGCAGACGACAGCCAAAAACACATTGTTTAACTGTTTATGTAATCAATGTAACTCAGCTGATTCTGACAGATATGTTCTCCGTTATGTTGCTTAACAGTGTAAAGCCACAATTCTCTGCAACAGAATCAGCTGATTTCTGTTGCTAAAACTGTGAAGAAACACTACTTGACTCTTTGGGTGGTTGAAAAATGTATTTTATCTATTCGCTGCAACTCTCCAATTAGATCTAGTGTCAGATGTCAGATCTAGCATCATAAATGAACAGAAAAGCCTTTTTATTACAAATGACAGCTTGATCTTACCCGAGGAAGCACCGGACAGTTTTGACCTCATTAAAGCTACGACACTTGATCAAATTTTCCCCCAAGTTAACTCTACGACCTGTTTTTTAGTCCCATCCTCACATCACTTGTTAAATCATTTTACAGATCACTTGAGAGTGAGATATTAAATATTATGAAATGCTCTCTTCAGACAGGTAGCTTTCCTACCACCTTTAAAACTGCAGTGGTGAAACCCTTACTAAAGAAAACAAATGTAGATCCTACCATTTTTTTAACTACAGACCAATGTCCAACTTGCCATTTTTAACCAAGATTTGAGAAAAACTTGTTTTTATTTTGCTCAAAAACATCATCTTTGGGATAAACCAGTCTGGTTTATCAGAGACATCCCTTAGATTGTTAATGATGTCAGGTGTGCCTTGGATTCAGGTCAGATCTCAATATTAGTTCAACAAGATCTAAGTTCTGCTTTCGATACTGTTGATCACTGGATGCTCTTAAACAGACTTAAAAACCTTGACCTTTCAGGGACTGTTCTCAAGTAGTTCAAATCCTGTATCATGGAGAGAAACTTTATGTTAAACATGGAAAAATATTTTTCTGGAGTCCACAAAATTAAATATGATGTGCCCCAAGGTTCTGCTCTTGGCCCCTTGCTTTGTGAAGCTTCGGCACAATTTCAATAAGGAAGATCTACCTCGTCATATACAGCTGGGTGTTTTATTCATCACTCCTTATGTCATCAATTGGTCTTCACTCTGAGCCAATAGTTGTAGTGTTTACCTTCTTCTCAGCCAATCAAAATCAAATCTGTGCCTTTAAATTCAATGAAGTTTGTTTTTCTGCATTCCAGACACTGCGCGGGGCCATCTTGGCCCGTTCTCCTTCTGGTCTCTAGTCTGGTTCTTCTTCATGCCGGCCCGCTTCTGCCTGTTCTCCTGGTCCATCAGCATCTGGGCTCTGGGAGATTTACATCCAAAGTCATCACTAGCCTGCAAGATGTCTCCAGCGCAGAGCCCTGGAAATCTGACTGTCATGTTTTACTGGCAAATGTCTTGCTACTAATCTCCACTATTAAAATCTTTAATCCCACTCAAGATCTCTCCTCACTGAATTACATTTATATGCTTCCTATGGGGAATGTCATCAGGAGGAACAGCATCAGCTTTCATAGCTATGATGAAAACCCGGCTGTACATTGCTATGTCTCCTGATGATACAAGACCAATAGAAGCACTTTTTATCTGTAATTTAGACATTCATTCAAGGATGGCAAAAAGATTTTTGCTGCTTATTCAGAAAAAAACTATAATTTTAGCTATTGTTCCTGAAGCCAAGAAAGAGAAGCAGTTTCTAAAACTAAAGTAATTTTCATTAAGTTTTTCAGAAACAGTTAGAAAGCTGGACATTATTTTTTACTCTAATCTAACTTTTATCTCTCATATTAAACATGTGGTTAAAACTGTTTTTTATCATCTCAGAAATTTGACTAGAGTCCACCCAATTCTCTCTCTTGCTAATATGGAGTTGCTGATGCATGCTTTTATCATCAGTAGAATTGATTATTGTAACGCCCTTCTAGCTGGTCTTCCAAGAACTAGCAATAAGAACCTTCAGCTTCTCCAGAATTCTGCTGCAGAGGTTCTCACTAAGACCAGACAATGAGCTCATATCACCCCGGATTTAAAATCCCTGCATTGGCTCTCCATCTACTATAGGATTGATTTGAATATATATTTAATAGTTTTTAAATGTCTCAACAGTGTTGCACCTTCTTATTTATTTAAATATGACCCTGAGATCCTCTGGCATAGGTCTTCTAACCATTCCAGCTGTGAAAACCAGAATCTACGGAGAGCCATCTTTTCGGCACTATGGCCATAGTCTGTGGAACGGTCTTCAGGATGACCTGAGGGCCACAGAGAGTATTAATATTTTTAAGAAAATGGCCCTCTGTGCCAGCTGCTGTTCAGCTGCTGCGGCTCTGGCTGGGTACCTGCATCGCCACCTTGCTGTGGTCTTTCTGGGTCCCTGCCGTCAATGCTGTGCCTGGTTGGCTATGCATCTGTCCACAGGTGGTAGGTGTGGAAGAGGTTCTCTGTGGGTTGAGAGTGTGGGGTGGGGGCTCTAGTTTTCATATTGCTGTGCTTGTTTTTTATATTGTCTGTTTTTGTGTGTTAAGCACTTTGAGTTATGTTTTATATATATATATATATATATAAAAATATATAAAAATATATAAAAATATATAAAAATATATATAAATATATAAATTGATTGATTGATTGATTGACATCTTTGGTCTTAAAATCCCAATTCGATCACCTTTTAAAACGTTCCTAGTGGTCTTTTAATGATAATTGTGTTGTTTTTAGCCAAAATAATTTAAACTGTGGGGTGCACTAGAACATAGTTTCTGCAGAGCAACAGGAGTTCAGTGGAATCACCTGAGTTGTGGGCGGTACAGTTGGGGCAGAGTAAGCCTGCGCTGATATGCCATCAACTCTTTGTTTACACTCTCTCCCACTAGCTGTCATTCCCTCACAACTCCAACCTAACATTACAGGTGTAACAAAAATAGTGAGTAATAATGGAGGTATCCAGACATGCAGTTTTGATCAAGATTCCAGCTCAGACGAGGAAACAAAGACGTTCATAAATGTTTTTATCTGCGACTGGATGCATCAGAATGGAGCGGAGCAGGAAGTTGGTGGACCCCTGATTGTTGTTTATACATAATAACTTCAATAACTGTGAGCTTTTTCCAGAGAAAACAGACGTGTTAAAAACATCAAAAACGACATTTTCATTGGAGTGGGTCATTAAAGGGTGGAGAAGACAAAACCTGTTCCTATGCTTCCAAGCTAAGAAGTAGGCAACCCTATCTCATGTCTAATGTGAGCTACACTAAACAAAACAGAAAAAAATATCAGCTGTGGTGAACAATCTAGCAGAGCTGTCAAAAACCTGAGCAAACTTGAAGCCTACAAAAGTAAAATCTTCCCCCAAATGTAGGGATGTAAAAGATACATATATGCATTAAAAAAACGGATCTAGTACTGAGAGTAACAGCAGCATCAGCTGAAAACCCCAAACACAAACAGGATTATGTTGGTAAAAATGCATAAAATCGATCAGGAAGTAAACAATCACTTTTTGCCAAACTTTCAGTTTCTCTTCATGTTGTGTCTTTACTGTCTTTACCTTTTTGTTCATGTGATGTAAGCAAAAAAGACGTCCAATCACAAGCTTTCAAACAAGTTGGGTCATTCCAATTGGCTGAAGATGAACCACATCGATGGATGTATGTTCTTGCACTAAACACACAACACTTCTTATCACAGCACTGTAAACAATACCTGAATAAATGAATATGACACACTTTTTTTTTAACCACAAAGAACAGAACCGTCTAAAAAAACCCAAATGTCAGGTTTGAATGTTTGAAGCAGGTCTGTCCTTTAGACATTTTGTTTTTGTTGATTAAAATTTAAAAGTTCAAGTTAGAAAAAAAGAGTTTCTCTGTTTAAGGGCATTTTACAATTTTAGTTTTAAATGAGAAATGAACAGTTAATATCGAAATTGTGTCCATTTAGATAAAAGAATTAGACTGTATCACATCACTACAAATTCAATTCAATTTTTTTATGTATCGATTGGTGGACCATGTTTGGAGATGTGTTTCAAATCATGTCAGAGGGAAAGATACACAACCCAACCAAAAAGACCTCAGGAGACTGGATTCCTCACTGGTTTCCAATGACTCCCATGTTAAAAAGGCAGCCTTTTCTCTTAAAATAAACTACAACGCAGTCTTGTCCTTTTTATGCATATTGTTTCATTTTTGTATAATGGTAACAGCGGCAGAAGAAACATCTTAGAAATTAGCAGTTTGAAGTCTTTTGGAGCTCAAATCTGCAGACTCTTGGGAGTGTTTTCTGACTGACAGGTGGATGGATGGAACAAAACCCTCCCTTGATATTGTTCCTCTAGTCTGCTATTTCTGGACTACACCCCAGTATATGTGCACATCCCATTTCAGGATCTATTTTCCCAGAATCCAGCAGGGATTATTGCTCCAGCATATACTCTGTATCTACACCTGAGAGAGAGGGGATGAGGAAGTATGCAGGAGATTTTTACAAACATCGAGGTTCTATGCTTCAAATAAGAAGGGTTATGTTTCACTGGGGGTTTTACAAGCTCAGCAGAAAGCATAGACGGCCTTTGGTCGCTCCCTGCAGACATTCTGACTGCTGGGGGGATGTTTCGGCCAGATAAGCAGGCAGGAACCAACTAACGCCGTTCTCCTCGCACTGACACAGAGTGATAACAACTCTCCCCTGTCCATCAACAGACAGAGACTGACAACGCAAAGAGGGAAGGTTATAAAACCTGCACCACTCATCTGTGCTCTCAGAACTGCCTCCAGCTTGTGGGAGAACAGTTCAAAATGAATATTTGCCTCAGAAATCAGGACTTGATAGACTACAGGAAAAAAAAATAACTACTCAGATTTCACTGCTCTTTTCTAGGGCCGCTACAACATAAGTTACTAGAGATGGAACAATACCATTTTTTCACAGTTCAATTCATATCTCAACACCTGGATTACAAGAACAAAAAAAAACATAACTCTTCTATTATAAAAATCAAAGTTTTCAATTTTAATGAGGCAAACAAAAAAACAAAATTCAGAGAAATTCAGCTCTAACTTAATATTATATATTATCGGGCACACCCTCACGTGGTGGCTGGGGGTGGCACTGGCCACCCTGACAAAAATGCTAGCCACCTCAGTGGTAAAACCTGAAAACATTTTACAATTTTATCAACATTTGTGAACTGTCAACAGAGTCCAGCATTCTTCAGTTTTCAATTATTCAGCATTTGAGCACAAATAGGAATTTTGTTTGTTTGCACGAATTAGCATTTTTCTGACACAAATGACTATGTTTGTGCGCATAGATTAGTATTTCAGTATCCTCCTTTTCTACCACTAACTTCTTGCTACACAAGTGTACACAAGCACAGAATAAATCACACAAATCAAAAATAGAAATAAATCAATGTGATCTCCTTACCCAATGATGCTCTGCTTGAGGAGGTAGGAGGTGATATATCGAAATCCCAAGGATGAGTTTAAATACGTGACTGGTACTAAAGGTGATCTTTTTCTTTTTAAGTCAAGATGGCGGCCTATTCTTGAGGTCGTAGGTCAAGGAAACTTCAGTTGTGGTGGTAGACTTAAACTAGTGGTGGGTGTGTAAAAGACAAAAGGCAACATTTTTGTCAAACACGCAGCAAAGTATATTCCAAATTATTATGCAAACTGTATTGACATGTCAAAAAGATAAAATTCTTCATTTTTTAATGAAACTCATGGATGATAGTGTATCTCAGGCCTTTTGGATCAATCTCAGACACCTGTGAACATTAGTTTACCAGGTGAGCTCAGTTAAAGAAATAAAGTAATACAGGAGGATGTTTCACATCATTAAGCAGACCAACATTTCCAAGCAATATGAAAAAGAAAAAGGATCTAGTGAAACAGATCCTGAACTAGTGTGAAATAGTTAAATGTCTTGGACAAGGTATTTCATGAAAACTTAAGCGTGATCATGTTCACTGGTGAGTGCAACCCTGGATGCTCCAGATGGATGGAGTAGTGGGTGGTTGGTGGATGGACACCATATTCTTACAAGGAGGTGGTGGAGTCATGGTTTGGGCTGGAATCATGGAGGAAGAGCTGGCCAGACCCTTTAGGGTCCCTCAATGTGTGAAAATGACCTCTGAAAAGTAGGTGGAGTTTCTGACTGACCACTTTCTTCCGTGGTACAAAAAGAAAAACTGTGCTTTCTGTTACAAAATCATCTTTATGCATGACGATGCACCATGTCGTGATGCAGGACTACTTCTGCATTATTTGCTTCTATGGACATAAAAGGAGATGAACTGATGGCGTGGCCTCCATTCTCCTCTGAACTCGACCCTATTGAGAACCTTTGGAGGGATTACGTAAACACCAAGGATGGTAGAAGAAAACTTTTACTGTCCGTTGGGAGTTCGGCCACTCATCGCTGTAGCGGAGATCATTGGCAGAGGGAGACTGCAGACAGGAACCCATACTCGTCTAATGGTGAAGTGCTGAAACATAGAGATTCTGGAGGTGGGTGGGATGATGGCAGCGAGGCGTGGGAACGTAGCTTAGTGGGAACCAGGCAATGATTGAGGTGTGTGGACTCGGATCGGCACGTAGATAATGATCCTGGACACAAGGATTTGGTAGTGAGATAGGCGAAGACTTAATACAAAAAAACATGGTTAGTATAAGGAGTAGACTATAATGTGAGTCCAAAATACTGCACCAGAGAAGGCAATGAACTGGCGATGAATGCTGGAGGAGGCCCATCTTAAGTAGTGATCCAGAGTAGATGAGATGAGTGCTGACAGCTGAGTCCAATAAGGAGGAGCCACGGGGCACCAGGACTGGATGGACCTTCGGTTTATATCAAATATTGCTGCATTTCTGAGTTACTACCAAAAAAAGTGTTGTTTCTGAGCTGTCAGATGTATTTCCTGTCTGTGCAACTGTAACCCTGACTGTGTGGTGTGTGCTTGAGTTCAGTTTGTATTTGGGTCCACCTGAAAGTGTCACCCGGCGTCCCACAAAGACACAAAAGCAAACCAACTGTGTCAACTCTCCGCGTAAAATGTGGGAAGTGTCATGTGCAATCTGCCCTTTAATCACAACACGGCATCCATCACCTCCGCGAGCGCGGTTAACTAAATGCATCCCCAGCAGCCGGCTGTGAAAACCTCTCCCTCATATCAGCGCGGCCGCTGTCGCTGAGGTGATGGATGAGGCGGGCCTCGAGGCCGAGCAGCTGGACTACAAATAATGTGCAAAGGTGATGCCAGATGCATCAGGAAGTAGATGTTTGGAGATAAATAACCTGCGAGATAAGGTTATTTATTACCAAGATGAGCCTCTCTGTGAAAGAGTGTGCTCACACGGAAAAGACAGAAATTGGAATTCTGAATATGTGGCTCCATTGAGATGGTGGTAAAAAATGATGGACAATGAGGAAAACAACACTAAGGTCACGCTCTGTGCACAATGTGATTGTACTGACACTGAACATTCAAGGACTTTTGTACCTGAGGGGGAACTTTTTAATTAATTACAGACATGGTCAGTGTGCATCTGCAAGCCTGCAGCACATAAACACCTTAAATGGAGAGTTTTACCAGACTGAGGCTGGGATCAAGTCCCTGTATGTCAGGAATAAACTGAGGCAAGAATAAGACTGAGGCAAAAATGAATTTTAAAAAATGGTTCCAGTTTAGTGTTCAGGGGTTGATTTGTGACAGCTAATTTTCTATACAAAACCCCCATCCTATATTTCCACTTTTGGTGTGTTTGTGCAACCACTGTGTTTTGAAACATGTTCTTTTGGCATTATTCTGATAGAACACATTAAATAAAGAAAATTAAACTCATAATAACATTTATGTTGTAACTCCTGCCGCTCTGCATAAACTATGTTCTAGAGACAAAGGTTTTTTTGACTTTGGCTAAAAACTGCATAATCATAATTAAAACTGGAAACACTTTTGAAACAGATCAGAAGATCAGATTGGGTCTCAAATGATCCTTTAGACCAATCTGTATATTATTTAGCAAACAAATATAAACACAGCAACATTTTATGGTCATTGGACAATTATAAAGACTTAAGTGTCAGCTATTCCAGTGTTTCCCAACCCTGGTCCTCAGGGAACACTGTCCTGTATTTTTTTCAATCCAACCCTGCTCAAACACACCTGCCTTTGATGACTGTTATTGTCAGGCTTCTGCAGAGCCTGATGATCAATCAGGTGTGCATGAGCAGGGCAATATGGACAACATGTAGGACACCGAAGACCAGGGTCGGGACAAACTGAGCTATTCTGAACAGCTGATACTGCAGCAGGTGACTCAAACCCTCCCATGTAGAGTTCTTCAGTCACTTTTCCTGGTGGTGGCTGAGAAATAGTTCACTCCTATCTTAACCCTTTAACATCTAAATAAAACACGCTCTTTGACCTACTGTAACTCTTCGACTGATCAAGCGAATCAGCTGATTCTGTCACAGAGAAAAGGAGTTTTTCATATCAACTTGCATCAACATACAACACATTGCTTTTGTACAAAAACATAAGCAATTGATTACACATTGATTGCGTAAACAATTCATTATTGTGAAGTGTTGCCTATCAGAGATAAGCTGTTTTTCTCCACTTCTGAATGCACTGGAATTATGTTAATTCTGTAAACAGTTGAAAAGTTACAATAGTCAAAAGAATGTAAAAACTGGAACAAAAGCCCCAGTGTTAAAGGGTTAAACTGGTTTGTTTGTTCTGAATACTAATATGAAAATTCTTCAATATTCAAAGTAATTTTAAAAAATAAAACAAACGATTTATATTTACATCACAAAAGAGCTTGAAAATAAACTATGTATGTATAAAAAATAGGTCGGAGCAGTTTTGGCCAAAAGAAGTTCTTGTCAGGTTAAAAAAAATAATGAGTAGCCATCAAACTGAATTATTATGAGTTACCCATAATCCTCCTAATTTACAATTTTTTTGTGATTCAAGCTTTTTCTGTTTTCCTATGTATTTTTTTTTTTATTTTCCTACTTTTTGTTCATAGTGTTTCAGTTCTTTATTCTAACTTTATTCTAACTGTTTGATGCACAGAAAGTCCATTTGCTTTCACACTGAAGTGAATCAGACCAACAGGCCCACTGTGAAAGTACCCTTAAATTCACACTAATTTTTAAAACAGGTTAATGAAAGAGTTTTGTGCACTGGCCAAACAAGGGCTACTTATGGTGTGAAAGCACCAGAGAAAAGATTGTCGTCGTTGCACCCTGAATCCACCTTGACCTCCTCCACTTGCCCAACATTCACGAAGTGTCATGAATCGGTCCCCTGTATCTCTCTGGCATGGAACACTGGGATCCAAAAACTGAATACCAACACCCCCTGGGTCTCCACACTACACCTCCCATCAGCCCCACTGTCCTTCCTAGAGCTCCACAGCTGTTGTCCATCTGTAATCACTCCCAGCAGTCTATGGTCTTTTGCACTGAGCTCTGCTCAGGGCAAAGTCTTGTTTGTGCCTCTCTGCCTGCATCACTGAATGGTCTTATCCTGACCTAATCCGCTGTTCACCTGAGCCTGCTACTCTGTTTCTGCCTGCCCTGACCCTCGCCTGGACCCTGACCACCCTCATTCTTCTCTGATGTCCTCCTGCCCATGTTTGACCTCTCCTGCCTGACCCTGATTTAGCTTCATGGACTTTTAGCTCTCCTCCTGTCTGTGCCAATTGAACCTGCTGCACTTGGATTCAGTCATCTGTCTGGTTATGACACCAAGAATCAATCCATCCATCCACCCATCCATTTTTTTTTTTGGAATCTGCTGATCCTTTATGGGGTCGTGGGGCTGCTAGAGCCTATCCCAGCTACTTTTGGGTTCACAGGTTGCCAGTCCGCAGAGGCACACAATCATACACACTCACACATGCACATCTAGAGACAATTTTGAGATAGCAGTTAACCTATGCAACATGTTTCTGGAGGAAACCAGAGAAAACCCACACATGCAGGAGGAGAACACGCAAACTCCACACATCAGAACCCAGCTGGGATTTGAACTAGGGCCTTCTTGCAACGAGGAGAGGGCACTGACCACTGTGTAGCCCCCATCAAAAAAACGACTGAAATGAAAACTACAGCTGTGATTTAGACTCAGGTACAATGTACAGATTCTGCATTTTGGATCAAATAAAGTAGTAATTTACAAATGGGCACAATCTTGAAAACGACTGAAGATGTTCACTAGTTTTCTTGTAAAACTGTAAAAGTTTTTTGTGCAAAAATGTTTGGAATATATATATATATATATATATATATATATATATATATATATATATATATATATGTATAGTATGCCATCTAGAAAAATGCCTTTATATTGAATTTTTGAATTCAGTTTTTACATTTTTTGTTAAAGCCAGATATGACATTTACCACAAAAGTGAAACATTACGTGTGTTATTTGTTTAACTTCTTGGTCTTGGACAAATCAACCATTTGGATGGAGTAAGATGTGTTTGTCAGGCGTCATGACAGCATTAAAACCCTTTCTGGTTGTCATTAGAGAGATTAGAAAAAAGCTTTTCAGTGTTCCTCCCCCCAACCACTTCCCCGGCGCCTTAAACTGCGTCTTAGTGTCTCAACGCGTGAGGAGTTAATGGGAACTGATGCATTGTTAGGTGTGAATGTGTGTCTGCTAATCGTCTTGTAATTGAAAGGGATGGTGGGGCGTAAGCTGAGATGATGAATCACTGGCTTCCGAGCTGTGAGCGCAGCAGTCAGCTGGCAGATGCTGCAGGTGCCGAGTTGTTGAGTGTTTGGCTTCCTGCTGATCTGACACACTTTAGAACATAGGCGTGGAACGACAGCCGCCCCAAAAGCATACACACATAGCAGGGACAGAAAAGTGCATTAATCACTTGACAGTCACGCGTCTGTCAGGACACAAACAGATTCTGAACACCGTGTGAGGAGATTCTCCTGCTTACAGCTTGCTCTTTTCATGGCTCTGGCAGTCCCAACCATTACTTTGCGTTGCAATTTCATTTAAGCCTAAGTCACAACTGCCCTTGCAGTGGATACAGGCTGTCGGCAAAAAAAGGGCAAACCTGTACAGGGCATGTTGGTGGCCCCCGTGAAATATCAAGGTCAAAGACCAATCCCTGAGCCTGTAGAGCAAAAATGTTTATGCATTTTTTACTAACAGCGTGATATGATTAGAAGGCAAACTCTTACAGAACACGTAATGCTACGTGCACATCGGGCTTGTGTGGCACATTCGAGAACATGCTGAAAGAGCATTCCTAAAAGATGCTTTTAGCAAAAATATTCACACAGGGCTGCCCCTACCGGAACCCCCTTGTGCTATTCTAGGCACGTTAATGCTGGGAGTGAGGTCATCTGGAACCCACATGACAACGCGCTGAACTTCAAAAAAATAAGAAAAATCACTGGTGTTCCTAGCAGACATCAAATCCTGTTCACCTTTGTCAGGGAGGGATAACACATCAGCGTAAGAGGGTGGGTCAGCTGGACTCCAGACCACAAGGGATACTAACACATGTACTCACAGTATGAAGAGGTTTGGTGTGAAACGTCAAAGTGGTGTAAATCTCATGAATCTTGCTCCAGGCTTTTTTTTTCACAGCTTTTTTCTGATATGTGAAAGACTTGGAGTCATAAAATTCCAGCCAGGCACAAACCCAATTATTAATTTCTCCTTTATAATCAATTTTCAAATGGTTGTTACTTCTGTGTTTTCTAATGCACACTACCCATACATCACGAATCTGAGTCTCTGATTAGTTCAACTGGTGTAACTTTTGTGGTCCATGCAATGGTGAGATGGTTTGTGTGTAGAACTCCAAGAAAAACTTAAAAACTTCCTTGGCAATTCCTGAACGCAAGAGTTTTGAATGCAGAAGCTCGAAATGCGCAAGAAAATGCATTTACATAGACTTGTGTTTGGAAGTGGCCACTTGAATGTGCATTTCCAATCCATGGATGAATGTAGCTTGAGAGTAAGGGTGAAATAGGGGCGACAGACACGTGTGTTCTACCCCCAAACCCTGCCCATTATGCAAGGAGCCTGTTAGTGCCGTTCAAGTGATAAATGTATGCAATGCTTTCTACACAGTCTAATTTAAGAGATTAAACAATCAGACAGTATGTGTGAGTCTCCTATGGGCACTTACTGTACATTAGAAATGTGTGTAACTTACATTATCCTCATAGAAACTGCAAGATTCACTCAACACATGCACGTCAACAACAGCACGACACACCTGTGGTCTCCTTAAGATGTGGTCGCTCCTGTCTATGACCCTCCTTGTTCAGGTCAACCCTCGTACAAGAACACGTAACTAAGATTAAACGCAAGTCTTCCAAAAGTCTGAAATCTCTGGGAAAAAAAAACGTTCATCAAATTGAATCAAGCAGAGAAAAAAACTGTCTCCTTTTAGTTCATCAAAAAAATTAGCAAGTTTTTCCTGGGGGTACCCTGGATCTGCACGACATTTGGTTGGACAGGCTCCAGCAACCACCTGACCCAAAAGATATTAGGCAGGTTTGGAAGATGGATAAATGATATTTAACATCAAATAACAAATCTTAAGTGAAATGTTCGTGCAATTAAACAGGTGGCAAAGAGCAAAAAGTTCAAATAATTCAGATCCTTAAAAATGTCTTCGAAATGGCTCAGAACTCGCCTGAGGCCGAGAAATCGGATGGAGAACAATTTAACAATAACGCAGAGAACAGCAGGATCCCTGAAGGCTGTGATCAACTCTGCATTCCACAATGGTGCTTGTGGATAATCAAGTGTTTGCCAGCTCCAAACTGTTGTCTCTTCTTTAGAGGGGTTTGCATTAACCCGGGACCTCCAAAAGGAACCCTGAATTTAATGGACATTTCCAACAAACACAATCACGTTTTTACAACACCTGTTTGACATTTCAAGATCAAAAAATGAAGAAACTTTTTCTGTTGTTATTTATAAAAAAGGTTTCAAATATGAATGTCTTTGTTTAAATAAGTAAATGTATTATAAATATAAATTAAAAAAGGCCTTCTCACCCTCCGTGGTGGTTTCTCACCCCAGCTCAGGTCCTCTACCAGAGGCCAGAAGCTTGAGGATCCTACTCAGATTCTTCGCCATTCCTATCACTGTACTTTCTAGACTAAGATGTCTAAGATATTTTTTTCAGCTTTTAGCTCTGGTGTTTTCATTCTTTTGACTGTAACTCTTTAACCATCTAAGCAATTAACATGTCTCCGACGGATTCTAAAGCGGGGAAAAGCAGCCTTACGTTGTGTTCACACCGGGATCAGAAACACACATTCAAGTGATCAGCTCCAATAAAAAGCCTTCGCAAACGTTTCTCTCGTTTCATGGTCAAAACTCGCACATTCACACATTATTACGCAAGTTTTTAAGTCAGTCTAAATTGTTCTCACTTGAGCTGGAATCTGGCTGAAACTGTTTGGCTGGAAACCTCCAATATTGCTCACTGTTTTTAATGCACCCATAATATTAGGTTGGAATGTGAGAGGCTGTGAGCGGGAAAACAGAGAGCTCTCAGTCACAAGGAGAGGAAAGGGATGGTGCCAACAGTCCTGCTCACAACTCAGAGGTGAATTTCTAATGAAGTACTGCTGCTCTGCAGAAACTATGTCCTAGAAAACAGCTTTTGTGGTTTTGATTATAAAACAGTGTCATCGTCATTAAAAGACCACTGGGAACGCTTTTACAAGAGATCATAAGATGATTGGAGTGGGTCTTTTGAGGGCATAAAAGAATGATCTGTGTTGATTCTTTCAATGTGTTAACAATCTTACCAGTCCTAGTAAAATTATACAAAATAGCAACTCAGAAACAAACACTTAGTCTTTTTTTAAAATAAAAGTTTATGTGGAAAAATATTTGTTCTTTTATAGAAATAAAATCTGGTTTAAAAAGTCTTAGTTGAGACAGTAAACATGATAGCTCTTTTCAAATCTTTTTAGGCTGGTGAATTAGTCTCATTATTGGTTTTCTCAGGTTTTATTTCTGAAAAATGAAAAACAGAATCTACTCTTTCCTGAGAATAATCAGGCAGAGCAGCTTTTGTTACCCCGCTCCAGTCCCATGATAACCCAAAGCCACTACGTTCTCCACAGTAATGAAGCCGAGCCTGATTGTTATCACATCATTTCTGCACTTGTGACTTCTCTCACATTTTTGTTTGTTTCTGTAAAGTAGAAGTCGCCGGGAACAGGAATAGCCAGCATCAGAGGATGGCAGTGGCCAGAGCTTCTATGAACGCCTAAATTCTGGACTCTTGTTATCTTATTCCAGCAGCATTCCCTTTCTTTCAGCCTCTTGCAATCCACTCTGTGCAAATTGACATATTTTCTTTGCCCTTATTATAGAATTTCAAAATAATTTGATTTCTGTCAGGAACGAGGGAAAAGAATTGCAGAGGAGCTACAAGTCTCAACCCAATTAGTGACCTCGTTCACAGAGCTCATCCTCCATTCTTTCCCTCTCCTTCCCATTCATTGTGCCACCCCTCATATCCCTCCATCCTCCCAGCAGTTTCTTTTCAGTGGACGTTCTATTCTCTCTCGTCTCGGCTCTCTCTGCTCAAATGAGTCCATTTCGCCAGGGGCATGAGACCACAGTGGTTAAAACAGATCGGGGAGAGGTTATATTAGGACTGTGGAGAGACAGAAAGTGAGACAGGCATCAAACAGCTGGGCGATGACTGCGTGGCCTATTTTACATCAGCGAATTGGTGAACAGGGAAGTCTCAAGGCACACTCAGCTGGCAGTATTAGTGATATTAGTCTAATAAAGTCATGTGGAGCTGCCTCACTAATAACCACAAAAAGAGGAGATACAGTATGAGGTCCTGATGCCATGGGAATATGGTTATGGAAGAAATTACATATTTTAACCAGAGGATTGCAAAAAAGAAAATGCAGATGGGATTATGAAATGTTCTGTCTCTTTTCCTTAAGATGCCAATTGTTAATTACCCATCCATTTATTTTCTGAAACCGCTGAAGTCCTTTTGGGGTCAGAGGGTTGCCACAGCCAACCCAACAACTAATCACAAGTACTTTCTTATTGTGGTAAATGACTAAAATATTTCTAGCTGCAAGTATCTACTTTTTGGTGCATTATCTACATAGGTGACTGGAGACCCAATTCCAGCAACTATCATTCCAGTGTTCTAATGGTAAAATATGTTTGCTCAACGTGACAGAAAGCTAACAAATGATTAGAAAAAAACCTTTGTGCAATCATGTTAGCACAGCTGTAAACAGCTTGGCTGTTTGAGAATCCATAAAACTGACCTTCCTTTGAATAGGTTGAGTATCTGGAGCATCACATTTGTGGGGTTGATTAACCCTTTGGAACCTAGTGCCTAAAACTCAGTTTTTGTCTTTTTTTGAAGTTACCACTGTATTTTCAATTTGAAAGACTACTTGCTTGCATATTTGGTATATATTTAATCAACACAACCTCGCCTATGTGACACTCCCTTCATTTTGTCATTTTTCCCTGTTGTATTCACACACTAGACATAAATTCATGCAGGCCCTACTGCACAACTGAGTAAGAAGATAAGCAGATTAGAGAAATAGATGCCTCATAGGTCCTCAACTGGTAGCTTCATTAAATAGTACCCGCTACACGCCAGTGTCAACATCTACAGTGAGGAAGTGACTTTTGAAACTGGCTAACAACAAAAAAAGATGAATGGGCAAAAGAACAGAGAGATTAGACAGAGGAAGTTTGGAAAAAATTGTTATTGTCGGACGTGTCAAAGTTTTAGGATGCTGGAATATGCTGGAATGGTGCCTGACGCCATCTGTCAAGCAAGGTGGGGGATGTCATTTTGTCTTTTGGTTTAGTCTGCTGCTGCATTCTGAGAAGTCGACAAAACAGCTTGAAATTGTCATCCAGATGCAACAGCAGCTTGTTTGGTGAGGTGGTTCAAAAAAGGGCCAGGAAAACAAACAACCAAGAAAAACCCAATTTAGTAACTAACTAGCCCACTGCTATAAGCACGTTCTTCTCAGTACATCAAGTTGACTGACAGGTCCTGTTCCAACCTTTTACACATTGATTTCTCTTCAGGTTTACATTGGAAGCTTTTTGTGTTTCCTACTTTAAGTGTAAACTGCTCATAACTTTTTTTCCCTTTGGTTTACTTCTCTATTTAATCCACTGGATAATCTGTCGATATCCACACTGTAATGAACTGTAGCAGGGTTCATTTGCAAGTGAACCAAGACTCCATTTTCATTTGAACCAGAGTTATGTGTCTACACCAGAGTTGAATTAACTGGACAAGTCAGCACAGGGCTTTCATCTGGGATAAGTAATAACATTTTAGTGTTGACCAGTGTCCCTGGCCACCACCTCTAAGCCTGTCCTTGGCTTAGAGGCCAGGCTTGGTGTCCTTGGACCAAATCATCAGACCAAATCAGCCAAATCATTTAGAGTAAAAACATAAAATGGCTTCAAAAGCAGTTCCAGTTTTTAAAAGGGGGTAAGATATATTTCGTTTCATTTTCAGTTACTATAGAAAACAAAGGATGGACATCTTTGCCCCATGCAGTAAATGATTCAAGCATGCACACCGGTTTCTTTTTGTGCGATGCACGCATTCAATTGCTTGTTTACATAAATAACTAATTAGCCTCTCATGTCAGAAACTGAGTTGATGAGAGCGTTGGTGAGCATTGGTGAAGACGACTTGCCAAAGTTCAATCTCCCCATTGGAGCAGTGATTAAAAGGGATTTTGAAACTTGGTTTGAACCAAGTCCCCGCCCTCAAAAGGTACCCAATGGTGCAGTTTATCAAAAGACAACCGAAGGCAGGCTATAACAGGGGAACGTTTTCCCTTAACTTCCATCTTAAAAACTTGATAGAAACCATCCAAATCTTTGTTTCAGAAGCTTATTTTGTTTTTCTGCTTTGTTTATTATTGACTACTTACAACTTTACTTTATATGAACTTATAACTTTTAACTTTTTTTAAAATCAACTGTCTTGATGGCTTATTGACTGGCTGGTTGATTGGTTGGTTGGTTGGTTGACTGGTTAGTTGGCTGGTTGGTTGACTGGTTAGTTGGATTGTTGATTGGTTGGTTGGTTGGTTGGTTGGTTGGTTGACTGGTTAGTTGGCTGGTTGGTTGACTGGTTAGTTGGATTGTTGGCCGGTTAGTTGGGTGGTTGGTTGGCTGGTTGGTTGTTTGGTTGGTTGGTTGGTTGGTTGGTTGGTTGGTTGGTTGGTTTATCAATGAGTGGACACAATAAAACATCAAACCAACTTTGTATCACCCAATTGCCCTTTTCTGATATTGATGAGTTGAGTGCAGTAAATTGAATAAATGCATTTTTAATGTGTGACATCCAAAATCCTATGGCACATCCCACATAAATACTGGCGAATGTGGGCCACGGTTTACCCCAGCCATTACAATCTGGCATCTACATATGCAGCCACATCAGTGTGGACAGGTCTTATCCAAAGCTGGAAGTGTAGTGCATCATAGGAGGAGCAGATTGAAGCCCAAAATCATACAAAAAGTATTGTTTTTAGATAAAAATCTATGAATTAACTTAACAAACACATTTTCCAATTTATACTAACAAGAGAAGAAATGAGGCATTGTTACTATCACTGTTGCACAAGCACCTTATTTTCCCTCTCTCTATTTCATTAGACATAAAGTCCTTCTTAACGGGTTTTTTTTTAAGTTTTGCTGATTTTATATTACATAACCAAATGTTATCAAAAGAAAAATGATCAGTTTGAATAAATATATTTCATTGAGTTCTTTGTAAAAAAAAAAAAAGGAAAACGTGATCATTGAGAGTAATTCCCTCGTTGCATGGTCAGCAGCCAGCCAATGGTGTTGTTCAGCCGTCTCAGAAACCTCCTCTTATTGTGTCGAAACACCGCTGTGTCAACTTGACTCAATATTTCATGACGCTTCGTTTTTAACATCTCGATCAGGACCGGCCATGAAGGGTTTAAAGCTAAGGCTTGGTGGTGGAAACCTATTTTGATAAATCAAATGACCCGACAAGGAAGAAATGAAAACCAGACCTTTAAATGGACAGATGAGTTTAAACTTGAATTAGAAAAGCTGTGAAGAATTACATTTGAAAATACTGGACCTGATGTGATTGTGACAGAGAGAAACAGAACACTGTAAAAACCAAAAAAACACAAGTCAAAATAAATCAGACTAAGAGACATATTCCTCACACTTTGCTGGATTTAATGTTATTCCTAAGAAACTGAAAGTCTCTATACAAACAAAACACTAAGCGGTGGAGTAAAACTCTGCTGTTTATTTTTACCTTACAGTACTGGGGAAATTATATTTGCAGTTTCAGTCCTCTCTTTAAACTTTTCTCCAATTTATGTGGATGTATTTTCCATTTAAGATCATAAAATTATGCTCTCATTTGCAAAAATCTAGCTAGGGGCAGTCATGTTTCCCATATGCAATCTAACAGCAAAAACAAGCTTTTGCTATACATTGGTTTAATGGAAACAGCTCACTGGATACTCCTGACCTTATTTTGTATAAATGGTAAATTATCTTCAATGATTATTTCCCACAGTTGAGATGAATCACCAATTAGATGTTTTTTTTGTTTTTTTACCTTTCCAGCAGTGCAGGTTGACAAACACAAAAATAAACATCTTGCATTTTACAGGTTTAAAAAGTAAAAGCTTCATTTTGACAGCAATTCTTGCATTAACTTGGCGACGTGGGCAGCAGAAGACACAGTTATAGCATAAAATGATGGTTTTTGTCTTTCTGTGTAGATGTCATTTACAATGCACAAAAGACAGAGAATGTTAAAAGGTCTGATTTATTTATTTTAAAAAGCTCTACAAAAGCATTGTCCGTGTCTGAGTTCTGAGATCAAGAGATCATTCAGAGACTCTCCTGGTAGGGTGAGCTTCACCATCTTTTGCTGGAGCTGCATTTGAACAAAGGGTGCTTTCCGCACCGACTTCCATGTCTCTGTGACCCAGTTTGCATTATTCAGAGAGAGGAAAATAAAAATAAGAATGAAACTAGAAGATATTTTATTATTGTCTCAATGAAAATAAGAAAAATATCATAAACTTGTTGCTCCGGTAATGTTAGTTTGGGGGTGTTAGGGGTGGTAAGCATGGTAAACATGTAAACACACAGAGCTCTCACCCTTGGCTCACACCGCATGTGTTCTGGCTGCTGTGCCGACGCCAGAGTCTTTATATAACATGAAAAGTGTGAAAGTCACTCCCACTGCATCCGCTCTGGTCCGGTCTGACCTCAGTGATGGCTTCCAATTTTTTTTGGACACTTAAGCTGAACTGTAGCACTTTATTGTGAAGTTGGAGCATTTTTCAAAATAAAACCTATTTTTTTGCTGTACTTGCTTTGCTGTACTCACTGTTGTAAACATTGCACCATTTCTGCTGACACAGGAGTCTCAAAGTGTGTGGTAGAGCGTAATTTCGCCAACATAACACCATGGACGGCGAGAGGCTGATCACAGAGATCCAGAATTACCCGATCCTTTATGATACAACACACTATTTTTATAAAGATAGCAACAAAAAGAACAGAGACTGAGCTATCCCAAGCTGTTGGACTTGATGGTGAGTTTATGTAACATGGACATTCACACTCAGATTAGAAAGTAAAGAAAAGTACACCCACCTTTGTAAATCCATTGACTGAGGGTGAGTCACGCAGAAAAAGAAGTGTTGTGAATGTACTGCGAAATGAGGGTTTGTTTTCTATGGCGTCATATTTAAATGGCGGTTTCTCGCGTGAACCTATGTGAGTTCAGAAGTCCTTGAGGTTTGCAGCAGAGGCTGCTTGCAGAAGGACCGCAAGCAATCCGTAGTCAGTGTGAGTTACCGACCGTAGCAAACCGCTCTGCAGCCGCACCGGAGCCAGACAGCATGCGGTGAGAGCCCAGGGTCAGTCCCCAGGAGAGGAAGGGGGGTTGCTTCCCACCAACGGTCCTGCCTACACCTCAGAGGTGAATTTCTACTGAACTCCTATGGCTCTGCAGAAACTATGTGCAAGAACTTGACACAGGTTTTATGATTTTGGCTAAAAACGGCATAATCATAAATCAAAAGACCACTGGGAGTGCTTTTACAATGAATCAAAAGATGATCAGAATGGGTCTTTAATGTTAGTACAATCAGTCAGTCTGAAATGACCAACTATTAGTTAGTAGATTTAGTGTTGTACTTTTTATCCATTGTTGATAAAACTGTCAAAACTTTTTGATTGGAAATGCCAAAGACATCAAAGAACTGCGTGTCCTTACTGTAAAGTCTGTCAATGACATCTTCCTTCTCTGAGGTTACGATAAATGACTAAACAAAGCCATTCTTTGTTTTTAGAATTCCTCCCCAGCAGCTGAGGATCTCACTTCTAAGACTGTAGCCGAACTATTTTGATTTGACAGCGTCTATAAGGAGACTTCAATTGCCAATATCTCTCCACAAGTTAAGCAACTTCACAACAAAGGCTCATTTGTTCCTCCCCACCTCGAAAGCTGCAACACCACGGGGAAATGGGTGTTTCTTTGATACTTTCATTATCACCGGCTTCTCAGGTTGAAAACAAACCCGACAGAAAAGCCAGCCGATGCAGAGAAAAGTACTGCCTGTGAAATCTCTTCCCGCCTCAGACTCAAGAGACCCTTGGCTCTATGCTAAAAAGAAACCCATTTCTTCTATGATTTAATTTTCTGCTTGAATCGCAGGATGAAAAAGTAATCATACACGCGTATGCTGACATTTAGAGGAGTTGTCATTCTAGAATTACAACTTCAATAAGGGTGCATGCCTCTGTTGGGCTCAGATTAGACTGTCCATCTTAAAGGTCTCATCCCACCAAGGTAGGCTAAGAGTGAGAAAAATAACATACATGACAAAGCTTTCAGTCTTCTTTCACTCAATGGAGGGATTTGGATCAGTGTGCTGGCTATTTGGTGGAGAAAATGTTTAACAGCCCACAAATAGGACTGCATTCAAATCACACATAGAAGAAAAAGAAGTGAAAACAGGAGCATGGACTTTTCACTAATGGAACAGTCCAAGCCAGAGATAATTTAGTCTCTCAAGCAGACTTCCTTAGATGGCTTTCATGTCTTAGTTACAAACAGTACTGGAATGGCTGGGAAATCTTGAGTTGAAAAGTCAGCCACCATAAAGGTTTATAGCAACAATTTCATGATTGTATGTCTTTTTCTGATAAGAATGTATGCCAACTCTTTAGTGTAGACTTACCAGCCACTTGATTAGGCACACCTGTCCAACTGCTCTCTCTAGGGTTTACAGAGAATGGTTCAAAAAAGAGAAACTATCCAGTGAGTGGCAGTTCTGTCGATGCCAGAGGGTACCACTTCTGTCAGCTAAGAACAGAAAACTGAGGCTACAATTCACAAAGGATCCTCAAAACTGGACAATAGTCGATTGGAAATACGCTGCCTGGTCTGATGAGGCTCCATTTCTGCCACATTCAGATGATAGGGTCAGAATTTGGCATCACCATCAACCCCTTGTTACAACCGAGGTCTGCAGAAGAGCATCTCTGAATGTACAACACCTCCAACCTTGAGGCAGATGGACTTATTATCTTAGTACCAAGCATGGTTACAACACCACCGCCTACCAGAGTATTGTTGCTGACCATGTCCATCCCTTTATCACCACAATGTACCATCTTCTGATGCTACTTCCAGCAGGATACGGCTCCATGTCATAAAGCTGGAATAATTTCAGACTGGTTTCTTGATTATCACAATAGATTCATTTGACCTCCACAGTCACCAGATCTCAACCCAATAGAACATCTTCGGGATGTGGTGGAACAGGAGATCAGCATCATGGATGTTCAGCCAACAAATCTGCAGCAACTGTGAGATGCTTTCATGTTAATAGGGACCAAACTCTCTGAGGAATGTTTCCAGTACCTTGTTGAATCAGTGCCAACAAGGATTAAGGCAGTTCTGAAGGGAAAAGGGAGTCCAACCTGCCTAATAAAGTGCCTGGTGAGTCTATTTTCTAATTTTGATGAGGAACTATATTTTTACCTTGTAAATATCATCTAGTGACAACATTGTAATACATTTTTGACAAATGTTTTGAGTTTTAGCTGACCTTAACTGTGTTTTACTTCATGCAACTAAAAGAAGTAAGTTTATGCATTTTTTTGTTCCAAGACAGCTGTTTTGTGAGGTCACCACAGGGTAAACAACTATCGGATCAAACTGCACACTTTCTACATTTAAAATAAGACATTTTCTGTGATGAGATAGTATTTTGCACTCTCACCTCCCTGCGTGAAGGGTCTGGTTGCAATCCAGACTGGGACCTTAATGAGTAGAGTTTGCATTTTCTCCCATTGCATGAGTGAATTTTCTCTCGGCACTCCGGTTTCCTTATCCAGTCGAGAAACATGCTTCATGCTTCATTGATTATTGTAAATTGGGTGTGAGTGTGTGTGCATGTACAGCCCTGTTACATGTACTGGGGACCTGTCCAGGGTTTACCCCACCTTCACCCAAAGGGAGCTGGGATAGGCCTCAGCAACCCAGTGAGTGAGCCTGAAAGAAATCAGAAGATGGATGGTATAGTATGTCAGGGTTTTTGGCTGCTCCTCCAGCACTCTCTTTTTTTTCCTTCCTACAGACTTCCTGTACTTTAATTACACTCATGCCGTTTACCAGAGTCTAGTATCATTTAAGGTTTTGTTGGAGCCCACTACACACAGATCCTCCATATGTTGGAACCCTCCAGAACAAGTCAAGTCTTCGTAGCTTTTAGACTGACTCTCTGTCACTCATTTGGATCTCATTGTAGCTTGTTTGCTTTGCCATATTTCCACAGTGTGCAGACTAATATTAGAACCACATTTTTAAATTCCCATCATTCCCAATCATCTTTTGATCTGTTTTCAAATTGTGCACAGTGCTCTTTTAATTATAATTAGGACATTTTTAGCTAAAATAGAAAAAAAACTGTCGTTTTCTAGGACATACTTTCTGCAGAGCAGCAGTTGTTCGTTAGAAATTCACTTCTGAAATGTGGGTGGGACCATTGATGGAGAGTAAGCGTGCACTCATTTACCATCAGCCCTTTTGTTTGTGCTCTCCCGCTAGCTTATAACCCCTCACACCTCCAACTTAACATTTGCATTGCACCAAAAATAGCAAACAATATTAGATTTATCCAGCTGTACAGTAAGTGGATATGTCAGAATGGAGCGGAGCAGGGAACTTATAGCTCGCCGATTGTAGTTTGCAGGGACGTGAACAGGATTTCAGAGGGGCAGGGGCTTAAAGTCAGAAAAGAGAAACAAAAACACTTTTTTAAAATTTGTTTAAACAATAGGAAAATTAAGTAACATTTTAGAATGAAGTACTAATGGATAACTACTCAGCTACGTGATCTGTGTAGGTGAAATAGATACAATTGTCATTTTAATTGTAAACAAATTATTGTCAAATGAGTTTGTTCACTTTATCATAGACTTGGACGAGATCTAAAGCACTGAAACACTGGAGGTTAATTATTTTAGCATTGTGGTGCAGACAGAAGCAATGTGAGTCAAGTTTAATGCAGATGGTAATATTTCAAACACAGATATCCTAAAATGTTTATTCTCAGAATGCTGCAGTTGTTCGTAATATTTAGTTGTTATCAAACTGTTGTTGTGTGGATTTTGTGATTTAGTTTGGTTTTTCTGTGAAGTTTTTGGTAATGTTCTGTCTCCTGTCAGTCATGTTGATCATGATGAAAAGCTGTCCTCAGTGTACAGAAGTGTCTGGTTTTCAGTTCTACATTGTCAGGTCATCTGCTTTATCCCTTTTTTGTTTATCCATGGATTTTTGTCCTGTTTTAGTTTATTTATTCAGTGTTTACGTTTCTGACACAGAGCCTTGTTTATTGAATTTTGGAGCCTATGTCTCCAGGTTTTGACAGCTGCATCCAATGTGACTTTTGTTCTGTACTGGAATTTACAGGCAAACAAAACAACACTAAAACCCATACAGTCACTTGATTATCATTCATTCATCTTCTTTTTTTCCCTTTCAGGGTCACGGGGCTGCTGGAGCCTAACCCGGCCACTCATGGGCGAAGGCAGGGGACAAAGGCAGGGGACACCCCTGCAGGTCGCCAGTCTGTCGCAGGGCCACAATCACACACCCATGCACACTCACATCCACACCTAGGGACAATTTAGAGTGACCAATTAATCTATGAGGCATGTTTTTGCTTCATGGGTGGGTCGGGGGGAAGCCAGAGTCCCCACGCATGCATGGGGAAAACACGCAAACTCCACACAGAAAGATCCCACACTGTTTCAAGTCTTGCTGTGAGGCAAAAGCGCTAACCACTGCGCCACTGTGCAGCCCCACTTTATTAACAAATAAATAAACAAACTTTTTTTTGTAAAATGGCACAATGGGGATAACACCGTTTTTTGTTTGTTTTTTCATCCAGTATTTTCATTTATTAATTCACTTTATTAACAAATAAATGAAAATACTGGATAAAAAAACCCTGCATGATCCCCATTGTGCCATTTTACAAAAACGTAACCTGTTAAGCTGCGAGAACAATATTAATAACATAAAACAGTCTGTTTTATAAAATCATTAGTGGTTTGTCGTTGCCTCCATTCAACCAATTTGTCCAAATAAGAAGTACCTCTCAAAGAGTAACACGAGTATTGATGGAGACTGCATAATTCTTCTGCAAAGAAGTGCCTTCAGTCAGAGCGCCTTCTCAATAACAGCAGTGAAAGAATGGAACACCTTCCCACAAAGTTTTAGAGAAGCAACCACTGTTTAAGAAGGAAAACTGGCTAATTGAAGCAAACTTTATGGAACTTTATTATTTTTTAATTTTAATATCCCTCTCCCGCCTTTGCCTAATCGGTAATTGTCTTTCATATTAAATTCAATTATTTGTAATGTATATATTTTTTTTGTTTATTTATTTTAATTGATTGTCTGATTGTATTTTGCTGTATATTTTTTTATTGTTATTTAAGATTTTTTTTGTTTTTTTTTTTAGCTTTTTAGGTGAACATTTAAAAAATCAGTCTGGGAACAACACATGAAAAATTGCTGCTGGGCTAATTCTGGCTCATTGCATTTAAGGCCTTTAATATGCACTGTCCCTGAGAAATTAAAAAAAATTGGATTGAATGATAAATGTTATCTCAATTGTGTTTCAATCTGATCAGATCTGCAGCTGTACTCTCCAAGAACCAATTTTAAAACTTTAAAGGTCTTCTGTCTTGCAATCAGCCTGCTCACATCCAAATGCTCCTCTTTCTTCATTTGAACTCTTTATCTTTGTCCTTCAGCTACATGCTGGCCTTCTATGTTTTCTGACTTGCCTGAAAAGGGTGACCTCTTTTTGGGTCTGACCATATTTTCTGTTTCTGTCTGAAAATTGTATAACATTTTTAAAACATTTTTTTAACTAAATTTAGAATCTGACTATCAGACTTCTGATTGCTTGTCTATTTGGAGTTTTTGTGTATAGTGTGGATTCATGAAGTGTGTTTGTTTTGCAGAGATTATAGTTATTCAAGTGCTTGTGTTTTCTATTGATGTGAAGGATGTCATTATTTTTTATTGGAAAGATTTTAATTAGAAGTCACATCTTTTTTTATCTGAATTTGTATTATACCTATGAGTAAGCTTCTGATTTTCTGCAGCCCATGCAATTTTAGAAGCTGATAGTTAACCACTTGGAACATTTTACAATCGCTTATCTGTTAATCAATAATAGATCTGATGACAAAGACTCCTCCAAAGGCAAATCTACAAGTTCTAGGACAGAGTGCAACTGGTGAAATGGTCAATGAGGAATCCAATGAGGGATGAACAGTACTGGGAAAAGAAATTCAATTTCTTATGTTTTCATAAACATGTTATTTCACATGCATTATTATTTACTGACTTTACTTTTTCTGTTTAAGATCAGTTATTGGGGAAAATGTGCAATTGTTTTTTTGAGTTACTTGAAATGAGTTTATTATAAACATGATAAGATACTTTAAAGTTGTGTGGGCAGCAGTGGTCCAGCGGAAGAGCGGTCGACCTGTGATCAGAAGATTCCCGCCTTGTCAATACATGTGTCAAAGTGTGCTTGGGCAAGACACCGATCACAACATTGCCTCTGGTGGAAGGTTGGCACCAGTGTTCGGCAGCAAAGCCCCATCAGTGTGTGAATGGTACTGTGACTGTAAAGCACTTTCAGTCTCCAAGGAAGGTAGAAAAGTGCTTTACAACTATATGCTATTTACCATTTTACAGCTTAAAGACCCACTCCAATGAAAATGGTACTTTTGGTAATATGTTCTTACAGATGCCTGATCCCAACCCAGAATGTCCTACTCTGATCACCTTTTGATCTGTTGTAAAAACTTTCACAGTGGTCTTTTCATCATGATTATGCAGTTTTTAGCCCAAAAAAACTGTTTCGTTTTTTTAGGGCATCGTTTCTGCGGAGTGGCTACTGCTCGGAAATTCACCTCTAGATTGTGAACGTGATCATTTACACGGAGTAAGCCTTATCTAATTTCTTAAGATCCCCTTGTTTACACTCTCCTGCTAGATTACAACACCAAGTTAAAATTATCGGTGTAACAAAAATGGCAAGCAATATTGGAGCTATCCAGTCATACAGTTTTGAGCCAGATACCAGCTCAGACGAGCAAACAAAGATGTTAATGAGCAAACGTTTGTGGCTTCTGTCCATGTTCTGGATTCAGGTCTTGTTGCAAAGTTCCAAACAAAGAAGGATCTATTTGTCTGCAAGTGGGCGCATCAGAATGAAGCAGAGCAGGTAGCTTGTGGCCTGGCATTGTGGGTTCTACATCACTCCTGATTCATCTGCTGCCAATTCTACACGATAAAAAAAAAAAAAGAAATCAGAATGCAGTTTTAATATTTTTTTTCTTGTACATGTCAAAAACAGCATTTTCAGCATTTTTATTTTAACCGGTCTTTAAAGGAATAATTTAACAATAACAATATATCTTTTAGCAAAAAAGTAAATAGTTGTGACCGAATTCTATTATTTTAATCGGTTTTATTTCCCACAAAAAGTTTGAAACCATATTTGTTTTTTTGCATACCCAGAAAACATTTTGACAAAGAACGATAAAGGGATTATGGAATATGACAATAAAAAATGTGAGAATCTAAACAGTAATATGTAGGTTAAGTCTTTTTGCAGCTGCATCGTTTACAAGGAGTTGATGAAATATTATTATGGGATCATTCTGCTTGTATCATCATGTGACTATAATTTCTATTGCAGCTGAAAAACAGTGGGATCAAGAAAATAGAGCAACACTTTAAAAACAAGGAAAATGTAGTTAAAAAATATAATTTCTATTTTTAGATTTACAGCCGTGTTTATCATTTTTTGACAATATAGTAATTTCCTACAAACTAAACCAAATAAAACCAGACTTGGTCATGACATTTTTAGTGACTTCTTTATTAGGCTAATTTATCACATTTACTATTGTTTATTATACTCATGTTCTCATGCTATCTGCAACTAGTTTATTATTTTGTACTTTTTGGATTATATGTTTCATTGTGTAGCATTTGTATATTTCTCTAGTACCCCATGATAATCTTCATGACACATTTCTTTTTGAACTGTTTGGACCAGGTGGTCACTTGATGTACAAAAGTTAACTAAACTGTGAGATGAATCAATTCAGTGATTTAAACAAGGGTTATTAATCATTTCCAAGTAAGCTCTGGCGTGAATCACTGCAGACACACCAAATGTGTTTAATAAAATGTAATAAAGGAAAGTGGAAAATGATAGCATGATTGAATTTAAAGAAACAGGAGTCCTGAAAAGGTGTAATAATATTTTATAGGTAAATGTAGCTTGAAGAGGTGTAGCCTATTGATGCATTAAAAACCTGTTTTCTTCATAAGAAACACATTTATATTGTTTTTTTTAATTAGGTATGAATTTCATGAAATACCTGTATATCATTATTACATTTTTATTTTATGGCTAGAAAAAACAGGAACAAATATTTGCAAATGATTGCAACAAATCCCTTCTTAATATGCCTTCATTTTAAAAAGCAAGGTTTTCTGTTATCCTTTATTTGTATTCAGATTGAGTTTTGTCCTGTGTCATCATTGTTTTCAGCATGTCTGAACATCCTGATAAATTTCTACCTGACTTGCTGTATCTGCCTTCGTCACTGAATATCGTCTTGAGTACTTCTTATCTGATAAGCAGGATTACCTCAAATCCTCCACATTCTCAAGTTTTTGGAAACAGGGTCAGATTTGGTGAGGGGAAAATGTGAGAACCAATCATTCTGCCTGCATTCTTTGAACCCTTATAATAAGATTAAATGCAAAATAAGTATTTTACAATATGTTTTTTGCAATTGGATACTTTTCAATTGTTCACATAGAGCAGAGTTGGACTTTTAAAAATCAAAATCAATATAGAGCACAGCTATCTAGTGCCTCGGATTTTAAAAGCAATCTTGACGTCATGCTCATTTTTATTTAAAAAAAACGCCAACTATGACGTTCATCATTTGCCAAAGTAAAAATGTTTGTAAATATGGAGAGTTACAAAGACTGTTCATGAATTCACTCTGTTCTGATGATGAAAACATGGATTATTTATTAAAAACAAACAAAATACATTGTTTCCACATGAGAAGGTGTTCAAGCGCAATGCATTGTGGTCTATGTTTGCCAATCTAGTGAGCATCAATGCCCGTTGGTTTCTCACAGAGACTTCTGGGAACACATCTAGGGCACTCGATTTTGGAAGTGGAGATTGAGACAGCTCCACAATTTGGCAAACGTGCAGTACAGTCCAGTAGAGTGCACTGAGTCGTGAAGGAATTCACACCCAACCAAAACGTATGCACAATTATTCTCTATAAATCATCCAAGTTTTCACCATCAGAACACAGACCATTTTCTTCGTGATATGTTTTTCCTTGATATGTTTTTACATCATATCTCATCATATTAGATATTTTTAACAAAGCTGTGAGCATGTGTACAAATTGTGTAAAAATCCAGGGCCCTAGAAAGTGGGGTTAGGAACTAGAGCAGGAATTCGGACAAAGCCTGAAGTTGACTTAAAGGTTGGGTTGTTCCTATAGGGTGGGGGGCAAAGTCCTGTTTTATTTATTTATCTGTGTATTGATTGTTTTTAATGAACCTGTTCAGCTGCACAGCAGAGTTTGGTGTTCTTCGTGATTCTGAGCGCTCATATTCGCTCACTTTCTTCCTGTCTTGTAGGTGTTGAGACTCCCCTCCTCTATCTCTTTTTTTAACGGTTCTCACAAAGTCATCGGGAAGCCACGCCCCCTACAACCTGCGCCAATCAGAAACGCAGTTGTTGCCCACCGGGACCGTAAGCCACGCCTTCCCTTTGCTGCTTCCTGTCTGAGTGAGCCGACAACAGCACTCTGTCTGCGGGGAATCTTCGGCATGGACACTGGCTGCTCACCTCAACTTTTCCGCTCTCTCACGGCTTCATTTAGGCGACATTTACGTCCCGGAAATGGATTGTTGAGCGGAATAAACCAAAGCTGAGCGGCGCGCGACTTGAAGGAACACGTCAAAGCGGAGGCTCGTGTATTTGGTTGTTGAAAGTCTTCGCGGAGGAGAAGAAAAATGCCAGTCGCAACTCTCCTGCCTTTCACCTCTACCCCTAATAGGAAGTCTGTCAGCGCCACTTCGTTCAGGTTGACAGAGAAATTTATCTTGCTGCTGGTGTTCAGCGCCTTTATTACCCTGTGTTTCGGGGCTATTTTCTTCCTGCCGGACTCGTCCAAGCTGCTGAGCGGAGTTTTCTTTCATTCCTCCGCGGTGGAGACCAACACGCGCACCGGTCCGGACGGCAGCGAGCCCGGCTCGGCTGGAAACGACGGCCGGGTGTTGGAGAAAATCCGAAAAGACCACGACAAGGCGTTGCTGGAGGCCAAGGATATCCTGCAGAAGCGGCCAGACGACATCAAAAACGACATCCTCTCTGACAAGAACAAAGTTCCCAACAGTTTGGATCAAAACGGGAAGAAGGGCAACGATTTACCCTCCGTTGAGTATCACCGCCCGCCCGGAGCGATAGGAAGCGAACCCCGGGACCCAGAAACCAGGGAGAGACGGGCCAAAGTCAAGGAGGTGAGCAACTCCGTAATCCCTTCAGCTTCCTATGGAAGGTCCTGATATAAACACAAAGGGTTTGATTTTATTCATTTGTATTAAATATGTTTAGAATTTAAAAACATGTGTCGTGTTTGGAGCCCCCCCTCCCACGAACAACCCGTTAGACCAGTTCCTTCCCTGCAAAAGCAGAATAACTTGAAACCACGACCCATCTTGACCCATATTGTAAACACACCGGATAATCCCTGAAGCGAAGGAGGCGTCGTGACAGGCAGTGACTGTGGTCACTGAACACTGGAAAGCAATCACAGGACGGATGATACAGTGTTTGTTGATATTATTATTAAAGCCTAAATGACTTCTGGCAGTTGATTCATTCCACATCATATGAATGACTTGACATTCAATCTTCTTTACTTGTTTGTTTGTACACATATTTACTTTACACTTGATTATCTTGAAGAAATACGAGGAATCTGGAAAACTTCACTGTTTAGTACCAAGTATTTATCTCTGAGTCACACTGGTTGAACTTTTGGCTAAAGATGTCCTGGATCCATTATAGGTCAGGAAATCGGATCAGATCGATCAGAATATCGACTGAATTAGATCAGTAACCACAAACTACGATATAAATCGAATTATAGCTAAAATGAATAATTACATCCCTAGTAATATTATTTTTAGCAGTCATATTCCTCTAGTTTCTAAGTTAAGCAACATTCACACCACCCTTTGCAACGTGCTTTCAAGCAGCCACTTCCAAGAAAAGTCCATGTAAATGAGCTTTTCGGGCTTCCACATTCGCACATAGCTTTGCAGGTTTTTACAACCGTTTCTAGGCTCTACGTAGAAAATATGTGGAAACGTGGGTTGCAAGTTGAACTAGGTGGAACTTTGACCAAACAGGTGCTCTGATTTGGGATTGATGCCAAGCCTCTTCGAGCTGTAGTTGGCAGACATGTGCTAGTAAACAGTAGAAAAAGAAGCCCTTCCTTGCTTGTCCAATGTGAACACAAAGGGCTAAACACGTGTTGGAAAACACGTTTAGTTAGCGCATTCTTGAACGTGAATCAAAGACCTGATGTGTATGCAGTTGTAGGCAGAAACCAAATTATTTCCTTACCTGTTGTATAACTTTAAAAAGTCATGCTAAAGCAAAAAGTCATTAGTTACATTTAAATGTAAACTTCGGTGCATCGAGCACAACAACGTGAAGAAATGTGTTTCTCCTCCGCAGCACAGCGTGAGGCAGAAAACCCTCTCGGAAGAGGGATACACAGCCTTAAGTCCCTATACTTTCCCCATAAAAATATTTTGGACACCACTAAAGCTCTAAATGCCCCGACAATTGGAAGGGTAGGGAGTAAAGGAAGAATTCTGATTTGGCCTTAGAAAGCAATAGTTCTCTGGTGTTTGTGATCTTAAATTTTAAATAGGGCATTGTATATATATCATTTTTCTTTGGAAGGCAGAGACGGTTGGATCCATTTGCAACTGGTTTATTTAACAAGAGAGAACAGGTAACCGGGTCAAACACAGAGAGCCAAAATACAAGGATAATGCTCAGACTGAATGCGAGGTGGCAATAAGACTTTGCTGGAGCAGAGGGATGAGCAGGCTTATAAAGAGCTGTGTTGATGACTATGATGATGAACAGCTGTGACGGCAGGCTGTGTAGAGTGATGCATGCTGGAAGTTGGAGTGAGGAAAACTGCTAGAGACAGTCACTACTCTGGAGAAGCCTCCCTCTGGTGGCCAGAGGAGGACATGGACGGTTGAATTCTGACTGCTAGCCTTAAATATAAACAGCTGCTCCCACTTAAAGACCCATTCCAATGAAAATGGTGTCTTTGGTGAATTTAATCATATTCTTCAGGCATTGTTCTGACAATGGGAGACTTAGAAGGCAAATGGCGTATACTTGTATTACCTTCCTTGAAGGCTCTAAGCTCTTTAGAGTCACAGTTCCTTTCCCACACACATTCACACACTGATGGCGGCTCTGCTGCTGAACACTGGCGCCAACCTTACATCAGTGGGCAAGGCAGGAATCGAGCCTGCAATCCTCCAATCAGAGGTCGACTGCCCTACTGCTTCACCACGGCCGCTTGAATATAATGAGAAAATTACGATTTAAACTATGTTTCTGAGTATTACTTTATTCAAATCGTGATTGATCAGGAGCAAGCAAAAATGCCATTGGTAAAAGCTTTTAGTTGGTATGTACAAACTACAATCAGCAGGCCACAAACTCTGTGCTTCTCTCCATTCTGATACATGGATTTGGGTTGTGAGGGGCTGTAAGCTAGCGGGAGGGAGTGTAAACAAAGGGAAACAGCACAGACCTACTTTGCATCAACAGTCCTGCCTACAACTCAGAGGTAAATTTATGATTACGCCTGTCAATCTGCAGTATCCATGTCCTAAAAAAACAACACAAGTTTTGAGATTTTGGCTGAAAATGGTATAATCTTAATTAAAAGACCACTTATACAATAGATAAAGATGATCGGATTGGAAAAGGTCACATTTTTAGCATTTGCTGAGTTTGTAAATGGGAAGCTAAAAGTGAGGTAAACTCCCCAAATCTTAAAATGTATCTTCTTTATCACATCTTTAAATAGTTTTTTTTTTTAAGTTTTGTTTTGGTCACAGAGGAAAGAGACCTTAGTAGATGTAGCTAAAAAATGAGCTATAAAGCAATTAAAGGATCATATTTTTCATCTCATTAGGCACTACTAAATACTTTTTATTTTATTTATTTTTTTCAAAAAATGACAGTGCTCCTCGTAATCGTTTGCCTCTTATGGATGACCATACATAGATTGTTCATACTTGGCTCATTGATGTTGTGTCTCATCATTCTGTGCGTCTTTGGGTTTGTGATAAATACGATAAACATTTTTTGCATTCTGCTCGATGGCGCATAAGTCTCTGGGCTTGTACAATTCTTGAGGAATTGATTACTTTTGTCTGGCTGACACTAAATACCTACACCAGTAATCATTAGTAAATGCAGTTGTGTTCATCTCTAAACGCATTTAGTTTTATTGATGTATTTATGTGTACATTTTTTGTTGGACTTTATTTCGACTCATAAGGATCTTCATACAATTTAAGCTATCAAAGTAACTCCTGATTAACCAAGTTGTTGTTTAATAAAACTGCTTGGATTTTTTTCAGGCGTAGCTTTAAAGAATTCTTAAAAATAGAAATAAAATTTTTTAATGAGACAGACATTTTTTTTAAAGAAAATGGGGCACAAACCCCTGTGTACTTTGTGACGTTTAGTGACCTGTTACTGTTCTACCTGTTAAGGGAGCGTTCTCCTTCAGAGATCCCCGATTTGTTCTCATGTTCAGCAACTTCTGACCCACTTTTCTAACAAAGCTAGACAATTATCTCCATTACTAACACTGCTTATGTTTGGGGAGAATCGTCTATTTTAGGTATTGGTATTGTGGGGGTGTTGCTGCTGTCCTGCGACCAGCTAAACCTTTTGTCTGATGGAAATGGGAGTCTGTGGAGGACCTCCGCCTGCCTCATGGTGTGCAGATGAGAGCTTCACTTACTATCACAGAGGGTTTGGAGTGAGGATCAGTGGGGAGGTGGAGGTAAAAATGAAAACACTGGGCGTCAAACAGAGAAGCAAAATATGATCCAAAATAGATAATGGTAGTGTTTGTTGATGGTAGAAGTTCAGGTTTTATCTTGGGCTTTTTGAAATGTTGGGGCCTATTTCTGGATTTAAAAAAAAATCAAATATATGTAATGTTGAATGTATGTTGAAATCTGAAAGTTCATCTTGAAATGATGTTTTTTCTGTTGCAGTTTGTCAGCGGGTGTTACATTTTTGTGGTATATGAGAATCTTTTTATTCTATTGACTGAGTGATCCCTCCAGTCTGGCGTTCTAAATAGGAAATATCCGCTGGCTACAAAAAGCTAAAATCCCATAGACGTCTATATGAAAATCAACAGCTATAACTCAGTCCTTACATTTGTCAAAATAAACCATTCTTAATCTGATACCTGTTTTTTTTAACATGTTATCGTTAACCTTAAATTTTTTTTCATCATATTATTTCTGTGGTAAAAGTTAGTCAAGTGATAAACTGACCAATCAGATGGCTCAATAAAAGTATGGTCTCACATCGAACGTTCAAAACCTTTGATTTTGTTCAGCCACTGACGAGGCCGCTATCAAGTTATAGAGATGTGGACTTCCAAGAGGCCCACTCCTGATTGGCGAGAGTGGTTGCCTTAGAAACATTTTGGACTGACTTGGACCAACGGTGGCTGAATTTACTTCATTTTCTTTGAGCCACAAATAAACCAGTTTCACACCTCACTCTGCCCATTGTCTTATTACCGGTTTATCCTTCACTCCGTCATATTGCTTTGTTTGAAATGTTTGCGTGTTTATAGGATCCAACTCATCATCCTGGTCCTTGTGCGTTTTTGATAAAGAGCTTATCTCAGATACAAGTTTCTGGTAGTGTTCTCTTTGTCTTGTCAGAGCAGCAGAGCGTGCTACGTCTTTTTGTCCTTCTTAAAGCTTCATTCCTCTTTCCTTTGGATTCAATATTCTAGAAAGCAGATGCTGATAGATGTTCAGTTAAAAACATTCAAAACTGGTGTGGGATGGTGTGCTGCGAGACATGCAGAAAAATCTAAAATGAGCGTTTGAAGCTTTTGAGTGTTGCGCTAGATGGCTCTTGTGAGTTGGACCTGATGTGTAGACAGAGAGACCTTGGCTGCAAAAACCTGTCAGGGCTCCACAGGCTCTGTCCTGCAGGTCGGGGGCCACTTGTGTATTCAAGTGTGCATTTCCTACTTCCTGGAACAGCTGCTTTGTTGACACGTTCCTCTAGTCTGCTGATGCAAATTTATGTCGGTGTACGAACAGGATTTAGTCATTTGTATATTAACCGGCTCCAGCTTTCTTTTCTCCATTGTTATTTTTGCTGATTCAACAAACCAGAGCTTCGCTATCATATCCGCAGCTTGCTTTTGTACAATACTTATAAGTCCCACTCAGAAGGTATTTTAATTTATTGTAAAAGTGTTTCCAGTGGTCTTTTATTTACCATTATGCCGTTTTTAGAGAATATTATAATTTCCTGATTCTGATTGTTTGCTGTGACCAAATACCATTATTCCATTTTCATTTCACTTTAGTAATGCTTTATTTTAAAACACCCAAAACACAACAATACGCTAAAATAAGTAAAAAATGTGTTAAAAAACTGTTTGAAAAAGGTGAATTTGAACATGGTTTTCTACCAGATTTTTTCCTTCGCTGCTTAAACCTTAAACCCCAAATTACCACAAACTTTTAATTTGAAAGAAATATCTGCCAATTTACAACAGTTGAAAATCTACAACCGACTGTCTGCTGGCAGGTTTGGGCATTCTGAGCACGTTTGTGCACGCCTCGGTACAAACCACATTAAGAAAAATAAAACAAACCGCATGTAGCTCTACAATACAAATTATGGTCGTAAATAAAAGTTCAGTGTCATCCACATCTCAGAGATGAATTTCTAAAGAACACCTGCCGCTCTGCCGAAACTATGTCCTGGAAAACTACACAGATTTGTTAATATGTCTTAAAACAGCACTATAATAATCAAAACATTACTGGGAACCCTTTTACAATAGATACAAAGAGGATCAGAGTGGGACTTTAAGTTGGTAAGTGTAATATCTGTTAAAACTGAAACAACCAGCAAAGAATCAGTTCTTATAAAGTAATTCAGAAATGAGGAATTTGATGCATTGAATTAGGAAAATAGACCAAAATGTGAATGTAGAGACAGAAGCTGCAGAGTAGATATTGTGGTCCACGCACAGGCGTGCTTTGCATTTATTTTTTGTGGGTCATTAGCATTCTAAACGCTGAATACAGGATTATTAGCATTCTCTGTGCTATAGATGCTGATACATGCTGGACAATGCGGCCGCGTGGGGCTGTGAATGTCAAATCTATGCACAGACATTTCATTGCAGACCGTGTGTAATTGATGTTTTCTTCTGGATTATTTACCGTCGATTGTAGCGTTTTTTTTTTCTTAATTATTATATAGGCGTTTAAAAAAATATGTTGAATGCAAAGAGAGATGACGTCAGCAAAACAAAAACACAAGATTAAAACTGTTTGAAGTGACTCAGATGTCTTTGCTCCATGCTTTTGGCATTTTCACATGGTTTATGGAGTGTTTTATTTTCTATAACTAATGTGATGTTTCTTCTCTTTAGCACAGCTAAAAAGAGCCTCTGTGACCACTATGAGGAGAGCTGACAGTCACCATTAGTCTGAACCATTGTGTATATATAGAGAATGAAAAATATTTTTGTAAATTTTTTTAAGAAAATGAAATAGCATAAAAGTTATACTTATAAATTGTATGAACACATCTTTAATGTAATCTAACTATAAACTAAAGTTAAAACATGCTGACAAAACATTGGCGAGGGGGGGCTTCTTCAGCTCAACACTGCCTCTGTAATGTTAAGATATTGTTGATAAACTTTCATTCAAAGTGGATTCACGTCTGTTATTGTATTTAGAAAATACTGTTTTTATGAATGTCTCATGAATTAAGTTTGTTGTATTTATCCGCCATGTCTTGAGGTCGGCTCAGTGAAAATATTCTCTGACACTAAATTGGTCATAATTTTGGCGACAAGTGGCACAGTTCGTTAGCATAGCATAAAGCGTCGTAGCATCCGTGTGTAACAATACAGCTGTCTCCAGATCAACACTTCATTTTTTTTAACTCTCTTCCTGCCATGAGTCCAGACGGTTTATCCTCCATTTCTATTCTCATCCTATAAAAACCACCTGCTGCTCCATCAGTCTAAGCTAAACGCTACATAGAGGTATGGAAGCTATGAGAGTGGGGGTAGGGGGCGCTTTACGTGTTGCGTGCGCTTGTAAATATGCAGCATTTACGCAGCTTTTTTCCCCCGTCCCTGCATGGAAGAAGCTCCTCTGCTTGCTTCTGTTTTCATGTCTTCTCGTTGCAAGAGACAAACGGGTGGGCTGTCTTTACTCCGAACAACAGAAGCTCAAGAAAGCAGAGATCTGGAAAATAAAACCTCGATTTTCAAAAAATAAATCGTCTGAAACAAAGAATTTGAATTAATCGATAATATCGGTATATCGTCCTGCCCTAATTATTCTTTTGAAAGGAGAAACAATGCAAGTTATTGTATTGATTGCTTAACTTAAACTACTTAAACCTGAAAAAAACAATACTACAACAATACTACAGCAATAATAATAATTCATTGTCTCAACTGTATGGATTTAGAGATGGAGCGAAAAGGCATGAAAATAGAATATTTTTTGCCTACTTTACACCATTTAACATCTGTTTTTAGCTCATTTATAATAGACTACAGCTTTTTTGGATTATAGAAAAAAAACAAACCAAAAAGCAAAACATTACCTTGGAGTAGCTCAATCAAATAATGTTCCATATTTAGTGGATTGACTCTTTTGTGCAAATATTTATAGATTTGAAACCGCTTTGTATGAGATCAAATCAAGAGACGTCATTGGCAAGACCCAAATAACACGCTCTTTGACTTACCATAACACCCTAACTGTTTATGCGATCAACGTGACGCGTTATTATGCAGCACATTACTGACGGAAAGTGCACCATAACGTTATGGTAGACTCATAACGCGACTACATCAGCTGATTTTCGTTGACTACATAAACACTCCGCTACTCTAAAGTGGAAAGCTTCTTTATTCTGCATGAGAATATGTTGGAATTGCATTATTTCAGTGAACGGTTGAAGAGTTGCTGTGGTTAAAATAATGTTAACACTAGAGCCAGAGCTCCAGTGTAAGAGCTTTTGTAGTATTTAGCCATGGCACTTAGCTCTCAATTTTTGCCTGTACCATCGGGACTTTTAAGTCTATGATTTTTGTAAATTAATTGTCATGTTTTGAAGGTGATGAATCACTGCTCAACTTGATGTTTTTAGTTGTTTTCAGCAGTTTTATAATGCATTCAGCAGTTCAGCTTTTGCTCAGAGTAAAACGCTTTTAGCTTTAATCATTGCCTTAAAATATACAATCATATGTCACATTAATGATTGCAGCTTAGGGATTTTGTGTAAATAAACGATCTGGAGTGTTTGTTTAAAATGTCAGCAGGGATGTGTTAACTGTTAGAAGTATTAGATTCACAAAAGTAAATGTCAAAACAAGTTTTTGGTTTTTTTTTCTTTTTAAAAATTAAGTACTGTTTTAGTGCAGCTTTAGAATGCTACGGAAGTTTCCATCAGAAAAGTCTATATTATTTTAGTTAACTTCTTTGTTTTTTAACTTTTGGCTTTTCAAAGTAAAATGCAAATGTACTCTTTTCATTTGAATCTATATTTCATTCTGTAAAGTCGAATGAGACATTTTAACACCGACTCTCGTACTCCACTGATGCTGAATACTCTGGATATTCAATATTAACATGTCTCAAGCACTTTTGAGTTTATGGTTGGCTGAGTGTCCCCCCCCCCCCCCCCCCCCCCCCCCCCCCCCCCCCCCCCCCCCCCCCCCCCCCCCCCCCCCCCCCCCCCCCCCCCCCCCCCCCCCCCATCCAATTCAGCTTAATACTCAGAATCACTGGCTGTCAATCACATACTCCATTTATTTTTCAATCTCCTCATCCTACCGTCTCTCCTTTTACCAAGGAGAGGACTAGAATTTTAACACAACAGTCCCAGACAGCATGAATATTGACTCAGCTTATTATTGTTTTTTTCTTTTTTTCAACTGTTTCTTGCATTCTGAGTATTGGCTGCAGAAACTCTCAACAAGCAATGCATTTTGCACAAAAGTTGCTGGTGTGGTTGCTGCTGTTTAATTGCTTTCTGGTTGGAGGATTTTACATGATCAGCTTTTGTGCTTTCGTTCAAAGTGGATCAATAGCATTCAGAGGACATGTGCAAAAATGGACGCGGTGAACGGTCAGATGGATGTATCCCCTGAATCTTTGGTTCACACACAAAAGTCAAATTTCTTTAAAAAATATGATCTTTTATTTATGTTACTGTTAGCTAACCAAATATGCTTAAAAGCTGTTTTGAATAGTAATACCAAAATAAATAGTTACTTGAGGTCTAATTCTTAGTCACAGCTGCCCTAACAGGTTGGCAAAAAATGGTTAAAACTGTACTGTGCCCAAATTCAATTCAGTTTTATTTATATATCCTAATATCACAACCACAGCCACCTCAATGGGCTACACACTGGTATTTATGCAAAGAACATAAGGTCACTCATACATTTATAAACAATAACTGGTTGCTAAACTAAACAGACTAAGCTAAACTGGCATCCCTGCCTTTACACTGTCTTTTCTCAGTGAGGAAATACTCACAAAAAGAAAACCTCAGGGATGCCCACATAAAGGAGGGATCCTCTCCCAGGACGTACAGACGATGTGCCAAAACTGTTGAAGTAGAATTAGCTTATCTAACTCTACAATTACATGTTTGAATAGTGTAGCAGATGGGCTTTATCCAGATGAAACTCTGGAGCAGCTGGGGGTGTGAGACAAGCCAGAGGTGAGGTTCACAGCCAAAGAGAGACACACAGATGGTCCACCTGGAATCTCTCCAGTTCCCCTCGTAGGTTGAGTGGGAAAGAGGGACAACATATGAATCACACTGCACCAAACAGAGGCATGATGGACTAAAGGAAATATAGTACTGGTTAAAGGAGAAAGAAAAGAGGAGAGAAGTAATAGAATAGTAATAGCCTGTATGAAATGGCAAGGTTGTAGACTGCTTTGTGAACCTGGAGAGTAAAATTGTTCATGCACATTTTTTCTTAAATGTCGCTGGGAGAGACATGTCATAGCAAACACATATACAGACCATGCAAGGATAAAGTAAGGGGAAAGTAATGAAATTCTGAAATGAATGTGGATTACTTCTAATCAGTGTTTACATAAACAAAATCTTTTGACAATCCAGCACCTACCGATTGTTGCAATCCTATGGGAGAAGAAACCTGAGAAGATCAAGAAATTGAATTTGTTTTGAGACAAGAACTGGAAAAAATGTAGAAGGTGGAACACTCAGGGCTTTGATGTCCCCCAAGGTATGAGATCCTAGGAACAGCATCCAGATCTCGATCCAGGAGAGTGCAGTCCTGGGAGCATATAAGAAGCCACACTCAACCCTGAAGCTCCCTTACGTGTTACTACAAGGTTTGGAGTCAGTGCAGTTACAGTAATGTTTATCTTTGCAGTATTAGTAAGTTATTTTTACAAGTTACAGACAAGGTTGGGAGTTGCAGATATTGTGACCAACGCTAAGGTGGCTAACATGTAGCATGTTACAAACAAGTTTTAGAATGAATGCAGTCAATAAAATCTGACTGACTGGCTCTTTTGTCTCTCTTAATGCACCCTATAATATGGTGTGCTTAATTTATGACACAAGTTTGAAAATAAACCATTCATTGACGTGTGACTGATTATCTGGTACACCCTATACTGCGGAAAATACAGTACATGTGCGCATCTACCATACATGTCACAAACGAAGGCGAATCTCCCCATTTCCTCTGCGTTGTTTGCTCAGGCTATTTTGTCGTGTGCGGTGTGCACCAGCCTCCTCTTCATTAGTGCTCTGAATCCCTCTGCCCCCCACCACCCCCTTATGGTTTAAACTTCATTTTTTTGTGGTTTGTTTTCCTCTTTGCTCCCAGATGTAAGCATTGGCTCTGTGTTGCGATGTGCCCAGATCAATTTACTGTGGAGAGAGGTGAGCTGGGTACACACGCTGAATAATTCAGGGTGCATCCTGCATCCACCAAACATGGCGAACCAAGGAGATGAGTGTGTCTGCACGCCTCCAATGTCTGCTGTGATGGATACTGATAATTACTGAGTCGCTTTCTGTTTGTTTTAGGATAAACTGTTGCTTGCTTTTTTTAAACAATTTTTATTTTCTTTAAAATTAAATACTATTATGAACAAGTCTGTAGAAATTATTAGTCAGAATTTAAGAACTCAAGCACCAGATCAGTGAAAAATATTTAAAAAGAGATAAATGTGAGCATCACTTACATGTAGATAATGCTGTTCAAAGTGCCAAAATCAAAGCTATAAATTAAAATCATTTGAGTTTTTGTCCAAAGTAAAGAAAGTTTTTGTGACTGAAGTATAATGTCTGAGAACTGGTAGTGTTAACTGCCCTGAAACCGATTTTCTGTCGTACACGGCGCTCAAAAACACGTCCCAGACTTTAACCAAAGCAAGACAAAATAGCACTATTTGATGGCTTGTTTAATGCATTTTGGGTACTGTAGTGACTTCAGCTAAAACCTGCTCTGTAAAAGTGCCAGTCCTTTTGTAAAGCTAACTCTCAAAGCCACCTCTGCACTTCTGGGAAGACAGAGATTAGCCCTGAAACGATCTGTTTCACAGAAGCGGTAGAAAAGCTTTGAGCTTGCTGCATCCCTTGACTTCACTAAGACCAGCTTCAAATGAAAGTCTTTGCAAGTGTGTCAGCAGAAGGATGTGCTAAACCTCCCCAAGTGAGTGACATGGGCATATTTGTAAGAACTTTAGAGTAAAGGTTTTGTCCTAGTGGAATATAAAGCTCCATCAAAACACATTAAACACAGCAAACCAGAGAAAAATGGGAAAATCTCTTAAGATAAAAACGGAATAAGTCGTCCAAACCCAAGAGAAGATGAGGTTTCCATTAAATCTAATCACAAATGCTTATTTCTGTATATCAAAGGTCAACTTTCTAAAATATTGACTTTCTAAAAGCCACCCTTGTATCTGGGTTTGGACACCCCTATCGTAAAGCTTTTTAGACTATGACTAAAACGGCACATAAATAATAGAGTTGACAAATAATACTCCTTTTAAGTTAAAAAAAAAAGGCATTTACGTGGGTCTTTGATTGTGCACCAGGTCAAAGCAAAACAAAGCACTTGGAAATCATTATTTACGGATTATCTGGAAAATACAAATTCAGAGTTAATATTAATTAATCCTCCATATCTCTGGTATTAAGCAGCTGATGGGACTGCATGACATTATTGGGATGTTTTCTTTGCAGTGTCATGTGAAAACAAACAAAACCATTGGAAGATACCAGGACTGAACTTTTACCTGTTTTTTTAGTTATCTCTGCGCTGCTTTTTACTGACCCAGAAGTCTCTTTATTTGGATTGACTGAACCAGGTATAGGTAATTGGCAGGAAGAAGTGCTACAGGAAACAGATTGGTTTACATATTTAGGACCTGGGTTGGACAGCCCTGCCTCTCCATCTAAAAATCTATATTAGTATAAAAATCTCGTTCAATTAACTGCTTTGTCTTCACCCCAACTGAGAACGTTGTTGCAAAACCTCTTTTCCCCCTCATGGAATGCGTTCAGCATTCCTTGTTGGAATGGTTCTCCAGAGGTATAGAGTATAATATACTAGGCCTGTACGATATGAGAAAAATCTACAGTATGCGATATCTGTGTTTGAAACTGCGATGACGGTATGACGTGCGATAAATGGAGAAATAGCAAAACAAAAATACTGATACATTTTCATTTCACTGTGACAGTTTTATTTAATAATTTATGGTTTTCAGGATGTTCTGCATAGTACCTGTATTTGGAAAACATCTCCTGTCCTGAAACCAAAGTATCTCCAAATAACCGACATTAGAGGTGTAGCAGATCGCAGAACCTACGGTTTGGATCGTATAAAACATGTAAATTATTTTAAACCACATACACACATTACAAAAAATGTGCTCATTGAGGCTTATTTGTAAAAACATAACACTAATAAAAATCATTGATCTCATAAAATTCAGAAATAAAAAGTACTAAACATGTTCACATAGACAAAAGTGCATCATTGGCGCTGCATCCTTAAAACAAATAAAATGGATGGATGAATTTCCAACTTGAAATTCTTTAGTGCCACCAGACGCTGCAATAACACCCCCCACACACACACATGCCTATGTGTGTGTGTGTGGGGGGGTTTCTTCCACAGAACAGAGACACACCAGGAAAATGTTGAATGGCCTCAAAAACCCGGATGTGGAAACATGTTTACCTATATTTTTTGTACAACTCCGCAAAATAAATAAACCTGATCTCTCGTCATCCGCGTCTTAGGAATTAAACTCCTCCCACACGCCGCAATTTTTTAGACACAATTTTGAACGAGTGTCAGGCAGCGACTTTGACGAACGTTAAATTATAGATGGTGGATGCAAATTTGATGTGCAAATTGCGTGCTGTTTAAAAGCAAAATTAATTTAAATGTTGTGTGCCAAGGTGGATGTAGGGGACCCGCCGTACACCTGTGTGCCGAACCATGGCGAATGATCTAATCCATTAAACCCCTGACCAACGTACTTTTTTTTGCCACGAGTACATCCTCTGAGGTGCTGCTCTCAGCCATTGCAAGTCATTCAGTCACATGTCAGGGGAAGAAAGTAGAAGGTGGGCATCTAGCATTAAAGGGCTCCATTGATTGGTCAATGACACGAAAAGCTCCAAGGGCTTTATCTGATTTGTTACTTCAAACTACAAAGAGATAGCTTAGCATGTGTGCAACTGGAGACCCCTTGTCCCCACTTATGTTTACTTTTGCGGTATGTATACCGCACTGAACTGATACCGTGATGACAGTAAATTTTCGGTATATTGTGCAGTAGAAACCCACCTTTAAAAGGGTCTGTGTTAGCAGGATTCCATCTCTGCATTTCATTGGCTTGGTTTTTGTGTGGAGAACTTAAGTAGGTCATGCTGTAAACCCACATGCTCCACATTACATTCTCACAACAGTTGCATTGGGCTAGTTTTTACAACTATCATTTATACAAAAAATGTAGATGTCTCATGGCTAGAGCAGACAGCTTCCAGCTCTGGACATTTCATAGTCCTCAGATTATACTGCTCTGTCTGTCTTTAGAGGGGATCATAGCTGTATTTTCTGGCTTTCTCTGTTGTTCCGTCCTCATCCCTGCCAACCTGTTAAACAAATGAGTGATGATCAGCGGCTCAGCCGCTGCCTGCTGTATTGAAGCGGGCGATGGATCTGGTGGAGGGAGAAAGAGAGAGAGAAAAATCAATTCCCCTGTAGAAAGTCTTCATTAGTTTGCTTTTTGTCAAGGAGCTGAATCAGTCGGGCTTTTCTCTGCAACCCAGAGAAAAAGGTCAGGTCAATAAATATATATGCATGAATTTTTATACAGTCTTACATAAACCATGATGGTTTTGAAAGGGGGTGCCAGCCTGTTACTGTAGGCCCTTACAACCATAATGACAAGGCAAAAATGTACCTCGGATAATATGGCTGGTACTAGTTTTAAAGAATCACAAAAGAGCTGAAATGTGAAGAACATGTGACATAATGTGAAAACAGTTTAGTAAACTGGGACATGTTAGGTTTAGAGGTCACATAAGTTTTCTAAACATCCCCGTGGCTGGCTTTAAAGAGGTGGGCCAAAGGTTAAGACCAATTGGCTGTACCCAAGCTAGGATCAGAACGATCACAATCATTGAAGGCTTTTGTGTGTCAACCGTACTTTAACACTGTGAATTGCCTGTAGTATTCTTCTTATGTAAGATGGACTTTTTTAAATTGAAGTAAAAAACAGTTGCTGTAATTTTGAGAAAAAACACCTGTAAAAGTATCTTTCTTCTGAATCTTACACTGTACATAACCTTTTTAACTCCCATTCCACATTTTTTATTTATTTATAATCTTATAATCTTATAATTTATTTATAATTTTGCCAATCTTGCCATGCTTGTTTAACTGGTTTTCTGGTTTTGACATACCTTGCTCAGTTTAGTGCTCCAAAACCCTACCAAAGGTCAACAGATTTGATCATGTGTGTTGAAATGAGGAAATGAGTAAAAGATCTAGGTCAAGGACATGTGGAGCAATTAAAAAATAAATAAAAGCTGCAGAAGTTGTTCCTTTTTCTTATTTCCTGGAAACTGTCAACTTAGGGTGCTGGTAGGTGCCAGGGTGGACAGGAAGGTTTTCAGGCTCTGCGCGCTGCAGAACAGACCGTCAGTCAGGCTACTAAACATGGTACTCTTTGTTTTAAGGCTAAGCTTATGAGTTACTGTTTGAGTTTGTTCACTTTGACCTACACCTGTGTTTGAAAATAGATAAGAGTGTTTATATTATACTAGCACCCTACTCATAGGACATGGAAGTACATAACCTGCTTGATTTGACTCTGGCTTTATTCCCCTATTCAACAGTTATTCCATTTTTTTTTAGCATTAAGAAAATTTAAAGCCTAACTGAAAAACAGAGAGATGAAACTCTGCAAGGGAGCTGATGAAAAGAGGCTTCATAAAAAGCAGCAAAAATAGTTTCCACTCTTGATTTAAAGGTGCTAAACGTCTGGCTAACCTGCATGTGTGTGCAGGAATCTTTTGCTCTAACCCACTTTCTGGGTTTCAAACAGCTGCAGCTCCTGGATTGATGTTTTCAGAGTTTTATTTAGACACGATTTATTTTTTATATGATTATGATTCATTGCATCTGTTGTCCATTCCAGTCACTGGCTTGATCTAAAGTATCGTCATGTGCACCGTTTTGGGAGTTGACCCATGGAGGATTGTAAGAGAAGAGAAACCGGTTTCAGATGCATTTTGCAGTTCTCTTAAGGCTCGTTGAAAATGGAAGGTATGAATGTCATGTGTGTACCTTGAAGTATCTGTAAGGCTAATGTAAGTTGTACTCACTCATGGCGTATGGGTGACTCTGTCGTATGCTGCCCTTATGCTACACTGTGGTTGTTAGTAAAGCATTAGTCACAACTTCCTTTTAAAGCGAGATATGGGTTGTCTGCAGATAAACAATGGACAAACAAACCGGAACAGAGCAAGCGAGGAGCGTGCACTTTTCACACCAACTGCACTTACAGGCCCCTTGCTTAGTTGGCAGGATTTGGGGGTGTGGAAATATTTAAAAAATCTATACGACACATCTGCATTTTACATACTACGGCACACAATTTTTACTTTATCTCACATCGTCTAGAGCTAATTTTTAAAGATTGTTTCATCAAGGCTCGTAATTCTCTGGTGCTACAATTTAAAGACATTAAGTGTGGTCTGCATGGAAATGTTCTTTGTTTTTTTGTGTAACTAACTCCAGTTAATAGAGGCGTAACTAATAAAAATGTAGAAGTACTAGATGAGAGCATTGGGGGAGATTTCTCAGAAAAAACGTCATGTTTTTAGTAGTGCTCCATTAATTTTGCAACAATATGCTTGTTTGTGGCTTGTGAAAAAGACTAAAGCATCAGGAAGAACTCTTACAATAGATGAGTCAATCTTTACTTGTTGACAGATCTGACAGAGATTGACAGAGACGTATTGTTTGCTTCATCTCCCTGATTATGTCTTATTGTAATGTCTCTGTAGACAATCTTTACTTTTTCTTTGGTGCACTATTTTACTGTCCAAACCAAGTTTTTACGATGAAGTCAAACTTATGGATTTCTTTCACTTTTTATTTCATCATTCCCTTCCCTCCTTCTCCTATGGCCATTGGCCAGCTGTGATCAATGAGCAATGTTTCTTTGTTGCTTCTCTTCATCTCTCCACCGTGTTCTCAGAACAGAGCGCTGTTAAGCACCAATCAAACGAGTGAAAACAAAATCTTTTATGACCCCTGTCAGCTCAGTGACTTGTGGCTTGTGGGAAGTTCAGAGCTTTTTATTTAGAAGGATTTCACACTTGTTGTCATTAATATAACTAATGTTCTTTGTAATATTTACCATAAGTGTTTATCTGTCAGAAATATGAGGAATTATATCTGCAGGTTGAGGTGATCTCTTGAAAGATTCCCATCCATCCATTTTCTTAACTCACTTCATCCCTTTCAGGGTCACAGGATTGCTGGAGCCTATCCTAGAAACCGTAGGACAAAGATAGACTACACCTTGCACAGGTCGCAGATTTGATGTGTGGCTCCTGAAAGATATTATTTTCGGTTTGGTTGTTCAAGATATACCCCACCTTTACCCAGCAGTATCTGGGACAGGCTCCAGCAATCATGTGACTCCAAAAGGGATTAAAGATGTTTGGAAAATTAATGGATTGACAGAATTTGATTTGGTTTCACCCTGTATTTCTAAGAGTGAGCACTAGTCAATCGCCACGCACAGTTTTCCACTTACTGAAGGTTTGCGTTTCTTTGAAAAGGCTTTAGCAGCTGCACAGTAAAAAACAATTGAACCATTTAAAGACCCTCACCTATGAAAACTCCTATGAGTGGGACTTAAACACCAGAGCTGTTGCCGGCGACAGCAAATGACAAACGTTCCTTGAGCTACCATAACTCTTTAATTGTTACGCAATTATCATAATTTTAATGCAGCAAATGCAGCACCATGTCTATATGTAACACTTTAGTTAAATTGTTACTTAACTAACGTTACATTGGTACTATGGTACAATACGTTACAATGGTACTAACGTTACATTGGTAAGGTGTTTTTCTTTACTAAGATAAAGTGTTGCACAACAGAGCTTCCCTGCTTTTTTGAAAACCATCTCATTTACGTTGTTTGCGCAACCACTTCTGTAAAGTAAAGTAAACTGTAAAGTGTGATATATCAGTACAAAGCTGCTTTTCTCTGCTTTAGAATTAACTGGAATTACGTAAATTGCATAAATTATTGAAGATTTATGATCAAGTCAACACTTGAGCTAAAGGTCTGGTGTGAAAGGGTTAAAGTGCAATCTTTTTCACTGTTTTTATTGAAAAAGTTTAATAAAGTGATACATTTACAGTTTCGCTATAATTTCTTCTAATGTTCATCAGCTTTCGGCACATCCCGGCAGGGGTTGCGACAGGATATCAGCTTTAACTAACTTGCACAGGTAACTTGGCAGAGATCTTTACAGTGGATGCCCATCCTAACACAACATTGTATTTTATCCGGGCTGGTGACTGGCACAGGCAGACCACAGGGTCATACCTATGTCACCACAAGTGGGGCCGTGTATGACCCGCCTTGTGATGACAGTAGGCAGTCCTGTGTAGGGTCTAGCCTAAGAACCCACACTGGAATAAGCTCATCACACTCCCTGGGAGGTGTACCCTGGTCTCCATCTCTACACCCAGCCAGCTGAGTCATTCTGTATATACTTTTTCAGCAAAAATGCCACAAATGAAGTGTATTTCCTAAAAGCCTTTAATGAAAAGCTTGTGTTCAATGGAGCACATCACGGACCAATGTTTTTTTTAGTTTGTCAGATTGTGCTCACAAATATTAGCAATGAAATATCTACAGCTTGCTGTCACAGATAAATCTATTAAACCCACATCTCTGCGAGCACAAAGTGGTGAGGTTGTTTTGTAGAAAAATTGATAAACTGCTCAAAAATGTCTTCCCTGCTCTCTTGTGTGCTGTAAAGCAGAAAGAAGAAGCAGCAGCTTGAAGAAAACATAGAAAACAGGAACTCCACAGTTGTTAGAAGCAGAAACGTTTGACAAATTCTTTTTAGCGTTAATAAAAAAAAAAAAAACCTTCAGCAAACACAGCGTTATGAAGGTTATCACTGCCAAAATCTATATGATACCAATTCCCAACTTCCCGTACAAATGTTTTTGATTATGAAAGACTGTTATATAAATAATTTGGGATTTAAATTAAATACATTAGCTTGGAAATGGTTACATTTAAAAACTTAAGAAAAACCCTGTTTTTTGCTTGACGAATAAAATAAATAACCTTAAAAGAAAATGGCTTTCATTAATCAATGTAACAGTTTCCAAATAAAGAGCTATGTGATTTTTTTAAATGGACTTAATTTTGAAAATCAACTCCAGTTTGCTGCACAACTTTGTTATAATTTGAATTTACTTGATTTTGTAGTAATTCATACAGTGATATTTCAGTTTTTATCAATAAATGTTTCATAACTGTGACTGAGAGATTGACTATTGAAGCTTTTCAGTTGCTTAAAATATAAATAGCTCTTTTTTTCCCCTGCAGATTTCAGTTAAAGTGCTGCATGAAGGCAGCATGGTTTACCGGTTCAGCTCAATACCATTCATTTGTTCACGCCAACAACTTCCACTTGTTTTATAACTGCTAGCAAACATCTCGCTTTACTTCCACCACCTTATAGAGGCAACTACACTTTACAACATGAAAACAAATAAAACAAATGACAAAACGTTACCTGGGTTAACCGTTTTATGTTTTTAATGTTTATTGGTTAACAGAAAGGAAAAACACACATCTTTAAATCTGTTTATACAGACTGTAAAATATCACAGAGTCAAAGGTTATTTGAAGTATTCTTACAGTGGAAAAATATTAATTTCTCAGATTTTGGTGGACGGAATGTTCGAGCTAATCGTCTCTACCTGATTCATATGCATGCTTTGTTAAAGCTACACACATACCGAAAGTGGACTTTCAGGTTTTGGAAATGGCATGTCCTTGCATAGTGTTTATTTACCTTGCTTTAAGGCTTAAAGTGCTTTACATTCAGGTACCCATTCACACATATTTACTCACGGATGGCGGATCCGCTGCCATACTGTAACTACCAGTGGTAATGTGGGATTCAGTGCCCAAGGACACATTGAGACATTGATCTTTTGATCAAAACGCAATTTACGATATATCTTCCAATAATGGCAGTTCTCTAATAGACGCTGGTCTCCAATAAAAGCCGGGTCTAGCAGGTGTTAGTTGTAATAGACACAGGTCCCTGATACTGGCCGGGCTCCTTTAAGACCCCACACCTCCCTGCTCGCGTGCGGCCTACTGAAACTGGCAGAGGTTGCGGCCCGCGTGTCTGTGGCATTTAGTCAGTGAAGCATGGCTCACAACAATTCGGCTCATTCCATTTTGTTTCAACTTTTTGTGGTGGAATATTCCAAAGAACATTCTGGTGAGGAATCTGAACCACATTTTGGGATGAATCTTAAACATTTCGTTTTAAATGTTTTAATTTTTGGTCACCAGCTGACGTCTGTTAGCTTGAACATCCTTCAGTCTACAAACAAGGTGATTTCAGTTTGTTTCTCTTCTGCAGTTTTTGTGTTTTGGCTGCCATCTCTGCTGCCTTTTATCTTTTTTTTTCTTCTTTGATTTGGGTTATCCTAGTTTACTGAGCAGATTTCCCATCAGCCTGCATCTGTTTTGCATTTGCATTGTACACAAACCAGCCAAAACATACACAATGAAACAATTGAACGCTGTCACACTTCGGTGTCGCTCCAGACAAAAGGGGAGGTGTTTTTCTGTTTTATCTTTGCTCATTTGCCTTTTGTTTGTGAGCATCTGTCTACTAAGACCCTCTTAGTGGTCATCTTTTGCCCTTTTTTTTGCCTCAGTTTGTGTTGAAACGTTGATGTAAAACACTGCAGGGAATTTCTTTCACTTTGAAAGTTGACCTGATTGTTTGTATGTGTGACATTTGCTTGGAGCATTCCAATGTGGCTTCCACCCAAAACGAGTCAGAGCCTCTTTCGGCATGTCAAGGACATTGATGTCTTGTATTAAAATTGTGCTAAAGGGCACAGTATCCCTTTTAGCAGTTATTAAGGCAAACAAGTTGCAACAGTTCCAACCTAAAAACACACTTGAAGAAAATTAACGTTTGACAGGAACCACAATTGAGACATCTTGACATCTCGGCAGAGCTCACCACCTTTAAAGCAGTTAGCCTTCCTGAAGAAAATGTGTCTAAATGTGAAGCCTGGATGCAGTCCAGACTATTTCATTGTTGCAGGTGTCCGTCAGCCTGCCTGACCTAAAATAAAATGCTTGTTGATCAGTCTGTTCGCACTGCGACACTCCAGCACTAAAACTGCTTCAGCCACCAGATCTTCATAAGCCTTGAAAATCCAAGACGTTAATCCAATTACTGTCAACACATAGAATACTCAAGAGTAAATCCAAAACAAGTATACACACAGGAGAGTCTTTCATTCAGAGACAGTTACTTCTGCAATCATGAAGTCTGTTTCTGTCAATGTGGGACACATGCCACAAGTCGGCATGAAAAAGTTTTCAGTGGTGCCTTGAGCAGTAATAAACCTAGAAGTTGTCCAGGTAGTGAATGAACACCTGAGTGTTTGTATTTGTTCCACAGTAAAAGTGTGGATTCAAACCTGCTTATCCCAGTAAGGAGCTTATAAACAGATACCATTACCATGACTCTTTTGCTTGTCTTATATTTTCTCTTTTTTGTCTTATCAAAAAGGAAACAGAAAAGCAGTACTGAGAAGACCAAATAACAGAACATTTTGAGCACAGGGTGTTTATTTTATTTTCTAATGAATTATTGTGCAGATCTGCTTTGAATGACCCAATTTCAACCAAAGTTAGTTTTGCCTCTGCTGAAAGGAGGAGTGATTCTCTGATTAAAAAGTAGCGGTCTGTTCAAATGAGGACAGAACTGTCCGTATGAACGCGCCCTTACATTTCTACTAAGAAGAAAACCTGCAAATGTTGAAAACTGTAAGAAATCAATGGGGATAATCTCACAATCCCCAAAACCAAATGATGTGGCCTTTTTTTGTCATGTTTTTCTTAAATATAACAGTAGAAATGTCAGATGTTTAAGATAAAAGATTACATTCAAAAGGAGTTACTATAATGGTCAATATTCTTAAACAAAATGGTGGTTTCCACTCTTACAGTGTATTATTTTTTCAGTACACTACTATAGCTCTGAGTTTTCCTTTAAGAACTTATGCTTTAATGTTGAGGCGTTTCAACCAGTTATGTCCTAACAGAAAATGATAGACTGGAGCAAAAAAAAAAAAATCCCATTTGAGTTAGTAAAGCTTTGCTGGATGGTTTTATAGGAAGGGTGTGGTAAATCCTTGGATCCTTGATTAACCCTTTAAATAACAGAGTTTTAACTCCATTGTCTACATTCTTTTGACTACCATAAATCTTCAACAGTCTATGCAATAAGTCTATTCTGAAGTAATACAAACAAATCTGGCACTAATATGCAACACTTTACACTTTAATTAATTATTTAGGCAATCAACGTAGATAAGCTGATTCGTAATTATATATTCGGAATTATACTAATACGTATTATACGAATTATACTAATTGCATAAACAATTTAAGAGTTACAGAAGTTCAAAGAGTGTGTTTTATTTCAGTTTTGCTGGCAACATCTTTGGTGTTAAAGGGTTAAAATTAAGCTTTTGTAATGAAGTCTTTCGGTGCAGTCACTACTGCCCATATGCCCAGACCCAGGCTGTCTGTGGAGGAAAAATGGACAAATATGTTCAGGCCATGCAGGTGACACACAAAATTTTGGTTTCATCTTGAGCCTGTAGAGCAAAAACGTTCAAGCATATTTTTTTTTCTACGGGCGTACTGCAAGCAACAGGTCGTAGAAAACATTTAAACAACATGTAAGGGTGAAGAAGGTGAGAAGCATGCGTGTCACATGGATGTTTCCTTTTTTCGACGATGCAAGGGATCAGTCAATAAGGAGCCAGTTTTCACACCTTACTAATGACTAGAGTGCAGTGTAAAGGGCACCGTACGACAGCATCACCCATACATTAGTGTTCAAGATACTTCCTTAAACATGTAATACTCACACAACAATGGGACGTTCCGTTTCAAAGAACCTTAAGGGAACTACATAACACACTTGGACTCCTCTGAGGATGCAGTTGTTCCTCTCTACTACCCCTCACGGGCCTGACAACCCAAAAACCTGCAACACTCATACGGGTGCATGTGTTTATAGCTTAAGATAAAGAACAAATGTTGACCTTGAATTTTTGTGATTTATAAAGAATTCAAGTACATTTTCTCCATCAATACCAGATTCCTATGATACAGTGATACATTTTTAATTAAGTTAATTTAAGTCTTTCTTTCAGGAGGCCATTTTTGCCTGAAAATGGCCTGACTATATCAGGAACTTCATATAAAATATAAAAAAAGAAGATAATTTCTTTTTGTTTAATTTCATTCTAATTAGGTCTGTGATGCTCAAAACCTCAAAAGCAGTTTGTGACCAAAGATTTTAAATCTTTTCTGTTTTTTTATGCAGACCTTTTTTTTTTCAAAGTAAGGATGGCTTTTTTAAAAGAACCCCTCTGGGTAAAACGAAGTAATGAAATTTGGTGTTATGTTCCACATTGCTGAAGTCGATGCTGGTGGGGAGAAATCTTCAATAACAGGCTTACATGTCTTTAGATATAGTTTCTGAAAAACTCTATTAAGGTGCTTGTATGTCATAAACACAGAATTCTTTCATTGCTTCATCTGTATTGACTCTTTGGAGTTTAAGTGTGTTGGGTTTGAGGGAGTCATCTGGCAGTGCACTGCTGTAAAGTTTATTTTGGCGAGCTCCCCCCTCCAGTCTGTTCGTTTGACCGTCTGGATTTTTCTCCTCCCGACAGATGATGAAGCACGCGTGGGACAGCTACAGGCGCTACGCCTGGGGTTCAAATGAGCTCAGACCGATCTCCAAGCAAGGCCACTCCAGCAATCTATTTGGTAAGGGAAAGGCCCTCCGGTGACACGCACACACACACACACACACACACACACACACACAGACACACACCACCAGCAGCCGAATTGACCATCGCTCCAAATGTCAGCTTTATTCTTCATTCAAATGTTACAGTTTCTGGATATTTTGTGTATTTTTTTTCCCTTGCGGCTGAACGGCTGCTGTTCCTGCTGTGTAGTGCTGCATTTGTTCTGCTGCGCTAAAGGGCCATTTTACTGCATCTTCCTGAAATAGCATCAAGCAGATAGGAAGTCTGAGTTTGAAAGACACTGAAAGACGTGAATGGTGGAACCTAAATCTGTGCTGCAGATAAAACCCAGCACTGCAGTCTACATACTCAATCGCTGTGTCTTCCGGCTTTTTTATATGCGGCTTGTTTCTAACCCTGTTATTTTTATGCTCACAAGCCAGTTTTTCCTTTCTGAAGCCATCACCAGGGCTGTTGTTAATATCACGATGCTTAATGAGATCCTTTGTTTATCGCTGAAGTTACTTTCCAAAAAAAAAAAAGGCAATAGGTGAATACATTATGTAGGAATACAGATGTTTTAAGACTGTAAAGCTCCTCACTACACACATGCTACACACTCGTGAACATGTTTACACTTTTTGTCATGTTTAAAGTTTCAAAGTTCAAACCTTCATTGAAAAATAAGCCCAGTATTAATTAATGAAAAAAAATGATCACAATCAAAAATTGATGTATTCTATTGAGGATAGGCAGCACGGGGAAGTTTGATTGATTTTGTTGTTGTATCAGAAAAACACTCCTACTGTGTCTTCAGACCAAGTGTTTTAATAACTGACAAACCAACTGCATGACAACTAACATCAATTGCACGACAACCAGCCGTTAGTGACGTCAAATGCCAAACATGGACTACAGTCAATCAGTACAAAGAACACAATTTGATGTTAAGAAAAGACAAGCAAGGACTACCAAAGTAGTAATATAAGCACCACTTTAACATCCTGGTGGAAATTTCTTAACTTGTCAAACTCTTCACTTTTACCATGGAAAATGACACCCATTTCGAACAACCCAGACATCCTGATAAACAAAAAAAATGTTGTACTTCCCTGCTTGGCAAACAGGGGGCGTAACACTACTTAAGCACTTAATTATTGAGAGAAGATTCATAACGCACCAAGAACTACAAGAAAAACATGGAATAAAAAAATTCTTGGAATATCAGCAACTTAAATCTGTAATTACTAAAAAGTTTAAATACAGTGACAATGATCTAAAATTACCAGAACTAGTTACCTCTATGATTAATTTTTCAATGAATAAAACACTCTCCAAAGTCTGGCGCCTGGGTTGGGCAAGCGTGGGGGGCCATATGGTCTCCTGGGCCTGAGTGTAGGGGGTTTGGATAGCATTATTGGGTGGAGGTCTGGCTTGACTGGGGGAGTGGTCTTTTTACATGCGCTGGGGGGCTGGTGTGGGGCCCTGGCCCTGGGGGCTCTGCCTGCGCCGCATGGGCTGCCCGTCTGCACCTTGGGGCTGAGATCACTCCTCCTTCTCTGTCCCTGACACAAGGTGGGGCAACCCTCTTGGGGCCTGCTTTTGTTCCAGGTGACGCCTACCATGGCAGGGTCTGGGGGAAGCGGGCCAGAGCAGATATTTGTGGGATGTTTGTGGGAGGGGGGGTGGGGGTCCCCTACCGGTATGGGACCCTGGAGGCTTGGCAGTTGGTTGGGCTGCCTTGGTGCCTGACAAGGAATATACAGGGGCGTCCCCAACCTACACTTTTTTCCTCCGTCAGCCTCCGATGCACCTCGGGACCGGAGCCACTTGGCAGTGTTCCCCTCTCCTGTGGTTTCCCCATAGTTTTGCCCCCTTCTCTCGGTTTCAAGTGCACCTTAGACACGCAGAACCCTTGGTGGGGCGGGGGGTGCTTGGACAACACCACCAGCAAGCAGGAGAAGTCCTCTTAGTGCCCTACCCTCACATTTTAACTGCACTGTAGACATTTAGGGCCCCTTGGTGAGAGGGTGATTGGACATCACTGTGAGCAATCAGGAGATGTCCTCTCAGTGCCCTGCTCGCCAATTTTAACTGTATGTTTTATTGCGCACACCCTTTAAACCTCAAAAAACACACCCCAACACACACACACAAAAAAAGTGGTACACAAGAGGTACACAAGGAAGGTGGTACCATTGATTTTCTGCCCCCTACACCATCCCTGGCAGAGGGAACAAGACCTTCAGCAGCGGTGGCCTTGTGTCTTGGGTGTGAGCCTCCTGAGCTTGGCGGCCCCCTGCCTACGCTGGGAGAGGGATCCCTCAGTTCACCATGAGTGGGGGATCCCATTCCAAATGAACCTTGAGGGTGTCCGTGCTCTTATGGTGTGGGTTCTGGTCCTTGCTCTTGGGTGCCAGGCCTCTTCTAAATTCCAACATTAAGAGATTCTGTGGTGGTCCTGCGGGCCCTGGTCTGGGTTCTTGGCCGGACTGCTCGGCAGGCGGATCTCCTCCATTGACCCCACAGTACAAGTGTGGAGGGGGCCTTGGGTACTGTTGCTGATTTGGTGGAGGTCTTGGTGTGGGGATGGTTGGGAGTTCTCCCTCCTTTTTTTTTTTTTTACATTCCATCATCCACTTCAGCTTAACATAAACGTTCACCTGAGCACAGGTGTCGGCTCACCTTTGCATCATTGGTTTATTTGACAGACTGAAATTCTTGACACGTGTTGGTTTGTATGCATTAGTGTGTGTGAACTGTATGTTGACAAGTTTGTGAAGACTCTTAAGCCAGCAGGTATGTTTGTAACAAAGTGTGTGGACAGGCCCCGCCCATTTAAGACTAACACTCTCACTTGACTGCAATGATTATAAACTTATAGCATAACGTTGCCTGTTGTTTTCGGATTTTACCCTCCCTCCCCTGTGGTCATCCTCTAACTTTTGTAAAAAAAAAAAAAAAAACCACCCCCCACACACACATCTTTCTCTCTTCTTCCCCCCTTTTTTTCTCTCCGGTCCAACAAAAAGGATAATTAATATAAATAAAGTTTAGTTTAAATTACAAAAGGGGTTTATACAAATATACACCTTTTGTGTTCAAGGATTTATAATCCCTGATTGTAACAGTAAAATCTGTCTAACACAAGAGGCCCTCAGCTCATATCTGTTTACTCAGCTGTTGGACAGGACAAGTTAAAAAAAAAAACTTCCTGGAAGCCTTTGACATTCTTTCAACTACTGTAACTCTAACCATTTACGCAAATAATGTAATTTCAGTAGGTTCTGTAGTGGAGAAAATCAGCTTTGCACCATTATGCAACACTTTGTTAGTAACTACTTAAATTCTCACTTTATCTTTCCAACCTACTTAAAGGCGGTGCTAAAGTGGGGTGTGCATTTAATAACGTTTTATGAGTTTCTGTAAAATTAAGGGTGGTCACTGTACTGGGCAAAGCAGCCCTCTGTCACTTAGCTGGCCTGGGGTTCAATTACAAGACGTAAAAGTTATTATGTCACTCCTGGGGAGCTGGTGGAGCAGCTGATTGATCCCTACCAGATGGAGGGTTGCTTGGGTGGGATGTTTGGAGGTGTTTGCATTAACTTGGTGCGCCACCTTTGAGCAACTGCTTCTGTGGCCACAGGTTGGCTAAGTGAAAGGAGAATGTCATTGATCAAAGAAGGTTTTCCGCCCATAGAAAGTGTACACATCTATGTGTGTGTGTGTGTGTGTGTCAAGTAGCCTGTCATGCTAATAATACATTTTTTATATTCCGGTACAAAAAAACCACCACATTTACACCTATTTATTCTTATGCCACATACACACCGAGCATGTGTGGCGCATTTAAGAGCGTGATGAATGTGGATTTTTGGAATTGTTTTTGGATTTGTTAGGTCTCCTCTGGTGCTTGAGGTGTTTGAAATCCCCTACCTTTAGTTTTCATCAATGGGTCTGATGCTGCGGCTGACCCGAAGACACCTTGAGAGACTGTCTCCTCTGGTTGGTTGGTTCCTCCAGGAGCAAAGCATCTTGGTAATAGACAAAAGCTGTCTCTTCAGCTAGTTCCTCTGGAATGTCTGGCCCTTAAATCCTGTTATTCCTCAGACAGAGCTGTATTTTGTCCAAGTCGTACTGACGAGTCTTCATCTGCACGGAATGTTTCCAGGGCTGGTTTGAGGTGCAGACCTGCCGTTGTTTAAAAAAACAAAACACAGCAGAAGTGTTGATGGAGTCCATCGCTCGTCATTTTCCCTGCCATCTCACTGTCTTTTAAAGCCGCCTCTCAGCTGTAGCTGATCTTGACTGACCCACCAGAACAAGTACATCTTTGTTTTAAATTCTGAGGAGGTCAGCTGCTGTTGTCTGCACTGTTTGCCAACAGGCACAGCCTCAGCCACTGCTCTAATGAGACGTGGAACAGAAATGTTAAAACGAGCCGACAGCTGAGAACCGACCCACACCCACTCAGGAAACTACACTTTCCAAACAAATGCTGCTGCAGCTTCAGGTTCAGTTCCAGACTGGGATTAGTCATATTTAACAATGATAGAATTAGCTTTTATAGTCAGTTAAACATAGAGCTTGTCTTCATCTACACTAAGATTCTTATGGGAGATGGTCCACTCAACCTTGGGGCTTGGTCACACTGCCCAAACTTTGCTGGAATCTACCTGGAGCCGCAGGGAGGGGCGCCGAATTTTGACAACACTAGTCACCGCACACAAAATGGGGGAAAAAACACATGGGCGTTAGCGTAGCGTTTGCACCACAGAAGACTGCGTAGCTTTAGCATTAGTTTAGTTGTAGCGAGCTATAGCAAGCGTTGATGTAGCGTTGTTTGCTTCAACATAGGTATATGGTATTCTGCACATGCGGGTGTCTCGCAGGATCCATGGTGATGCAGTTTTTGGGCTATTTCCATTTCTTCCCGTATTTTTGGCCGATCACCTGTCCCTCTCTGGCACCTTTATGACAACGCCACATCAGAGTTCATCACTGCCATGGATCGCTGCTTCAACACCCGACACCGTTCCAGCAACGGCGTGTCCTGCTCGTAAGACACTAATGACCACTCCGCTGACGTTTGTGCAACGTTTATTTGCAGTCAGTGCAATGCTGACGAAGCAGCTGTGGTCTAGCGTTCAAGATTTCTGCCTTGGTCTAGCGGACCCGAGTGTCCACGAACTTGCGTCTAGCAGAGCCAAACTTTGACTGGGCATCAGTGGATTGGGGGTGAACTTTGCCAAAGTGGAGAATAGACTTCACCTCACCGCTGCAATATGTTGTGCAACCGAAGACTTACGGAGCGATGGGAGGGACCCTCGAGGAACATCAGCGTTGGATGAGCGTATGCAGCGTTGCTTTAACGATGATGAACGGTCACAAGCGCTGGGAAAAAGTAGGTTGCACACAAAAATAAAGAAAGCATTTTTTTATTTACCATAAAATATGGATTCTAAAATAGAGATGTCCCGCAGCCTCAGCTGTATTATTTCATTTAAAAGTTTTGAAGACACGCAAAACTTGTCATCCTGCAGTCAGATGTTTCAAAAAAAGGACTTCTCTTCATTTTTGGACACTTTGCTTTGTCGGATCGCTGACATTCATGCTAAAACTTGACACCATCCCTAAATGTAGTCCAGTCCCAGGGAAAGACTTCCTGCCAAAGGCTGAGTGTAAAGGCAGAAGACCGGCGATGTCTCCTGAGATGTGTTGGCTTTGCAGAAGGTTATCTGGTCTGACCTGGAGGCAGGGCTTTGAAACACGGTGGTGTGAATGGCAGCCTTCAGTTCACATGCCGCCAGGTTTTAGTGACTGATGCTTTTGTTTTGCTGGCTCTCTCCAGCACCCGTCTCTGTGCCGTGTCAGGCCTCCGCATGGCTTTGCTAAGATTTATTTCTGCTCTCTCCTTTGTCTTGCTGCCTGAAGTGATGCTGGTCCTTCTATCCCCTCTTTCTGTTCTTGTGTACAGTTTAAAGACCAAAACAGACTTTTGTGTTTTTCTTACAAAAAGTGTGTCTTTTGTCTGAGCTGAGCTGATGTAAAGCAGCAGAAAAAAACTCAAAACACATCCCTGTGTTTAAAGATGTCAGCAAACCACTGAGAAAGATCTGATGTTTGAACCAGAACAATACATAACTTAATTTAGATTTTGCCGCTACAGACCTTTTAATCTGTTTTGAATTTAGTTTAATGATGTAGTTACTGCTAATAATGATGAGTTGAAAGAAAAATGTCTGTAATCAACCCTGGTAATCAATAGTTCAGGATTTTCTTTACGATCTAACCTATGTGGTTATTTTTAATGACATAAGTTATATAGCAAATGAACACATGTGATAACCTGTTCCACTGGTTTATATGAGGCTTTTCTAAAATATTCTGGTTGTCAAAGCCCTGACTATATAAATTTAATGTCATTAAACCTCTACCATTCTAAAAGTGGGTGAACAAGTAGAAACAAATCTTTGAAATGTTGGAACACGCTCACTAAAGCCGTTTTAGAGGAAACAGTTTTTTACATCGGTGTGTGATTGTGGTCCTGTGACAGACTGGCGACTTGTCCAGGGTGTACTCTGTCTTTGCCCACGAGTTTCAGGGTTAGCTTCTGGTTCAGGGTTAGCTTCTGGTTCAGGGTTAGCTTCTGGTTCAGGGTTAGGTTCTGGTTCAGGGTTAGCTTCTGGTTCAGGGTTAGGTTCTGGTTCAGGGTTAGCTTCTGGTTCAGGGTTAGGTTCTGGTTCAGGGTTAGCTTCTGGTTCAGGGTTAGGTTCTGGTTCAGGGTTAGCTTCTGGTTCAGGGTTAGCTTCTGGTTCAGGGTTAGCTTCTGGTTCAGGGTTAGGTTCTGGTTCAGGGTTAGGTTCTGGTTCAGGGTTAGCTTCTGATTCAGGGTTAGGTTCTGGTTCAGGGTTAGGTTCTGGTTCAGGGTTAGCTTCTGGTTCAGGGTTAGCTTCTGGTTCAGGGTTAGGTTCTGGTTCAGGGTTAGCTTCTGGTTCAGGGTTAGGTTCTGGTTCAGGGTTAGGTTCTGGTTCAGGGTTAGGTTCTGGTTCAGGGTTAGCTTCTGATTCAGGGTTAGGTTCTGGTTCAGGGTTAGGTTCTGGTTCAGGGTTAGCTTCTGGTTCAGGGTTAGGTTCTGGTTCAGGGTTAGCTTCTGGTTCAGGGTTAGCTTCTGGTTCAGGGTTAGGTTCTGGCAGCCCCATGACCCTGAAAGGGACAAAGGGGTATAGAAAATGAATGAACATCTCCTTAGGAAATGCGCTCAAACACAACAACATACAAGCTGTAAAAATGTTTGTAGATCAATGGAGCAGATGTTTTGTGAGTTACAGCTATCTTAAGCATCTTATAAAGAGAATCACTTCTCCTCCGTTTCAGCTGCTGAAACAAATTTGTCGTACTCCCACTTTTGGCAGCTACAACCGTCAAAAAGATTTTGCTGCGTGTGGTTTGATGCTCCAATTTGGAAGTCTCAATACTACTGGTCAACATTTCAATTTATTCTCACCTGCCAAGTTAGCCGATAGATGAAATAAATCTATCAGTCAGGCACATTTGTTATCAGACAAATTATTACGTTATCTAACAAAGAAAAGCTATAGGGACTATTAAAAAAAATGTTGATTGCAGAGAGAGGATGTCATGACGTATCTAAAACAAAAGATAAAAACAACTGTTTTTTTTTTTTATATGATATACAATTTTTCATCCAAAATTACACCAGGAAATCTATATCTTTTCATATCTATCTTTGCACTTCCTGGGAAAATGTGTTATCGTCATGCTGGACATAAAAAAATTAACGATGAAATCCTAGGATGAAAACTACCTCTAAAACGACCTCTTTTTGGTGTAAATAAGACATGTGGATACATTTTGGCTAAACATTCGCTGCACGTCTCTGGTTTTTGGGGAGTTTTCGTGGCAGTTGAATGAGATGCTGTAACTTTGTGCCGACATTCCTATTTTGTTGGGCAATTATGTCGTTCGTCAGTCGGTTGATTTAGCCTCCTGTCGGCCGGAAGGCTACGAGCTCAAGGCTGAAGGCTCCAAACATAACCGTGCTGCTTCAAAAGGACCAGTGTTTTCGGTGTTGTCCTCTGGGTGTTTTCACCATACCTTTTTCCCATACGGCTGCCTCACCTACCTCTCTGGATGGTGTGTCTGCAAAATCAGCCTCTGTATTTGAAATGGATGGAGTCATTCTGCCCCCGCCTTCCCTCGGGTTCCGGGATTGGCGTGAGGAGGAGTGTTTGGATGTGTTACACCAGCCGTGGCAACCCTCCTCCCCTTGGGCTTTGATTTAATATTTTGAATCTGACCCGAACAACAAGGCCGGTCTCTGGGGGACCTCTTTGCCGACGCTGCCCGTCCCGTCATTGGATGTGTTTTGATGGAAACACAGCTCATCCCTGCAAATACCCTGCAAGATTACAGTGGCTCCAACATGTGCATTGAGCCTCCTGCCTTGTCGCGTTGTGACAGCTCTGCTCCCACTCCTTCCGTTCTGCATTGGTGTCTCTCTAACCTTGACAAAAACTGTTGACTCTTGAATATCTGGCAGCTGGAGCCAGGAGGTTAACACGCTCTCGGATGTGTGCGCGTCCACGCTCTCTGCCTGCAATAACGCGATTAGTCTGAGGCTTAGCCATCACTACCCCCCCCCCCATCTCTGTGACCTCTCAAAAAAACAAAGTTGGGACTCCAAGGCGAGATGGTTGTTGGTATAAATGAGATCAGCAGCAGGGCGGAGGGTGTCAGGATCAGACTTCAGCGTTTGGGATTAGGCCTGGCGTTTGCATAAGGCGGGGATAAGAAACACACTGCAGCCTGTAGAGGCAGCCAACAGAAGGGAGGAACACAGGTCAACGAGGGAATATGTTTGAGAGTTCTTTTTTTATTCACTAAATATCCCTGATTTTCTTGATGCTGTCAGGCTTTGAAGGCTACTTAGTCACTGAGTCCTCGCAGTGTTCGTTCTCCAGAAAACATTTAAAAACCTCTTATGTTTGAGGTAAATTGTGTTGTCACCGCCCAAATATTTCTAGAAAAAATGTTTGCTGGCACACATTATTAGATATCAGCTTTTCTGTGTTTTATTGTTAAAAAAAGGGGGGGATTTTTTATACCCCTTTAATCACACCCCCAAAGCAACTAATATGCTTAGTGATGCACAATAATGAGTTTTTATGAACCATACTGATCACCGATACTTTCCTGCTTCCTGTGAAAAATCATTTGTAAGTACTAAGGGTGTATTCAGACTGGAAAAGTCAGTTGGTCCGGATCGAGTCCTGAAGATTGCGTTTTGTCTGTATTAAGACTGGCGTCTACGGGAGATTTCTGTTTCAGACCAAAACTTGTAAACAAAAACACAAGACTAAAGATCTCTTCAGTCATTGACCAGGAACTACGAGGCGGGCCAAAACAAGAGAAAGTTGGAGGCCCAGCTCTTAAAAGTTCTTGTTGGAATGGTTAACTTTCATATAAGTTCTATATTTCAATAAGCAGTTTAGAACTTCGGGAACAAGTATTTTCACATGTTACTTTGGTACAGTGGAGGCATGTTGTAAGACAGACTGGAAAGAAGATGTGTGCTTCAACTCAGAGGATGTTAGCAACTGCAGCACTAAGGAGATGTTGTGTATAAAGTATGCTGACAAGTGTTTTATGACATAAAAGCCTCATTTCCACTGAGCGGTCTGGCACAAACTCAATCACACAGGGGGGCCAAATCCAAAACACCCCGTAGGTCGGGGGCCGAAAAGGAAAAACATTTGTTGTACACACTAAAACTACTTTTTACATTTTTAAAATTTTTAAGATGTAACTTTATCAAACATGAATATGAATAAAAACAGACAAGAATATTCCTTCAGAATAAACCAACTTAAACGTTAAATAACTTTCAATATTTTGCTCTATAAAAATATATTTTGTCAAAATTATACAAGTTAGAAATTAAGTAGGCCTAAATTTTAAAAGAAAAAAATGATTACATTTCTTTACTTTTTTGTAATTTTATATAAAAATAAACGTATAAATATCCCAAATGATTTTACTCTCCATAAAATATATCCTGTCATGCTGCAGAACAAAACAAACAAAGGAAATATAAACGTTTTTTGTTTTTTTTTTTTCTTTAGGAAAAATGAATTAAATTATTCAGTTTTCTTTGCTCTTGTGTTGTTTTATCAGAGCTGGACTCCTGGCATTGTTTTTTAGCATCAAGTTCATTTCTGTTTTGTGTGTGAAGTCCTGTGTCTTTGTGAAACCAATAAGAGTGATTAGATTGTTAAAAAACTGTTAATGTTAATATAATTTTTAGGGGTTACTAAAACATTAAAAGCTAAACCAAGGAACTTATCATTGAGATTGTTTACTTATTAATATCCAAAAAGGTGCAGCTGCTTTACTGCCTTCAGCACTGCCTGTCATGTCAGAAGCAAACACCAAAAGAACGACAAACGTAAATTAGATATTAAATGGAAAATAAAGACATGACCTATTTAAAGACCTATTTAAAATTACACTTAAAGTTAAAGTCCCATTAGCTGTCAAGCACCTAGGTGTGTGAAATGGGTTCTCCGCATTTCATCCTTCCCCAGGACCACCATTTGGTGGTTTAACCCCAACTGTAATCCTGATCTTAACCCTTCCTCTGAGTCCATGCGGCCAAGAAAAAAGTTCAGCACTGGTCGCACGCATTTTGAAAATTACGTGCGAATAGACACTGTCATTCTTTATATATTCTTTTTATGTGCCATCATCAGAAGAATGCCACAAAAATATGTTAAACACCCAAAATACAATTTTCATCCAACTGTATATTTAACAAAAAACAAATATTTACTGCATGAAAATGAATGTCAATGTCAATGATGTCACCCCTTGGTGTGAATACATCAATTTGAGGTCTGCTTTTTTCAGCACCAGATTTGAAACCCAAACCTTTCTATAAGCTTGTAACCAGCCACCTGGTGGTTTTAAGGTGAACTAAAGGTGAACCTGACTTTCTCAGGGAGGAAGTCGAACTGTTGCTTGTTGGTTAGGATCTTAAATTGAGTGGGTCAAGAACTTTGTCTCACCGAGACATCCAATCAGACCAGGTCAGACATGGTTTAGCTTCATGACAAAGTAGTAGGTGGTTGCTTGAGAACCATTTGATGGTTTTGCACCACTCAATCCAATTCCTTAATGCTGATTGTCAAGCAGGGAGGCATGGGTCCCATTTTTAGTCTCATTTTAGTCTTTTAGTATGACTCGGTCTGGATTTGAACTCACAACCTTCCAGTCTCAGGGCTGACACTCTATCACACGGGAAATGAGCTGGTTAAGAGCCTTAGATTTAGAGCCGTAGCTACATATTAAGGGGTCCAAGTTGGAAAAAAAACCCACTTTTGATCAATTTGGATTTTTATTTTTGAAGTTAAATTCATAGTGACATAAGATTTGGGAAGGGGCTAACTTGGGGGCAAGGCTCGGAAGCAGGGGCACAGATTATATCCGTGTAGGGCCCGCCCGCCTGCCCCTGCTGCTGATTACCCCAGTGAATGAAAGGCTTGTGGAGTGATGCTGCATTTGGTTGTAGCTTCAATTAGCCGTCATGGTGCCAGATTTCTTTTTTGTGAGCTGCACTGGCAAATATATTTAAAACAAATGTTAACAAATTTCGTCAGGCTACATCAAAGCTTTTCCTAAAGGCTCATTTTTGAAGGAAACGTGTCTTATGTTCGCATGCTAGTGAGAGTTCCTGTGGTTGAGAGTGAATTAACGGTCAGTGCCTTCTGAAGTGCTTCTCCCTGCATGGAGTGTAAAGGCTAAATTAAGTAAACAATCATCTAAAGGGCACCTAAATTGAAGACAATTGGACTGAAATCTCCTACTTTCCAAAGGCTTCATCAGCTCTAAATGGCAGCTGGGACTTGAATGAAGATGAGATCTGCCTTCATCTTCAACTTTTTTTTCATTTAAGAGAAGGATCGTTGATGTGGTTGTGTAGGCATTGTTTTTTTTTTGTTGTTTTTTGTTTTTTTTGCTAATAAAAATAATAGTCTTAGCCCTATAGTTGTATAAACTGTGAAGTTCATTGCAAATAATCACCAAGACTTTTGTTTTTTAATTGTAAATTGCCTCTTGAAGAAGGATTGACTTGCTTTTTTCCAGGCCTAGAGGGCCGCAGTCCTACATGATTTCCTGCCAGTGAAGATCTTTATTGCCAAAACACAGCTGATCCAGGTAATCAACATCAGATAAGACAGGGTTTCTGGAAAACTAGCAGGAGGCCGGGCCTCGAGATCTGGATTTGGGCACACCTGCCCGAGGGGTATCGGCGAGTAGTGTATGTCGTCCGTTACTCTTGTTTTTAAATGGGCTTCAATTTGGAATGTTAAATGTTGTTGCTGTTGGTTTCCCCAAAGTTGTCTTTTTTTATTTAACTTTTTTTTATTAGGAATTTGTACACAAACTCATTTTTTAATGTGTCAATTTAATAATTACTAATTACTGTAGTTTATTAATCAAAAGTTATTTGTAATGTTCTAAAATAAAACTAAATATTGTCTGTTTCAATGCTTATGTCCTGTTTTTAAATTAGTTATACATTTGTAATAAAGGGTGGCTTTAGAGTATTGAAAGTGGTTCATGTTGTCACGTGAAAAATACAGATTTCTGTACTAACTTAAGCCAAAGGACTTTTTTTTTCATTTGTGAGCTTCTTAAAGTTGGGGTCACTTAACGGTAACAAAAGATGAGACTCTTCGATCCTGTTTTGAGGTAAATGAAAAAGCTGTTTAAAAAATCCTGAGATATGAAAACATCTGAAACACGACGTATGATCAATTCATCTTTCCGGATAGAGCTGCTCTTCCAGAGGTGCACAGTTGTAGATCTGCCGAGCCATCACATAATTTACAGGTCCGCTCTGAAATGGACTCGGCAGAGGAGTTCAGACTGACCTGTAGCCGAATCTTTCAGCTTCTTCTCCTAAAAAACCCCAACCCTTTACTCTCACATAACTGTGAAATATGTTTTATTGATTCAAGACAAAAGACCAATTTAGATGACAAGATGAAAGAAGAGAAGATTAAACATTTTCAGGTGTTCCCTCGCACTTGTTGCAGCATTGTAGAGATTGCTTTAAATGAGCAGACGAATGCATTTTAGTGAAACAATAGAAGCTGCAGAAAAAAGATAGATGGTTTCTTTAGCAGAAGACAAGTGGATGTTGAGAGAGGAGCAACAGGATGGATTGTGTTTTACAGGAATAGAAGGAAACCATCAGTTAATGACTTTTGGACCCTCAGTCTCCCATTTTTCTGTCTCCCCTCCCTGCGATCTATCTTTCCTCTGTCTCCGAACAGAGAGGTAATGATTCTTTTCTTTTGGGGACATGAGCTGGGTCCATTTTTCATTTCTCCACCCATTTGTTCCATCTTTGTTTTGCTTTATTCCTCATGTAGCTTGTGAGAGTAGATGTGCATTTGCAGTTTTTTTCTGAGTGTTTTCAAGAACCGGGAAGGCCAAGAAAATCTTTCATTTTGTTGAAATAATTTTATATTTTATTTTGGGGGTGTCAGTGTTAACATGGTTCATTTAAAAAAATTAACATGTTAATATTCTTTTACGTAAATTAATAACATGTCAGAAGTGACCGTCTTCCACTTGCTTTGGGTGGTTTAGACTTCCACAGCGTGACAAAAATACACACTTCATTGGGCACTATTCTGCTAATAACTCGGTCACTTTAAAAAGAAATAAATAATAAATCGGCTTTTAGCACTTTATTCTTGTTATTGTTTCAAGAAGCGGACTATTTGATTTGTGGTGGGGCCCATTGTCACGGTAACACGACAATGAGACTGCAGCGGCAGAAGCGATATATATGGTGATCGTCACGAAAGGTTCAGTGAAGCATCAGTTCAAAACCGCTAGTTTTTTGTCCAGGAGATGAACCAAAAAGTTTGTTTTGAAGAAAACTGCGCAGTGAAATGGAACATTTGGGTTATGTCACCGTAACTTCTTTTTTAGATGAACATCAGCCCCCAGAAGCCAATCAGATTTGAATATTCACCCGGACCATTTAAAGTGCAGAAACATTCAGATATCCCAGATATCTGAGCTAACACTTTACAAATTCAAACATTTAAAAAAAATCAATTTTAAGGAAAAATTCCCTCTCCTGCTTTTTTTGTTTTGTTTAAAAGCTGCACATTATCGTATAAAATTTACCTTGTAAAACATTGCAAGTAATCATGATTTATCACAATCCAAAAGTGTGATTAATTTGATAATTTTTTTTTGTCGATTGACAGCACTAATGTCATTGTCTTCAAAGAAAAAGTTGTTTTAATGCTTTAAAACATCTTTATTGTCTATTCCCAGTCCACCTCTGATTCATGACAATCGGAGGACAGTGGGTGTAAACGCTGCTGTCTGTGAATTGTGCAAAGAGCTCCTACAAATGTAAAAATTCTCTCCTAAAAGCATCATGAAGCCGGCTCCCCTCCCATCTGTCACTCTTGATAAAAGCAATCGCAGCGTCTCTCATCATCCGCCTCGTAGACGTCGCCCTCTGCTGAGCCATCTGCTCCTCCCCATGCTGGAGTCTGTCGCAACATCCTCCACACTGTGTTCGTCGCCTCCGAGATTCATCAGACTTTACTCTCCAACCTCCTGGAGCTTTGTCTCACATTCCTCCCATATGGACATGAAATGAAAACTAACAGATTTGAAAAGTGGATTTGATCAGAGCCTGACTTCCCATCGACACTGTTGACCCGATAATTTCATCGCAGATCACCAGAAACTCTTTTACACTCCTTTAAAGTTCATTTATGTTCTGTAGATTTCGTACATCTCAGTGTCTTAGTCACACCTGCCCTCACAGGTGAATACGGGCTGTCTGAGGGCGAAGAATAGAAAGGAAAAAGCAACCTTCTAGAGCAAAAATGTTCATGCACATTTTTCCTATGGGCATGCTGCGGACGACAGGTTGTAGCCAACACTTCAACAACATGCAAAGGTGAGTATAGATGAAGTTGGTGAAAGACAGGCACATTTCTGGTTTTTCATTTTTTAATCCCGACTCCTGCACACTGAAAAAGAAGGCTGTTAGCGCTCTTGACATGCTAAGTGTGTGTTCCTTGCACACCCCTTGCGTGCAGCCTGACTTTTGGAAGTAAGGTAATTGGACAATATGGGTGGCCTATGGACAGTTACGCATCTCTTGCATGTCCTATACGTGTCATATTTGAGGGCAGTCAGTAAGGAGCCAGTACTCAAACAAGCAGAGTGTGGCTTAAGGGCACCACACGGCAGCATCACCAGTATGCCACCTGTGCGTTTGTAAGGAATTTCCTTCCTTACCAATGCTTCACAGTACATTTATCACATGCACAACAATGGTACATTCCCTTTTCATTGAATATTAGAAAATAATAGAAACATTCTTTCATGAAAGAAAGAAAATCAAAACATCAAAGGTCATTACAGAAGAATTTGAAGAAAGTTAAAAAGAAGTGAATTTGTGAGTGAAGAAGTGAAGTTGAATGAATGTGTCCTTATCTTGATGAACTCTCTTCTCACTGATGATTTAAACTTTGTTCTTTATTAAAGTTTGTTACATTTTTTTTGCTTGTGGGTTACTTTAAAGGTCATCTCACTGAATCTTTATGTAGCAGCTTTTCAAACCTCCCTCTGTCCTCTTTTCTCCTCTGTCTCTCTGTGCTGTCCATGCCGGCAGGCAGCTCCCTGTTTAGCAGTGAGCAAGGGCGGGCTAAGCCTGAGTTCTGATTCCTAGATTGGCCTGAGCCCAGGGAAACGCCAGCACTGGAACAGCAGCGCTCAGAGGCTAATCAGCCTCTATGAGCTGCACTCCTAATGTTTGATCTATGCTGATAATCAGCACCTATCACCATCTGTCTGCTAATCACTCTGCCTATCAACTCCTGCTCCTCCAGGATGTCTCACCTCCTATCTCCTCCTCTGCTTCTTGCAGGAAGCATTAAAGGAGCCACGATAGTGGACGCTCTGGACACGCTGTTCATCATGGAGATGCCCGAAGAGTTCAACGCCGCCACAGAATGGGTGGAGAAGAACCTGGACTTCAGCGTGGTATGTGTGGGACACAGGGACCCGTAGAAATATTCTGACGCTATCCCATGAACCTCTGCGGGTCACACGTTCTCATCAAATGAGATTTGCTGTCACTGGACATAAATCAATGTTCAAAGTAAATCTAAAAGGGATTTAAAAGGGATTTTAAAAAATTAGTCTGAAGTTAGGCATACTGAAAAAAGTTCTAAAAACGATTTTGTATAAATGTAGTCGACAATTTGAATAACGAAAGTAATAAATATGAATTTAGGAAAAATGCAAAAATGCACTCTGTAAATTGTTCATCTAAGGTGTGGGAGTTTTTTCTGTTTTTCCACTAAAGATGAAAAAAGTCGGCTTACACACGTGGACAAAATTGTTGGTACCCCTCAGTTAAAGAAGGACAAACCCACAATTCTCACTGAAATCACTTGAAACTTACAAAAGTAACAATAAAAAAAAATTTATTGAAAATTAAATAATCAAAATCATCCATCACTTTTGAATTGCTGATTAACATAATTATATAAAAAAAAAAAACTAATGAAACAGGCCTGGACAAAAATGATCCTAAAGATTTGGCTCCGCCTCCAGCATATGGCCACCTAGGGGGCCGCCTAGGTCACCTACGCTCAGGGCCGACCCTTGTCAGTTCTTTTTTGAAAAATAAAGCTCAATTATTTCAAATGTTTAAAAAAAAAAAACAGTACAGTGTTCAGCAATGTGGAAATTTATTCTCATGGGTATTGTGCCAATATTTCCTTACTTTCCCAGTTTTTATCTTTTTATGAGTTGAAGCTTTATATTTTTGAGTGAAAGGATTTTCACTCAAAAATTTGGTTTTAACTTGTTTTACTGTACATTTCTGCATTTTTCATGTAGGTCTGTAAAGTGCTTTCATGTTAGTCATCAGTTTGTGGAACGGCATTCTACTGAGCCTGCCGGTAGAGCCGTGATGCTGACTCACAGCAGAGAGCTCAACAGGAGCGGATGCTTGGCCTTTTGTCGTTTTTTAACAAGCTACAGTACCAGGAGATCTCTGGATAAGGCTTTGATCTGCAGAGCTTTCTGTGGAGGGTTTATCTCATCGGTCCGTCCGGCTGCCCTCCTTAATTAGCTCTCTGTTTGTGCTGCTCATGCCGGTTTTTCTATGCAGTCTTTAACTGTGTTGCAACATCATTTGAGATAACATCCCAGAGCTGCTGATTCATGGGGGCATCGTCCAAAAGTTTAACGCAGCAGTCGCTCCTGAACGCTGTTACTCCAGGTTCTGTGGAGCTTCTGCTCTGTTGGAATTCAAGTTAATCTCAAGATGAGTTTGAAAAATGTGGATAACAGCTCAGAGAGTCATTTCTTTTTAATCGAGATGAATCCAAGGCTCAGTCTGCATGTTTATTCAGCTTCTCAGGACACACCGAGTGGCTTTTCCACATGACAGCTCATTGTCCCACCCCTGCAGTGATCCATGCCAGCTGTCAGTCAGGCACGGCATCTTAATCCAACTCAGCAACGCACTCTGGAGAGTTTCTTGTTGCTGTTTTTAAGATTGTTTAAGAGGCAATCCTCTCCATTCATGTCAACTGCGTGCTGCGCAGCTGGGCTCTGTCTGAGACCTCAGGAACCAGCAGGGCACTGTTCCAGACTGGAATAAATCTGTCATGCAGGGGGCAATCTGTTTTTTTTAGGGTCTCAATGAGGGTGAAAAGCAGTTTTTTTTTTTTTTTTTTAACTGTCTTTCTGTTTTACACCCAAAATGTTCTAAAGCTTTGAAAAAAACTGATTAGTTGTTGTAATTCACCTTTCAGCATATCCCGTCAGGGGTCACCACAGTGAACCGTCACTGATTCACGCAGGTGGTTTGGCTGAGATTTTAACCCTAGATGCCCTTCCTGACACAACCCTGTATTTTATCCAGGCTGTGGACCAGCACAGGGAGAGCCAGACTTGGGTCGTGAAATGTCGTGATTCGTTCATGACATGCAGACTTCTAGTTAAGCAATATCCAATACTGAGCTAGAGACATCATTCGATATCAATCAAGACATCAACCACGGTGATTAGGCCCGATTTCCAAACATGTGATTGGATCCCTAGTTGGAACTCTCAGAATATTAAAATGTTGTAAAGCTACCTTTTTAGTTGAATTTTGATCTTTTACTGCACCACAATGTCACAAATAAGAAAAAAAAAAACCTCGAAATTAGGCTTTCACAGCAATTATTGAAGAGTGCACTCACACTAAACACAATTCTCGGCCAATTCGCCTGTCCTCCCCCTCCTTCGCCGCACGGAAAATTTGCTGCTCTCCACGTGGCCAAAAATGTGTCCCCAAAATTCACTGCTTCAGTCGCGTGTAGGAGGAGCTACCAACTAATGTTTTTAGCCTTATTGCTACATGGAGCTAGCAGCTAATGTTTTAAGCTTTATTGCTACATGGAGCTAGCAGCTAATGTTTTTAGCTTTATTGCTACATGGAACTTGCAGCTAATGTTTTTAGCCTTATTGCTACATGGAGCTAGCAGCTAATGTTTTTAGCCTTATTGCTACATGGAGCTAGCAGCTAATGTTTTTAGCCTTATTGCTACATGGAGCTAGCAGCTAATGTTTTTAGCCTTATTGCTACATGGAGCTAGCAGCTAATGTTTTTAGCCTTATTGCTACATGGAACTTGCAGCTAATGTTTTTAGCCTTATTGCTACATGGAGCTAGCAGCTAATGTTTTTAGCCTTATTGCTACATGGAGCTAGCAGCTAATGTTTTTAGCCTTATTGCTACATGGTGCTAGCAGCTAATGTTTTTAGCCTTATTGCTACATGGAGCTAGCAGCTAATGTTTTTAGCCTTATTGCTACATGGAGCTAGCAGCTAATATTTTTAGCCTTATTGCTACATGGAACTTGCAGCTAATGTTTTTAGCTTTATTGCTACATGGAACTTGCAGCTAATGTTTTTAGCCTTATTGCTACATGGAGCTAGCAGCTAATGTTTTTAGCCTTATTGCTACATGGAGCTAGCAGCTAATGTTTTTAGCCTTATTGCTACATGGAGCTGCATCAATTTATCTCATTTACTGCATAGGAGACACAGATGATGTTCAGAGATCAGGTTTATTTATTTTGAAAAGCTCTACAAAAACATCAATGATCACGTCTCCATGTTTGGGTTCGTGAAAACACTTAGAGTCTCCCGGTAGCTACAGCGAGTTTCTCTCCTGCTGCTGTGTCTGATTGAAGGCTGCTTCTGCTGTGTTTCCGTCTCTCTCTGACCGAGTTCAAATGCTTGCATTAACATAAGAGGGCAAAAATAAAACAAGAATAAAATGCGGGGACCTTTTTTAGTTAATGTCTCAATGAAAATAAGAAAAACATCATAAAGTTCATGAGGCCTGAGCAGTCTGCTTTCCCATCCAGTAGTGGCCCTCTGTCTGGCCGCGAGCTCCTCTCCCAGGAGCTGCCAGTGAACTGGATTGATCCACCATATTGGATGTTTTCTCCCTTCTGTCACTGAAAATGGAATTCAAAGGATGTAGCTCCAGTTTAATAATTAATTTTAAAAATCAACATATCCATTAAGATATTCTACACAGAATTTTTTTTTTTTTTTACTTTCAAATGTTGATATAGAACTAAGTCTGCCCCACAACTCAAAACACACCAGAAGATCACCTTGCAACAGTACTTTTGTAACAAAACAAAAAGGAAATCTTTTAACAAAAAATTGACGCCTTTTTTTTGCCAGGACAGGTATAAATGTGACACCTTGTCCCATTTTTCTGTTCATAAAAATCCCCCCCCCCAGTATTTTGGACTTCATAGTAAGCTACAGCAAGCAGCTGAGCACATTTTTGTGGACTGTGGGATGCCCTCAGGCAAAGTAAAAGCCTGAAATATTCTGTTTTGAATTTCCCCTCTCCTAATAGTGAGAGAAGCATGATGTATTGAGGAGAAATAACCTGCGACTTTCTCTTTTTTTTTTTTTCTCTCTGCCGCAGAATGCAGAAGTGTCTGTGTTTGAGGTGAACATCAGGTTCGTCGGAGGTCTGCTGTCTGCATACTACCTGTCAGGAAAGGAGGTAAGGCACCTTCTGCACTAAAACCAAAGCAAGAAGCTGCTCTCACTACTGATTAAACTAGACCTGCTATGGTCAGCTGCAACATTTCACAACTGTCTTAAAAAGAAATGCTAGAAAGGGGCTGAAATTCTTGTTTGATTTCTGGCCTTAATTATATTTTTATAAGGAGATGTCATTTTGCACATGTGCATACTTTGCAATTGTCCATAAAGCATTATGGAAAAATCCAAATGTCTATGTTTCCTGCAGAAACAGGAGTAAATGAGTAACACAATCGGCTTTCTCTGAACAAGTAAATGGTGATGGAAAAAACTGTAGAAAAGTTCTGAACAATGCCCGAATGTCAAGCAATAATCCAAAAAGAAACACGTTTAAATGATTGTATAAAAAATTGAAACATTTGTTTAACATTAAATATAATAAGAAAGATTAAATATTTTTATAATGAGAAAGTAAATGCTTTATATGTTATCTTGCTACAAAATGCTAAAGCAGTACATTAGGATTCTTTATAGCTAAGATGCTATGTAGCTAAATATTTAATGTAGCTAAAATGTTATACAGTTAAAGATACTATATGTATATACTGTAGATATAAATAGCTAAAATGCAATCTAAATGTGCCATGTGTCTAAAATAATATTTAACTAAAATGCTATATGTAAGGGATATTACCTGAGAAAGAGTCCATCATGCTAATTGTTATTTAAGCTATGGTCACATATACCAAAATGCCACAGTGTGCGACCTAAATACGAGTTTTTCAACTAATTCAGCAGGCTGCCACCTGGTGGCCGCTGGGTACAACTTGTAATCTGACGGCGGTAGTCGCATTTTTACACATAGCTTGGCGGTAGCTGAGGTTTTAGGAGAAAATTCTAATTAAACGGTGACCAGACACCTCCCTGGCACATTTGGAGGTCGCACAGCAGCGGTCCGATGGCAGAAATGTTCCCTGTAAATTTTCATGTGTTTGTGCATACACACAAGCTCTCTAAGCGCAGTGAGGAGCACTGTGAGTAACCATTGAGCAACCCACCCCCTAACCCCCGTGTGCGCTGTACGGGCCATTCTGGGCCCCTGACGCGGACTGTGGACACGTTACTGTAGCTTTAGTCTAATTAGAAATGCTTAATAAAAATAGCTTTTGGAAAAAGATACAGAGATATAATACAGAGATTAAATATTTTTAAAAACAATTAAAAAATGATAAACTTGCTCCCTTAAAATGTTTTTTTAAGACAAAAACAATGCTAAAAATGAAAGTCCAAAGTTAGCTAAAAATGCTAAATTCTAAGTTAACTTAAATGCTAGAAAGAGCCTCTGAAAAAAAACCTTTTAGAATAGAACATTTTTGACGTTCTCACTTTTTAAATGACCAAAACACCTACTCAGTGCCAAAAACCCTGCAAAATTTACGCTGTTGGAAGTCCACAGATTTATTTTTTCTTTTTTTATATCTAAATTTATGTTGGGATCTGTGTAATTATTATAGAAGATTAGACTGGCAGCAAACTTGAAGCTCCAGCAGTAATGAGCCGGCAGTGTGTTCAAATCTTTTCTGTTTTTGTTGAAAACATTAGTCCTTCAATCATAAGTACGACTGCTTTAAAGACAGAAAAACCTTCACGTTTACTTCTGCTTGAGGACACGGAGTAAGAACTTAAAGTGTCTTCCTCGCTATCGCTGACCTCTCAGCTTTAGTGCTCACATGTTCTCCTTTCATTGCCAGACAATTTACATTCAGCAGCTGAATGAGGCTGAAGTGTTAGGTTGAGTGCTTCTCTATTAGCATGAAGAGTTCAAACACAAGTCAGCATTTGGGGCAAAAATCCATTTAGAAGTTCACAGAACATTTGGACATTTCAAGGTGCAAGAAGCCTTAAAAAGCTTCATGTTTTTCTGTCAAATGATGTCTGACAGTCAGTTTTCTAATGACTAAACCCAAGAAAACGTGTGCTGTTAACCAATTACTGATTACTGAGATTGTCTGGTTCCAACAATTCACAAAAATTGGCAACTGATTGACTTCATTTGGTTGAAGCCAGAAGTAAGTCATTTTCTATGGGTGATGTCACACTCACTCAGTCCAGTTCTCATATACAGTCAATGGTCGATTTTCAAGTTGCAGAATGAAAAAACGTGTTTGAAATAAAGCGAAAAGAGTTCTATTAAAAAAAAGAAAAACTACAAGGATTAGAACTGTTTTTTACAGTTCATCTGTAAATAAGTAATACAAATATTCAATTAAACTCAACATGGAGCTTCCTGCTGTGAGTTTATTACAGGCAAAAATAACAAAAGTGTATTGCATAGAAAAACACAGCTATGCAGCTTGCATAGATGAGCGACCTGAAGGAGCTCTGTAATATTTAAAAACCTTCTGCACATGTTGCATTTTTTATTAGCATAAAAGTGCTCCTTTTTGGTGATGTGCAGAAGTCAGTATTTCTGTGGAATTGGTCATATTTGGAGTGATGTGGTGGTAAGCACTGCTACCTCACAGCCTCTGGTTTGATTCCAGCTAGGTCCTTCTTTTGTGGACATTCAATCTGCTGGCAATCAGGCCTCCTCTAACAGTCCAAAAACATGTATCTGGGGTCAACTGGTGACTAAATTGTCCCAGGCTCTGGGCTGACACTCTGCTCTGCACACTGGAACTGAGGGGTGGATAAGTTACGTTTTGTCATTAGGCTTCACTCTTAGGTTTCTTTCTAAAGCAGCGCTGAAGATGAAAAGAGCGGGCACATATTTGCGATGAACACTCAGATCAAACGCACAAGTCGAGCGCCTGCAACACGAATCAGAAATGTTTTACGGAGCTTCAAGCTGCCGCTCTGAAATCAAAAGCGGCTTTTGTGAAATGTCATTTCTCGAAGCTCTAAATGATGTTTCTGCAGAGCAGATGAGATCGTGAGAGTGAGCCCTGCTGGCTTCAGATTTGTACATCACATCTGAAAGCTGAGCTGTCAGCTGGAGATAAAAACATGAAAGCAGAAGCAGCTTCAGAGACATTTCAGGAGCTCGGTAAGTGGCTGAAGGTGCGCTAAAAAGCAGCGTTTACCCGTCACCCCAACAGCTTTCAAAGCCACCCTCAGGCCTCTGTCTGCCGCGGTGCTGTCCTTACTTTAGGGGGATCACAACTGCTTTGGTTCAATGCAATGACAATCCACTTCGCCTTTGATTTGGTGCAGAAAGTTTTACCAGGAAAACATCAGCGTCTGTCAGCCTCCTCCTTTCTGGGAATGGTGTGGAGGACAGACAAGACGCGCAGCCTCTCTGGCTTGGGCTCAAAACACCATCTCTGGTAAAACATTGATCAGTGTAAGTGCAGCTGCTTCTGGATGTTGTGAGCCCTACCTGCAGGCCTTTCACATCACCTAACTATCCTTTCCCTCTGAAGAAAGGAAGACAAGTAGTACGGCAGGACGCAAAGAAAGATGAACTAAATTAAAGCCTTTTACTCTCTGCTAATCAAAGCTAAGTGCTTCAAAGGAAGAAGAGCCTTTGCAGCAGGAATAAAAGGCAGAGCATGAAGGAAGTTGTACTGGAAAATGAGGGAGGCTTAAAGAAATGTGGATAGATCGAGCACTGCATGAGTTGATGAAAACCAGCACGGGGGGGGGGGGATTATTTAAAAAAAAAAGTGGCTCACGCTCGACTAAACCTCCTTAACCCTTCCTTTACCACCATTGTAATGCACCGAATTTGCACTAATCCCCTTCACTTTCATCTGCCTGTGAGAATAATCTGGTAATGGAAGGAATGAGGGTCCGAGTGGCGGCCTCAGCCCCCATCAGGCGCATTCTGCTTCTGTTCCAACACACCTGATTCAGCTCATCAGCCCTTCATCAAGCTCAGGGAAAGCAAAGTAATGACACATTGATTTGGCTCAGGTGTTTGAGCAGAGAAACATGAACCATGCAGAGTAGAGCGGGGAGGATAGCTTGAAGAATGTTCCAAGAAAAACGCAGAAATACCGCGTCGCTAAAGCTGGACTCGGACGTTTTCTTGGTGTTGTTTCAAGTCATTGGTGCCGAACAGCCTCAGCTCAATGGCAGTTTTTCTCATTTAAACCAAATAACAGGACGCTTAAACAAATAATAAATGCACTAAGACATATTGGCTTTTTAATTTAACGGTGTTTTCACATTTCTCTGACAGGCACTTTTGTGTCCTGTCAGTCCCACCCAGAAATAACGAACAGTTGATTAAGGAAACACAAAATCAATTATTCTTTGCCACTGAAGCAGGATATTTTGTTATTAGGTCTTATTCGAAAAGGCAAAGACTGGAAAGAGAGGGCATGAAATGCAGTTAACCAGCTTCAGGCTGAAATTTTCACTGGCATTAGACCCCAAAATCTGGTGAGTTAGCCTGACAAATTGTCTCTAACCTTGTTTCATTAAATACGGATAGTAGAAACCATAAGATGTAAGAATACAGTGCTGCACGTTAGCACACTTATTGGCCCAGTCTTGGGTTTTTTGGCAAATATTCCCTAAAAGTGTTCATTTGGTAAAATGATAAAAAAAAGGAAGTATTGCAGACTTCAGAGCTAAACCATTTTTAATTTTAAATTAATATGTCCACTTATTGCTATAGCAAGTTTAAGAAATTGTGTGTAAATATGTCTAAAAAAAAAAACTGTAAAAGATTTGTTTGAAATTAGGGATGTAATTTGAGTCAAAGCGTAGCGTCCAAAGACTAATGGACACTTCCCTTCCCTCAGGTCAGTACACAACGGAACCACACAACGGAAGCAAGTCACCTACCAGAACAGAAAAACCTACAGTTGGTTTAAAAAAACGTTTTCCCCATATATACTTCTAAAATCCATCCGAACTTTGAATATTTTTTTTCATTTTGTACAAAAACAGATATTGCTTTTTGATTGACAGGCAACTATTGAATCCTAATCTAATTTAATCTAATCTAATCTCATCTCATCTAAATTTACTGGGTTTGTTACTATATTTTCTCTTTTTGTCTAAAAAGATCTGGATTTTGAGAGGTCATGAGTTTGTGGGTTGACCCTTGTGGGTTTTTGGAGCTGTCTATGGGTGAAAAATGGGCAAACTTGTAAGAGGCACACAAGGAACACGCATTTATCACATGAACAGCACCTACAAGTGTGCAAGCTGCAGAACTTGGAGATGTGTCTAAAAAGAAAAAAATTAAATCCTGTATTACACACCTACTTTACCCTTACTTTGTATGTCGTGTACGTGTTGTATAAATCAGTGTTTGCTACAACCTGTTCCCCACAGGATGCCCGTAAGAAAAAATATACACAAACATTTTTGTTCTACATGCAGCAAGCGGTCTACAATCTTGAGATGTCATGTGGTCACCTGCGTCCCCTGTATAGGTTTGCTCATTTTTAGCCCACAGACAGCCCATATTTACACTTCTGGGCAGTTGTGACTAAACCTTATTCTGTCTTGAGACATGGAAAAATTGTATAGTTGCTCTGGACTCATCCCATCCAGAGAAAATACGTTTATGTAATGTTTTTTTTCTTTTTTCCTGTACAGCGTTTACCTTTAGAACGTATTTGAACTCTTGTTGGTGTTGAATGAGACCTGGCCTAAAGCAAAGGGGCTTTTAGCAAGGAGAGGCAGCAGGCGTTTTGTCGTTCTACACAACCAAAACAACACTCTCTTTGAATGATTTGTTTGCCATTGATCTTTCCGCTCCAAACAACAGAAAATACAGTAGCTGAACATGATGGACCTGGTCCCGTCCATGATTCATTCCCTGAAAGCTTTTATTGTTGGTGACTGATCAGATGGCTCATGAAGCCGGATAATCTGGCTCAGAATTGCTCTGCATGTCATTAACAATCCCTTCACCAATTCATTACACTCCATTTAGATAATATTTCCCAGGTATATTCATAAATATCCGCAACTTTCAGGGTTGCAGTCAGAAAAGCTCTGCTCTAGCTTCATGATCTTCTCATACAATTACAGATTACAGGTTTTGTTTCTGATAGACTGAGCTGACAGCATTTAACCTCATTTAACGTTTATTTGACAAATTATCACCTTTATGGGGAATCATAAATAAAAAAAATATTTTTACCCCAGTAGAGGATGTGATATTTGTGGCAGGTGAATTAGGATAAGGTTCTCCTTAAAAGTTAGGGGCCTTTCAGATTAATTTACACATTGACATAAACATTAATGGCGTATAACCCCCATTCTGAATTGATTTACTGTCTTCAGTGTCAGCATAAAGGAGTAGGTATGGAGGTAATTGAGGGGTTGGGTAAAATAAATCTGCATTTTTTGCTTGGATTTTGGAATTGCCACATGAATTAAGCTCATTAAAAGCACAGCTGTACAGATAACAAGCAAAAGTGAGGATATTTTAAAGAGATATTGTCATAAAGTCTTTCTAATATAAACAGGAGAAGAATGCAAGAAAAATTATTCCTTGGATGTAACATATGAAGGGCACCTAAGACTTAAGCACTGGGCCGTATGTTCGTCTGACACCATAGTGACTCAGTAGCTGTGGTTTAGCAGGTGAAGTGGTCCTCCTCGATCTGCAGGGTTGACAGATTGATCTCCTGCCTCTCCATGGATGAAGGTGTCCTTGGAAAATGCCCTGAATCTCCACGTAGCTCTGGATATGCTAATGTGTGTGACTGCAAAGAGCTTTATGAGACTCTGAGTGCTGCGAACAGAACTTAAAACAAGGTTAAAAAGCACTCTGCAGTTTAGTGCCAGTTGCTGCCTTTACAAAGGCAGACAATTATCACGTTCACAATTCAACACCATTCAGTTATATCTTTTCACTTTCAAATGCCTGTCCAAAGTCACATGTGTGACTGGTTGTTTTCTCACAACAAATGACAAAAAACTGAACAGAAAGAGAACTTTCAGTTAATTTTTTAAAGTTTTAGCTCCAGTCTTGACATTCCTTTAACTGCCGTAACCGTTTACGCAATTAAAGTAATCCCAGCAAATTCTGAAGTGGAGAAAAGCTACCTTGCACTGATATGCAACACTTGACAGTAGTGAAGTGTTCCGCAATCGACTTATATCAGCTGAGACTGTCGTGGAGATAGGTGCCTTTGCGCCGCCAGCAGCACCTTACATTAGTATTGTCTTGCATATCAGTGCAAAGCCGCTTTTCTCTACGTCATTAATTATGAAAAGAAGAGTAAAGAGTTTTGGTTTGTCAAAAAGTGTGTGTAATTTAAAAACTCACTTGAATGAAAATTGTGTTGTTGGTGTTTTTAACGTGTTCTTGTGGCATTTTTCTGATGATGGAGGACAAATGAAAAGAAATGGAAGCTGTAAATTCAATTTCTAAGTATTTCTTTATTCAGGTTGTTGTGGATCCGTAGCAGATGTAAAAATGCAGTTTGAAAAAGCCTGTAGCTGTGACATAGGTGCTACAATGTGTGCAGGCTCACACCACACCAGAGTTCTACCCACAACTAAGATGTGATTTTCTGCAGAGCTTCTGCTGCTCTGCAAAAAATATGTTCTAGAAAACAACACCCGGTTTTTGATTTGGACTAAAACCAGCATAATCATAATTAAAAGACCACTGGGAAAACCTTTACAATAGATGATTGGAGTGTCGCTGGTGTTATTTCTAGTGTTGAAGAGTTAAATAACTCAATAACTTTGTGTAGATATTTCTGAGCTTGCTTGTTCTTTAGCAAATGCTGTTGCAGAAACAAGTTTCTCTCTGTTGCTTTTGCAGTTTGAGGGACAATTAAGAGTAAAAATGTTCAATGTGTAAATGAATGAATTCCATCAGCTTAACAAATCGATAACGTCACACAAATCAAGCCTAAAAGAGGATCAAAGTGAGGAGGCTGGAAGGTCTCACATATCAAGATCACATGATTTCCTTCTGAAAACACATGAAGGTCCACACAGTTCTGAAGGAAATTGACTGAGATGGATTTATAGAGACAAAAAAAAAAACTGCACACAAACACATAAAGGGTGACCAAAGCAACCCATATTGACAGGCCATCTCCAGAGATTGTGATGTCCAATCAGACACCCATTGAGTGTTGCACGCACACACCTGCAGCTCTCATTTTACCTTATCCCACTCCAGTGTGCTGCTGTCAGATAAAATGAGGGAACGGATAAACACCTGGATGAGTGTCTCACATTTTTCATTTTGTTCAATCTTTTATTCCTGTTGTGGGAGAAGCAAAGCTCTTAAACACACAGACCAGAGTTCTGCAGAGACCGCCATGCTCAGAGACATGGGTTACTTCACATTGCACCATCAAAGATGGGGAGAAATCTTGTCAAAATGTCAACTTGTTTCAAATCTCTATTTATGTCTGCATTAAACAAATTAGAAAAACCTTTAATCTAGTTCATAAAAAAGGAGTACATTTGAGTTTACCAATGTTGCAGCTTCTCTGTTTGTCCTGTGCAGTTGCTTACATTTTACATGTGTTTCTCTTGAGCTTTAAAGCTGCAGAAAAGTCAAAAACTAGACTCTCTGTTTAAATCTTTATATAAAAAAAACAAGTACAAGTGTAGCAAAAGATCCAAAAACTCAGTTATACTTAGAAAGAGAACTCTTTACAGGGATTAACTCTGTGCAGGAGGTGGGAGAAAGAGGCATGGCATCATCCTTGATGAAAAACGATGCCCATCCCCTGTGTGACACAGTGCCAGCTCTAAGCAGCTCCTTTATCAACAGACTGCTACACCCCAGGAGTCTGAAGGACTGGCATTGTAGGTCTTTCCTTCCTGGTCAGCAAATGTCCACTGGGTATTTGCTGACCTCAGTCACTTTACTCTATGTCACTTTGAAATATGTTGTGCATTTTTTTCTTACACTACTATAACCACTGGTGCAGTTCCCCTTTTTTGCTTTCTATCTGCACTGTAAGATTTTTTTGGTAAATATGTGACTCGTTTAATCTCGTTTGATCTAAACATACTACCCACCTGTATTTCTATCTGTAAAGCTGCTGAAACATTGGAATTTTCCCATTGTAGGACGAATAAAGGATTATCTTATCTTCTTGGAAGTGTTACCCCTGACAGTTCCTCCAGCAAAGAGCTCTTCCCCGAGTGCTGGTCCCAAATTATGGCAAAATCAGGCAGTGCCAAAATGCCAAGTTTTTACTTGATATTATGGTAATTGCCTTGTACTTGAATCATTCTTTACCACCTGCTTAGAGGGCCCAGAGAGCTTTACAGTCACAATCCCATGCACACATTCACACTCTGATAGCGGCTCTGCTGCTAAACACTGGCACCAACCTTCTATCAGAAGCAATGTGGAGTTCAGTGTCTTGTCCAAAGACACTTCGACACATGGGCGGGCAGGGCGGAAACCAAACGTGATCTTTCGATCAGAGGTTGACCACTCTACCTCCACTAGGGCCAGCCACCCTCACTATTCACAATCAGATTCTGGGTTCAAAGCTGGTATTCTCTGTGACAGAGCGGCTTATTTACTGGGATTTTGTTATAATTTCACTACTGTAAAGTGTTGCACATCAGACTAAAGCTGCTTTTCTCCGCTTCAGAATCCACTAGAATTACGTTAATTGCATAAACAGTTGAAAGATTACCGTAGTGAACGTGCAATCCTGCTATCAAAGGTCAACTTATCTACCTCTGGACCACAGCTGCCCATTGAATAAATGGTAGGATGGAATTCTCTCGCTTCTTCTTAAAACAATGGCTCGGTCTCTTACTCTGAAAGAAAATAATGCATTCATTCCTGGACTTTCTTTCCTTCACAGTTGGACACATAAGAAGCTTGCATCTTACTGGAAGCGCTAGCATGAATGCTATTTTGTTAGATTGTTGAAGTTTCTGAAATCTTTTTTTTTTTTTATCATGGGATTAGACAGGAAACATATTTCATTCTCAGCTTTCAGTCAGTGCGTGGTTCACGGTTACTCCTCTACAGGTCTTTAAAACTGCTCAAAGATTCGTCCTATCTCTGAACCTTTAGAGAGGTCAGCGGAACAGTCTTGCAGTATCAGGATGGACAACTCTCACAGCTTTCTGCCTGACAAAAAGAAAAACCTCTCTCTCCCTCTCTGTTCCCCTTTGGGCCATCCCTGCTTTGCTCCTGCCGTGCTGAAGCAAAGCCTTCTTACATATCCGCACACATTCACACAGATGCGCTCCAGCAAAGGTTATTTACCAACTGTAGAAAAGGAAATTTTCTGGATATCTATCTTAATCCCTTTTTTGACTCGGCTGAGCCGCGGAGAGGAAAGTGAGCTGGAGATGGAAGAAGAGGCTTTAAGAGACAGAGCAGGAACGTGAAGTATCAGACAAATATACCTCATGCTTCCCACTTCCTCTTAAGAAATGAAAGCCCTCTTGTTTGGATTTAACGTTTAAGCACAATTTCTCAGAAAGCCTTAGACAGGGAGGGAATTTATGTGGAGCGTTCGTGTATTTGATTTTTTTTGTTAAAGCTCACAAAGTGTAGATGTTCTGTGAAGCAGTCTTAGGGGTTTGAAAGGGTCCAAAATGTCAATATTGATGCAGATACCAAAAATTAGAGAGCGGTTCCTGAAGAATACCTTTAGATACTAATTTTAAGGACTTTTTTAAAAAAGATTTTTTTCAAAATTGATAAATGCTGGACCTTTGAGCAGCCTTTTTTAAAGAGAAGATCATGACAGATATGTCACACTTTGACAAGAACTCTCGACATTGTACAGTTGTCACACATAAAATATAAAACAGTACTTTTACCTTTTTACTTCATTATGGCTTGGTCACAACCACCCTTACGAGTAGTGACACACTGTCTGCTGGCAAAAACGGGCAAAACACCTAAGGAGCACAAAATGCCAAATTAAAGTTCATAGATCGCTTGGCAATCCCATAGAGCAAAAATATTCTTGCGCATTCTTTTCCATGGACATGCTGCGAGCCAGACGTCGTAGTGAACACTTGTACAACACATAAGGGTAAAGTAAGTAGATATAACAGAAGCGTGTGGTCCATATTTGAGTTTTTTTCAACACCCTAAATGTGAATACTTTCCAGATGCACTGTACGAGTCAAAGTCACGTCTGTACATTATGGATTTATTTTGAAACAGATTCAATTATTCAAAACACCAAAAGCATTAACCACTGACAACCACTGAAGCGTTTTTCCTTCATTTAAAGAAAATAGGGACTTCTTTAAACAATCCCCTGACGTTATGGCTGTCTGCCACAAAGCAAAGGAGTGATGAAATTGTTTTTAAACATGTTGACTGAAAAATTAGATCAAAATCAGCCGCTGGACATTTTCTATCGTTCTGATGACTAGTTTCAGACTCCAAACATAGACTATGTTACTTCCTCCACAGATGATGAGAAAATCAGAAGCTGCTCTACTGTAGGCTTGAAAATAAAAAGGTACTAGGCCGCTTCATCACCGTCCACCCAGCCGAACCCGAGGTGTGGATCCCAGCTGAGCCAAAGTCGCTATAATGGTGTTGAGCGTCACTTTCTGATGCCTGACAGACACAGATAACCAAAAAAGCAATTGGAAGGAAAATAAAACAGTTTTTTTCTCAATAAATATTTGTACATGGGCTGTTTTTGCAAAGATTTATTTTAAAAATACACACTATAAAATATGTAATCTTGTTTATGCTCAAGTTTCATATGCAAATATGTTTTGACAAAATATTTTACGAAAAGTAGTTTGTCTTGGTAAGAATATAACTACTTTTACTTTTCTTTCTTCACACTTGCATTCACATATGTGGGTGTCACATTTTAGGTTATATTACCTCAGTAATATTAATTCTGCTTAACTGGGGGCCTTTGACTGTGTGTGTAGACGGTTATCTCAAAAATTAGCTCAGGTCCAAAGAGGTTAATGACAGTACCAGTATGTTCAACTGAGCTTAGGGTAAACCGAAATAACTTCATACATTGTAAAAACATTTTATATGATCATATGCCAACAATTTTATTAGCATGAGCAAAAAAGTGAAGTTTTATACATTCACCTGTTATTTACTGTTATGATGTATTGTTTTTAAAAATGTGTATATAAAGGTAACAGTAAGATATTATATTTTGATATGACATAGTAGAACCACAGAAATAACATATTCAAACTTGTTATAAGTTGGAAAACAGTTCATACTACGCAAGTAATATGGGAAAATGTTTCTATTGTTGTTAAAAGTTGCTTGTACTTTTAACGTTTTTATGAGTAAAACACCAAGTACTTACCGATAAAGATTCAGGATAGTAATATTAGTCCACCGCTGCATTGCTGAAGACTTTAGCCAAAGCCGTTAGCCACGTTAGCATAGAGGGTCCGGCATGATTCGTGGGCAAAAGTTGAAAAACAAAGAACTTTAACTCTTAAACGTCATTTTAGGATTTCCTAAGGCATAGCAGTTTTTCAATTAAATTACCTTCTTTCAATATTCTACAGAAAAATTCTGGTTTATTCACAAACAAGTCCTGTGGTAGCCACGTCCCATATTCCCAGTCTGATATGGAGTAAACATTTACATATGCACAAGCAGCTGTCTCTGGGGTTAGTGACTGACACATCTGTGGCAGGTTATTGTTAGAAACCACCGAATATCCCCCGAGTTCACGTCTGCCGCTTTGTTTCTCATTCCTGTCATCTGGCCTGCGGGGAGCCGGGCTGCTTCCCAGACCTGCTCTCATTGGACTTTATCTCTTCCCCTGCAGGCGAGATAAGGAAAGCAGGCTTGTTAATATAGTGGCGTGCACGTTCATGCATGCACATGAGTGACAGAGGAGGCAGAAATAGCTCTCTCCTTGCTCCCACATTTGAATATTATCAAACCAGAGTGCTATCTTATCACAGATTAGCAGCTGACTCTGACATGCCCATTGTTTGGCCTTTTCTCTTGCCGTATCGCCACCTTGTTGGTCTGTCAGTCAGTCTTGTGTCTCTTTTTGTTTTACGTTACAGCTTTTCCCCCCATCATCTCTCAGTGTCCCTCGTATTAGTGCGGTGGAGGGAAAGAGATTTCGTTTCATTACAGCTCTGTCCACTTTGGCCCTGTAGTTCGCAGCTCCCGTTTAGCTAGATGATTATTTTAGAATAGCGCAAAGAAGGCACATATTTTTTCAAACCATTTCAGGCCTGGGCTCATATCCAAACAGAACCAGGCAAAAAGCTCTGATTAAAAACCTATTGAGCCAAACAGTGCCACATCCCCCCACTGTCAAATACCAGCCATCCCTGTGTGGTATAGTCATTTATTTTAATTACAGTTGCAGCAAGCTGGATGAACGGAGGGTGGAGGCAGGCTTCATCCTGTTCAGTGGTGTGAAAAGAGCGACTGTTTCCTTGGGTAAAGCTTCAGGGCCACTCGCCGTTCGTTGAATGTCAACAAACACTCGTCAAGAACAACCCAAACTAATGGAGACTGCTAAACAAAAGCATTACCGAAACGACCTGCCAAACAGCCTCACTGTCACCTAAAACCAGTTTATAAACTGGAGCGTGAGCTGGCATGATGCTTTTGTGTGACACAGTTTTATTTAGCACAAAGGAAGAACATTTTTTACTTGCTGCCTTTGAAAACGCAAAGTGTTGGACATCTAAAGAATCTTTATTCTATAGCAGCTGAAGTTCAATCATTATCATGTTTGAAACAGGACTGTTTGCAGTTTGTCGCCGTAAAAACTGCGTTCCAGAGTCAGCGCTATCACAAACTTATGATTGTAAACAGGAAGTGATGTTTTTATTGAAAGAAAGCAAAGGTTTTTTATGAAATATTGATCATTCGTCGTTGAGGCTCTGTTATTGCTCTATGATGACTCGGACCGAATCGAACCATCACCGCTTACTAACGTCGTTCTGGTTCCAAAATGGCGAAGACCCTTTAACACTTGAGCTACTACACTCTTTCAACTACCATAACTCTTCGATCTATTGAGCAACATAATTCTGATGGATTCTGAAGCTGAGAAAAAGCAGCTTTCTTTCAACACTTGTTATTAAAGTGAGCTAAAGTTCTGGTGTCAAAAGGGTTAACGTAGGTTAAATCATTCTCTGATTATAACACGTTTTTCTACTCTAACATGAATACACAGTGTATAGTGTGTGTGTCTCTCCCTGTCCTGATCAATGAGCTCCATGTCCTGCAGCTGTTTTTAATATGAATGCCAGGTCCTGCGTGCATGTTCTCACCCTTCAGCCGCTCTCTGAGCCTTACAGTTCAATTACATCAGCTGTCTCCCAGGCTTTGCTCCTGGCTGTCTGAGTGCGTCCATGTTGTTTACGGCGGCTGAAGTCCCTTCTGATGCTTTTAAGAGCTCACACAGCAAGCCCGCCTGTTTGTCTCATACAACCCACCTTTAAAAAGAAAAGGCTCATAGAAGTGGCTGCAGCCGTTTCTGTTATTGTTCTCTTGCAGTATGACTGGTAGCTTTGTTTTTAACATCATGCAGAGCTGCGCCTTCATGCAGCAGAATCGGCTCCTTTTGCTTGTTCCAATTCAGTCCTGCAGACCTGAATGTTTTCCTGAAACCGAGAAAACTTTTTAACACTAATGTTGTGTTGTTCCTCTTATAGTAAATGCTCGTTTAAACATTCAGTAGTTGGATTTTGTTTGTCTCCAAAATAAACCAGCTCGTCTAAACACACAGTTGCAGACTCTGTAAGAAAACAGAAAGAAAACCAATCATCCTAATCCCTGTGTAACTTTCATTTCAGGTTCTTTATTGCAACATTAGGTTTAGTTTCTGGCATTAAAACACATCCTGCTTTTCGTAGCCGTAAACTTTTACAGTGTACTCAAGAATAAATAGAAATCTTTTACTTTTGGATTTTATATCTGTGACATGCTTTAGCCACAACTGCCCTCACTGGTGGATAGGAACTGTTTGCGGATGAAATTTGGGCAAACTTGTTTATGTACACAAGTTTCCCGTACAAAATATCAAGGTCATAGACTTGAACTCTTTGAGAGAAAATCTTTGGCATTTTTCTACGGGATGCTGCAGACAACAAGTCATAGAGAACACTTAAGACAACAAAAAAGCTTCAGTAAGGGTGAAGTAGGTAAGGCACAGGCACCATGCATTGAATTTACATATTTTTTTACACACCGACACCTGCAAAACTGAAGGAACCCAGTTAGTGCTTTTCAAATGATAAATGCACCCCCCTTAGATGCACCCTGACTGTTGAGCAATGCGCACACTGGGCATTTGAAGCACAGGTACTAAAATGGGCATTTAGTGTCATGTTCCCACTGGACAATTCAGGAGGGCTTCTGCTTTTTCTACCCTTTACTAGTGCATGTCTGTCACCTACAGTTGGAAAAGACTTGGTGCAAAATGTCAAAGCGGTTCATATCTGATGAATCTTGCTCCAGGCTTTTTCTTTCACAGCTCTATTCCGATATGTGAAAGACTTGGTGTTGAATGAATCTGGCCGGGAACAAACTGCAGTTGTTAATTTCTCCTTCATGATCAGTTTGTACAAGTCATACCTGTAGTTCCCGTTTTAAGATACAGCCGCTCCTCTCTTTGACCCTTCAGGGGCCCAGACAACCCTAAAAAAACCTGCAACATCTGTACAGGTACATGTGACTAAAGCTTGAACCATCTCCATGAACTTTTATTACTTTTTGAATTACTAGTGTCACATTTTGAGGGAACACTGTATACAAAACACCTGTTTACCACATGTAGAAAAACTTCAGAAAACAACTTGAATTGAATCCAATACATTTTTTCCTGAGTTTCTTTGTGTCCTGGATGTATAGAACACATACAGTAGGTATATGTGAATAATAAAAGTATGTTTTTGGCATCATACAAGTTGATTCCTGCTTGCAGGGCCTCACAAACCGTCTCCTTGAAGGCAGACAGGGAAGAGGAGAAAGCTCCTCTGTCGGATGCTGAGCAGTTTGTTTGCTTTGGGGCTGGGGGGTGCATATCAGACTCATTATGGTCTGTGGCTCTCTTTGAGTGTTTGAATGAATATTTGACATTTCCTCCAGATGAGAGCTCTCAAAATCAGCTTTGTTCTCTGCCAACACTGACCCTCCACAGGAGGGTTTAAGAGACCCTTCACCGCACTCCTCCTCAGTCTGTTTTTCATCTTTAATTTCAGCGGTTTCAGGAAGTATGCTGCTCTGAAATATTTATTATTGTTAGTCCGGATCCATTTGTTGTGGCTTCAGTTACTGCCACTAGCTCTGCTGGTAATTCTCAAAGTGGTGCCTGATGCTACTTAATGGATCTAAATGGAAGGTCGGGCGCTTTCTTGTAAACGGTTAATGTTGTATTCGCTCGTTTGTAGCCACAGAGGATGTTAAAGAAACCTGAGAGGGTTTGCTACTTTTGTAGATAAAATCAGAGTGTTACATTCAATCACAAACAGCCACTTAAGATGCATTCATATTTCAAATTTCATCTGGGAGCTGACTTTTTCTCAGGTAAAGCTGAACATGATGGAAGATGATAAAGCATGATTTGATGTTTGCTCTAATCAGCTTTAAATTCAATTTTTGTTAGTTATTCCTGTTTGTTCTCTAGAAAAATCTAAATGTTTTTTTAATAGTTGTCAGTCATTAACATTTTTTTACCTGTTGATTTTATGAGGGCAATAGCTAACTCACAATTAATCTCATATTTGACCTATTTAATAACAATTATTCTAGAATTATTGTAAATCTACTTAGGACTATAAAAGAGAGAGAAAATATGTTGCTTTAAAGAATAAAAATGTTTTAACACATTTCAGAAATCTGAATACAAATAAGCTTTAAGGACCTTTGGACCCAGGTTTTTCTTTAGCCTTTTAGTGAACAATATCCATGTATATTAACAAATATCACCTTTGGCTCACTAAAGAACAAATCGTTTATGAAATGTTAGTTATTTTTGTGGACTCTTTTCACACCTGGAAATAAGACGACTCGATCTCTGAGGCGCCGCCTTTCGCTCCGCGTGGGTGACGCCCAAATCATGACGTCAACATAGAGCCGGCCTCAGCAGCGTGTCCGCTCATGAAAACAAACAACACTGAACTTTTTTAAAGATGGATGTGTATGTTGCAGAGCCTTACACTGTTGACCCACAGTCTGATCTGGAATTTTTATACCCGAGGTGCAACGTGTGTGGAAATGTAGCATTAGCTTGTGTATTATAAGCTTATACTGCTTAATTTCAGCTAGTTGTGCGATTTACTTACGGGTTTGGCATCTTCATCAGGTTTGATTGCAGGAATGGCTCTGAGGATCAGTCTCATGGACAATCCACTTTGATACAGGCCATGGTTAACAAAACAGTCATCTGTGAAGTGGAGGTCACAGATAAAAAGTTGCTGGTCGGTCTGTTGCGCTCCTGAAGATGAACTCCAACCGTTTCTGATGATCAGGCTCTGCTTTGAGAAGACTGAACAAACACAGAAATCTCTCACAGCCTAAAATACATTTGCTCCTCTTAAAAGACAAGCATTGCAACAAAAGCTAGCCGTTCTTTTCTCTGCAGATCAAGAGGAACCACTTCTTTTATGAGTCGTTTTGCTGATCACTGCTTGCTCACCGGCGAAAGTGGCCGTGTTTGTGTTGGCCTGGGGGCGGGGCTTTCTGCACTGACTCTTCCTGGTAGGGGTGTTTTCATTGGTTCTCACTGGTCTACGTCACACGGTGACCTGCTCAATTTCTTGGGTACGGGAGGCGCTGCGGCTAAGAGCGGTGGTTTTTGGAGGTTTACTCAAAAAATGCGTTAATGAATCAAAAGACCGCTTTGGGGTTCTTTATAGTTAGAAATGAACAGTACAATACACTTAAAAGCTTAAAAGTAGATTTTCCGTGGTTTAGGCCCTTTAAGTTTTTTTTAGAGATCAGCAAAGTAAACAAACCACTTTTCTCTGATTGTTTAAATAAAGATTGATCTGAAAGTACATTTTAATCTTTTGCTGTGTCCCTAAACAGCACATCAAAAAAGCACAACTTTCTTCCATCTCTGTTACCTTTCCCCGTTGTTTTATGAAACATTCCAACACCTCCTCATTTTCTGTTGTTGCTCAGCTGCTTTACTGATGGCTGCTTACAGAGTGTGAAGACACACCGTCTGAAATGAGTATGTGTGATTTGCAATAAAGTAACAGCTGCATTTTTAAGAGGACATATGTTTATTTGAACACAAAGTAGTTCTGTAAACAAAACTGTTTAGTCAACAGCTTCCTGTTATTTATTAATCTTTTTATTTGGAGGTTATTCCAAACTAAAGTGATTGCGTCGCACAAATAACCTGGAAAAAATAAAATTGTTCTTTATAATCTATTATTCATGCTGCAACAATACAATTTCCCTTTGGGGATTAACAAAGCTTTATTGAATTGAAATGATTGTGCTGCATTTTCATCCTTTATCCTAACTTTTCCTTTTTTTCGGGCTTCTATAAACTGCTACAGAGACTGCAGTCTTTAGTGTAAATGTGCCAAACCTTGCTTACTTAATTTCCGTTGCGGCACCAACAAGGGCCGCTCTGAGATGTTTGCTGACTGTGCAGCAGGGCAGGAAATGTCCGTTGTTTTATTTGCACATGTGCTTATTGATGAGTGAGACAAAAGGTTACTAAGAACAGAAAGCCAATGCATTTCTGTGTCTTAAAGGGCATTTTTAAAAGTCCCATTTGTGAAGCCAAAGGTTTGTCCAATCTATTAGACATATTCACTGTAGACTGTGGTTCAATTTCATTTGATGTAACGCGGTTTGATAGAAAACACTTCATACAAGCAAGTATTGCACTAACCAGGAAGTAGCTAGAGTTGCAACATGAGATGTTCCGCATAATCTATTGAATTAAGTTACATGTTGTTATAGTTTATCTTGAAGGTGTATAGAAAATGTTCTCACCTATGTAAACCTAATCAAGCCAAACTTTATTTGTAAAGCAATTTTCGGACAAAAGTAGCTCAAAGTGTTCCATGTACAAACATTTTCCAATTTTAAAAAACAAAACAAAACAAAAAAATGGAAAACACATTCACCCCCAACTCCACACCAACACACTGTCTGTCACACAGAACATAATAAAGCATAAAAGGAGACACCGATAAGATACAAAACAGAAACCTGGCTTGATATTTAAATGGGTAAACGATATATTAGGCCAGGGGTCCCCAAACTGCGGCCCGCAGACCTGCCTCCACACTTGGCACGGCCCCTCCAACAATATCAGAGATGCTTGATTTTTTTTATTCTTTTAATCAGGCCACATGATCGAGACCCACATAGAACCTGACTTTATATCCCACCCCTCTGCAGTCTGTGGCTCTATCTGAACATCCCTCAAATCCCAGCCAAACAGAACAGAATACAGTGTTCTCTTTCTACATTGCAGTTCACCTTTCACAGTATGAGTAAATATGCTGCTGCTTTTTTTTTTTCTTTTTTTAAACAGCGCACCCTGTTCTGTGTCCTGATTGGCTGGAGACCTTATCAATCAATCTCGGCTGTGCTGTGTCTCCTGTGCAGAGACGCAGCCCTGCAGGTCTACATACATCTTTGGTCACGATCAGATCTCTGTTTTCTTTCTATAATCCTGGACTTATTTTTCTACAAAGGTTTGAACTTTGAGAGTTTAAACGAGAGAAAGGTGTGAAAACGTTCATGTCTGTCTGAGAAAAGTGTAATGTGTGTAATGAGGAATTTAACATCTATAATCCTCATTCGCAGATTTCACCTTCATGAGTCATTTTTAGAACGCAACCCCCCCAAAAAAACAGGGAACGCCGTACTGGTGAAAAGTTAATGCATATATATATATCCAACTGCAGCAAAAGATGAAAGAAATTTGACTTTTTGTTTTTTCCCCAATAATAGTAAATAATAGTTTTTTTGTTTTGTGCATTTTATCTGAAAGGAAAATAAAAGCACATAGCCTACATATTTTACACTTCTAAGTATAAAAAAAATCACATTAGTTATTCATTTTGTGCATAATTTTATACAGTTATTGAAAACAAGTTAAGTAGAACAACGACCTGAAGAGTCTCTTGGGAGCTAAAAGAGTCAGAAGACCCAGAATTTCTGTCACTATTGTGAAGGTGGCGCAAACTGTGAGACGTGCAAGAAGCTGCAGCCCTCCAGAGAATAGCCTATTTATTAGTTTAATTTTTTTTTATGTTTTAGTGTTATTTTTTCTATGACGATTACAGAAAGGGATCATTAAAATTTAGTTATGTGTGGCTGTCTGGAAAAAACATAAATGTTTACATTTAGGCACACCCTGTCATTGTTACACTTATTCTTTTAGCCTACAAACTGACCCGGCCCCACATCAGAGAAGAAAAAAGTTATTTGACCCTCACAAAAAAAAAAAGTTCGGGAACTCCTGTATTTGGGACTTGTACACATCAGCGATTACTGTTGTAAAGTGTTAAACTAAAAGAGGTGTTTAGGAGATGAACAAGCTATTACAAGAATCCAGTTGATATGACCAAGCTCTTAGAATAACTGACTCTCAGTATTTGTAGCATTTCGTTTAACATTTGAAACATTTTGTTTCGTATTTGTAGACCTTTATTTAGTGTTTGTTGCATTTCTTTTTGCATTAATAGCATTCTATTCAGCATTTGTAGAATTTCATTCAGTAGTTGTGGAATTTCATTCAGTATTTGTAGAATTTCGTTCAATATTTGTAGAATTTCATTCAGTATTTGTAGCATTTCATTCAGTATTTGTAGCATTTCGTTTAACATTTGAAACATTTTGTTTCGTATTTGTAGACCTTTATTTAGTGTTTGTTGCATTTCTTTTTGCATTAATAGCATTCTATTCAGTATTTGTAGAATTCCGTTTAGTATTTGTAGAATTTCATTCAGTATTTGTAGCATTTCATTCAGTATTTGTAGCATTTCGTTTAACATTTGAAACATTTTGTTTCGTATTTGTAGACCTTTATTTAGTGTTTGTTGCATTTCTTTTTGCATTAATAGCATTCTATTCAGCATTTGTAGAATTTCATTCAGTAGTTGTGGAATTTCATTTAGCATTTGTAGAATTTCATTCAGTAGTTGTAGAATTTCATTCAGTATTTGTAGAATTTCGTTCAGTATTTGTAGAATTTCCTTCAGTATTTGTAGAATTTCCTTCAGTATTTGTAGAATTTCGTTCAGTATTTGTAGAATTTCATTCAGTATTTGTAGAATTTCGTTCAGTATTTGTAGAATTCCGTTCAGTATTTGTAGAATTTCCTTCAGTATTTGTAGAATTCCGTTCAGTATTTGTAGAATTTCATTCAGTATTTGTAGAATTTCATTCAGTATTTGTAGAATTTCATTCAGTATTTGTAGAATTTCGTTCAGTATTTTTAGAATTTCATTCATTGTTTGTGGAATTTCATTCAGTATTTGTAGAATTCCGTTCAGTATTTGTAGAATTGCGTTCAGTATTTGTGGAATTTCATTCAGTATTTGTGGAATTTCATTCAGTATTTGTAGAATTCCGTTCAGTATTTGTAGAATTTCATTCAGTATTTGTAGAATTCCGTTCAGTATTTGTAGAATTTCATTCAGTATTTGTGGAATTTCATTCAGTATTTGTAGAATTTCATTCAGTATTTGTAGAATTTCGTTCAATATTTGTAGAATTTCATTCCAGCATTCAAAGTTTTTCATTTTGTATCCCTGTTATTTCATTTAGCATTAGAATACTGTTGTGCTTTATCTTTTTTGAAACATTTCAGCTTTTTTAGAAGTAATTAACACATTGGGCATTTATAATTTTTAATCTATTCTTTCATGATTTTTTTTTATGATTATGATTCAGCATTTTTAGAACAATAACTTTTCAGATTTCTGGGCACTTCTTATATGTTCTTTATCTAATTTTTAATCTTTCAATTATTTTAAGATGTTTAATGTTTGCTTAAACATTTAAAAACTTGTGTTGGTATTGTGTATTGTATAGTTAATTACTTTTAAGATGACAGGCACTTTAATTATAGGATTCCAATCCCCTAACTGTTGGCTTTTTTATCAGTTCACATGGAACAAATTATTTATATTTATAAATATGTTTAATTATATCATAGATTTTATTCATTGTGGTTTTTTCCCCAAAGCCAACAATGTATTAGGATGGTAGAAACAGTTTTTCTTTACAGTATTTCAGATGTCCACAGCCCTTCTCTTGTCCTGCCTTCTTTTTTACCACATTTCTTCTGCTCTCAGGTGGCCCTCAGGACAGAAGAAAACCTCTTGTTTTTCCTTCTGTACTTCATCACTACTGACAAGTGTCCCTGCTGAATTGCTGGATTCACTCCAGAGTTTAACTCCCACCTCTTTATTATTTCCCCAAAAACTTGAATTCAGCTTTTTCTTTGAGCTGGCTTAGAGGTGTTAACCGCCCATTTCCCTACCACTGTGCCGAGGAAGGGTGCTTTCAGATTGTGCATCCACCCAGCCCAGAAAGTGTCAGAATTGGCTCATTTAATAGACCACTTGGACTCAATTTTACCAGCATTTTCATGCGAAATAAATGTACAAAAGAAGAGGGGCGCTTCCATCTTCGCTTGCTTTAATATTAACATTTTAAGCTGATGGCTCCTCCAGTGTAGCGCTTTAATTCAGGCGTGATTTATCCCTCGGTAAACGCCAGCAGCACTCTCTCCACAAGATGAAAGTAAAAGTCAAGATTCTTCCAGTATTTCTTCTTCTTTTCTGCCTTCATTACTTTTGCATTATTACACATTTATTTTTCTTAATGTATTATTATTTCTTCAATTGTTTTGTGATTTTTATTTTATTTTACTTCTTCAAACGGTTTTATTAAAGCTAGAAAGACCAAGAGCGAGTTTTTGACTGAGAGCGAAGTGGAGGACAAGAGCAAGCATTCACACAACAGCAGGCTTCTTAACTGCTGAAAGCTGTTGCATCCTCTGAGCTGTGTGTGCTTCCTCTTTAGTCCAGCTGTCAGGTCTGTGCTCTTCTTAAGCCGACACTTACTGTCTGTGGGCCCTTCATTCAGGCTCGGACCGATTAGTTCCTGAAATGTAACCTAACCGTTTTTTAAAGACTATCTCTGATGAAAATGGTGTTCTTGGTGTTTTTAACATGTTTTTGTGGCATTTTTCTTTCTTTTCATTTTTTTCATTTTGACTAAAAGCAGCACAATCATAATTACTTAAAGATGATGTCGTGTTACCCCAGTGAACTTTGGGAGATGTAGTATATTATGATAGAACAGAGGCGCCAATGCCGAAAAGTGTCACATCTCAGCGATTTGTCATTTTATGCACATTTTTACACCCCCTGACACCAGAACCTGCAGGAATCCTACTACACCTCTAAACAGGATATTTATGCATGATTTTTGTTGTAATTTTATCAGCCACATTGGCATGATAAAGTGAGAATGGTAAGCATGTTTTGAGTTGTAATATTGACTACAAATATGTCTGAGCCTTAATTGGGGGAGACAGTTTGGGGGGTTCAACTTTCTTTAAATAAACACAACTGGCCAAAGTTGCAGGAAAGTTGCTATGAAAAAGTTGGTTTCTGTTGCCCACTAAAGGTTCGCACCTGTAAAACACCAGCCCAGTACACCAACTGTTTATTTAAGAATTAAAAGAAGGACTATGACGTCTACACGTGAGGCATGTTAAAAGTGTGACCATTGGTCCATACTAGCAGAACGTTGCTGTAGGAACGCAGAAAATAAAGACGTACAGAGAAAATTTCTTACCAAACTTGAAGTCGTCTGCTGGATTATTCAATAAAGGTTTAAAGATTTTTTTGTATGTTTAGCCGTACATTTAGTCTTTTCTAGGATTTGGATTGAGACTACAGTTTCTGTATAATGCCTCCTCTTTCATCTTTTCTGAGGGATACAGAAGAGTTCCAATGCCAATGTCACAGTGAAAGCTACCATACGGGTTTCTCAGCCTAAATGGTATTGTTTAAGTATCAATTACAATTGATATGTTTAATTGTGAAACAGTTTTATAATGGTGTAGGTCAATTCAAAATAATCATTTGCTTCATTCAGATTGATCTGGTTGAATCGCAGGAATAGAAATTGATTCATCAATTAAGTTGATGGCTCGTTCCGCAACTAGTTTAGGCGCTGCCGTTCCTTTCATGCACCATACATCATGTTGATTATTTTAGGAAGAAAAGCAGAAAAATATACATTTCCCACAAGAACAAATATGTTTTTCATTTTCTCTTAATCCTCAAATATATCTTAAACATTATGATAGATTATATATATATTTTCATTTTGCACTCTCCTAAGACGTCTTAATGAAATCAGGAAGAAAACAGAACGATGCTTTAGGTGGTTTGTCAGGCTCCCTCAACCCACCAAAGGTGTTGGTACACATGGTGCGCCCTATCCCCACGGACACTTCCTCGATCTGGGCCACGTGTTCCATCAGGCCCGTCCGCCGCCCAGAGGCCAAGCTGAGTGATTCATCTTAGTTAGGGAGCTTTCCAAACATCCCTCTGTGGAGCTCAACATATGCAGTCGTACGCACGACACACACAAACCCCGCCAGCGAGCACTGCTAGGAGCGTGGAGGTGGAAAGATTGTTGAAAGGGGAGGGGGTGACGATGAGAAGCTGGAAAGAAATAAACCTGTTAAACCCGAGGAGCTCAATGCTTAAACATCTACCAGATAATACGAATTTGTTGAGATGAAATGTAAAAAAGGGGCAAATTTGCAACACAAGTGTGTTTAATGCATTCCCATACAGAGTTGTATTAGGATTAATATGCACAAACGCAGAAGGCTGCGCCGTGGTGGTAAATCTTCCTGATGGATATTTTGTCAAAGCCACTGAGGTGTTAAATGTGATTATCAGCATCAGCCTTTACTAATGACATTAGGGCCCAGTTCTGTGTGTTCCTCAGGTTCTGTATGATTCAGTGGCTTTATTAAAGCTTGTTGTCAGTTTGCTTGATGTCTTTGGACACCAGCTCTGTTTAATTCATTCGTCTGTGTGTCCCTGGGAGTGATTCTGTTCTTCCCCTCAGTTAGTTTCTGCCATTATTAAAGGCATTCATCTCTGACATGTGATGCTCGTTACGGCACAGCCCTGCTCGCGCAGTGCAGCCCAACACAACACCAGCACACTTTCACTCACCCACTGCTCTCCACGGGAAAATACATTATGTGGAAAGTCCCACACTTGGTCATTAAGAGTCTGATTTTATTGATAATTCAAATCTTTCCACTGGTCAACGAGTGAAGGGCGGGATAATAGTTTGCAAAAGAACAGTTTGGGGCATCATTAATAACTTCTTTCCAATGCAGATTTCGACCAAACTTTTCTAATTAGTGGTTACATTTCCACCCACTTTAGTCAAATGTTGAAGTGTATTTGGGTCTTCCAAGCAGATCCACGTTCCCTTCAGTTTGTAAAAGGGTATGCTTGTGTGGTAGAATGTTTTGATGGGAAGCAGTGTGAAGTCAGTTTTGATTCCTAGTAGACACAAAACTGTGTCTACACAATTTACTGATCAAACCAAGTCAAACTCTGATTTATTTTAATGTTAAAAATCTTTTGATGCCCAAATGTATCTCCAATGATGAAAAAAAAGTTACTTATGGCTTCGCTTTCAAGTAGATGCAAATTAAAGACCCACTCCAAGAAAAGCAGTGTTTTGTTGTTTTAACATGTTCTTGTGGCGTTTTCCTGGTGATGGTGAACAAATATAAAGTTTAAAATTTAATTCCTGAGTATTTCTTTATCAAATTGTTGTTTATCAAGAGCAGATAAAAAAATACTGTTAAAATATGGTATTTGTCACACAGAAAATACATTGAGTGGGGCACAACCCCCGTGCTCCACTTCATTCTGATGCATCCACTTGCAGACAAAAAGATCCATGAACGTGTTTGCTTTCGTTGTCTGAGCTGGAATCTGGATCACAACTGTACAGTTGGATAGCTCTGATATTGCTTGCTATGTTTATTACACCAGTAATGTTAGGTTAGGGGTGTGTGGGTCTGTAAGCTAGTGGGAGAGACTGTGAACAGATGCGTGACAGGAAGTAGGGACAGGGTTCACACCAACCATACCACTCACAACTGAAAATGTCAAATGAACTGGCTCTGTAGAGCGTGCGTCCTAGAAAATGACAGGCTTGTCCCTGAAAACAGCATCATCACATGTAAAAGACGACTGGAAACACTTTTACAATAGATTAAAAGATGATCAAAATGAGTCTTTAAGGCGAGTTTTGAGTGGAGCTGGTTCAATGTCATATTTGCTTCATTCAACATCAAGGGATTATGCTAAATTCATGTTTTTTACTGCACATTCTCACTGAGCTGTGTGGTCCACATCAGAGGGTTTTTGTTCAGACATTGAGGTAAATCATAAGTTTGTACGCAGGATGCTTTTGTCCACTCAAGAATCCGCAGGAATAATTGTCTAAACGGTTGAAGAGTTATAGTAGTCAAATGAATGTCAGCACTGGAGCCAAACTTTGTTTTAAAGGGTTAAATGTTGCATTTTTAGCTTGTTTGCTTAACTTTTTTTTATTATTTTACATTTAATACCAAATTTATATGATTATTGCTTTACAAATCGTTCTACTCCTCACTTATTTTGCACCTTATTCTGACATTTAGCTCTGACTATTTTTTTCAGCAGTTAATCAAGTTAAGCTAAGTTTTGGGGGGAAAAGTTCCGATTTTCGTCATTTGCTTTAGCATGTTATGCATTTGAAGCTTGATTTGTTATGTTAGGCATCAATTTTTCCTTTAGTTATTTTAATTAATTTTAGCAGAAATTAAATTAAATTAGCATAAATTAAGTAACTTGTTCAGCTTTTTTTAAGTTTAATAACATTTTCGCAACTGTCTCATTCTTTTTGAAACATCTTTAGTATTGAATGCAACTTCTTCTAGCGTTGCTCAACATAATTTAGTGGCTGTCAACTTTCATTTACTTACATTACTTATGTTTTAGCTTAGTTTACAAAAATTTACGTAACCGCTCTGCTAATTTTTAGCAAATCATCAAAGCTAAAAAAAACAAACACAATTTTGATATCAGAAGATTTCTAAATTCTTCCTTTGTTTAATACTTTTTTCTTCCGATATTAACTTCTTATGACTAAATTATTTAGCTGTTCTGGTTCCTACCCACACATTCTAGCAACTAGGCTACGTTTTTAGGCTGTGTAGGTCCTAAACCTTCAGAAGGCAGTTTTATACTTGCTAAGAATACTTATGACATTATTTCAGCAGCTTCAATTGTATCTATTAAGGCTACTAGAAACAAATCAATAATAGAAAAGTGGTGTCGAAGCAAACAAAACAAATTGTGACATAAATTCCTGTGGCATGTTCCTACCAGGTGTTCCTAAACACCACTTATGTGCTCTCTCTGTCTTGTTTAGCATGCTGTACCCTTTCCTGCTTCTCTGAATTTCGGACTGCCATATTGTTTTGACAGGTAGCCCCAGGGGCTTTTTCTTCCCACCCCCATGCCCCTGCCTTTCATATTCTGCTCAGCAAGTCATCCCAGAGGTGCAGAGCTGCAGGCATCGTATACAGCACAGCCTCACCTTAAGGTTTATTGTGTGAAAAGATACTAGAAAGAATGGAAAGACGGGGCAGACGTCTTCATGTTCGAGCTTGAATCATGAAAGCTGTAAAACCCAGCTTCAAAGCCAAAGCAATGCTTGTTGTCTATAAATGGAAGCATTTGAAGAAAAAGTTTGTGTTTTCTGCAATTAAAAGCCTTAAGTTAAAAAAAAAAGATGCAATGAGTGCCTGTTTTAATCTGGAACTCCTTATATAAATTCACTCAGGTTGTGTTTACGTACATGTTGCTCTGTTAAAATGTTGGGTAAGTGTTATTGTGAGTGTTATTGTGTGTTATTGTGTTAACGCGACAAGCGTGTAGTGGTCATTGACATAGAACAACGGACAAATCGAGGTGTTGACGTCACAGATACAAAATGTCGTACTTTTGGGTCTCCCGAAATGTGGTCAAATCTGTCTCCAATGCTTCCTGATAGTGCGCCACCATTTTGAATCCAGTCGACAGCGATTGGTCTGAGTCGCATTTTGAGGGGAACTACAGTCGCCAATCATGAGTGAGCTTGTTCGTGTCCACACCCATTCCACTGAAAGCAGGAACGTTAGAAGCTGTCAATCAAATGTTCGAGGTGGGGCCAGCGGGCATCACATGCTTTTACTGAGGAATCTGATTGGTCAGTTTATAACTTGAATAACTTATGATAAAGAAAAAAATACCTTTTAAAAAATTAGGATTATAAAGAAGATCTTAGGAAAATGTATCAGAGCAAGAATGGTAATTGTGATCAATGGAATGACTGAGTAATAAGTGTTTATTTCTCCCCTTTTTGGAACACAAGAGGGGAGGGGTTGTGCAGTCCATTGTTTATATACGGTCTATGGTAGTGGTGTCGGACTGTTTTGGAAGTTAGCGTAGTCACAGTAACGTTTGTTTTAATGACATCAGTATGTTTTTTTTGTAGTTACAGGTATTGTGAATGCTCTTTTGTGGCTAACATGTAGCAGTGTCAGACTGCTTCTTTTTACATGTTCAAACAAGGTTGGAAGTTAGCGTAGTCACAGTAACGTTTGTTTGTGGCATCAGTATGTTTTAATACATTTTCCAAACAAAGCTGGGAGTTACAGGTATTGTGAATAAAGTGGCTGTAGTTTGTTACAAAACAAGTTCTTGAGTTACTGTGAACGCAGCTAATAAAATCTGTTTCATTGATGGTGCACCCTGTATTCCAGTGTGCCGTCTTGTGCCAAACCATTGGTCACTAAATACTGACAATTATTGTAAATTGTAAATTATTGTATACCATTTAAAGATCAAATTAAAAAAATTAAAAGGCAACAATAGGATCAAAAAACAATTAAAGAATTGGTATTGTATTCTTGGTGAAATGAAAGGCCTGTTTATGGTCCAGTTTTAATCCACTCAACCTCATTTAATGCTCACAAAATCCACAACACGCAGTAACAAGTTCACTCATTTAGGCCAGACTCGGCCTCTCTGTGCAGATCCCAGATCAGCTCTGTTTGCTCTTGTTTCCCACCTGAATATTCATGAAGTTATTTCAAGCGATGGCAGGCTCCTGCGCTCGCGCCAAATTGAACTGTGGGTTATTTGAGATGGAAATTTTCTTTTTAATACCTCAAAACTATTCAAGCTAATGTGCATGTTTTATGTGCACCAGAGGCTCGTGTTTACGAGCAGAGCCGCTCCTAAAGAGGTGAAGAAATCACCAAATGAGCCTTTTCACATGCAGGCTAACTAGCTGCTGTTCTGTTTTTTTCTGTTTTTAAAGTGTTAGGTTTAAATGTGTTTCTTTTTTACTCTTGTGTGCAGAATCATTAAAGCATAAAATGTCTCCAGGCTATTTTTTCATTTTTTAGTTGTTAGTGATGGAGCCAGAGCTGTGGATCTTCCTTCAGAGAGTTTGCTTGTCAGTTTTGTTAAAGTAGCAGGAGTATGTTTCTGGCCGCCTTCTCAGGATGAACGTGCAGTTATTTATCCTTTAAAATAAGGTCAATAAGGTTTCTTTTGCTCTTTTTTTTGTTCCTTGGAGGACTCAGACCTTATCCTTCATTGGTGAAAAAAAAATGCAGCTTGCTGCTTCATAAGCAGCTTGTAACCATAAAACAGATTTTGGAGGCAAATGGAGGTAAAGATTTATTATAAGGATGAAGAGAAGGGTTGAAAGATGAATGAAAATATGCTTTATGGAAACTTTGAGAGCAAATGTTTTTAAACTTCAAATCTAAATGTTTGTTTAACCAAACATGGATAAGAAATCACCATAATTTTTTGAAATACCAATTGAACTCTTGCACAGTTCACTCACTGTGTGAATACAGTTAATTTATCAGGAGCATCATGATGAAACAATGTCACAGAGTGAAGGAGAGCGCTTGAATGTACCTGAGATGCTTTATTTTATTCTTTCTTTCCATTTTCACACATGCTGTAGTAAACAGATATTTCAAATGATTGACATGACTGAAACAAAGTATTGAAATGAAGGGCCAGGTAATCCAGGTAATCTTTAAACCAGATTAAAGTTCAGCATCATTTTTTTGACAGTACGACTCAGAATTAGCAGCTTTTGTAACAAAATCCCTTTTGGTGAAATGTTTGTAGCTCATGAGCCAAAAATAATCCATCTGATGATCAAAGTCATAAAAAGTGACAGCATAAGATATAAAAGAAAAAGGAAAGCTTAAGTTTACATATGGTGGACATAATACATTATCTCCAGATGATGATTTCACCCGTGATTGTTTCTTAGAGAAGGTCATTAATCAAATAAACTCTTAGCCTCTGCAGCTTCTGTGAAGAAATACTGTGTTTGCTCACTGAAAAAATGCTTTCAAAAGTATTCAGATCTTTGAAAGTATGTCCTCATGTCCTCTGAAGGTATATTTGTTGTACTTTTACCTCTAGAGACCTAGAAAGAGCTTTATTGCCTCCAGGCTTTTCAGAACTCTGCCTCATACTATCAGAAGAGCTCACATCACTGCAACTTTAGCAGCTTTCCACTGGCTCCCAGTTTGGTTTATAACCCATTCAAAAAATGTGAGTTTTTCTTTTAGAGTTCTCCATCAGACTCCATGTTGTATCTCTGAGCTTCTTAGAGTCAACAAACCATCTGGTGCTCTTAGATCAACATGTCAGGTTTTATTGATTGTCCCCATCACATTTTAAAACTAGAGGGGATCAAATGTTCCATCAGTGACATCAGTGTCTGATACAGTTCTCCTCCATGGCACAGCGCAACGTGGATCACCCTACCTGCAGAGGGATACCCGCTATGTCTCCCCCTCAAAAATCAAGTTCGGACAATACTACAGCTTCAAATGGGGATGAATTTGGATTTGGCTTCCTGTAGAAAACCAGAACATAAAAAAAATCTCTTTACTCTTCCACAGGTGTTTCGTAGGAAGGCGGTGGAGTTGGGAGAGAAGCTGCTGCCAGCTTTCAAAACATCCACCGGCATCCCCTGGGCTCTGCTCAACCTCAAGAGGTACAACACACGCACATACACACAAATACGCTCGCTCCATCTCTGTCAGAGCGGTCCACTCCGGTGGTTTTTGAGGAAGCTCTCCTGTTTTGATGTTTTAAAGCTTTAAAGATCTCTGCGGTCCGTACCTGGAAGAGGTTTTGTTTCAACATGGCAAAGTCATCCTTTATTGATAAAATGACACACTTTTGAGTGTTTACCACAGGTAAAACACAAAAGTAGGTTTAGGTAGAGATGTAAAGGCACTACTACAAAAAATAAAACTCTTAAAACCTGGTAGTGCTTTACTAGACCTGAATTTTAAAGTTTCTGATTTGCATTAGATCTTGAACTTCATAAATCCTCATAAAACATTCGGTACATTCCTATGATCATCAACAGGTTGTAGTACAAAAACCAACAACATTACATCATAATAAAGCTGTCATGTCACATTTTTGACAAATTTTTACTCAAGTCATAAAAACTTGTCCTCCCGAATGTGTTAACAAATTGAACATGGGAACATTGTTCCCATGACAACTGATTAACATTAAAACTAAAGGATGGCCTAGAATGGAAAATAAGTATACATCTGCGAGCCTAGCACAGCGTATTTGTTGGTCACACACAGCGTGTATGAACCTGTAAGGGCAGTTGTAACTAGTGCTGTCATGCAATTATGTTTTGTACAAATGGAGCTTTAAAAGTGTTGACTGTTGGTCAAAATCTTTGACAATTTGGCAAGGACAGCTGGCTGTCCAGCAGACAGAGTGCCCCTGCGGGATGGGGGGGCAGCTTGCTCGGGCCTCCTGAACCTTGAGATTTTTTTTCTTATTTTTATCAAGACAATAATAAAAAGATTCCCTAGTTGTGTCAAGCTAACCCATTAGCTAACCTGGCTGTCAATCACAAAACAGACCACACCTCCCTGCCTGTTCTAGTCCCACCCCCTTTTTTTTTTATTTGCATTTTTGAAATCTGTGCTAAGAGTGGAGTCAGCCTCCAATTGTCCTGTTGTGTAACCCTTTAAATTTATGACATAGTAGCACAGTAAAACGTCAAAATTCTACTTAAAAAGTGGCTTCTTGAAGTTTTCCTATTAAAACAGGCTTCCAACCTTTACTTTCACACCACTCAATCTCAATTGACTACAAATAAAGAAAAAAAAAACATCAGGTCTACAGTGCTCTAATTGACACCTAAAAACAGGAGGAACATTGTTTCTGGGGAATAAAAAAATATTGACTATTTACTTTTTAATACCATAATGCAGGGTTTTAAACAAATTTTGATTCAGGGGACACATTCAACCCGTCTGATCTCAAGGTGGCTGGACCAGTAACTAATTGCAAAATAACCTATGATCAAGACTAGCAAACTCAAAAGTGGGCTACAGATAAAATTAAACACACAGCCGAAATTACACAGTGGGTACGGAAAGCATTCAGACCCCCTTAACTTTTTCACTCTTTGTTATTTTGCAGACATTTGCTAAAATCATTTAAGTTCATTAATGTACACACAGCACCCCAAATTGACCAAAAAACACAGAATTTTTGCAGATTTAAAAAAAAACCCGGAAAAATCATATGGTCTTAAGTATTCAGACCCTTTGCTGTGACACTCATATCTCTCAGGTGATCTCAGCACTCAGGTGCTGTTCATTTCTTCTGACCATCCTTGAGATGGTTCTACACCTTCATTTGAGTCCAGCTGTCTTTTATTCTACTGATTGGACTTGATTAGGAAAGCCACACACCTGTCTATATAAGACCTTACAGCTCACAGTGATGTCAGAGCAAATGAGAGTCATGAGGTCAAAGGAACTTCCTGAAGAGCTCAGAGACAGAATTGTGGCAAATCACAAATCTGGCTACGGTTACAAATCTTGGTAATCAAGGTAACCTCCCTTTCTTTCCTGAAACTTGGAATGGTTTATCATAGTTTATCATTATCAGGATTCAAATCCTGTGAAGCAAACTTTTCATGTCATTCAAGTGTGCAGAATAAAATGAAATGTCCAACAGTCTTTTCCTGTGTTGGCTGCCTGCACCTTCTGCCTGAATTCTATGGGAACGTCTGCCTTCTTCCTTACCATTAATGAGGCACCATCAGTGGGCAGACTGACATCACCAACCTCTAATAAATATCTATAGTTGTGTGATATCTGTGATTTCTGCGTTTTCATCAATAAATGTCTGGATTCTGTCCTTTTTTTAGCTGCTCAAGTCTCCTGAGAGATCTGGTATCTGCAATCGTAATTCTTGACAGACTTCTTTACAATTTTACCATCTGAAAATGGTTTGGATGTTTGCACCAACTTGTTTACAATAAGGTAGCCAGCTTTCACTGCTCCATCACTGATGTCACGGCTGCAGTAAATGCAGACTGCTGGGTTTTTTTTCAGTCCAGCTAATAGTTGTTTAATCTTCTTTTTTCTTAACTGCCTCTGCAAATGATGAAACTTTTCTTCATGGTGAATCTCATGGTGGCGGTGAAAGTTATATTCTTTAAGTACAGTGACCTGTTGACTCTGGTTTTGCTTTAAGCTCAGAGAATAATACAAACTCTGTCCATGTTTCCTTTAAAGCTCAACACTCCATATCAGCCTTTCTTCTTTTTGAGAAACTTTTGGTAATAGTGGTGTCACACCTGATCAATTTTATAGCAACTTAACAACAGTGAGACTTCAAACTGCATGTTACCCAGACATGGCACACGCCTGCAAAAATATGGTGCTTTGGTCTTGATCTCTTGCAATGTCAGTCTTGCTTTTCCTTTGCTGCCCCTAGTGGCGGAATTGCGCATTACAGTCATTTCTTTAAAAACGAAACTCTCCACAGGAATGTGCTGGAAATATGCTTTTTTTCAACATCTCTATATTTTCTTCTCTTCACAACTAGGCAGCATAAAACCACCTGGAGGGCTGCATGTTTGACACCCCTGCCATAACGCATATGTTGGCATACCTTATTCCAGTTTACTGTTTAAAGTGATCAGCCCTCCACGTACCCCATTAAGTTATGATAGTGAACCCCTCGTCAGGCTTTATCCATTACATAATGGATAATAGTTGTGACGTCATGGCTTTGTTTTGGGTTAATTTGGGTTAATTCTGAAAAGTCTGATTGATGATGTCACAGCAGGGACATTGCTGCGTACATGGACACAGCGGAATATGGTGTGTTTTCAGCTGAGTTTAAATAAAACCTTAATGCAAGTAAACAGTTGGACATTTGTTTTATATTTGAGAACACGACAATAGATATGGATTAATAATTAGATTTACACCAAAAAAAATGATGTGCTAATTTGTAATGAATTAATTGCAATTAACATTTCGCATAACAAAGGCAATAAATAATTGAGCATTCACTTTAACTCTATAAATGCCATTTAAAAAATATTTCTGCGAAACTATGTCATACTGAAGGAATAAATGAAACCAAACAAAAGTGACTTTTTTAAATATTTATTGAGCACATTCCCAATAACAATTATAAAAAGCAAGAACATATTATGTATTTTGAGTGTTTTTGTAAACGCAAAGACTGTTCTTATGTACAACAAAAATATTTTCGCTGAAAGTCTCAGAAATGTCTAATTACAGGTTACAGTCTGTTAACATTTATATTTCAATATGAAAGCATTTTGATACTTTCTTTTATTTTGTGTATTAAATGCGTACTTGTTTGTTGGCATTTGTAAAGACATTTAAAGGTACGTTTGTAGACATCAGGTCATAAAAAGGCTCAGTAATATCCAATTGAAATTGTTCTTTGAAGTACAGCCGTAAAAGAACTTTGTCCACACATTTATCAACCCTAGAAAGTAAAGCTGAAGCAGCAATCACGTTTAATGTGACAAACAGACATCATTCATTTTTATTACGCACAGCAGTAATAAAAGCATCCACTGTGAAGATATGAAAATGCTCATATTTGTTTTAAACTGTACCAGAAGGTCCGCCTCCGTTTTTCACTGCTGCTTTTGTTCAGCCGTCAATCAAAGAGCTGCTTTTTTCTTTTTTCTTTTTAAACTTTTTTTTTTTATTCTTTCCCCTGAGAGCTGCAGACGAACCTGCTGTTTGTCAGCTGTTAATTAAAAGACAGGTTGTCATGGAGATAAATGTGCTGTAACAAATTAATTTTCTTTCTAACTGTATGGGTGAATGGACTCTAGCCCAGCCTCATTGTCCCTGAAGTGAGAAAACACCCCCGGGAGAAGAGAATATGTGTGCATGTGCGGGTGTGTGTGTGTGAGACTGTTCACGTTATTGAGCCCCCTGAGCCCTCAGCAGATTGCAGCTGATGATGGCTTTACCTGCATGACTGAGCTATGATAGCTTGGAAAACACACTTACATATACTTTTACACACACACACACACCTATCTGTAGCAATGATTTTAAATGTGTTGGTATTTTTCTGGTAGCCTTCAAAATGTTCATGTTTGAAATGATTGCATTAACTGGTGCTTTGACAATCCAATACATTTCACATCAAACTTGTTAAAACTTAAAGCTACGCTTTTTTTTAACTTTTTATTTTTTTAGAAAATCCAATCCTTCTCAAACAGTTTAAATATATTAAAAAATTGCAGGCAAAAAAGTATTTGTCAATCACTATTTTTCCAGTTGTTCCACTTAAAAAAGCTGAGTTTGCTCTATAATGTTCATCATAGATGAAACTGTGAGAAACAGAATGGAAAGCAAGAATCCAGAAAGAATCACTTTGTTTTAATTTTTCAGTAGTTTATTTGCATATTGGAGGAACAAATAAGTATTTGGTCAAAGACAAAAGTAACTTGGTTGTCCATAACAGATGTTAAATAATTTTGTAGATCTTCAGCAGGTCTACATTGCAGCTGCTTTTTCAGTCCATTCTTCCATGCAGATCTTCTCAAGAGCTGTGATGTTTTAGGCTGTTGCTTGGCAACGCAGACTTTTAGTTTCCTCCATAGATTCTCTATTGGATTATGATCCAGAGACTGGCTAAAACACTACGTAGATACTTCGTCATTGATAGGCAGTCTGTTTGTGATGCTGGAATATACAGCCAAGTTTCATCCTCACTGATGGAAGGAGGTTTTTAACCAACATCTCTCCACATATGGCCCCATTCATTCTTTATCTAATGCGAATCAGCTGCAGCTCCAACGATGTTTCCACCCTTGTAATTCACAATGGGTATGGTGCTTTTGGGATGCAACCAAGCATTCTTTCACCTCTAAACACGGCAAGTGGTATTTATCCCAAAGAGTCCCATTTTGGTCTCATCTGACCACATGACCTTCTCATCCTCTGGATTATCCAGATGGTCTCTGGAGAACTTTAGACAGGTTGGACATTTTCTGGCCTAAGATGGGTCATCTCTACAACCCTAACCCTTTGGACCCCTGCAGGATTTGAATACACAACAATGCTGTTTGTTACCTTTATTTTAAAGGGTTCCCATGGTAACAAATGGCTGCCATAGGAACCTAGGAACCATAGGAACAGAGCACAATGTCGTCATAAACTTTCACTATGGCCACAGTTGGACTGTCTGAGGAAAAAACTGCTTCAGGTCTAAAAAACAAAAAAAAAAAAAACCAAATGGGTCTAAATGGAAAATGTGTTCATTTACAGTCATTGGTACAGTAAAAGCAATAAATGAAATGCCAAAGCAAAACATAAGGCATTTCACGTGTGTTATAATTCTGAAGATATTCTTTAATATATCTAATACAGAATAATGTATTTACCGGTAATTCGTGAGACAATTTTACATTGTCATACCAAAATTACTTTTCTTAACCAACTTTTTATGAGTCGCTGCTAAACTGTAACAAACTTTATAAAGCTCTTTATATTTGGACAGTCAAACTCTTTTGGATGATTTTAAATATGAAATGAAGAACTCTCACAAGTTTGATTAACTAAGAGACTGTACAAAAGAATCCGAATTTAAAGAAAAAAACAGATGGTTGGAGCTTCAGCGCCACCTTGACCTACTTTTACAATGTCAGACAGGCCTTCAAACATGGACATATCATCAAGCTTCCGCTGCTTTCTCACTTTCAGCCTTTTTTTCTAAACTATTTTAACATCACACTTTCAGAAACTTTATCACTCCTCACCTCTGTCTTACCTTAAGGGAGAGATCTTTCCCTCTGTACATTTTAGGAAAGCTAGGCCCACTGATCTCTGTGTCCTGATTCTCTTTATTCCCTGTTGATGGTGTTTCATCTCTGTGCCCTGGAGCTGTCTGCAGTCTAAGACGAGCCGAATGAAATCAGGCCGCCGTGATGTCCGACTTTCCAGTGACACTATGGGTTCACACTTTGTTCCAGTAAACTACAAAGTTAAACCAGGTTAAACCTGGAGCAGAGCATCGTGTCTCCGGGTTTTGGTTTGTTTCTGTAGATGAACTAAAAGAAGCATCCATAACCAAGGTTTTATCAAAGCTTTTATCGTTAAGGTGTTGTTTAAAATTTAGCATTTTTAGCATAATTTAGTTTTGTGTCTTTACACCAACTTAGCGTTTTCAAGAATTTCAAAGTGTTGCTGTTTCATTAGCATATGCTATATAATAATATATATATATTTTAAAATCTGTTATTATTTAGAATTTTTTGTAAATTATTAACAATGTTTGGCTTTTTTACTTCCAGTTTTTAGCTGGATTGCATGCAGCAACAAAGTTAGCTATAAACTGGACACTTGTTCCTTCACTTTCATGGGAAAAAAGCCCCATAAAATGCTGTATGTCTGCTAAAGTGACTGCTTCAGCCTTTCAAAATAGCATCAGAATGTTAACAAATGCAAATTTTAAGCTAACTGCTCTCACCCGTGTTCTCATTCTTTTACCTCACAGAGAGAAACATTTTTAATTGATGACACTCTTGGGGAAATATTCTCCTTCACCTACAGGCTCTGAGAAGTAATCAGTTTGGTTTTTGGGGTCTCAGTGCTTGATAAATAGCTCTAAAATAGGAACAGTTCTATTCTGTTGTACAGTTTCAACACCAGGTCACCCTGTCTGTAGTCACAAGTGAAACTTTAACAGGAGTCATTCAAAGTCAAGGAAGATCAAATATTCTTAAGACTATCATCTTTTAAAATAAGCAAAATTCCAACACTTGATTAAAGTTTTGGACTTGTTTTGAAGAGCTTTTTTAAGAACAAGAACAACTGGACGAATCTGATTTCGGTGGCAGTGGAGCACCAACCCAGAGGCGCTTTTCAGAGAAGGAGAACTGCAAGCATTCAGGGTATACAGATTCGTTTTAGAGACCTTGCCACACATGCACACTCGCACTCCCAGAGCACCTCTTCTCATCCGTGACCCGAGGCGGTGGAAGGTAGTCGTGATTTAAGGTGCCTAATTAAGTTGCTAACTGTGACACTGTCACAATTCACATTTTATCTGAGCCTGGAGGAGTGGTGGTGCTATAGATTTTAAGATGGAGAGGAAGAGATTCAGAGAAAAGAAAATCAGGTGGAAAGGAGGGGTCATGGCTTGGGCAAAGCTAAAGATCGAGCAAGAGATGCCTGGAAGAAATGGGAAAAAACTAAAATGAAGCAGGTTTCATACCCAGAGTACAGATGATTCTGACATCTGTAATCAATGAGGTTGGACACTGTCCTCCTTATGCTACCTGATTGGACAATAAAGTAAATAAATAAATTCAACTGCGTTGTTTGCTTTTTTTTTTAATTATCATTGAAGGAAATAAAAAGAGCAAAGGAAAAGCCAGAGAAACTAAATATAGAGTCCCACACCCCTGACAGAAGCAGTAGGATGAACGACTTTTCTTTGTTTTCTTTGTTCTTTTTAAAATACACATACTGGTAGACACACTTGACCTTTTCACTGGGTGTCAGTTCATATGAAGCCACTGTCTTAACGGAAACCTTAGGGAACAAACGGAAGCCCGTCACAACAACATAACATTTTTGAAATACTGTCCAAGTACTCGACCCGGCAGTTCGTCTTTAAGGAAAGATCTTTCTGAAGCATTTTTGTTTTAAAATTATACTCCTGACAGAAATGACGAACTTCAGGTGTTGGCTGATGTCTTGAGTTTTAATAAAAGCTCAATGTCAACTTTAATACACTGGTGGTAATCCCACCCTGGGGACAGTCAGTTCTCTAAGGTCTTTTAGTTCTAGGTCAATGCAACATCTGGAATTGTCTGATATGAGCTTCAGATACATTATTGAATTTTTTTGGTTTGTTTTAAAGTGCCAAGTCTTGTAAAAATGACTCTTTGCTGGACAACAGGTCATAAACTTTCCAAATTCAATGACTTTGTCCACAGAACATGAAACTGAGCCATAATGCTCATTGTTATTCACTGCACTTCCCTGATTTACCTGTGTTTTTATTATTTATTATCAAGGCTGGGAGAAAGAGAATTTTTTTATATCATTGTAGTGTTTTTTTCATATCAGGCAATAACGATTTATATCACAATATGAATAAATGACTATATGTGTTTAATATAAATGCTCTGTGGATCATTAGAGAAATGTGTAATTATCAGCAGGTTGTTTAAATTTAAATATTTATTTAAGCATTGTATACATGTTCGCAACGGCCTGCAGCGTCCCCATAGAAAAAATGTGCATGAACATTTTCTCTCTATGGCCTAATTAAGTGGTATGCGACTACAATATGTACAATATATGTGGGTTACCATCATACGAACCAGTTTGCCCAATTTTCACCCATAGTCAGCCTGTATCCACCCATAATGCCAGTTGTGACAATGGCATCAGCCAAAATAGACCATTTGGAACATTTGAAATTTCTATTAAGGTTAATAGGACCATTTTTTATGTACCTTCAAGTCATTGTTTGTTCATAGATATTAAACCTACAAAAAGGGTGTATACTACCACCCACTGTCCAGGTTGGATGAGGCAGGGCCATCCTTTCTCAGGCCAGCTTTTTTAAGGACCATGTGAGCGGTACCTTGGCGGGTCTGACCAGGATACAATCAAGCTGCCATGTACAAATACAGTTAGTCTGTGATGCAGCTTCTAGTAAAAATGTATCCACTCGAGGTTTGCACCTCTGGAGCTGCCTAAACTGTCTAACCTATAAAATCTCCCAGTTTCTAATAAGGCTGAAAGCGGACATTAAAACAAATATTTTAATAAAACCTGGATGCCCTCAAATGGGAACATTAGCGATACACCCAGCATACACCTGGCTTTTCTTACAGTGACCTTTTGTACTTCCAGACCTTAAGTCTAAACCCTGTTAGCTCGGAAAATCAATCTCATTTGTCATAGAACAGGAGCTTGTAACTGGCCCCACAGGACCTGTCATAATCCTGCACTTTTAGTGTAGTACTTGCTTTTGTATTTTATCCGGTGTGGAAAGGTTGCTAGCTGCCACTTTTCTTAACAATTCTCGTTAGATTTTTCATTAGTGGCAGCAAAGAGATTCACCAGTTTATCAGGAGTTCATTATCACTGCAAAGCTTTGGGACAGAACTCGTGGTCAGGGGGAAGGTAGAATGGTGTGTGATGTTTAACACACAGCCTGTCAATGATTTCTCTGAAGAGATGAGATGTATTTTTTCCTCACACAATTTGCACACTGCATTTGGCTGACTTGATTAAATTCATGGTATAATGGGAAACAAAAGAGTGGTGCAGCATAATGAGCTAAAGGACGGAGCATTAATTAATATGTTCATCCACTTCCACTGAGAGACCTGTATATGGTACGCTCATATCACCACGCTCCCATCCCTTCTTTTATATATTTGCTGAATCCGCCTGATCCACTGATAACATGGCCTGAACACTGTCACAGCCTTGTGACTTTTACGGTAGGAAAGACCCAGAAAGCTCTGATAGGGACAAAACAAAAACTCATGAATTTTAACATGTGGTTGGTTTTAGTGCCATTAACCACAGTCATATTTCATCTCTTAGGAATCTGTGTGAAACTAAAATCACTCGAATAATTCAACAATCACTAAAGATAAGTCTTTTTTAGCTACCACCCCACTGGTTTTAGTTTTACTTTAATAAAACACCCTAGTGGCCTAGTGGAAGAGTGGCTACTTTGTGACTAAGATGTCGAGAGTTTGAATCCACAGTTGGGACATACCATGTGCTATAGCCAGCAGGTGCTTCCTGTTTGGAACGTCAAGGGGAGGAGATGAAGTCGAACTGTTTCAACATAAAGGAGAGATGAGTCGTCTTCATTTTTGCTGATATTAACCCCACTTTGCTCTCTGTTTCTACAGTGGTGTTGGTAGAAACTGGCCATGGGCGTCGGGTGGCAGCAGCATCCTGGCAGAATACGGCACGCTTCATCTGGAGTTCATGCACCTCAGCAAGCTCTCTGGAAACCAAGAGTTTGCTCAGAAGGTCGTCCCTGGTTAAAGAAAACCACACATGTTCCTGCTCCTTCACCCAAGTTGACATGTTGTTTCTGCTGTAGGTAATGAACATCAGGAAAGTGCTCAACAGGCTGGACAAACCTCAGGGGCTCTACCCTAACTACCTAAATCCCAACAGTGGCCAGTGGGGTCAACGTAAGTTTTTGTTGACCCTGTCTTATTGTTTTCTAGCATTACATCATAGTAACCATGTCTTTTATGATTAATGCGGGTCATTTGACAGCCACACACATGAGCCTCACCACCAGAGGAGCTCTTGAGCTGCAGCTTTTCCATCTAGCTCTCCTTTGACGATCTTGTCGCACGTTCCATTTGAACCTCCTTGACTCTCTCCACATCCCAGCAGCCCACTATTTACTCATGTCAGAGTCAACTTCTGTCAAACTCACTTCAGACACCTCGTGTTTCCAATAGGGTGTAATTTGAAATGCATTAGCGGACTCTTAAAGCCCTGTAGCTGAAGAGGTAATGACTGTAATCACAGAGAGGTCAGTTCTGAGGAGATGGAGAAGAGGAAGGAGGTGTTGAGGATAATGAGGACATGAAAGGGAGAACCAGAACTTTGGCCTCTCTATCCTCATGGTGGTAACGATGATGAGACTGTCAGCTAAACAAACCGCCAAATAAACACCACCAAACAGCAGGAGCATTTGTGGACCCAAACCCTCCTCATTAAAAGATAAAATGCTCTTTGATCACAAGCAAGTCCAAATTAGACGAGTTAACATTGTTGGAGGGAAAGATGAGAGGATTTTCTGAAAGAGACTAAATTAAGTCATCAAAAAAGGTATCATCTCCAACATTTTTATATTTACTTGGATGTTGGTTTTTGAAAAAAATAAAATAAATAAATGCATTTCCTAAAAATACAATAGGAACAAAGAAATGAATAAACACTATTTCTGCTTTTACTGAAATTGACTTTACTTTTTGTGCTTTTTGGAGAATTAACGTATTTTCTGCACCGTAAGACACTTTTAAAAGCCTTGTTTTTTTTCCTCCATAATATGACACCTTTTAATCCAGAGAGACTTATAAATGGAATAACTCTGGTTGTGTTTACTGATGTCGAAGCGATTTTGAGAGGTACACGGAGCTCTGTCAAAATGTTTAGTTGGATGTTATTGCAAATGCACTAAAGCGGCTTACATGTAGTGGTGTTTTATGTGTTAACTGTTTTATATCAAGAAAAGTTTAATAAAATGAAAAAGTTGCCTACTTTTTGTTTATTTTAAAATGATCTCAACGTCTTTTAAAACAAACAGAGAACTCTTTGTTTCTCTACTCTTGGGTTGAAGACTAAGAGAAACATCGTCATCATCAGCAGCTGGGGGTAATTTAAGACCTAATTAATGCTTACACACAATTTTGAAGGAAATACAATTCTTCTTTAACCTTATAATTCCAGCAGCTTAAAAATGCTTTGGTTGCGTTGTTAAACCAGGTCAACGCAACTACAATGGGGCACAATCCAGTTCTGTCTTTTGTTGGTCCTGAGTCCGGGTAAATGCAGAGGTTTGTGACTGGAAGAACCTTCAATGTTAAACTAAAACCAAATCAATCATAAGAATCACAAATAGAACTGTCATCATGCAACAGATGTGGCCCGTATTGACATCAACCACTGCCGGTTCTGCTGATCTACAGCGCTCAAGTGGAAAATGGAGACCAGTTGGTGAAAGATGTGTTTGTAGACAAGAGAGAGAAAAGGAAAAGCATCAGTGAACGACTTAGAGTAGAAGCTTTGAATGTTTGACAGAATAAACTAGGGAGGTGGTCGACATAATGGAAGACGAAAAGTTGATCTTCTGTGTGTTCAAGAGAGCAAGAGTGATTGATTAGGAGCAGATTCAAGATGTTTTATTATAAATGGAGTTTGATAAGAACGCTGAAAGTTGAAGGTGTGATGCTGAATGTTACCTGTACTTGTTATCATGTTATGTTGTCAGTAATGTCATTGAATTATCATCATTGTTATTAGTACCAGTACTGACCCTCCAGGTTGGATGTAAGCTAGAATATTCTGGAAGGAGATGGATGAGACATATTCCAAACTAAACACAGCACAAGTGAAGTGACCATGGGAGTTGGGTCTTGGGTGTCGCATGTGTTTTGTTTACTGCGGTTGAGGAGAAGAAGACAAAAGAAGAGCTAATAATAATTACTAAATTGACAAATTTACTCTCCATCTGGTGACTAACCCTATAACTTTTACTCGCCAAAGTGGAGAAAATGCTCGTGACTGGTGAGTGTTAATTTTAGACCCTTCAAAATAAGAGCCTATCGTGATACACTCATTTTACTTAAAAAAAAAAATTTTTTTAAGTTATATAGCGTTAGTTATCATTTTATCGCCCAGCTGTACAAAAAAAACTGATGTTATTTATGTAAAACTGTATCAGAACTTTACTTTCATTTGCATTTTCTTGCTTTTGTCTCTCGAGTTTCAGAAAATGCCTTTCTGCGTTTTTTTAATTTATGGAGGATTTAAAAACAAACGACAAAAAAATAAACATCCCTCTGTAAATCAACTCGAAACTTCCCATCATTTTTCCTGGAAGTTCCTCTGCTCTTCACCAACTTCACATCTCGTTTTCTGGTGTTTAAACACAAGTGGCATTAGCTTTGTTTTAAATCCACTGTTTCACTTTCAGCCTTCATTGCAGGAACTGTTTTACCACTCATTGAAATGTTGCTCGTGTCTCCGATAAAAAGCTGTACTATTGTACTTTCTATAATCATCTGAAAATATTGAACGCAAGCATAAAAAGTACACATTTAGTCACTGTCAAGAAGATTTTTGTGATAATCTTAGCTTTTACTGTGAAAATGGTTCAAGGGAGAGTGATGGATGCCATTTTTAAAATTCTGGTTTGTCATTGTACTGTTTTCTTAACGTGGGTTGCAAAGATTATCCTCAGATTTAGCAAAAGCATCCAAAAACAGGTCGACAGATCACTGCTGTTTCATTTTCAGTCGTGTTTTCTCTCAATTGTCTCCAACCTTTTGTTCCTGGTTTAATTTAGAACTCGTAAAAGGTCGGGTAGTTTTATTGGCTTAAACCCAAACTATCTCCAGCAGCAGCCCCCTCCACCCCCCATTACTTCAGAATGATCACAGCTGACATTTAATCTCTGCACTTCACAAACGGGGCCGGACTCTGTTAATGACACATGCATATGGATGAGCCTTCACCCGCTGTCATCAGGATAAAGCCCAAAATATACCTTTCTCCCTGGAAGCGCCCATGGCGTGGCAAGCACACGCTGATGCTTTAGTTTGGAGCATCCACACGTTTATCACTTTTGTCTGTGTGCTGCAGATCACGTGTCTGTTGGTGGCCTGGGAGACAGTTTCTATGAGTACCTGCTCAAGGCCTGGCTGATGTCTGATAAGACCGACGAGGAGGGGAAGAAGATGTACTATGATTCCCTGCAGGTAAAACACACTCTCCTGTCTTACTGTGTTCTCCCCGAGGTGATCCACTGACGCAGCGCGTTTCCAAACCTGCTACTGTATCGTTTATTTATGACTCAGTGGTTTGCTGCTAATGGGCTTACAAAGAATCAAAGAAAACGTCAAACCAAAGAAAAATAAAGTGATTAAAATCCTTATGATGGATTCACATCCAATGCAATCCGTGAGTCAAATTCCAAAAATGTTTTCAGAATTTTTGCTCAGACACAAGTGGGAGGAGCTACCATCAAAAGGTTTTAGCCTCATTGCTACTTTGACTTTATGTGGTGCCCTAAACGCCCTGCTGCTAGGCCACCGTGCCAGCTCTGATACGTCTTTATTCATCTGGTTCATCTCATATTTGTCTGTTTGATCTCTGTTGCGCCTCCAGATGGAGTCGCAAAGGTTTGTAACGTTTAGATCAGGAGAGTGGAACAAAGATAGAGCTTGGTTAGCTGCTATTTTCCTCTTGAAACCAGGTGAAACCATTATAAAACCAGCTGTTTTTTGATGCCCACGAACATCAGGAGGGACGAGGTGAGGCTTTTCTGCACTGCCTGTAGCTTTAATGAGAGGCCGTTGTCCGTGAACGCATCACACAAGTGTTTGTTTACAGCTGATAAAGAGCGCCGACACCCTCTGAGTCATAATAAAAGGCTGTTGAATAATGCTGGATGACTAAAACCGGGTCAGCTCCAGATAATAAAAAGGTCTGTGGTATTTATTTCATCCTGCAGGCAACATGAGAGAAGTCCAGGCACCCTCGTAACCTTGGGAGGAGTTTAGTCGTGAATTTAAGGCAGATGGGAGGGCGACACCACAGATTGGTGTTTGAATAAAAAAATGATTAGATGGAACAGATGAACAGCCCTGCTAGGTCCAGAATGGAAAAGCCCAGAACCACACGGCCTTTGGGCGGGAACTCGCATTTCTCACCTGCTGACTTGATGCGCCTCCGCTGTTGAAGGCTGCTTTTTCTCTTTGTTGCACCCTGGTAAAGAAAATTTATCACGCACCGAGAAAAATATAGACTACTGCATGCTGCAATGATTTACCCATAATCCCTCCTGATCGGTAAGGATTATAGAGTTTCTTGTTTTATTTGACAAACAACAGTCAGGGAGAAGAGGCGCAGCGGGTTCGCCTTTCAGGCCTCAGCAGGGCGATGAAATCATGCCTCTGTGCAGATAAGGTAGTAAAAGGGTCAATACACCCAAAAACACACAGAAGTAAAACGGATTTCATCCAAGACCTGCAACGTCCGCACACTTCTCTTTCATTTTTTTTGTTCGTGCTTTTATTTACAGCTTGTTCCTCTACATTTAGAAGTAAACAAACCATGAAAAAAAATGGTTATGATGATTTTTGATGAGGAATTTTCATTATTAAATCATCGCCGTTTAGCAGGTCGTTTAGATCTGCAGCTACACTGAAGTAGACTTTGACTGAAGTAGACTTTGGCTCCTAGTGTTTCCTTCAACTTTAAAGACCCACTCCAATGAAAACAGTGTTCCTAACATGTTCTTGTGACATTTTTCTGACGATGGAGGACATGTATAAAAAATTCAGCTTAAAATTGCACTTATGAGTATTTGTTTATTCAACTCTTTGGGAATCCGGAGCAGATGAAAAATCCAGTTTGAAAAAGATTGTATTAGTGGTGTAGAAAACACTCAAGCTCCCCACTCCTCTCCATTCTGATGCATCCACTTGCAGACATAGATCCATGTGCGTCTTTGTTTCCCTCGTCCAAGCTGGAATCTGGATCAGAACTGTAAAGCTGGATAACTCCAATATTGCTCACCATTTTTGTTGCATCGATAAACACTCTGGACAATGGGGAAGGGAATGGAAGGGGGTGGGGTCCCAATGGTTCTGTCCACAACTCAGAGGTGAATTTTGCAATGAACTAATGCTGCACTGCAGAAACTGTGTTCAATAAATAGAAGTCTTTTTTATTTTGGCGAAAAACCCTAGAACTATAATTCAAAGACCACTGGGAACACTTTGAAATAGATAAAAAGATGATTGGAATGGGACCTTAAGGTAGGTCGCAAATTCCGCAATAAAATTTGTAAATTTTATCATCTTTGAAAGATCAGCCAAAGTTTTCTACCTTTCCAAATGTTAATAAATCCGTTTCAGGATAAAAGTTCTGTCCGTCTCTACATTGCTTTAAAAGGCAGACTGACAGGAGAATGTTTTACTTTCAGCCAGAAAATTGCAGGTTGAACTTTTTCTGATTGCCTGAAGGCAAGACATGTGAAGCGATCGCCATCAGTCGTCAATCATTTCATCCCTTCAACTTTAGAAGGTGTTGTGGAAAGATTCCAGTTTGCCGGAGTGTGTGCGTCCAGCTCTGAGCCTCTCAGCATTGGTGCAGCGTGCGACCACACGTCTTCACCTGTTCCCGCTGAGGGATTTTTAACAAAGAACCAGACATCTGCTGAAGTTGTTTTTTCCTATGCAAGTTGGGTTAGTGCTGCTGAGGTTAGAGAGACACTAAACGATAGAGGCCATGCTGTAACAAACACTGTTTTTAAACGTTTTATAGCAGTTTTAACTCTATCCTCTTTTCGTCTGTCTGTTTTGGCTTCCCAAGAGTTGTTTTCTGTGAATGGGACTAATTCGTTTGGCGTTCCAGCAGAAACACGGTTTAAGACCATGTTAGCAAGATCTTCATGGATCCCAGGGTCAGTCTGTAGTGAAGCGGGTCGTAGGGAGGACAAACGGTCTTCTCTTTCTCTTCCTGTCATCTGATCCTTTTGTTTTGTCTGCAACAATAAATTATTGTTATGGATCAATGCTCCCAGAAAGACCTGCTTCATGTTTCTGTATCACAAGTCAGTGTTGTGCTGTTGTGTTATGAGAAAGTTCACAAAGTTCACAGTTTGCACCTCATCCAAGTGATGAATGTCCTCCAGGAAAAAACCTGGAAGGGTTTGAACAGCAGCAGCTCTGTTTCTCAGTGAAGAACAGCACAACAAACTCCTATCATCAATCAAAGATTTGTTCAGGAGTCACACTGGACTGATACCAACCTGCCGGGCCAGTTCTACAAGCCGGACAGCTGGCTTGAGCAGCTAAAAATGAACGTTGAATGTTAAATGAATGTTGAAATGAATCGTTATAATGTTCTCTCATCTTTCAGGGGAAAACATTCTTCTCTGTGAAATGTTTGTAGCTGGTTTATTTTTTTTTTTTTTTTTTTTTTTTTTTTTTTTTTTTTAAAACTTGTCCTGTCCAACAGCTGAGCAAACAGATATGAGCTGAGAGCCTCTTGCATTAGACAGATTTTACTCTTACAATCGGGGGTTATAAATCATTGGGAACACAAAATGTATGTTGGTATAAGCCCCTTTTGTAATTTCAACGAAACTTTATTAATATTAATTTTGTTTGTGTTCTTTTTGTTGGACCGGACGGAAAAAGAAAGGGGGAAAAGGGGGGGGGGGGGGGGGGTATAGATTCCAGAGGATGACCAATGGAAGGAGAAAGTAGAATTGCAAGTCTGCAGGCAACAAAATGCTGAAGCTTATACCCATTACAATAGTGAGTGTTGGTCTAAAATGGGCGGGGCCTGTCCACACACTCAGCTGTTACAAACATACCTGCCGGCTCCAAGAGTGTTCACAAACTTGTCCACAACCAGTTTACACGCACACTTGTGCATACCAACCTACACATGTAAAGCATTACATTCTGACACGCACACTATTTGAAGGTGCAAATGTGAGCTGACGCCTGTGCTCAGGTGAATGTTATGTTAAGCTGAAGTGGATGAAGGAATGGAAAGAAAAAAAAGGAGGGAGAGCTCCCAGACATCCCCACACCAAGACCCCCGCCGAGGCAGCAGTGCCGACCAGGGCCCGCCCCCGCACCCATACTGTGGGGTCAATGGAGGTGATCCGCCCGCCAGGTAGTCCGGCCAAGCACCCAGACCAGAGCCCGCAGGACCACCACATGGGCCCCCAACACCCGAGCGCAGTGAGGTACGGAAGCGCAGAGCGCAGGGCCCAGCCCAGTCAGGAGAGCAGCCCCCCACCGCGCCGGGCGGTCCAGCGCGGGGCCCCACCCCCGAGAGCCCCACCACCCCAGACAAGCCGCCCACCACCACCCAGGAGTTCTGAGCATCCCCCCACCCCAGCCCCAGGTACGAGCCAGGACCCCCCAAGGGAGACCCGCTCCGAAGCTCCAGGCAGTTGCGGAGATCCAGAAGAGAGCACAGCAGGGGTCGGCTACCCCCACCTAGAGGAGGGATGACCAATAGAAGTGGGGGTCCCCGAAGGAGTACGTAGCCTGACCAGGCTCTCCTATGTTGTGACTTAGAAGGGGCCCGTCACCCGAGGGTAAGGACCAGAACCCGCACCACAAGGACACAGACACCCTCCCGGCTCAGATGGAATATGATCCCCCGCTCATGGACTTGCCAGAGGACTGAGGGATCCCTCTCCCTGCGTGGGGAGGGGGCCGCCGGGCCCAGGAGGCCGACACCCAAGAGACAAGGCCGCCACCGCTGAAGGCCCTGTTCCCCCCACCGGGGATGGGGTAGGGGACAGAAGATCAGTATTCCCATCTTCCTTGTGTAATGTATTTGTGTGTGTATGTTGAGGTGTGTTTCTTGTGGTTGAAGGGTGTGTGTCATAAAGGGTGCAGTTAAAATTGGCGAGCAGGGCACTGGGGACATCTCCTGATTGCTTACAGGGATGTCCAATCACCCTCTCGCCAAGGAGCCCTAAATGTCTACGGTGCAGTTAAAATTGGAGGGTTGAGCACTAGGAGGACATCTCCTGCTTGCTGGCAGTGATGTCCCAGCACCCCCCCACCAAGGGTCCTACGTGTCTAAGGTGCATTTAAAACCAAGAGAAGGGGGCGAAACTGTGCGGAGAGGGGGGACCACTGCCAAGTGGCTCGGCCCCTCGAAGTATTCCGCAAGCACACCCCCTCCAACCTAATAAGTGTTTGTACGAGGAAGGAGGGGAGGTCGGGGACAGCTACCAGACTGACCCCCGATGGTGAAACAACCGTCCCCCCGCCCCCCCCAGCATTGGGCCCAAGTCTCCCCAGGGCAGAGGCCCCACCGCCCGGAAGCCGACCCTCCAGGCCCCACACCCCCCACCCCACACAAAGAGAGAGGAGCCGAGAGGGGGCCATCCCCCAGGCGCAAGCCCCGGCCCCCCCCCCCCAAGCACCGCCCCTGTGGCTGCCTGGCCAGGTACCAGCGGGCCCGAGGAAGTCTCAAGGGTCCCATACTGGTGGTGGACCCCCCTTCTTACCCATGAACACCCCCCCCCCCCCCCCCCGGCCCGCTCCCCCCAGACCCCGCCATGGTATGCTTCCCCTGGAGCAAACGCAGGCCCCAAGAGGGTTGCCCCACCCCGTCCCAGGGCCGGAGAAGGAGTGATCCCAGCCCCCGGGTGCAGACGGGCCACCCATCCAGCGCAGGCAGACCCCCCAGGACCAGGGCCCCACGCAAGCCCCCCCAGCGCACGCAGAAGGACCACCCCCCGAGCCAAGCCAGACCCCCACCCAATGCACCACCCACACCCCCCCGCCCAGGCCCGGGAGACCACGCAGCCCCCGCGCTTGCCCCATCCAGGCGTCGTACCAGACCCCCCGACTAACAGAGCCCCCCCACCCCCACCAGGTGCCAGGGAGGCCCCGACCCCGGCACCAAAATCCCGGCAGACATCCAGGGCGCGGCGACACCCAAGAACCCCGCCCCCTAAGTTATGGCGTTAGCTATGGGAGACCAGAGAGCCCGAATTCCTTCCAGGTTATTTGAACTCCTAGTTGACATTTTTTCCAAGCTGATATGATCCAATAGCAGATTCCTGTAATGACTTACACTAATATTTTTCTTGTTTTTCCAGTTTAATAAAATTGTTTTTTTTGCTATACAAAGAGTTATGAAGATTAAAGGTGCTAATCTTCCCTCTGTATCGATGGCACTCATGTCACCCAGCACACAAAGTGAAGGTGAGGCTGTGATTGAAACCTTAAGCCAGACTGATAAATCAGCACATACCTGTTGCCAGAGAGCCTGTACAGGTGTACAGAACCACAGAGCATGCATGTAATTGTCAGGTAAATTACTATCACAATGCTCACAAATGTCTGAGTTTTTGAGACCCATCTTGAACATCCTCTGTCCAGTAAAGTAAATTCTGTGAAGAGTTTTAAATTGGATTAGTTGTAGGTTTGGACTTTTTGTTAGTTTGAAGGTATTTAGACAAATTTCTGACCAGAAGCTTGTGTCTGTACTTCTGCCTAAGTCTGCATCCCATTTTGTTGTTGGAATTGAGACTTTGTTATCTAAGTTGCATATGAGTTTGTATATTTTGGAGAGAGTTTTATTCAATGAAAAATTAATCATAGAGGTAACTAGTTCTGGTAATTTTAGGTCATTGTCACTGGATTTAAATGTTTTAGTAATTACAGATTTAAGTTGCTGATATTCCAAGAATTTATTTATTCCATGTTTTTCTTGTAGTTCTTGGTGCGTTATGAATCTTCTGTCTATAATTAAGTGCTCAAGTAGTCTTACGCCCCCTGCTTGCCAAGCAGGGAAGTGCAACATTTTTTTATTTATCAGGATGTCTGGATTGTTCCAGATGGGTGTCATTTTGCATGGTAAAACTGAAGAGTTTGACATTTTAAGAAATTCCCACCAGGCTGTTAAAGTAGTGCTTATATTACTACTTTGGTAGCAGTCAAGTTTTTTTATTTTTGGGCTGATAAATGGTAGATCTGACAAGTTGATCTTTCCACAGAATGCCTGTTCCAGATCCATCCATGGGTTGGTTTCTGGATTGTTTTTTAACCATCTTAAGATGTATTGCAATCTATTGGCAAGAAAATAGTTCTGGAAGTTAGGTAATTCTAAGCCTCCACAGCTTTTTCCAGATTTTAAAGTTTTTAGACTAATTCTTGCAGGTTTATTGTTCCATAAGAAGCTGGATATGGCTGAGTCTAATGTTTGGAACCATTTTAGTGGTGGTTGTGTGGGGATCATTGAGAAGAGATAATTAACTTTGGGTAAAATTTTCATTTTTACTGTGGTTATCTTACCCATGAGTGACAGAGGCAGGTTGACCCAGCGGGTTAGATCGTCCTGTATACTTTTCAGTAACGGGGTGTAGTTTAGTTGCACCAGTTCTGATAGTTTCGGGGAGAAATAAATACCTAGATATTTGATATTGCCTGATTTGACTGGGATTGAGGTAGTTTGCTCCGCATTACCATTCAGTGACAATAAAACTGATTTGTTCCAGTTAATTGAGTAGTCTGAAATAGAGGAAAATTCATTAATAATTGTTGAGGTTTCACTAATGGAATGTGAATTGTTTAGATAAAGTAATATGTCATCAGCATAAAGACTAATTTTATGATTACTGTATTTTGTTGTAATTCCTTTAATGCTCTCACGCTGTCTTATTGCTGCAGCCAAAGGTTCAATAAATATAGCAAAAAGAGAGGGGGAGAGTGGACAACCCTGCCTGGTCCCTCTACCAAGAAAAAACCTGTCAGAAGTCTGATTGTTGGTTCTGACTGATGCATTTGGGTTGTGATATAATATTTTAATCCAATCAATGAAGGATTCCCCAAACCCAAACTTATGGAGGGCAGCAATGAGGAACTTCCAGTTTACTCTGTCAAACGCTTTTTCAGCATCCAACGAGAGTATGGTCATTTCCTGTTTTTTAATGGTGGCAAAATCTATTATGTTTACAAGTCTGCGGACATTATCACTTGAGTGTCTACCTTTAATGAATCCAGTTTGATCATGGTGAATTATATGAGGAGTGATTTTTTCTATTCTCTGTGCGAGTGCTTTGCAAATAATTTTTACGTCTGCGTTAATTAGAGAAATGGGGCGATAGCTTGAAGGAATTGTGGGATCTTTTTCTGGTTTAAGAAGGAGGATTATGTTAGCTGAATTCATGTGTGGTGGCAGTGATTGGCTTTCCTTGATAAATGTAACCATTTTATAAAAAGTTTGTGCCAGCTGTTCCCAGAATTCCTTATAAAACTCAGCAGGAAAGCCATCAGGCCCTGGAGCTTTGTTGTTGGGCATCAGCAACAGAGCTTCATGAAGTTCAGCCAATGAGAGCGGAGAGTCTAAGTTTGAGCTTTGATCCTCATTTAATCTGGGTAGAGTTACATTATTAAGAAATGAGTTCATACTTTGCTCTGATGGATTGACCTGTGATGTGTACAAGTTTTTATAAAAATCTTTAAATGTTTTATTAATTTTAACCGGGTCATGAGTGACATTTCCTGTGTGGTCCATAATAGAAGTAATTGTTGCTTTTTCTTTATTAATTTTAAGCTGATTAGCTAAGAATTTACCAGATTTGTTTGAGTTTTCAAAATTTACGAGTCGAAGTTTTTGTATTTGGAATTGTGTTTGCTTATTGATGATATCATTTAACTGAAGCTTTAAATTTTTCAGATCTTCCAGAATGTGCTCTTGTGCAGAAGCAACATAAGCAGTCTCTAGATCTTTGATTTTATTTTCTATCTCTAATAGATCTGCTTTCTCTTTGTGTTTTTTATTTGTTGAATAAGAGATTATTTTTCCTCTCATCACTGCTTTTGCTGTTTCCCAAAGAACACATGGTGAAATATCAGGAGTGTCATTAAATTCCAAGAAGGTTGCCCACTCTTTTTTAAAGAACTGAATGAACTCTTGATCTTTTAACAGAGAAGTGTTAAACCTCCAGGTTAAGCCTGAAGGTTTGGGTATATCTCTAGAAATATTTACAGAAACTGGTGCATGATCACTAATGATAATTGGATGAATGTTGGAATCCTTGACATCTTTTAAAAGAGAATTACTGACTAGTAAGTAGTCCAAGCGAGACTGTGAGTGGTGAACTGGAGAAAAGAAAGTAAACCCTTTAGCGTCTGGGTGACATGAGCGCCAAGCGTCGCAGAGACCCAACTCATCCATGTACTGCTTCAAAATACTTGCAGATCGCCATGTGCGCTGGTGTCCTGCTGTGCTCAGTCTGTCAAGTTCAGCATCAAGGACCAAGTTGAGGTCTCCTCCTATAATTATTGTGGAGTCAGCGTGAACCGAGAGTGAAGTGAAGAATCTGTGAAAGAAGGAGGATTCATCAGCATTGGGACCATAGATGCTGGCTATACAGAAATCTTTATTCTGAACAGATATGTTAATAATTACAAATCTGCCTTCTGGATCAACAATTGTGTCCTTATGAGTAAAAGTCATATTTTTATTAATTAAAATAGCAACTCCTCTTTGTTTGGAGTTGTAACTTGCTGAGTAGATGGACGGGAATTGTGAGCAGCACAGGAGATGATCAGCTGATTTAGATAAGTGGGTCTCCTGCAGTAAAACTAGATCTGCTTTTAGATCATTCAGATGGTTGAAAACTTTCAGCCTCTTTGGCCCAGAGCCAAGTCCACGCACATTCCAGCTAAAGATGTTCAGACTGGACATGACTACACTGACTGAGTGTTATACTAAGTAATACGCATGCGTCTGTGATTCCTGTGCGCGTGCCCGCTGACCAGTGCGCAGAGAAGCGCTGTGTGTTTGTGCGCATGGACGTTTTCTGGCTGTGTGAGTTACTTGTTGTATGTGTCCTATATGAGCCTATGTGAGGTTTTTGCGGTATGTCGGCGAGTGTGTGCGGGATCGCGTGTACGTGCGCGCGCCTTTCTCGTGCATGAGTAAATGTTTACTTACCGGGGGTGTGTTGCCTTTAGTTCTTTTAAATATGAGGAGGAGGGGGGAAGAGGTGGGGAATAAAAAGAGGAAAAAAGAAAAGAAAAACAAGAAAAAACAAACACAACAAAAAAACGTAAACATGAGAGGGGAGAGAAATAAACTGCTTTGACGAGATGGAGGTGTGGATGATGTGTTGACGAGCTGATTTTCCATTAATTTAAATCAGATTAGCTGGTTTCATCAGCGTATTCTGGAAGTTCTGATCGCAGCAGCTGCGGGTCTTCAGCGCAGCCACGGGGTGATCTCGGGGTCCCGAAAGAGCCGTCCATCCACGTAGAGTCTGTCTACCGAAACAACAGCTCGAGACCCGGCGGTGAGGTGCTTCCTCCTCAGCGGGAAAAGAATCTTCCTGCGCCGGAGGATCTCCGCCGGGAACTGGTCGTTGACGCTGAAGTGCGTTCCCTTCAGCTCCCGGCCGCGGCTCCTCACCAGCTCCTTCTGTTTAAAGTGCTCGAATTTAGCTACTATGGGTCTCGGACGCTGGTTGTCAGACCTCCTTCCTCCGAGTCGGTGCACTCTGTGGAAGGAGATCTTCTGGACCTCCTCCTTGGGGAGCTTCAGGTGGACCTCCATGAAGGACTTCACCGTGGCCTCCGGGTCTTCTCCCGCCTCCTCTGGAATCCCAGAGATGACCAGGTTGTCCCTCATGCTCCTCGCCTGAAGGTCCAGGAGGGTTTCTTTGATGGAGCGGTTCTCCTCAGAGAGACGAGCGGTGTCGCTGCTCAGAGTCTGGACGGTCTCTCTGAGGGCCTGGTTCTCCGCTGCGAGCTCCTGTACCTGCTGCTGGCTGAACTCCAGGGACTCTCGCAGGCCTTGGAATTCTTTATGGAGGATCTCCAGCAAGTTTAGACGGCAATCAAGGCTGGAGAGTTTTTTATCAATCGATTCCAGGATTTCACTGACGCCGCTGCCTGGAGAAGAGGCGGCCCCGGGAGAGTCTTCAGGACGGCCGCGTTTGGAGGAAGGAGTGGTGGTGTTGGTCTTCCCCATGACGAAGGTATTAAAACACTCGTCTATGAAGCTCTCCAGGTCCTCCAGGCTGTCAAGGACTTAATAATCTTTTTAAAGGTTTAATGAATTTTGTTGTAATTGTTACTTATATGGCGGAAAGAAAAAAAAGCAGGTGGAAATGTTTGTTCAACCACTTTCGCGCCGCCAAGTTAACTCACCACACACGTCTCGTCGATTCTCGCGATACTCACAGCATCTCGCCCTCCCACAGCATCTCGCCCTCCTCACAGCATAATAAAAGGCTGTTGAATAATGCTGGATGACTAAAACCGGGTCAGCTCCAGATAATAAAAAGGTCTGTGGTATTTATTTCATCCTGCAGGCAACATGAGAGAAGTCCAGGCACCCTCGTAACCTTGGGAGGAGTTTAGTCGTGAATTTAAGGCAGATGGGAGGGCGACACCACAGATTGGTGTTTGAATAAAAAAATGATTAGATGGAACAGATGAACAGCCCTGCTAGGTCCAGAATGGAAAAGCCCAGAACCACACGGCCTTTGGGCGGGAACTCGCATTTCTCACCTGCTGACTTGATGCGCCTCCGCTGTTGAAGGCTGCTTTTTCTCTTTGTTGCACCCTGGTAAAGAAAATTTATCACGCACCGAGAAAAATATAGACTACTGCATGCTGCAATGATTTACCCATAATCCCTCCTGATCGGTAAGGATTATAGAGTTTCTTGTTTTATTTGACAAACAACAGTCAGGGAGAAGAGGCGCAGCGGGTTCGCCTTTCAGGCCTCAGCAGGGCGATGAAATCATGCCTCTGTGCAGATAAGGTAGTAAAAGGGTCAATACACCCAAAAACACACAGAAGTAAAACGGATTTCATCCAAGACCTGCAACGTCCGCACACTTCTCTTTCATTTTTTTTGTTCGTGCTTTTATTTACAGCTTGTTCCTCTACATTTAGAAGTAAACAAACCATGAAAAAAAATGGTTATGATGATTTTTGATGAGGAATTTTCATTATTAAATCATCGCCGTTTAGCAGGTCGTTTAGATCTGCAGCTACACTGAAGTAGACTTTGACTGAAGTAGACTTTGGCTCCTAGTGTTTCCTTCAACTTTAAAGACCCACTCCAATGAAAACAGTGTTCCTAACATGTTCTTGTGACATTTTTCTGACGATGGAGGACATGTATAAAAAATTCAGCTTAAAATTGCACTTATGAGTATTTGTTTATTCAACTCTTTGGGAATCCGGAGCAGATGAAAAATCCAGTTTGAAAAAGATTGTATTAGTGGTGTAGAAAACACTCAAGCTCCCCACTCCTCTCCATTCTGATGCATCCACTTGCAGACATAGATCCATGTGCGTCTTTGTTTCCCTCGTCCAAGCTGGAATCTGGATCAGAACTGTAAAGCTGGATAACTCCAATATTGCTCACCATTTTTGTTGCATCGATAAACACTCTGGACAATGGGGAAGGGAATGGAAGGGGGTGGGGTCCCAATGGTTCTGTCCACAACTCAGAGGTGAATTTTGCAATGAACTAATGCTGCACTGCAGAAACTGTGTTCAATAAATAGAAGTCTTTTTTATTTTGGCGAAAAACCCTAGAACTATAATTCAAAGACCACTGGGAACACTTTGAAATAGATAAAAAGATGATTGGAATGGGACCTTAAGGTAGGTCGCAAATTCCGCAATAAAATTTGTACATTTTATCATCTTTGAAAGATCAGCCAAAGTTTTCTACCTTTCCAAATGTTAATAAATCCGTTTCAGGATAAAAGTTCTGTCCGTCTCTACATTGCTTTAAAAGGCAGACTGACAGGAGAATGTTTTACTTTCAGCCAGAAAATTGCAGGTTGAACTTTTTCTGATTGCCTGAAGGCAAGACATGTGAAGCGATCGCCATCAGTCGTCAATCATTTCATCCCTTCAACTTTAGAAGGTGTTGTGGAAAGATTCCAGTTTGCCGGAGTGTGTGCGTCCAGCTCTGAGCCTCTCAGCATTGGTGCAGCGTGCGACCACACGTCTTCACCTGTTCCCGCTGAGGGATTTTTAACAAAGAACCAGACATCTGCTGAAGTTGGTTTTTCCTATGCAAGTTGGGTTAGTGCTGCTGAGGTTAGAGAGACACTAAACGATAGAGGCCATGCTGTAACAAACACTGTTTTTAAACGTTTTATAGCAGTTTTAACTCTATCCTCTTTTCGTCTGTCTGTTTTGGCTTCCCAAGAGTTGTTTTCTGTGAATGGGACTAATTCGTTTGGCGTTCCAGCAGAAACACGGTTTAAGACCATGTTAGCAAGATCTTCATGGATCCCAGAGTCAGTCTGTAGTGAAGCGGGTCGTAGGGAGGACAAACGGTCTTCTCTCTCTCTTCCTGTCATCTGATCCTTTTGTTTTGTCTGCAACAATAAATTATTGTTATGGATCAATGCTCCCAGAAAGACCTGCTTCATGTTTCTGTATCACAAGTCAGTGTTGTGCTGTTGTGTTATGAGAAAGTTCACAAAGTTCACAGTTTGCACCTCATCCAAGTGATGAATGTCCTCCAGGAAAAAACCTGGAAGGGTTTGAACAGCAGCAGCTCTGTTTCTCAGTGAAGAACAGCACAACAAACTCCCATCATCAATCAAAGGTTTGTTCAGGAGTCACACTGGACTGATACCAACCTGCCGGGCCAGTTCTATAAGCCGGACAGCTGGCTTGAGCAGCTAAAAATGAACGTTGAATGTTAAATGAATGTTGAAATGAATCGTTATAACGCTCTCTCATCTTTCAGGGGAAAACATTCTTCTCTGTGAAATGTTTGTAGCTGGTTTAAATGTAACTTTATGATGAAGATTTTTCAAGCTGGAGGCTAACAACTGGACGCTAACTTCAACCGCGTCTGACCTTTCAACTGTGATGGATAAATAAAACAAAACAAAATGACACAGTCGTCGTAAAACTGGTATTTTCAAAATAATAATAAACATGAATCCACTGTGTCTGTAACTTTATAATGAGAGAATAAGAAACGTTTGGGAGTCAGTCGTTGCATATTAGCCAGAATAGCTTGGTACGTGGAACTAATGTCTCCTTAACTCCATATGTCGATGAAATCTCCTGGTTTTGTCTGTAAAAAGGAGCTTTCGGTTTCCTCACTGGCTCTTTTCTCTCCAAAAAACATTATAAATATGTTTTTTTTTTTGTTTGTTTGGTTTGTCTTTGTTTTTAGCTTTGGGCTACTAGCTTAGCAGTCTGAACAGCCGCTTTATGTTATGTGACGCACCAACACTGGCAGATGTGGCGAACAGAATGTGGTATTTTTATGTCACAAGAACTGCTGGAAACCAGACCTGAACTTTAACATCCATCTATTCGTCCATCTTTCAAACTCGTTCAATCCCCTTTGAGGTCACAAGGTTGCTAGAGCCTATCCCACCTGCTGTTGGCCAAAGGCAGGGTCTACACTCGAACACTATAATTGTTTTTTTTACCAGTTTCTATGATTATCAAATCAAGAAAACAGGATTTATTTTTATTGAAAATTCCAAATTGACACATTATTGAAAATGAATGAATGCTTGAGTTTAACTTCCTTTTAAAATCTGATATTTATTTCGAATGATGGGACCAAAAGCATTCGCAAAAGCTCTGCATGTTGCCTTGGTAACATTTTTATTGAAAGACTTGTTCTAGAATGAATGTCAAATTTTCCTGAAGGTAACTTTAATAAAAAGCAGAATGAAGTTTAAAAGGTTAGTATTTGATGAGTTTTAAATATAAATATTTAAAACATTATTTCATGTAAGAACACAAAGCGGGACTCATTTCTGTCATTTTGAAACATTTGACTGTATGTTTTAAATTGAGAATCCTTTAAATAAAGCGACAATGGTTTGTCTTTCAGGCCATAGAAGCCAGTCTGATCCGGAAGTCCGGTGGGGGGCTGACCTACATAGCCGAGTGGAAGGGGGGGCTACTGGAGCACAAGATGGGCCACCTGACGTGTTTCGCTGGCGGCATGATCGCTCTGGGAGCCGACGGCGCACCTGGAGACAAGACAGGCCACCAGATGGAGCTGGCAGCAGAGATCGCCCGCACCTGTCACGAATCGTATGCCAGGACAGGTAACTCCCACACACTGCTGCTGCTGCTGGTGATGATGGACAGCTGTCCTCCTTTACTTCGTTTTTGCTGAAAGCTTCAGGATGAGTTAAAAGAATCACATAATGAACGCTTCTCCTCCTTCATTAATGACCCATTCCGTGGGTCTTGTCGTGTTTTTTTAGGGTTAGCATTTTTCTGATGATGGGTGACATATAAAGAAAATTAAGATAAAAATTGTGTTTGAGTATTTTCAATTCAAATGGTGAATCAGGAGCAGAGGAAAAAAAAATGTTGTTTGAATAAGATCGTATTTATGACGTAGGAAATACTCTGAGTGAGCTGTAAGCTTCCTGCTCTGCTCCATTCTGATGCATCCACTTACAGACAAATAGATCCATGTGCATCTTTGTTTACCTCGTCTGAGCTGGAATCTGGATCAAAACTGTACGACTGGATAGATTCAATATTACTAATCCATTTTTGTTGCATCAATAATGTTAGGTTGGTGTTGTGAGGCTCCTGCAGCCTCTGAGCCCATCGTAGTGCTGGGTTCACACGGATCAGGATTCACGTGTCAAATTGGAGTCCACTGCTTGTGTTTTGACGTGTCAAGTTTGATGCTCAGTGCTTGTCTAAAACTGTGTGCACAAAGGTTGAAAGTCTGACAAACAGAATAAAACTTCATAAAAACACTTTGTAAATTACATTTTGATCTTTTACTGCACTATAATGTCGTTAGACCTCCAAAAGAGGCTTTTCACTGCAGTTATTAAGTTATTATCAAAATAAATTAATTAGATTATCTAATTACAGGTCATGATTAGTTAATCATTAAAGAATAAAGAATGGTGTGAGAGTACTAATCAGAATTAAAAGACAACTGAAAACACTTTTAAAATGAATGAAAAGATGATGGGAGTGATACTTCCTCGGATCACATTACAGCTTGTTTTATAAAAACTTGTGATCAAACGTGACTTGAACTGCGCCGCTCGCCTCAGCTGCTGTTTCTGCGTCTGCTGTGTGCAGCCTTGAAGCTCGGTCCAGAGGCGTTCCGTTTCGACGGCGGGGTGGAGGCCATTGCCACTCGCCAGAACGAGAAATATTTCATCCTGCGGCCGGAGGTCATCGAGACCTACATGTACATGTGGAGGTTCACCCACGACCCCAAATACAGGGAGTGGGGCTGGGAGGCAGTCCAGGTAAAACCACGACTGTGGCAACTTTCACACATAAAGCTGTCACGCAGAGCTGGTTTCACACCTCTTTTGTCCCTCGTCCTGCCTCTCCATCAGGCGTTGGAGCGACATTGTAAAGTGGACGGTGGCTACAGCGGCGTCAGAGATGTCTACTCCTCAAACCCGAGCCTGGACGACGTGCAGCAGAGCTTTTTCTTGGCCGAGACGCTCAAGTAAGACAGATTCTCAACTTTTTTCACACTTTACTCCTGCATTCTTCAAAACTGTTGCAGTCATAACGCTTCTTGAAGGGCGTGGATCCTGCAGCCCTGAACTCACACTGGGGGGCATCAAGCTCACGTCAGACTCCAACAGCCTCTTTAAGCTCCAGAGAAAAGCTTCACTTGTGTCAGAAATAACAACAGAGATACAGAAATGCATCAAGCAGACCATCGCTCTGCAGAGAGGGAAGTGAGCAGACCTGCTGCAGGAGGTTGATAACACACAGATTGTCTGTTTTCAGTGTTATCAGTGTTCAATAAATCCTTCAGTTACAGAGCTTTGGTGAAGCCATGAAAACGGTCGACATTTGCAAACGGTGAGGAATAAAACATGGAGGCTTTTCAGAGGACTTATCTCTGCTGCTCTTCCCCTTCACTGTAGATATGTGGTGCAGGCGGCATCTGCAGCAGAAGCAGTAAAAAACACTTCAGAAATGACGGGACACTTGATTTCTCTAAGCTGATGCTCCACAGCAGCCAAACAGGACGCAGCTTTACTGCTGCAGCCACTACTGCTCAATATCCAAACGTTCCATGTGAGGTGGAGACCTGCAGTAGACTTGTTGCTTTTAGTCTTACTTTGAGTTAAATGTTTCAGCTTTGAGTTTGAGGAAACACTTTGAGCTGCAGGGGACACTTTAGAGCTGTGCTGAGTCCCCTTGCGACAGAATAAACATGACCTGCATTTTTTCCATTGTATTTATAATCTGATTCTGAAGGAAGTTTTATTTTGAAAAATTACTGAATTCTCCACCACATCCGACTCATTCTTGGCGCATGTCAAGTCTCTTGGTCCCATGCTGTAAACGCATCCACTACTTTCTTAAAGCGCTAAATTAAAACCTCCAAGCTAGCAAAGTTAACAAAAAATAAACATAATAAAAAATTTATTTTGGTAGAAAAGATCCAGAGAGAAAAGCGTTTGATTTCAAAATAAAAAAATCTGCATTTAACTGACAAAAACCAGGAGTCTTTACTCCAAATATGAATTTGTTGTGAAATTTGTTCCCACAGACCAGAATAATAATAATGCAGAATATTCAGCATTACCGGCTGTCTAATGTTGCAAGGATGCTGCTAATAAAGTTGTTCAAAGGGTGGAGTCACAATTATTATTATCATATTCAGTTTTAGTGACCGTTTTTTTGTATTTCTCCGTTGCACCTTAAAAGTCAGGTGCGACTTGACGTCTGGTTTTTTAGCTTCCACTTTGACAGTTGTGAGTTAAGAGAAAATCTAGATCACATTTTACTGGTTTCTGCAGGTCATTAAATCACATGTTTTTCCTCTGCTGCCATTTGTTTTCTGCTCATCATCATGAAGCTGAATCCAAATGACTCAGCAGAGAAAGAAAGGCTGCTAATAACTGAATAATTTTAACATAAAAGAAGCAAAAAAAAATCCTCAGTTGAGTTATTTAATTTAAAAACAAACAAAACAAGACTGTAGGATTTAAAAACGGATTTGTTAAAGCATTTGCTGTTTTAATTTTGAAATCTGAAGCAGCAGAATAATGTGTGAAGGATTTGCTTTCTTCAATTCACTAATTAGTTACTCATATTCTGCATATGAGTAAAAAACCATGTGCATAAAGCTGCAAACTGCTGTTACTCCTCACTTCCTCTTAATGGCTGCTTGTTCTTTCTGCTTAGCTGCCTTTTTTCTGTGAAAGTCTGAGTTTTCTCGTGTGATCGTGCGTGAAGGCACGCCCGCGGTTGTGTAAATGCATCTGTCGGCAGCAGTGGGACGCCAGCTGACTGATGTCCAACTGTGTTGAAAGCAGGAGCAGAAATCACAGCCACGTTTTCACAGGAGGTGTTTCCTAGAGTAACACTCCTTCATGGACAGTTCTCACTTCTACTGTGAAGCTCCTGAAAAAAAAGATTCACCAGGAAGGATAAAATCTAACAGTTGGAACAGTTTTTGTTGACAAGTTTCAGAAGATGCTAAAGAATTCTGTCTGGTTTTTAAACTAATTAAATGTTGCTAATACCATATAGGGTTGAGTTAAATATAAGAATTATGTATATTTTATTTGTTTACACAAAAAGGGGCATCTTTGGTATAGTAAACTCTTAGCCTTTTCTTTTTTCAAAAACTTCCAGTTGGAAGCACATTCAAAACTAAAAGAAACTAGAACATGATACTTGACGGCCTGTTAAACAAGAAAATGAGTTCCTAATTACATTAAATGGAAAGTCTCAAACTTTGTGTTAAAGTGAACAAAAGTACAGTCTGACTACAAACGCGGTTTCAGATCAGTGGTTAGATTTGAAAGTTCTGTTCCACGCTGGTGTTTAAACAAGAGGAAACAGCGTGAAACAGAACTTTACATCATTGAGTGAACCTCAAAGCCGTAGCTTTCAAAACTGAACAACTTTTCCCGACTCTAATGTTAAAAGGATGCTGCTAATAAAGTTGCAAACACAGTGGATTATGAAAGCATTCGACTCCTTGAATTTTTCAACCTTTTGCCACATTTCAGGCTTCAAGCATAAAGATATAAAACTGTAATATTTTTGTTAAGAATCAACAACAAGTGGAACACAGTCACGAAGTGGAACGAAATTTACTGGATATTTCCAACTTTTTTCACAAATAAAAACTAAAAAATTGGGCGTGCAAAAGTATTCAGCCCCTTTACTTACTTTCAGTGCAGCAAACTCTCTCCAGATGTTCAGTGAGGATCTCTGAATGATCCCATGTTGACCTAAATGACTCATGATGAGAAATACAATCTTCCTGTGTGTAATCAAGTCTCCATATTGATGCACCTCCTCTGTGACAGTTTCAGAGGTCCGAATACTTTCGCAAGGCCCTGCATATGGAGAAAATACCAGTTTATGTGACGGGGTTTCGTTTTTATCAGTCAGTTGAGGCTGAATTTGGCTTCTGTTTTGTTGATTCCACTTTAAAGGCTCACTTTCACTGGTCGGTCCGCAGTGCGTCTCCAAAAATAGAACATTTGTAAAACAATCAGAATATTTACAGCACCTCCGTCATGTCTGCGTCTGACGTCCGTCCCTCCACAACGCAAGCTTTACGCAGAAGTTCTATTTCCAGTCAGTTGAAACTTCAATGTCACGGCAAAAAGCCTGAGAAACAGGAAAAGGGTTTGGGTTTTAAAATAAAAAGTTCTGTTGTACTTTCAAAATAAAACTTTGTCAAATTCTACTTTATACTTAAGGTGATGTGCCCACACAATAAGACATGTTAGCACTGTGATTAAACCCAGAATCCAATTTTCCATGGGAAATGAAAGTATAATTTTGGCAAAACAAAAATGTAACATCATTCATGACCCCGACCTGCATGTTACAAGGACTCATTGAGTTTTGGATGAGCGAAGAGAGTGAGACGAACTACTTGACACAAGGGTGGCAGCTCCTCTGGGAGCCGGGGAGGGATGGACCGTAGACGCAACAGAGACAAAATAAACTAACCGACAGTTGAAAGATGGACTCCCCACGTGATGAGGCAGATATCCACCACACTGCTAAAATTCAGGGTAAAGATAAGAACACGTTTTCATGGGTCCAACATGGAATCTAATGAACCAGTGAGATCTAGCCTAAAACTTTAAACAGACTGCGAATGTTTTAAAGAGGATAAAGATTCAATTAAAGTTTATGATTGAGACTGAGCCATCTGGGAGCCATTTAAAGGGCCAGTACCGTGTTTTTCTTAAGCCTTTTATTGTAATATCTATGAAAATGATCATATGTCACCTTTGGCTCACTAAAGAACAAATCATTTATGAAATATGAGTTATTTTTGTGGACTCTTTTCACACCCGGAAGTAAGACGATCTCTGAGGCACCGCCTTTCGCTCCTCGAGGATGTTGTAAAGCTTTTCACTCTTGTCCCACGCGTGTGTGGAAATGTAGCATTAGCTTGTGTATTATAAGCTTATACTGCTTAATTTCAGCTAGTTGTGCGATTTACTTACGGGTTTGGCATCTTCATCAGGTTTGATTGCAGGAATGGCTCTGAGGATCAGTCTCCTGGACAATCCACTTTGATACAGGACATGGTTAACAAAACAGTCATCTGTGAAGTGGAGGTCACAGATAAAAAGTTGCTGGTCGGTCTGTTGCGCTCCTGAAGATGAACTCCAACCGTTTCTGATGATCAGGCTCTGCTTTGAGAAGACTGAACAAACACAGAAATCTCTCACAGCCTAAAATACGTTTGCTCCTCTTAAAAGACAAGCATTGCAACAAAAGCTAGCCGTTGTTTTCTCTGCAGATCAAGAGGAACCACTTCTTTTATGAGTCATTTTGCTGATCACTGCTAGCTCAGCAGGGAAAATGGGTGTGTGTCTGTGTTAGCCTGGGGGCGGGGCTTGCAGTGCAGACTCCTCCTGCTAGGGGTGTTTTCCTTGGTTCTCACTGGTCTACGTCACACGGTGACCTGCTCACTTACTTGGGTATGTGAGGGATGGTTTTTGGAGGTTTACTCAAAAATGCCTGAATGGATCAAAACACTTTGGGGTTCTTTATTGTTAGGAATGAACTGTAGAATACACTTGAAAGCTCAAAAAGAAGATTTTTCCCTTTAAGAATGTTCCTAAAGCAAAGCTAAATTAGATATTCTCTTATTAACTTTAACACAGAAAATATTCCTCTGTGTGCTTGATAGAAAAACCCTTACATTTTGCCTTGGATAAACTTCCTCTATTTAAAAATGTGTTGTTTTATTGAATCTTCATCCTCTGGATCCTTTTATTCTGACAAATAGATTTTCTCTTCACTTTTTCCTCAAAAGTGAAGAGAAACAGAAGCTTTAAAAATCAGACACCAACTTCAACTCCTACAAGCCAGTCTGTTGGTCAAAAAAGGCTGGAGACCTCTGACCTTTATGTCATTATAGTTGGATGTGTCAGTGTGATATTCAGCAGAGACTGAATTAATTACAATAAATTAGGAAGACAATGTTTTTACAAGATTAGGTTTATTACAAACTCGGTGTTTTCATATCGCAGCTCTTCTCCTCTTTTCTTCCTGATAACATCAAATCCATCCGTTAATCTGGCTGTCAGCTGTAGATGGTTGGAGTCCATTAACCATCTCCCTGATGAAAGCGTCAGCCTCCAAACTTTTAATTGATGGTTCTGTTTGCTTCAGCTCCTCATACATCACTGGATTCTCCGTCTGATGGGGTTTTGTTCTCCTCCACCCCTGAAGGTCGAGGTTAGCTTAAGAAAAAGTGGTGAGTCGCCCACTTTAGTCTTTATGGATTCTGGTTTCTAAGATATTTAATGTTTTGATGAAAAACCAGCCAAACAGACGAATCGCCTCAGAGGCCAGACGTTTCTCTGGAGGGAAAATGACTGGAGCTAACCTGGAACGTTTGCTCCATCGGGGGGGGGGGGCGTGTCAGACATCAGAGAAGGTTGACGGCGCTCCGCGGCGAAGCCTCGGGTCTAATCCTTCTAATGTTTCTGGTCATCCTGCTGAGCTGCTGCCAGTATTCATTGTCCAGCTGCTGCCAAGAGCTCGGCCATATTTCACTCCTCCATCTGCTCCTCCATCACTCCTTCTGTGGAGCAGAGGGGGGGACTACTTTTCATTAAAAAATGTCTTCATTAACGCCGTTCGTGGTTACTGATTGTGACAAAACGAATCCCATTGATCTATTGGTGTTATTATATAAAGAAAGGCTGGGCTTCCTGCCTGGGTTCGAGTCCCAGTACAGCCCCAGTGAGGATGCTGGGTATGAAACCAGAAGTCAAAAGATTGTTTGAAAGACCTCAGTGTGGAACCGCCTTTTGCATCAAACATCAAAAGTTTTTCTTATTTTTATTTATTTATTTTTTTTTTACTTTATACGTGGAAATGAAAGGGGGGGAAAAAAACTCCCTTTTCTAAAACCAGCCCCTTGTGGCCTTTTGGAGAACTGCAACATTTGGTACTTCCTATTTGGAACTTCATACAGAATATAATGTTTCTGTTTCAGCTGTTAAACTGACTTCATTTGGTTTTTCATTTACAAAACAAAACATGCAGTTCATGATGGATGTTTCAGTGTTGCAGCAAGCTTTATCACTGGTTGCCATGGCAAACAGAAAACTCTACTTTAATGCAGTGAGGTGAACTTTGGTTGACATATTTATCAGCTTCAGACATGAAAAAAGGGAAATGGTTGCTATGTGATGCCACCTTTGTTGCAGCTTTTATTGTGAAATAATATGACTTCCTGCTTCACTAGATGCTCCACATCTGTCTGTTCACTCGATTCAACCATAAACAGATATTTGGAAAGAAAACTTGTATGGAAAAATAAAACAAGACAGTGTGTTCATTGTTACACAACAGCAGATTACATAACAACATTAGTCACAGTCCCTCAAGACACAAATGCAAAATCCCTCAAACAATCGGTCTGACGCTGATGTCTTTGGAAACATTCGACAGACAGACAGAAGAGGCCGTGGGCAGGCTCTAAGGCTGACAAGAGCGTCTGAGGTTTTATGATCAGATCATGTGGGAAAGGTCAAAGGTCAGCAGAGGAAAAACCTGCAGCTCATCAGGCTTGTTGATTTTTGATTAAGAGTGACTGAACTCTGGCTCCTTTCCATCAGGCTGGCCAGCATACGTGCTGACTCAGCACTCCTCTGTCTCTCTCTCTCTCTGGGTCGACCAGCTGCCGGTAAAACAGAACATCCCAGATGGAGAGGTACTGAGGAGAACCACACAGGGATGCTCCTCGTGCTTCATTCGTCGTCCTCTTTTTGTTTGCAGGTATCTCTATCTGCTCTTCTCGGACGATGACCACCTACCGTTTGACCACTGGGTTTTCAACACAGAGGCCCACCCTCTGCCCGTCATCAGGAAGGAGCAGATGGACCGGCCCAACGAGGTGGAGTAGGGGACACCCTCAGACCTGCGATCCTGTAAACCTGAGCCTGGAGGAGCGGCGGCGACGGCCAGCGCTGTCAGCTTTAGGATCAAACAGAAGCTGAGCTCCTCCTCTGATTTATGTTTTTCACCAGGAGTCCAAACTCTTGGATACAAAATGTTCTCCAGGGAGCGGACGACATGACCGATGATCTCCACCATTGGATGAGACTTACAAACTCATCTCCTGGAATGACTCGGAAAAACCAGGGCCTCAGTTTCATAACCCTTCCCCCTCACCTGCCCGGGACTCCTCTGTGTTTACACAGAGATTCCCTCTTCTTCCTCTGCTGGGTTTCTTATCCTGAACGAGCGTTTCCCAAAAAACTTCCTCTCAACAGCTCACCTTTTCCCCCCCAGCAGGACCCTCTCTCCTCTGTGAGGACCCCCGCTCCGCCCACCTCCATACAAAGCCATACCGATGCGACGCAGCTTTAGCTCTTTTTCCGTTGCCGCCCCGCCGTCGTCTCCACACTTGGGTCTTCAGTCCGGTGCCTTCACTGTCGAAGAGAGCGGCGATGGAGGAGCAGCTCACCATAAAACCCAAAGAAGCAGCTCTCAGAAAAGTCCTGCTGCTCTGAAGCAGGCGTGGATTAAAGGATTAAACCTCCATCCATTCATTTTCAGAGGAACTTCAGTGTGGAGGAAAGTGGAGGGTTGGTAAAAACTCCCATCAGGAGCCTCAGCTGCATCTGTTCCACTACTGCACTGACATCTAGTGGTGACACAGTCAAATTACAGATTCCAGAACTAAAATAAATTCCTTTAAATAACAATGCCAATCCTTTAATATTTGTTTTCTAAAATGGAATTTAATTTAGAAAGGACCTTTAATTTTAGAAGGAGCAGAAAGAGAAATGTTTCCAAACATAAAATCAGAATCTGGTTTTTACCAACTCCTGCTGCCTTCCTGTTTCGTCCCTCCACCTTCTTTCTTTCACTTGGACAGGCATTCCTTCACCACCTGACGATGGATTGTAAATCACTTTTTGATTGTTAATTTATTTTGTGGTTTCACCCAGAGGTTAGAGGAAATTCTTTCAGCTTTATTTTTTAAAAGGGTGAATGTACCATCAAATGTGAAGAGAAGAGCTTTGTTTTTCTGTTTGTTTTCTTTTTCGTGCTTTCATTGTTTTACGCTGTTTTATCAAACTCTGAAAGCACAAAAAAAGTGAAGAGGAGGAGCGGCGCACAGAGATGAAGACTCGCTGACCAAAGTCTGCAGACGACATGAAACGCTTCACAAAAACTCGTCTTTTCAGACCGAAGCGTTTGTTATAAATGAACTTTTTTGATTTAATGAAGACGTTTGAACATATTTTTGTGGGATTTAAACAAATTTATGGAAATAAATGTCGAAAACTTAGAACTTTAAGTTTATTTCAAGCATAGGAACAATTTGGTTTTTTGAGAAGTAAAGAATTAAAACTTTTACTTTAAAAGTAAGAAACTGATTTATTTCAGTTTTTTATTATTTCAGTTTCTAAAAGGTTCCAGTTCTTGTTGTTTGATCATTTCTGGATCTGTTTTGGTTTTGTGAATTCACAAGTTTCTTCATTTTGACCAAAAAAAAAGTAAACATTATTAAACTCTGAGAGAAAACAGGAGGGAATTCCAAAATAAAACCTGAAAGAATTGAGACGAGAGAAAAAAAATGACAAAAACTGCAGGATGATGAACATCAACGATGCAGACAGGAAGTTAAGTAAGTTATAAAAATCTAAAACACTTCTTAAAAACTCTAGTAGCCTGTATTTGATTCATTTAAATCCTAAAATAAAATAGAAATCACCAATCAATAAAAATATAAATTTAGACTTAATTTATTTGTTCACTGTTAGCTTTTATTTAGCTAAGTTAGCCAAAGAACATAAAAAAAGATTTAAGCTAAAAAAGTTACAGCTTAGATACAATACAAATTTCAACCAAAAAAACTCAATACAAATTTCCAGTGAAATAGAAAGGTTTCCAATAGAACCTTTTCTGAAGAGTTCTGATGTGAAGTCGTCCTTTGATTGGATTTTTTTTCATGAATCAACAGTTAAATCAGAGGAAAATGTTCACATTTCTATTTTAAGAAGCTGTAACTCAGTAATTGGATCCTTTTTTTGTAAGTTAAATTTTAAAAACTGCAATTAGTAAATCATTTTTAAGACGGAGTATTAGGATCACCCCCAAAGAAAAAAAAAAAATCAGAATAAAGGTGTAAAATTATAAGGAAGAAAATAAAACTTTCGTAAAAATAAAAATCTTAAATTTTAGAAAAAAAAGTCGAGATTTATTAAAATAAAACAATACCTTTACCATTTAAAAATACATAATTTTACAAGGAAAAAGTCATGCTTTTTTTATTTACAAAGAAAAGTGTATTCACTGGGATTGTGATGTCAGTGTGACGTCCCTCCCATTTCTCTGAATATCTGCAGCATAGATTTAACTTCTTATTGTTTGTCTTTGCTAAAACAAAATTGAAAAGTAAATATAACATTTTATTTAGCAAACACATGACTTCTTCCAAGTAAAATTGTGACTTTTTGAAATATTAATTTACAGCTGTTATTCTTGTTAATTGTACTTTTTTTTAGCTAATTGTGAACTTTTTTTCTCATAATTTTACAACTTTGTTTACTTTTATTATTGAGGCCCTGATACTCAAGAGAAAAGATTTCTATGACCTAAAAGAATCTCCGGAGTGAAATTTTAAAAAGTTCAGATTTTAAATGTTTGACAAAAACGAACCGATTTTGACATTTATTATAGTTTATTTTATTTAAAGTTTTAATTCTGAAAACAATAAAATGTTGCAGGTATATTTCTTAATCAACCTTAGGACCAGCCCCTCTTTATGTCCCTGTTCAGAATACTACAGTGCTTCCTCGTTGAGGTCTGTGTGGTCGTCTCTGCCTGAGGTCTTAAGAAAGTCTTCTCAGTGACAGCTTCAGGGGATTCTAGGAGAACTCTTTTCAGGAACTTCTTTATGTGTTTTTAATTATGACTTTTGATTTTTCTGTTTCTGGTGTTTCTCTTTTTTTAAAAGTGTAAAATCTCATTTGCTGGTAAATCATCCCATTGCACATTGTTTACTTTTTCTTCCAGTGCAATGTAGTTTTTATGTTTGTTTGTGGGGAATCTTGTTTAATATTATTGATCTGAAATGTAAATATTCCATTGCGGCAGATGAGCCGGTTTGACATTTCTATGAAAATCTTGAGCTTATGGATAAAGTGATATAAATGAGCAGTTTTAATAAACTATATTTGTTACAATTCTCTGGTGAATAAAACAGATTTGAATAGGACGCCAGCTGCTGCTGCTGCTGCTGCATGTTTGATCGTTTTATGCTACCAGGGGGCAGCAATGCACTGAAAGCTGCAGTTGAAGTTTCTCTGAATCTTTCAGAAAAAGTTAAGACTGTTTTTGACACAAAAAAAAAAAACATTCTCACGTTTTAAGATTCATTCACATATCCGTTTTTTAGTTTTGCAATAAATCTATATTAGAAATAATGACCAATATAACCCTAAATATAGAAAAGATACATATAAATCACTTTTTGACTTTAACTTCAAGTCCATTCGAGTCCAACGGCACTGTGATCCATGAAAACAAAATATAGGATCCAAACCATCAACTTTTTGATGCTTTTGGCTGCTCTAGCGCTGTAGAGCTCTGTGTCACTTTAAAACAAAGGAATGAACAGAACAACTGTTGCTCAACACTTTTCTGATCATTAATATATATAAAAAAAAAAAGCTTTAATTGACTTAATGAGTTTCAGAATTTTTCTCTGCATCAGATATATTAGAAAATATAAATGTTAGAAAAAAATTAGTTAGGGTTAGTTTCTTGTTTTTAAACACGCCAGGCTTCTTAACAGAAATTCAAACCTTGAAAGTCAATTCAAAAAAGAAAATTTATTGAATATCACAGTTCTGATAAACTGTCTGCAGCTTTTGATGGAATCAGGGTCTGTTTTGGTTCCATTAACTGGATCAGGAATCTGCAGACTTAAATGCCTTTTAGGCCTGATTACAGACCAAACTCTAGTAGGAGCTGAAGAGTCTGATTTGGCCCCTTTTGACAGGTGCTCATTTGATTCCTTCCAAAATAAAAGACTTCCTGTGTCAGACAGGATCATCCTAGTGCAGCTAAAGAACAGCTACATAAGGTTTTAACCAACACAAGACTAAATGTCTTTTGTTTGTTATTCCTTTGGTGAACTATCGTCCTTTTTCCTTCTGTTGTAAACTTGAACATAAATATTAATTCATTGGTTTTTGAATCAGAAAAATAGTTTTTAAACAAGTGAATGACCTTAATCCAGTGTGGGTCCCTAAACAAGAGCTTAAGCGCTACTGCCCATCTATGTAGCCACAAGGGGGCCTGAAGTTCGGGTCTCCCTGTGCTGGACCCCGGCCCAGATAAAATACAGGGTTGTGTCAGGAAGGGCAACTCTCTACCAAACCAAAATGTGGAGATCAGAGTTAGCTGATTCGCTGTGGCGACCCCTGAGGGGATGTGATGAAAGGGGAAGTACTCCAAGGTCATCTGAACCTGACGAGTGAATCCAAGTCAGCAGAAGTAGTTTCAGTTCATTACTACTACTTTGAGCCAAGTTCTAATGACCATTTTTGGGAATTTCAGTGCAAAACTAAAACAATCAGTGACCTGCCTTTTGCCTTTTCTTGTTCCCTTTAAGGCCAAAATAAATGAAGGTTTTTATTAAATCTTAAAAAAAAGAAAAAGGTGATCAAGAAAGAATCTTAAAGTATCAAAACCCGCAAACAGGATTGAAGAATTTATTATAAATCATTTACTTTACAAAGTAAGACCATTTTTGCTCCCAAATAGTTTCATCATCTTTTCCGTTAGTGAGCATCAGCTCAGAGAGGAGACAGGACCACAGCGCCCCTTAGTGGCTCAGAGTAGAACTGTACATAGCAGATGCTACAAACAGCAGGCAGGTTCAGTTCTCTGGACTGGTGGGTCTGATGTACGTCCGCGGCGGTCGCTCTACCAGCAGGTGGGACAAACTCGTGGAAATCAGGCGGTTTCCCCTGACCTTCAGAGTTTCTTCAGAACGTCTTTAAATAAAAAACAGGTTAGAAATCTACAAACCAGCAGATCCTAGAAAGGATGTTGATCCTGAAGTTAAAGCAGAATTTGTTCTAAAAAAAACTCGGAGAGAAAAAGACCTCCAGCTGGCGAAAGATAAAAAAGGACAAGTCTTCAGAGGATCACACGCAGCCGAAATGAAGAGAAAAGACTTTATCAGAGTTCACAGGGTCCTGTTTGAGTGTGTTTGTGAGCGTCACGAGATTGCAAACACTGAGACGGTCATCCTGCCCGGGTCAGCAGCTCCTGAGCCCACGTCTTGATGGCTGAGGTGGTGTGCTGGAGCAGCTGCCATGTTGAATTGGTGAAAGACAAGACGTGGTCCTGCAGGCACGACACGGACACCTCCCCACTGCAAACACAGACGCAGATGTTCAGCACTGTTATCTTCCTGCAGGAAAACCCTCTTCTGTGCATCAGATTCGTGCTGCATTTAAGTACCAACATAAAGCTGAGACGAAGAAGCATCTGGATAAAAAGCCGAACTTTTCATTTGAGAAAATAACCCGCACACATCAGAGCAAACACGTTTCCAGAAAAACACTGACTTGCAGGAGTCCTGCAGGCTGCTCCACGCTTGCTGCAGCAGCTCCAACACAAACGCAGCCGCCGGCAGCACGTAGTTCTGCTGGATGAAGAGGAGCAGCTCCCTGATGTACGCCAGCAGCTGGAACACGCTGTCTGGGGTGTTGGCGTTCACCTGAAACCCAAAGGATCAGCAGGCTGAAATGGGCGGAACACAGAGTGGCACTGTGACAGGCGGGGAAGGCTTACCCACTCGATGGCGAGCGGCACCGTCTCTCTGAGCCACAGGAGCAGCTGGGAGGCTTTTTCAGAGATCAGCATGCCGGCCGCTTGACTCTGCTCTGCTGCCTGACGGATGATCGGACCCAGAACCCGAACGCACTCGGAGTAATAATAAGGAGTGTTCTTCTCCAGCCAGCTGCAGGGGAAGAAAACAAATGGTGTTACCATGGAAACCAGTCTGAGGGAATGTTTGTTGATGTCATACTATCTTAACAGTGGATTTGCCTGCAGGAGGAGCCCCACCGGCAGGAGGAGCCCCCCCGGCAGGAGGAGCCCCCCCGGCAGGAGGAGCCCCACCGGCAGGAGGAGCCCCCCCGGCGGGAGGAGCCCCCCCGGCGGGAGGAGCCCCACCGGCAGGAGGAGGCCCCCCGGCGGGAGGAGGCCCCCCGGCGGGAGGAGCCCCACCGGCAGGAGGAGCCCCACCGGCAGGAGGAGCCCCACCGGCAGGAGGAGTCCCCCCGGCAGGAGGAGCCCCACCGGCAGGAGGAGCCCCACCGGCAGGAGGAGCCCCACCGGCAGGAGGAGTCCCCCCCGGCAGGAGGAGCTCCACCGGCAGGAGGAGCCCCCCCGGCAGGAGGAGCCCCCCCGGCAGGAGGAGCCCCCCCCGGCAGGAGGAGCCCCCCCGGCAGGAGGAGTCATACCTGAAGCCCTGCTTGGAGTAGACGGTCACTTTGCTCCAGGCCTGCTGGGACACTGCGGTGACTCCTGAGCTCTGCAGAAACCTAGCTGTGCTCGACCCTGTAACATGACAGTGGGAGTCAGCCTGATGGGATGGGAGGTGCTGGGGAAAAATTGGGGAGGCGGGGCTGACCTTCAACAGAGCCGTTGGAGCGGATGTCATGGGCGATGAAGCCGGCGGCGAACACCGACAGAACCAGCAGCAGCTTCAGCCACGGGAAACTGTTCCCACGCATCCTTACCTGCAGATTCTGATCCAAACAACAGACATGATCAACACAAAAAGCAACAATCACACAACTCAGAGTCAATTTCCTAAAAAAAGAGGATTTAATTTTACAGGGAGAATTGAAAAACATTTTTAGGGATTGAGAAAAGAATGAAAAACTAAAATGTGGATTTTATTTTGGTTTCTAGTTAAATATGACAATAAATAAGAAACGTTTCAGATGAAGGCGCTGAGAGAAAATGCCACAGACGTTTTCAAAATGAAAAATTGACTTGTTTATTTTAGTTATCAGCAGGTTATCAAAAAATCCTGTCTTTTTGAATCACTGTGAATGAGCTATGCAACCATGTGGTGGTGAGGCTAACAACGTTGAACAGTAGCTCCTCCCACTCGCATCAGGAGCGTCAAGTTGAAGAACACATTTATGGTGTTGTGGGTCTGTGGGGGTGGTTGGGGGTGGAGTGGACCACGTTGCTGACCCGGTCTGGGTGGGAATTGTCCTGATGTTCTCTCCGTAGAGATTCCCAGAATTCAGTTTCCTCCCAGCAGAGTCAAGCCTCAAGTTTCTTTTAGAATTGACTTGTATGAGTGTCGATTGTTGCTGGGATAAAGGGTGGACTGGGCTTCTCTCTTTTTATTTATTTATTGTCTGTTTCTGTTTTTAACTGTGAAGCCCTTCGAGCTCCACAAGTTCGAGAAGCACTTCTTTATAAGTTACGTTTCATTGAGCTGCGAATTTGACGTCCAGAAAGAGGAAGCAGACGAAACATTTTGGCGAGTAAACAGCTTTCAGTTTGAGCACAGCATCACGCCGGGCTTAATGGAGTTGTTCACAAGTGTCACACTTCTAACTAACTTATACTCCAGAGCGACTTGTATTTGATTTTTTCTTCTTTTTTTTTTAGATGCATTTTTTGCTGCAGCGTCTCCTACTGCAGAGCGACTTATAGTTTGAAAATGTGTGACATGCAGATGTGCATTGTGGAGATATCTGGGGTTTGCTATTAAATACAATGTCCTGGGAGTGTTAGAGTTTGCCGTCTGCAGCTTTGCTACACGACCGACATGAGCAGCATCTCCAGCTTCTCCCTCCAGCTGTGTTACTGAGTAAAAGAACAGCAGTTCATCAAAGAGGTCTTTCAATGATCACCTCCTACAAACACTATGGGGATGTTTAATGTCAGAGTTCAACTGTTTTCTTCATTATACTTTCTAAGTGTTTCTACATTGCAGTAAAAGTGTTCATGTTTACAGTGAATTCAAATCGTTTTTCTACGATATAATCAGTGTTGAGTCACAGGTGAGACCTTGCATTTTTCTGAATGTTTTGGTTTATTTTTCCTCACAGTAAAACTGAAAACTTTCATTCTGTGAATCAGACACTTGTGCAAGAAAAGATTTTAAGACTTTCTTCATAGACGACTGAACAAAAATGTAATGTTTTAGTTTTAGCGTAGCTACGGAGACTTTCAACAACTTACAGAAAAACTTTCATTCTGTGAATCACTAGTTTCATAACTTCATAAAAAAAGCAACACAAAGTTTTAGTTAGTTGTTTAATCTCAGTCCTAAATCACAGACTTGCAGAAGGAACATCAGTTGTTTTAACTGCTTTCATTTTTTTCCAGCTAAATGAGTGTTTTAGTTTGCATTTGAATCATCACGTTATTTTACTTTTTTTAGATTCTTCCAAACATTTGAATTATTCATCATCATTTGTGATGTTCAACATGGTTTTCTTAGTAGCAGTTTTATTATTTATTTTTCACTACACTTTTTCAGCTTCAATGTTTTGTTTGTTTGTTGATTTGTGCTTACATTTTAATTATGTTGATGGTTTGGAACATTTTTGACTTTCTTTGTGTAAAGTGATTTTTTGTAGAGTTTGTGCAGTGGGATGAATGAACATTTTGTCTTTCCTAAAGAAAAAAACTCCAGTTAGAGCTGGAAGTGAGTAGACGTGAAAGCAGTTTTGAACAGATGTTTTCTCATCACCTGACACAGTTTGTTGCACTCCTGCAGCTCCTCAGACTCCACCGTGTCCTTCATCTCCTCGTTGGTGACTCGGAAGGATCGGATTGTTTCTTCCAGGTTTTTCTGCAGCTGCAAATCAAAAGCAAAAACTCAGTGAGATGATGAGAGAAGCAGGAGAAGAGCGGCACGCGAGGGTCAAAGTTTAGGGTTGGTTTCTGAGCCAGACCTTTGGTGGCAGAACGTTCCAGGACTTCAGTAAGTGGTTCAGCAGCAGACTGTCGAGGAGAGACGACACAAAACCTTCAGAACTTCTGCCAGAACCCCTAAGATGACGGGGTGGGAGGTGGATCTCACCTGGACTGCGGCAGATGTTTGGTGTAGAGCTGTCTCCACACCCCCAGGCTCTGCACGTCCACACACAGACACTCTGTCATGCTGCTGAGCAGCTGCAAACACAAACACGGGTTTGAGTCGGGACGCACTTCTAAACAGATTCCACCAAACAAGACCCGGAACGCGTCTGCTGACCTCTCTCTTCATGTCGTCTGGACAGCTGGGCGTGGCTCTGGACAGGAAGGAGGGCAGGTACGTGTGTAAGGTGTTCTCAGGCTTGGCTCCAAATGCCAGGACCTTCAGTCTGGGATACAAATGCCTCAGCTGCTCCTGCAAACTGTTTACAGACACAGAATGAAAACACTGAATCTGGACCACAGTCGGGTTTTATGACAGGATTCTGCTAATAACCGTATATATGTCTAGAAATCTGAGCCATGAGCTAAAAACGTACAATTTTACAACAATAAAAAAAGAAGTCTTCTAGTGAAGATATCAAAGAAAGCTGCAGAAGTGTTTCTATGGGCACAGTTACCTCGGTGACAGAGAGTTTTTTGGCATGAATGCAAAATCCAGCAGGGGGAAAAACTCCTTGGGACCCATAATGCCGAATCCCTTCGACAGATTAGCATGAAGTCTGGAACACAAACCAAATGGTTGGAAAACAAATCTGAATGCAGCTCTGATGGAAAAAAAAAACTTTCAGTGGAAAAACAAAAAAAGATTTGTGTAGGATCTCCAATTGAAGGGCTGCTGGTTCAAGTCCCAGGATCGTTCATCACTGATGGGTTTATTGCCTTCATCAGGAAACACTTTGTTTCTTTATGAAGAAAAAGAAATCAACGGGTTTGATAGAAGAGAGACTGAAGAAGTCTGCATATGAACCTGATGCAACCATCCATGGGAGGGGCTGAGTTACCAGCTGTAGTAATGTGAGCTCCTTCTGCATGTCAGTCTCTATGTGTTCACAGAAAACGTGATTCGTGCGTGGAAGCCCTCCAGTTTCAATGTTGAGATGTGATCTGAGGTCCTATAGAGCTTCTTGAGCATTGGGCAGCGAGAGTTCAGAAATCTGAACTCTGGCAAAGATGTGTCACGTCAACCAATCAGCTGGTGGAGTCCAAAACCAATATGAAGGAGAGCAACTTATGAACTTCATAAAAAGAGGACAAAAACTACCTCTGTGTGTGTGTGTGTGTGTGTGTGTGTGTGTGTGTGTGTGTGTGTGTGTGTGTGTGTGTGTGTGTGTGTGTGTGTGTGTGTGTGTGTGTGTGTGTGTGTGTGTGTGTGTGTGTGGGTGTGTGTGTATTTGATTTAAATGGCTTAAACAGAACTGAACAATGAAGGAAAAATTATTATTTTGACTTAATTGCATTTGACTGAAAAATTAGGGGTCAATGCCTCTTACACTGAAAGGGCTTATTTACAAGAAAAGTCTAAACCAGTAGAATAAAAAGAGGACGAGCAGTAAATAGAGGAAACAAAAGGGAGCGCTGGTGGGGAGGCTTACAGCAGGAGTCGCTCTAAGTAGGCGATGGCGTACGAGGACAAAGACTTCACTCCCAGAACAGGGAGCATGATCCCCAGCCAAACTGCAGCAGAAAACACAACAAGAAGATCAACTTTGATCACTATGGATATTACAATGACTCATATAAGGGCTAACAAGAATTATCTGGATTATATTAGATTCTAAATGTCATTTTGTTCAGTTTGGTGGCTTTTTCCTTCTTTCCTTATGAAACATATCTACACATACTCCATTGTGAATCTAGGTTTTATAAATAAACTCCACATTTCTCTACATGTTGAAGCAGAACTGAAAGGAAACAAAAGCAGCGTCTTTGTGGTTATTTTGAATCCCATATCTGATGGCTTTGACATCAGAAAAATGCGCTGCAGAGGAATCAGATCAAAGTCCTGTTTGCACAGAGAAATCTCTTGTCCTCAGATAACAAGGTGGTTATTTTAAGTGCTGCACAGCGTTCCTTTTGCCTTCGTCTTCAGAACTGTGTCTAAAACTATAATTTGACCATATGAGAGTTTGTTATATCATCAATCACACACAGGTCAGCAGAGGACTCGCTGAACTGCTCCGTCAGACAGTCTTGAGAAAGTGAGACTAAAGTTGGACTTTTACCCAGGAGACCCTGACTGAGGTCGTAGAAGCCAGCTTGACCCAAAGCCCACATGATGGTCAAACATTTGACGGGTCGATTGTGGACACTCCGCAGCAGCTCCAGATACTGCAGAGGAAGCACAGACGAGCGTTAGCGCCGGCCTTGCAGATGTGAACACGCCTGCGAGTCACATTCTCACCTCGGGCAGATTCTGGGTGACTATTCTGGGCTTGTCCTGCAGGACAGCCTGAATGCAAACTCTGAAGCCATGCAGAGGCTCTCCTGGAAAAGAGGACGAGCTTTTAGGGTCACTCAGAACATCCCGAGGCAATAATCACACCCTCCAAACCCCTGAAGAAAGAGTAGAACATCAGGAGGGACTGGAGGACTGCCTACCTGACTGTCTGTCCAGCTCCCTGAGCATCGCGTAAACACAGTGGTCGAAGAAATCCGGCAGGACGTTGCTGCAACGTCCAATAAGGCTTTTGATAACAGCCCGCAGTTCTTTCCCTGTAAGGCAGTATGGGTAATCTGGGAAAAAAATAATATGATATTAGCTGAAGTTAAGATTTAAATGCCAATTCTTACCTTTGATAAATTTTAAGAATGTAAATCAGCTTTTGGACTGACCATAAGGGAAGCTGCTGAGCGTGGGCTCGCTGTCAGGTGCAGCCAGGTTTTGGTTCAGGTATCCTGCCAGGTCTTTGACCCAAACTGACGGGTTATCTGGGAACAGAGTCTGACTGTGAGCCAGCTGCTGCTTCAGATCTGCAACATCCAGCTGCAAGCAGAACGGAGGTGCATCAGGAATGGCACGCGGACGCGTTTCGGCATGACTGTGGAGTCATGTCTGTCTGTTTGTGCCGCAACATTCACAAACGCAGCTCTGACACCAGTTTCACTACAGTTGTGATTTTTAATAAAAGCGAATTGAGCACATAGCTTCTTTGGGCACTGCTACAGCTCTATTCAACTAATATTTAACCAATTAAAAATGTACCTTCTATTGTTTCATGTTATTTAGCTAAAGTTCACGTATGACATTTGTTTCATCATTTGACCCGTGTCCTGGATGAGCAGTGAGCTGCAGTTGCAGCCATGGTAGCCAATCACAGAGTGATTAAATTCCCCCAGTTCAATCATGGTGAGCGCCCCTTTCTCTCCCCTGCGTGTTCCCCAGTATGACCTGACTGTGGATACTAACCCACATGGCACAAGTGGGGCCCTCAGCCCTCAGAATGGGCTTCCTTAGTACTGTATTACACAGTTTGATTCACGAATTTAGCATTGACACTCATCTGCCATTATTAGTCACACCTGTCCAACTGCCCATAAACACAAATTTCTTATCAGCCAATCACATGGCAGCAAGTCAGTGCATTTACATATGTAAACATGGTGGAGATGATCTGCTGCAGTTCAAACTGAGCATCAGAATGGGGAAGAAAGGTGATTGGAGTGACTTTAAACGTGGAATGGTTGTTGCTGCCAGATCGGCTGGTCTGAGTATTTCAGGAACTGCTGATCTACTGGGATTTTCACCCACAACCATCTCTAGGATTTACAGAGAAAAAAAGAGAAAATATCCAGTGAGCAGCAGTTCTGTAGGTGATATTTTCTTGTTGATGTCAGAGGAGAATGACCAGACTGGTTCCAGCTGATAGAAAGACAACAGTAACTCAAATAACCACTGGTTACAACGGAGGTCTGCAGAACATCTCTGAACAGACAACATGTCCAACCTTGATGCAGATGGACTACAGCAGCAGAAGAACACACTGGGTACCACTTTTGTCAGCTAAGAACAGGAAACGAACTACAGTTCACACAGGATCACCAAAACTAGACAATAGTAGATTAGAAAAACATCTGGTCTGATGAGTCTCCATTTCTTCTTCAATATTATAAGGTCAGAATTTATCATCAACGACATGAAAGCATGGATCCATCCTGCCTTGTACCAACAGTTCAGACTGGTGGTGGTGTAATGCTATGGGGGTTATTATATTATAAATATTTGGCTCCTTAGTACCATCTGAAAATGATTAGAACACCACAGTCTACCAGAGTATTGTTGATGACCGTGTCCATCTCTTTATGACCACAGTGTAACATCTTCTGATGCTACTTCCAGCAGGATAAAGCTCCATCTCATAAAGCTGGAATCATCTCAGACTGGTTTCTAGAACATGACAATGAGTTCACTGGACTCTAATGACCTCCACAGTCACCAATAGATCATCTTTGGGAGGTGGTGGAACAGGAGATCAGCATCATGGATGTTCAGCCAACAAATCTGCAGCAACTGTGTGATGCTGTCATGTTAATATGAACCAAACTCTCTGAGGAATGTTTCCAGTACATTAATGAATCTTTACCACAGAGGATTAAGAAAGTTCTGAAGGAAAAAGGGGGTCCAACCTGGTACTAGAAAGATGGACTTGATAAAGTGACCGGTGAGTATTTATTAACAATGTTTAGCAAAATGTAGTTATCCTCCATTTTGTAAACATTTTTGTAAGTATGTAGCTGTTATTTTCTTTCATCAGTTTGACTATAGAGATATTTTTTCTTTAATAGAAATTAAACGATTACACCTGAAAAAGTTCTGCAGTTATTCAGTCTTTAGAAAGCAATACTCACAGCTTTGAAGGCTTCTTCCAAAGTTTTGCAGGTTGCAGGCGTGGTTGTATTGCTTGAAGATTTCTTGGGGGGTTTATTTGACGAGGCTTTCTTGCTCTGAGTCTCAGCTGCTGGGGGAACCTGCTCCTTGTTGTGTTTCTTTCCGATCTTCTCGAAGCCTCCGTACAAAGTCTCAGCCATCTTGATAGGTGCTGAGGGGAGAAAAAACAGGAGCAGCAGGAGCGTTAAAGCAGTGGCTCAAAGCAAAACCGATTACTCAAACATTTTGGTTTTTAGTGAAACTCTCTCCAACCCTCTTTCACAAAGTAGGATTTGTCGTCTGTTTGCTCTTTACTCACACTTTCATCCCTCCCTTTTCTGCTTGCATAATGACGGACTCAAATAAGAATCAGAACAAATCCCGAGGGAAGTTCATTTTTTACCACAGGATTACAAAACCTATGTTGCTGTAAAAAAATAAAGCCTAGTTACAATTCTTTAAAACTGTCACATTTAAATAAAAACTTAAATTTCAAAAAAAAAAAACAACATAACAAAATGGTGGAAGAAGACAAATAAAAGACAAGTCACTTTTTTATGTCAATTTAAGTGTTTGAGAGAGGAAACAATAATGTTCCTGGATTGGTGTGTTTATATGATAGAGTAGACTAATTTCATGTATTACTTTCTTTATCATTAGTATTGATCATAAAAAGCCTGCTATCTAAAGTACAGCATTCTTGTTTTCTTCCTTTTTTCTTCCACATTGAAGTTTTCATTTTAAAGTTTTAGACTTCAAACTAAAGCTGCAAGCCATGATCTCATTAATCACCTAAAGACTAAAGTTCGAGTCCTGAAAACTTTGAGAGATAAATTTTGAACAAACACATCAGCTGATTTATTCATTTTTAGTAAACAAATACAATTATTTCACATATCACATGTTTATTTTGGCTATCGATTCAGGGCTCTTTAGGCCAAGGACACACAGCTATGCTGCATTCAAATCTGGATCTGCAGGAATGTGCATTTGGATCATTTCCTTAAAAAATTAAAAAAAAATTTAAAAATCACAGAAGACAACACTTAAATATTTACTCTGTGAAGTGCCAAAAAAACACTAATAGGAATTTCAAATAAAGCAAAACTTTAAATGTTTTTCTATTTTAAAAAATAAAAGTCAGTTGAAATGTGTAATAAAAGCTACAAATTTTCTGCCAAAACTCCAGAAAATGTAAATTTAGGACCTTAAAAGAAGGGAAATAGGACTTGTGTAAATAGACTGGTGTAGACTACAGCAGTGGTCCCCAACCTTTTTGTGGCTGCGGACCGGTCAACCCATAAGATTTTTACATTGTTACCAAGACCGGTACGGATTTGCTCAGCCCCCCCACCCCGTCCCGCTCGCTCGCTGCTGCACTGCTCCTCTTTCCTTTGTTCATGGAGGTTCTTGCATGGATTGGGTGTTCACAACTTATGTGAAATGTGAATGGATGAGCTTGTTTGAGCTTTTATATGAACGTATTCGTTCATAAAAGTCACACCTCTAGGTAAACAGGCACAGTGTGTGGGAGTCACCTGCTACGATTAATCCATATTTTAATTAGGACTCCTTGTAGTCTCATGTTTTGTTTTTTAGTCTGCACGCCCCTGGACTGCTTTTAGTGCTCAAGTGGCTGAAATGTAATCAAGAGAATCCAGTCAATTTTCCAAACCAAAAGATTTTTCAGAATAAAAGATCATTCAAACTTAGTCATTTTGCTACCCTGACCAAACTTTACAGCTCAAGTGATCAAAGGCGTAGCTGAGAGAATCCAGTTATATTGCACAATAACTGAATTTTCAAAATAAAAGATTTTGGGTCTTTAAAGCAAAATAATGTGTTATTTCTTCAGCGGCCCGGTGGCAATTGATCCACGGACTGATACTGGTCCACAGTCAGATGGTTGGGGACCACTTGACAACAGGATAGGCTAATCTGTGAGTTCTAATCTTTAGTTTATATGGTTTTATTTATCTGAAGAAGCAGCTGGAATTTACACCATTTCCTGCCAGGAACAGTAAAGTAAATCTGATATTTATATCTGAATTTCATAAGACTTAAGTTAAGGACTAAATATTGATGCCATTATCCAACCAATTTAATTTATGATTTCAATACGTATTACACATATTTTTTCACATTTTTATCCAAACCTACTTTGTTTAGTCAAGAAAACTGTGATTTTAAACATTTACAGGAAAGAATTCCTACATTAAAAAACATTTTTTTTAATTTGACCTCAAATAGCAGGAAATAGTTTTAAAATAGTTTTAACAAATATTTGTTCTATTGATGAATCAATTTACATTTTTTAAGAAACAATGATTTAAACTAGCCTGACTTATATAAATTATAATAAAATAATATTCTTCACAACATTTTGCGCATTCCTTAAATTCATTTCAATTCAATTATATTTATTTAGCCCAATATTACAACAAAGTTGTCTCAACTGGCTTCACACCAGTATTTGTACAAAGTAGGTCATAAAATATAAAAAATAGATGGTTGCTAAACTAAGTTAAGCTGTGTATCCCTGCCCTTAGATCCTCCTTTTGGGTAAAATTAATGGAATGCAGATAATGTACTTAAAAAAACATTTTTATTAAACATATTTTATTGTACATGTGTTTCATTAACAAGGACATAAATGGACAGAAGACAAACACTTGATTTCTCCACTATGACAAAGATTTATTATTGATCATTACGTAATAATTTGTTTGTGTTTTGAAAAATGTTTTGAATAAAGTTATGTTAGTTTGAATCCAACGTTATATAAGAGGGGGTTCTCCTATGAGGTAGCCACGTAAATGATGTTTTTCCAGTTTTTTTTTTTGGTTTTTTTTTTTCGTAACAGTAAAAACTTTTGTTTTAAATGAGGCAATTCATGCACTTTTATTTGATATTGATTTATTTTTCGGGTTAAGTTAACCCATTTCCTCCCTAAAATGCAGTTTAAATGAGCACAAACGTGAACGTTTGGAGATGATGTTAACAAAGCTGTTAAAGCGGTTTTGGCTTAAGCTAGCATGTTAGCATCGCGAGAATACAGAAAACTGAGCCGGAATTTGATCTTTATTTTTCTCAAATCCCATGTTTACGTCATAATTATTAGAATTTTTAACTAAATCAAAATTAACCAAAGAGACGTATTGATGTAAAATGATCGATTTACATCTAGCCGTAACAGCTGGATATAAGCTTCGCACAAAAAAGATGAATATTTGCATTTAAAAAAATCGGACCTTTTGGTTTCGAAATAGTAGATTTAAAGGTTAGAAGTTAACGGACATAGCAGGCCGACCTGACTTGCGCCGGTCCGCCTCCTGGTTCGACTCCCCCAGGGCTCTCCTCCCCCCGCTGCCAGCTCTCTTCTCTGCCCCTGAGTTGTTACTTTTCTTTCCTTTCTTCACCACCTCCCACTTCCCCGCGGAGCCCTCGTTCGACGCCATCTCTTTCAGGTCCAGAAGCGGTTCGGCGGTTCGGTGTCCGTGACTTCCTGGCGCCGTGGAGCTCAGAAACACGACGGAAGGATGAGAGGATGCACAAGGGTTCCTCGAGTTTAACCGTTCGCGTGCCACGTCTTGTGCGTCCGTGACACACGTCAGAACTGATCTCCCCCCCCGGCCCCCATGACAGCTGAAAAGTAGATTGGTAGCGCTATACCGCCACCTACTGGACTGGAGGACTTATCCATAGAAAAACTTAGTTACCTTTTTTCACCAGATTTCTCAAATGTCTAACAAAAAAAACCTATTTGGCAACTGATACTGTTTCTTCAAGATTATGTTACTAAAGCAAAAACGAAAACAAGTCATTAACTGGACAAAATAAGTGTACTGGTCTCATAAACAAAAGTAAAACAGTAGATCAAAATTATTACTGCTACTAAGAGGGAATGTTTTATAAATGAATGTTACTGAGTGGAAGTAACTTTTCACAACTAAACTCCATGTTTAACCTTTGGTGATCAAACTAAAGCCTTTAGCCCGGGCTTACAGAACCTCTGATCACAGGAAGGACGCTTTGTTTTAGCAGAAATACATCAAGTTTGAGCTGCAAAACAACAAGAAAACAATAAAAATAAACAATAAGAACAATAATTAGCATCAATATAACAAAACTTTAAGTAAATAATAGTAAGACATTTTAATAAGACATTTTTGGTTAAAATGTGCATAGGATGTTAAAATATCTATAACACATGTCATTCTCTTAAAAAGAAACACTACGTTTTAATTAAATGTAATTATTTTGAGGAAATGTGTGCAAATGCAAAACTAACTTTTTACTTACTTAAAAAAATCTAAAATACACTTTTAAAACTGGACAATGCATTTTGCATTAATGCTGTAGGAATTTCAAAATAAAACCAGAAAAATGATTTGTAGGGGTGTAATGATTCATTTTAACAACGATCCGATTCACTGACTTAAAATGGATCCAGGATCTCTTTAGTCAAATCTTCAACCAGTGTGACTCAGAGATAAATACCTGGTACTGAACAGTGCAGGTGAAGTTTTCGAGATTCCGTGTATTTCTTCAAGATAATCAAGTGTAAATTAAATATGTGTACAAACAAACGAGTAAACAAGAATGAATGTTAAATCCATTCACAGTTTAGTTTAATAAAGTTCAGCCCACTGTTAAAATAATCAAGGGAACATTATTAGAACATTCTACCACACTGTATGGTCACGTCTTTGCTAAATTCAAGTGATCAGTTTTTGCTGCATTACGTGTGATGGAACACTGTGATGGAACTTGGTCGTTTTTATCTTACAGTAAAATAAAAGTACCATGTCTCAATCCAAATGGGATTTTCCAATTGATTATCAATTGATTTCACTGTAAAACCTTTGTACAACGGTAGGCTATAAATCAGTTTGATTAGATTCTGCCTCACAAAGATCGATCTGGAATATAAGTCGATTAATTGTTACACCCCAGTATTTGGTGTCCAAATAACAAAAGATTAAAATAATTTCAAAGAAAGTTAGGCTCGTGTTAACTTTCACTTAAAAGCTTTCACAGTTGTCTTTTAATTATGAATATGCCATCTTTCACCAAAATTTGAAGAAACTGCCATCTTTAAGACAAAATATTTCTGCAGAGCAGCAGGAGTTTATTAGAAATTTACCTCTGAGTTGTGAGAGGGACCATTGGCACCGACCAATCCTGCTCCTTTTCTCCTTCTCTGCTGCCGAGTTTAGGGCAGGGAGCTTTTTTCAATTTAAAATTTATCTTCCAAAACCTTCAAGAGCTCCTGCTCATCATCAATCTGCAGTTACCGCTTATGCCACACTTACTTTATTCATCTAACAGTTACACAACTTATTTCAATTCACTTTTGTAGTTGCAGGAAGTTTCTCTTTTATCTCTCTTTAAATCTCTTTTAAAGTTAATTATTTTTGGTCATCTGTTCTCTTATTACATAAAACTTGTAGCAGCTCATTTCAACAAAAATCTCCATAGTAGGCCAAAGTGTTTTTTTTCCTCATAGCTTAAACATTTGTTTTGTTGTTAATGTCGTGTTATGCTGAAAGTATCAATTTCTGTAGTTTTATTCCACTAAAAGCTTAGGATTCACAAACCAATAACCTTTAAGTTGACATCACTTTGAGCATGAATACATTCTCCTATAATTCTTAAACACCTCTTGACCTCCCGCACAAGCTCAGGCTCCTTCTCTCCCAGAGAGGTGATGTTCCATGTCCCAAAAGCCAAGTTCCATGACCAGGGTGAGGGATGCCGTGGCAGTCCCCCTCAACGGCCACCCAGACCACATTGGCCCCTTGTGAGCTCTCCTGCAGGTGGTGGGCCCACTGGAGAGGGATCCCAAGTCGATCCTTTTGGTTTTACCCGACCATGGGAAGAGCCCCAGCCATCAGGCGCTCGCCTGCGAGCCCCAACCCCAGGCCTGACTCGAAGGTGGGGCCCCAGTAACGCCAACCTGGGCGACGTATCTGGATCTACGGTTGTTCTTCTCACAAAGGGGTACTATGGGGAGCAGCAAAGAAATAAATAAAAAAACCACAAGGCTGAAAACTGTATTTTCCTGAAACCTCAGAGCTTTATTTTCATTCCAGCTTAGCTTCAAAGGATGCATGGTTGTCAGATGGCTGCCATGGTAACAAGCAGTGAGTGGTCTGATGTGAAGCACTCTTAAACCACGCGCTCCAACATCCTTGGCTTCAATGACACACATGAAAAACTAACAGAAGTAATGATAGCAGCTAATTTGTTTAATCTGATTTACAGTCAAACATTAGTAGTGTTGTTATTTTTTATGCATTTTAAAATTAGGAGCCAAACATTGTAAAATCCTTTCTACACAAACATCTCTGACTTGGCCGTTAAGAAAACTCAATAAAAACAAAAGAGAAAATAAAATTTCTTCAAAACAAAATCTACAAAATATAAAATTACATCTTCCTGTGTCTCCTCTGGCAGGAGCCAGTCACTGCATGTTGGCATTTTGGAATCTGTTCGGTCGCTTTCGCTACATTTAGTGCAAACCATCAATCCCCCAAATCCAAAAAACGCTTTTTTTTTTTTTTTTTTTTTTTACATTTGTTCATCAGAAGCTGTTTAGAGAAGATTAAAACGATTAATAAATAAAAAAGATAAATACACCATGCTTTCTTCTAAACAGGCTGTGAAAAAGTGATGAGAACATGTCGGGGCCTCACAATGACTTTGTGTGAGTGTTCAGTCTGATATGTCTGGTCATTTTGGTGAAATTTCCAGCCAGAAGGTTCCTAACAGACACCTTAACGGTCATCTGAGTGCATGGAGCCAGAGAAAGACCTCCTCTTCCTCCTCCTCAGGCGGGCAAATCGGTATCTCTGCTGGTTTTGAAGCTGCATCTTTGTTAACGTCCTTCTGATCGCCCAGCAGGAGGCAGCGGTCTTGCTGTGTGGCTGTCCCACTGATTTCTGGGTAAGATTAGATGGTTGGGCCGAGCCGTGTGGCTGAGCATTAGTCCAGACTGCGTTTAGTGTCTGCCGGTAAGACTCTGGGGAGCTTGGTTACCGGCTACAGACGATACGGGATGAGTCAGAGGAAACGGTGAAAAGTAACTGAGGGGGGCGGGAACAGAAAGGGGCAAAAAATGAGAGATTAAAAGATGAGTGACAGAAGAGAGTGAGTGATGACTAAGAGAGAAGGAGGAGCTTTAAAACTCATCCTGGTCTCCTCGTGGTTCGACGTCAAGGTCTTCATCTTCTGGTGGAGCGAACCCCTCCTGCACAAACACATACATTATTAGAACGTTTTTGGATTAACAAGAACATGCTAATAAAGTACTCAGAGCAAGAATGGTAATTCTGACCAACATAATGACTGATTAATAGCTGTTTATTTCTCTTTTGAAGTCTATGGCTTCTCCAGCACGTACTTCCTGTTTGGAACGACAGGGGGACGGAGTCACTCTGTCCAGTTCTCATGTACAATCAATCAAATGAACTGAAAAATGTCCTTTTATGTCTCCGTCAATAACATTCTTTAAATCTTTGAATGTGAGTAGGCGTCTGTGAGATTCTTCTGGGTCTCCAAATGTTTTTGAAATAATTGTCTAAATTGATAAACGTGTAAAACTAAAATAATTTAGTTTAATATTCGCAGATTGTCTTTTATGACCATTTATGCCTGACATGGATGAAAACATTCACTGAAGCCTTGCCCAATTTTGGTGAAATTTGAACCAAAAGCTTAAGATTTTGTCAGATGGACAGGCCACAATCTCCCTACTCCACTCCATTCTTATGCATCCACTTACAGACAAATAGATCCATGTATCTATGTATAAATCTTGATTTTCCTCATATGAGCTGGAATCTGGATCAAAACTGTGCGACTGGATAGTCCTGATGTTGCTCGTCATTTTTATTACACCGGTAATGTTAGCTTGGGGTATGAGGGGTTCTAAGCTAGCAGGATTGAGTGTAAACAAAGAGCTTTCAGTTAAGGGTGATAGGAAGAGGTGGCGGTGTTGCTTTGTGCAGACATAGATTGTTTGATTTTGACTTAAAATGGCATAATCATAATTATAGGAACACTGACAACACTTTTATGATAGATGAAAAGATGATTGGAGTGGGACTTTTAAATAAGTTTAGATTGTAGTTTCAGTCTAAAAGCATAACTCACACATCTTCATCTGTTTTGTCATCACATGAGATCATAAATAAAGTGAAACAACTGAGCTGCAGCCATGTTCTATTAGCTTGACTTCCTGGTTCCTTTGCTTCAGCTTCTGTGGCTGCAGTGTCCAAAAATGTCATCTACTCATGCCAGTCTGTTTTGAAGCTTCAATCTGCTGCTGCTTTGCTTCTGATGTCACAACCATGACGGACAGTCAAGAAAAAACCATTAAAAAACCATTTTAGCGCTGGGCTCTGCTGGATTTTCTGCACATTAAACCCTCAGAGTTGTCTCAGCTACTTCCACCATTCTACTATTAAAATGTTCAGCTCCTGCTTCCATGTTTGCTTATTTTTATGATGTTAAGTTCTGCTGTGCTCAGCAGGAGACGCGGATCTGTCTTACTGAACTCATCTTTTAATACTTTTTTTTCCAATTTAGATCTACCAGTATGTTAACATTTCTCTAATGTAACTCATTTTTTAAAACTTTACTAACATTATAATCTCACATCTCAGCTTTATTCAGACTTGATTGAGGGTAATATCTGGAACTGCACCTCTGTAGCGTAGAGTATGTCTATGATTTTGCTGAGGACAGGGTTGCTTTCGTTTTCGTTCTCCTGGCAGATCAGCTCGATGTCTCTGAGCTTTCCGAAGTAGAAGTCCCGCTCCTTCTCCAGCCCATCCACAGTCAACTTCAGGTCCATGATCTGCTCCAGGGAAAAATACGTCTTCAGAGAATCACACCAACTACACTTTTTGAGGAAAATGTTATTATTGTGCCTCAAACAGCTCCTCCTGGCCTCCTCCACCCACATAAAGGGTGGGAACTTCCCTGATGGAGTGAGGCTGCCGGCAGACCCCAACAGAACCTGCAGGATGTTCAGAGTCGTTGTGTGACAGAGGTTCTGTACCTGCTGGTTGAGCTCCACCAGCTCACCGTCTCCTCCATTCCGGCTAACCGGAATGCTCCTGCGGGCCGCCGTGTGGATCTGCCTTTGAGGAGGAGGAACGGTCTTCGGCGCCGTGGGAGATGTCCTCATGGGGCCTAAAAGACATCAACAACTCTGGCTGAACCTTACACACTGTGTTCATGAATCCTGAGGACAAACAGAAGAAGCTTCTGGCTTCACTTCATCAGTGCTACCAGCTGCAGGGCAGCATGTTAGCCCTCATCAAGCCAAACCTTTCCAACAAAATCCACCCAACTTATGAAGCAGCAGCAGCTGGAAAAACTAACCCACAATCCTTTTCTACGTTCTTCATTGATGAAAAGCAGAACGTGGGCATTCACATTCACTGAAGACTTGTTTTCTGGTCACATGAGCACAAAGAAGGCAAACACACAGCATAAAAAGTTCTTCAAGAAGGAAAACACTACAAAGGCTCCTGGAGAGGAGGAACAACACTATGACGAAGATCCCATGAAACATGTTGGAGAAAAAGATTACAGAAAATCTCCAAGCAAAGCAAGACCACAACTCCATGTGTGATCTAGAAAATGATCAGAGAATCTTTGTGTTTTCCAGACTCCTGCAGTGCAAGCATCTCTTCACCTTCATCCAAACCATTAGCTGTACACGTATATGAGACCAGGCTTGTCTGCTTGTGCGTGGACACACACACATATTGGAGGCACACATGCTTGAACTAGTCCCCACAGAACTCTTTCTGAATGTGGATTGAGAGAATAGAATGAGCTGTAAGGGGCGTTTCCTCAAACCGCCTCAGATCTGCTGGTATTTGAAAACGAGGCCTGTAGGACCCACAGCGGTAAAGCATTGCTACTGTAAATGTGGTTCTGTTTGCTTTTCGCACTTCAGATGCTGACAGGTTAGTTGGGTGTGATCTGTCGAGATGTTGGAGGAACAGGAAGTAAAAGAGTGAAGATGCGAGGAAATACCAACAGGTGAGCTAACCTGAGCCTCATTTTGTAGTGGACAGTAAACCCTGCATGACTGTTAAAAAGATCTGATGGGCCCTGTGGTGATGTTCCTGTCATTAAAAGCATAATTGATTTGATCAAGTAGAATTGATTTTTACCCACAAAAAACCATCTAGAGTCAATCAACAGTTCATTGATTTGCTCATTTTTACTGCATTTCTTGTATTTAAACGTTTTTTAGAAAATTAATAGTCAATGGAATTGGATCAAACCAACTGAAATGAATTACAACCAAGTGAAACCGATTTAAAAAAAGCGGTAAAGTCAGCAGGACAAAGTCGTTTCAAAGTGTTGGAACGCTCACTGATGCTGAACTGAAATAATTACTGCAACTGAAATAAAAGTGTATTTTAAGAAGTTAGAATAAATATTGGAATTGAAATTCTGTCACACAAGTAAAAAAAAAAAAAAAAATAGAGCCAAAGAGCAGCTTTAGTTTTGTTTTACGCCACCTAGCGTTTACATGGTGAACTGAATCAGCTCTGCGGACTAACTTCAGAAATCTGAAAGAAGAAATGATAAAAACTTAGGCTCCAGGAGGAATCTTGTGGCTGCGGTAAAGTGGTTTCCCAGGATATGAATAAAACTCTTGTGTATACGACTAAAAGTGCTTGTAGACACTCAGAACCAGCCAGAACACACAAACTCAGAGGCAGGTCACACTCAGAAAAATGCATGCAGGATGGAGGAGTGTTACCTGAGCAGGAGGCCTTTTTATGCTTAGGATGAATGGGTTGACCTGAGTTAAAGGTGGATGTTCTTGGATGAAGATGTGAGAACTAAACATCACACACAAATACACATTTGATGGATTTTGTACCTGGATTGGGCGGCGGCGGCGTTCCCTCCTGGCCCTGCCTCATCAGTAAAGGGTCGTACTCTTTCCCATCGTAGTTGGCATCGAAAAACCTCTTGAACCACTGAAGAAACTCGAAGTTGTCCTGAAACTTCCCCTTTACCAGCCTCTCCACAGGGATAATCTGAGACGGGCAGAAAGACCCTGACCTTTACTTCACCTGCACTGCCTTTGTTTAGACTAAAGCAGGGGCGTCCAAATCCAGGCCTCGAGGACTGGTGTCCTACATGATTGTCAAGCAGCCTGCCGTTGAAGCTGTTGCAGTTGCCGTTGGCCTGATCCAGGTAATCAGCAGCAGATAAGGCAGGATTTCTGGAAAACCAGCAGGAGGCCGGCCCTCGAGGCCTGGACTTTGACACCCCTGCACTAAAGCCTAAGTCACGTGGACCCCGTAATAGTGCTGCAGTTGGGCTGTCCGGGATAATGTAAGTTACACCCACTAATGGGTGATGGGTGAAGCTGTCATACAGTGTCCTACACCACACTCTAGTCATTAGTAAGGTACTGGTCTCTTCCTGACCACGCGCAAATTCTTACAGTGAGGCTGCAAGCACAGAGCGCGCACTTATCACATGAACAGCACCAACCGGCTGCTTGTGCAGTGCACAGAGTTTGAAGGGTTGAAAAAAAGAAAAATCCATACAACATGCATGCGTCTTACCCTTACGCATTGTTTAAGAGTTCACTACAAGCTATCTCTTGCAGCAACAAAAGAAAAAGTACAACAAACATTTTCCATCTATCAGCTCACAAGGGGGTCTATGACTTTGATATTTTATACAAGCCATCTTGTATGCCCTATAAAGGTTTGCACATTTTTTGCCCAGAGACAGACAATCTACCATAAGGACAATTTTAACTAAGACAAAGCAAGTTTCAGCTTGAGAAGAAAAAAAAAAAAAGCCATATTTGCAACGAAAACCCTCACCTTGTCCACGTTCATCCTCTTGAACGCAGCCTGTAGGACTTTGAAGTTGTGGATATATTCATGCTCAAGTTTAGCATTAAACTTGACTTTCTTCAACAATATGCAGCCTGGAAACAGCATGTCCATGAACTGGCAGTACGCTGCGCCTGAAACCACATTTTGAAATGTTTTTATTCTCCTTAGAATTCTTCAGCTATTCTTTACAGACGGGAGTCCAAAACCAACATGGAGGAAAATCAAATTGTTCTCCTCCTGAAGTTCATGATATTTTTCTTATTTTCAACAAAACAAAAACAACAAAAAGTTTCTCTAATTTTATTCTTGTTTTCATTTTTTCTTCCACAGACGAATGCAGGTCAGCAAGTTGTCAAACTGGGACACAGAGAGACAGAAGTACCGCTTGAAGCAGCAGTCACTCAAAAACAGCTTCCGCAGTAGATGGTGAAGCTCACCGTAGTGGGAGAATCTCTGAATGATCTCATGAACCCATACATGGAGACGTGAATACCGATGCTTTTGTAGAACTCTATAAACTAAATAAACTTGATCTCTAAACATCATCTATGTCTTCCAAGCATTGATGTATATGAAACTTACAGTCAATGCTCCCATGTACTGATGAGTATCAGGGTTGTGAACACATTTTTGGACAAGTGTCCAGCAGCAAATTTGCAACACGTCAAGTCAAAAGCGTCGGAGACGCACGTCTGTCATGCAAATCGCATTCGGTGTAAATGCAGCATAATTGCAGGAGGGGTTTACCTGAACAGAGCTGCTCAATCTTTGTGTAGGTGAGCTGTAGCGAGTCATTAACCCATGCCAGCATGTCATGACGGCTCAGGTTATCTGCAGTCATTGATGTGGAGTAGACATTCACCGCCATCCTCCTGCTCCGACATACAGAGTATATTACTGCTGAGTTACTCATTTATTTGATTCAACACAGACATTTAACACAATAGATAAAAAACAAGGCTTTTGAGAACACAAGTGTCCAAAACAATGTAATATTTTTAGAACTATAACAGAATCTTTACAAACTTGGCCTTTTTTTAAAAGAATCAAAACCCCCTCGTGTCCTGAATCTGATAACAGTTTTATGTCCTCTTTTTGTTGCTTTTTCTTGTGAACAAATTCGACAACAAACACTACCAGAAAAACACAGATTAACTGCGCTTTTTCTTTATTCTTGAGAAGTAAATATGTAAACAAAACCACTGGAATAACTTGAAAAACTGCAAAACAAAAAGAAAAAATCTGGCTTAGTCTTACACTGATTTATATGCAAAGATAACAGAACACACTCGTTCCAGGAAAACCTGTAGTTGTGTTTGCTGCATAAACATTCACCATCCGCAAAGTTGTGAAGAGAAAAAAAAAATCACGAGTTATTTTTAGATAGAAACTCAAATCTTCTTATGAAGATGAAAAAGTAGGTCATGAACCAGAGTGAGGAGAATTCATCATCCTCATTTTTAAAGCAACATTTCAGAAAGAAATGTACACAAAACCTAAAAAACAAACTCACCTTTGTTGAGTTTGTGTTGGTGTGTACTTTAGAAAAAGGGAGTGTGAGTAACCACTACAGAGAAACACCTGCAGACACAAACACAAACTCATTTATATGAACAAAAGTACATAAGGATAAGGACAAAAGAATACAGTTAAATGACAAGATCATTTTCAGATGTTCATTTAAAACAAAGACATCAATCAATAAGCTATTAAATCAAAGAGCTTGTAGCTCACCCTGAGTATTTTCTTCTTAACAACTTCAAACTTTTTTAAATGGCATTTTTTCATATGCTACTAAATCACAATAATTTGAATATAAAATTACAAAAATATGCAATTTTAAGTTCAATTTTCTACATATATGTCCTCTATCATCAGAACAATGTGACGAGAACATGCTAAAAACACAATTTTCTTTGGAGCGGATCTTTAACTAAAGTTCACTTTACCTTCAAAATCCTTCCTAATTATAATTCATCTGTTTCATCTTTCTCTTTAGTCTTCAGATGAATCAGCTTTCCCCATTTTCCTTTGAAAACGTCACAGATGAACCAGCAACCTCTGCTACTTTTGTTAATCTCTGACGGTTAATCTCTTTAGCCTAACTGTTTGACGGCCCCTCACACTGTTGAGCAAACACACAACCAGCATGTGTGACATGCAGATGTAAATATAAAAACCAGAGCTACAGCAAAGAGTCAAGAGATCAGGAGCAACTTCCTGTCTGCTGCGGGTCTCCAGAATAAACATGGTCCAGGATGCTGGGCTCAACAACAGCTTCCGGACCACAAGGTTTGACAGAGGGCACAGCAGAGCACTGCTGGTAATGCTCAGACTGGAAAATTCTGCACATACGGGTGATATTTGTTTCCTTTAAAAATGCTAAATCCATCACATTAACATATTTTGAACACTGCATGGACTACATATAGTAGCATCAGAATGATATTGTTGCAACAGTGTTATTATTATTTGATTTCAATGATATTCTAAAAAAAAAAGGTAAATAAATCAAATAGACTGCAAAACTCTTCTAATCATTAGTTTAAGAAAAAACGGAAAAAATATAAATTTGACAAAAACATACATGTATATTTAAAGTACTACACTACTGCTGCAATGTTCAATTTACATCATGTCATTTCATTATTCTTCCTGTTTAATATACAGACATATTTTATTTATATAATCAAGATCTATAAGGATTTATTATTTATTTTTAACTGATTTCAAAACTGCAAAAATAGCTTTTTTTTATAGAGATATGTCATATTTATCTGCAAAAATATGTATGTCAGTTGTGTTTTGTATTTTTTTTTATGATCAGTTTGATATTAGGAAAATGATAAACATAAAAATCAAACAGTATTAAAGTAAGTTATTATAATTACAACTCATATATAAAACATTATTTTTTAAATATGTATATGTTAGAGTGAATACCTTGTGGTATATTTTAATGCATCTATAAATGATTACTACAAAATAAAAGTCCCAAACCATTCATTTCTATTAAGGATATGGTGTTTATTTTGGTAATAACACATCCGCCTCACCTAAATATGAATGCAATAATTGAAAACTATTCTTAATATTTCTTCCAATCATATTTTGGATCATTTGGTTGCTTCGCGTTTGTACCGTGGAGAGGGGGGAACACCACGGCCTGCGTGGCTCGCGTTCCCGGCGCAAACGGGTTCTCCCCGCGGTTTACGGTGCAGACGTGAATCGGTGCGACAGACGCCGAGGCTCGGCGGCTAGCTCCCGGCTAACAGCGCCGTCGCTTACCGCGTCTGACGGAGCTCCGCCAGCGTTTCACTGCCGTGTCGGAACTTAAGAAAATTCCGGTTTATGTTATTTTCAAACAAAAATGTGTGAAAACTCAAGAGCAAAATCCGAGCGAAACTGGAAACGCGACTTTTTTAGCACCACCTTACCCCCCTCTGGAGGCCTTTTGGATAATACACACATTTCAATAAAGGAACGCCTGCTTCTGATGGGACGGCTCCACTATTCAACCGATTCATCAAACGAATCTGAGCCAAAACAACTTCATTTCTGCCCCCAAAACATGAAATATTTTTATTCTCATGCCTGAATCTTTCCTCTACTCACTCAGGTGAACCCGGTTCCTTTCACCGACGTCCCGTTGTTTCCGTTGCTGGGCTCTCCGTTGCTATAAGCCCGAGCATTGCTCCCACTTAATCTGCTGCCAATGCGCATGCGTCACACACCGGAGGAAAAAGCAGATTTTTTTCCCTTAAAAAACCTTTTTCATATATCTACAAAACTTACCGATTTCTTAATTCATGATTTTTATTTTATTTTTTTATAGTTTTTTGAACAAATTAAGTGGAAAAAACCCAAAGAGAGACTGAATAAAACATAAAAGAAAAAAACTGATTTTTAGCATGTCTGCATCTAAAATAAATAATAATAACAAACAGCACATTATGCACGAAAGAGGAGTGTGAAGAAAAAAACTCTCAGTAACCTTATATATTATATGCAGTCACACAGTGTGTATATGTTCATCTATTATCAGCATCTTACAAAATAAAGATATTGTTATCCCCTTATAATTCAATTTTATTTTATTTTTTTAGCCCAATATCACAACCATAGCCGTCTCAATGGCCTGCTGTTTTTGAAAAGAACATAAAGTCAGTAATAAAATATATGCAATGTTAAACTAACTAAACAGATTAAGCTAAACTGCTATCCTTGCCCTTAGACCCTTCTTCTCTGTGAGGAAAAACTAATAATAAAAACCCCGTATCTTTTATTTATTGTTTTGGTGAAAAAAATAAAGAAATCTCAGGGATGCCCACATGAAGGATCCTCTCCCAGGATGGACAGGCAATGAGCTAGACCTGTTAAAGAAGAATTAGCTTATCTAAATCTGCAACTACTGTACATGTTTGAACAACTACATGTATGAATAGTGTAGCAGTAGGACTTCATCCAGATGAAACTGTGGGGCAGCTGGGGGAGTGAGACGAGCCAGAGGCGAGGTCCACGGTGAAAGAGGAGCACAGACGATCCACCTGGAATCTCTCCTGCTCCCCAAGAGTGGGAAACAGGGACAACATATGAATCACACTGCACCAAACAGAAAAATGATGAACTAATTATTTTTTTTTATTAAATCAATAATAAATAAAAGGACAAGAGGAGATGAGACGTTATAGAGGACAGAACCCCAGTGCACCATACTTTCCACAGGTTCTAACTTCTAGTTGCCTGCTAGCAACAACCTTGTACTGAAGTTTGATTCAACATGTTAATGGTAAGTTGCATGTGATTTGGCACAGATAGCTGTTAATAGTAATAACAGTAACAGAGAATCTGCAGTTTCATGCAAATCAATATGAATAAATTATTGCATATTATTAATATATTATTACATAATATTCTAATATAAGCCAGCGTAAGCCCACTAAGCAGAGGGAATGGGCCGCCATGGCCCGGTTTATTAAAACAGTCTTCCCTTTGCTTAACTCTACGGAGAAGTACGTGTAATGGATGTAATAAAACCAAACATATTAAGTTGATGCAGACCGCTGAATCAAACAAAAAAATACAAAATAAAAGTACAACTATGAATATGAAAGCTGCATGCAGCCAGAAATGAAGAGGAAATTCATCATAATCTATAAGAACTGGAAAGCTGAATGCAGACTCATCTTTTTAACTATTTATTTATTTGTTTCGATTTATGCTTTATCGTTTATACATTTTTACCTTTTCTCTCTTTTGATGTGTACAGTGCTTTCAGTTTCCTTCTATCTTATGTTTGGCTTTGTTTGCCATTGCTTTTAATCAATTGTGTTTTATGACTTTTTATTGTTTGACCTATGTTTATCTACACTTATCAGCCATTTTATCAGGTCCATCTTGCTAGTACCAGGTTGGACCTCCTTTTGCCTTCAGAACTGCCTTAATCCTTGGTAGTGTCAATTCAACAAGATACTGGAAACATTCTTTTTGGTTCGCTTCTGTTTGGTCCACATTGACATGATATCGTCACACAGTTGCTGCAGATTTGTTGCCATCAGAAGATGGTACACTGTGGTCATAAAGGGATGAACATGGTCAGCAGTAATACTCAGGTAGGCTGTGGTGTTGGAACCATGCTCAATTGGTACTAAGGGGTCTAAAGTGTGCCAAGAAAATATCCCCCACACTATTACACTAGATATGCCTAAGAGGCCAGACTTCAGAAGCCAGACCCCAGAGGCAGGACCAGACTGGACGCAGAGTGAGTGCCTCTCGCACTTTTCATGTTACGTAAAGACTCCGGCGTCTGGAACCGGACTGCATGCGGTGTGAGCCCAGGGTTAGAGACAGGGTGAGAAGCTCGGTCACCCAGGAGGAGATTGTGTCTCTCGGCTGGCCTGGGAACGCCTTGGGGTATTCCCAGAGGAGCTGAAGGAAGTGGCCAGGGAGAGGTTTCTTTGCTCAGAGTTCTGCCTGCAAAAACGCAAGTTTCTCTATATTCTGTTTTTATTCAAGCCAAATTGATATATAATTCATATTTATTATCAAAGCAACAATGTAATACATAAAGTGGAAAAATCAGACTTTCCTACTAGGTTTTGATCTGTAAACAGACCCAAATGGCATTTTACTGTTAAAGATTGCAGACCTCTGACCCAGACAGAATAAACAAACAACAAAAAGAACAATATATATATATATATATATATATATATATATATATATATATATATATATATATATATATATATATATATATATAATATATATAAACCTCAGCAAAACAATAATAATAATAAAGAGAGTTTGCTTATTTAATAAAAACAGGTCACTAAATATTAGTACAGATGGCTGCAGTTTAGTGGTTGTTTTCCAGGGGAGGCCAAAAGAAACAAAACTACTAACATTCTGAATGTAATTTGAGCGATTAGCTGCTTCGCTGGCATTTTTTCACAGATAAGTGAGAATGTTGCCTCTGACCATTGACTGTACACGAGATCTGGACCGAGTGACTCCCTCCTCCCTAGCGTCCCAAACAGGAAGTACCTTCTATTACCAAGACGCCTAAAGAGAAATATATAGCTATTAATCAGTCATTCCATTGGTCAGAATAACCATTCCTGATCTGATACATTTCTGAAAGTGTTCTAGATGATTAATTTTTTCATATTTTTTTTCTTTTTTGCAAGTTAATCAAGTAACAAACTGGCCGATCAGACGCCTCAAAAAAAGTATGTGGTGTCTGCTAGCCCCCACGTTGAATGTTTGAAACGTTTGAGTGACAGATTCTCCCAATTCCGATTTCAAAGGGTGTGGACGTCAAGCAAGCTCACTGCTGATTGGTGAGAGTGGTTGCCATAGAAATGTTGATTCAGCCTGACTTGTTAAGTAATTTTTGCATTACAGTGGAGATCTTAGGTATAAACCTGCACAAAAATTCACTCATCACAAATATTTTTCTTTTGCATTTTTTTATTTGCTGTTATTGTTGTGGTAAGAAACAAGCAGCCACTTACAGATTCAACAGGTTCACTGTCCAACACAGCAAGAATCCACAAACACACACAGCCACTGAGAAGTTACAGTGCCTTCAATGCAACAACGAAACCGTTCCACAATGAAATAACATCAATGTAAGTAATCCTAGAAAAACAGCACCAGTTTTTATGAACCTGCGGCCTTCTCCTCTGCTTGGTGCTCTTCATGCATTGGTGACAGTGTGGCACAGAGGATTCCCATTGGCACATACTGTATATTCTTTCAACAAAACACCCAAAGGATATAGAGTACGCGGACACAAAGGTCATGAATAAATATAATACTGGTAGGCAGGAATGAAAGGATCTGTGTTTTTTTTTTGTTTTGTCCACCTGTGCAGCTCAATCTTGGTGCTCTAACAACAGTCGTTTCCACACTTTCAGACCACACAGAAACACAGTCATCTTCTGTTCACAGTGAGGCCTCACGTATTTATCAAGGAAGGCAGTTAATGCTCATCTTTTAACAGATTATCTTGTTTCTGTGTCATTTTAGGAGGCAACGTTTGGTCCAGATGGGCATTGGATTGCTAAAGAAGGGTTTATTATTATGGCAAATGTAAAACTCTGATGCTGACCAAACTAGGGGACGCCTAAAATGTTGGCCTTGGTTCCCTTGCAGATCATTCCTAGAGCAGTTCATCTACAGCCTAAATGACCATGAGGTCAAAAAAAGAGGACAGAATGTGTGGTCATGTGACCATTTGACTTGCAATGTCACAAATCTCCTTGCTGTTTCAGAACTGAGCAAGTGGACGGGACACGCAATCGGAATAGCTTTGTGAACAAGCTCACTACTAATTTAGTGGCTGAGGAATGTATGTCCACCTGTCAATCAAAAGGTCATGCCCCCACTTGTGTGAAAAAACAAAAACTGGTTTATAAAAATTCACTTTCAGTTAATTCTAACCACAGAAAAGAAGAGACAATTTAAATCAAACTGAAAACTGTAACAATTTCAGTGGTACAGAAATAGGCAGGTCCCTAGTGGTTCTAGGGGGAACTGCACCTGGATTCATTTTTGTTTTGCTTTTGCTTTCAAATGAGTTTTAATGCTACTATAAACCAAAGGGTGGGTCCTACAAGCAAACCAGAAGGAATACAGTTAGCATAAGCCATTTGGTTTTGTGCAGTATTTCATTACAAAAATGTCTATAGTGAAAAAAATGAAAACATTTGAAGAAATAGTCTAACAGTAGTGTGGAGAATCATTGAATTGCAGGTGTTTAATGTTCACTCCAGGCTTTCCAACCCCAATCAAGCAATTGTTTTAACTAAAGAAGCAAATAGATAATCAAAGAGAAGAAAATGAAGCTGTAACATTTAATTGAAATGGAAGAATTTCCCAATCCCATCCTGGTCTGATAGTGTCTTAAGAGTACAGTCTGTAAACATCTTTGATGCACAACTTGATGTTAATCAGTTTCCCAGGTTTAAAAAACATTTTATATGTGTTTTAGAAAGATGTCAGATGTTTTGGGAATGCCATTCTTAGGTCGATACGTAATCTTTTACCCTCTAGTTGTAAACTCTGAATTTTGATGACAGGTGTTAGCATGGATCTAACATGAAACAAAAACCAGCCCAAAACATCTGCAGTGCACTTGTTTATTTTCGATTCTGGTGAAAGTGTGAGAATTAGCGGCGTGTTCTGCAAGATCAGACGGTGTTTGAAGCATTTGGATTTCATCACCACAAGGCAGAGTTGGTCCACCAAGGACAAAAACACGGTGAGTGGAGCAGCAGGAAAGCCAGCAGAGTGGGTGGCTTGATCACAGAACCCGCGTACATCTTCATATGAGGCTAAAGCTACAGTGTACCACATGTCAGTGTGTGAAAAATTTGCAAGAAATTACAGTTTCACAATTTTTTAAAATAATCTGGTCGACATCACTCCAGTTTGAACCATCAAAAACTGTACTGGTTTCTGTCTCTCACAGGTGGGGTTGCTCTTCTTCCCAAGAGCATGATGATGACGAGTGCTTTCATTGCAAGAATGGAATTTATCAAGAGATTAAAATTTCACGTAGCCCTTGACTTGAAATAGCACACAAATGTGATCATCCGATTGACTTCAATTCCAGTTTGACTCTATCCCTGTGGTTGAAAAAGCAGTGCAGTTTTTCTTGGTTGTTGAGAACCTAAGAAACACTAGATGGTTGAAGCTCTGGCACCAAAGATTACCAGATCCCACTGGAGCGGCCACCAGGAGGGGCCAGGATCCGAGCTGAGGACCTTTTCGGGATGTGGTCATCAACCTGAGAGCCTGGAGGAAAACACAGACAAATATTTCCTGACTACAAAAGATTGTTTCACAAAAAAGGATGAGTCTTGATGGCAGTCTACTGCAATACCTGAGAGGCTGAAAGAGGACTCGTGAAGGTCTCGGACTCCCTGGTGCACACGAGCAGCAGCTTTGTTGGATGACTCTCCATCGATGGGTCCCAAGCCAAGCTCCCTTTTAACTGTGTTTGCAACCTTGGCTACATCACCAGAATAGGGATCCCTATCAACCCCTTTGTAAGACTGAGTCTAAGACGCACAAGGAAAAGATTAATTTATATTATTATATAATAATAATAATTTAATAATTACATTCATATTTATATATACACAGCAGCAGCAGATAAAAACATGTACACAAAAAGCAACAGACAAAAATGGATGTACATGTACACACATAGCAGTAGATAAGTTACAAAAAAATAAAATAAAATACAAAGTAAATGTAACTGTAGGTGACGATCACCTGAGATGAGATTATGCATTTTTTTTAAAGATTAAACCAAAAGACAGTCCTTAAAGATTCAAAATAAGAGATAAAATCCATAAAGGCACATTTTTGATGTGTAAATTTAAGAAAGAACAAATCAATGTCAGGTAAAATAAAAAATAAAAACACAGTTGACTGGAAGCCAATTAGCAGGGGCCATAATGGTGACATAGATGTTAGTTTTTGCTTTTTATCTGACAGGAGTCAAACTGTAAGATGGTTGATGGCTGATAAAGTGTGTTTTTTAAGGTCTTGAAACTTTTTATAATGGAATTTGTTTTGTCAACAGACTTTATATGTTTTTGTTTTTGAAGAGAACTGTTTAGGTTAAGGTTTGTGGCTGAAGAAAAAACAGATCTGGATTATAGCTGTGATGGAACGAATGTGGCGTTTTTTTACATATTTGAGCAAACTTTATGTCTTTCAATAACAAATGCTGAGTTTTTTGTTCACTGACTGAACTGTTATTGATTTAGAAACTGAGGCATAGACAACAGTCATCTGCATAGATAGAAAAACTGATGTTGGGTTTACGGCAGGATGAAAAAAATAGGAAGAAAAAAGACCCAGGATGATGCCTTGGGGAACTCCACAGAAGAGCCTCACAGGAAAAGAAGTGAACAAGTATAAAGACTTATTCAAACTCTAAGAAATACAAGAACATCTTTATAACTTGAAACTGGTTATTTTTTTATCTTGACCTTATCAAGGTAACTTGTTTTAAGGGTAATAGAGCAAAGAAAATATTTTGGCTTTCAAAACCTGAACAGAACTGCAGCTCCACGTCATGATAAACAGAGCTTTGGGTCTTAACCGCAACAAAAGAGTCAAGAGTTGAATTCTTTATGCAGACTGTCAGCTCACAGCAGCTTACAGCATGATGGGTGTGTTTGCAGGAGTTCAGCTGACACAGCAGAGGACTGCGCTGCAGTGCTGCCAGAACAATTTCAGCATTCACTCTTCAAAGTTTGACCAGAAACAGACCAGGACAGTGGCCTTACCTTCTCTCTCTGGACCATCTTCTTGTAGAGGTAGTCAGGAAAAGTGTGCAACGGGTAAAACTTTCCGGATCCCTCGGCGCACATGAACACGCCATTCTCACACACCAAACGCCCCCGGCTGATGGTGACCAGAGGAACTCCGTGGCAGCGCATTCCCTCATACAGGTTGAAGTCACCCCCTTGAACTTGAGTGGTCACTGAGATTGTCCTGCATGCAGACAATGGATTGATTGAGAAGGTTGTGCATTAATAATCAAGTGTTTGAGTTCAAGTGTAACTGCATACTTTGTTGCATCGGGGTCCCAGACAACGACATCAGCGTCGGCCCCGGGGATGATGCGGCCTTTGCGTGGGTACATGTTGTAGATCTTTGCTGCATTGGAGCTTGTCACAGCCACAAAACGGTTCTCATCCATCTTACCCGTAACCTGCAGATAAAATGCAAACATAGAAACCCATTTGTGCCACTTGAATGTTGAAAGGAAGCAGAAGTATCAAAGTAAAACAAAGAGTCCTTTTCTGTAAAAACTCATCTTTTGGTAGAGAACAAATACACCTCAAGCTAGTTCTGTAGGATTTACCCTGTAAGGCTCACTATATCAAAGACGTGACAGAAAATTCAAATTATTTTGGAATTAAGATGCTTTTAAAACACATTTAATAAGATCTGCAAAAACTATTTTGCAATATTTATTTTTTATGAGATATAGACAGTATCAATCCTGATGCGTTTGGCGATTTGGTACGTTTTTACTCACAACGATGTTATTTTAAGTTGACATGAGCTTTTAGGAAAAAAAAACAGACCTTATCTATCCACTGTCTCGAGTTTGATCCACACATTTTAACACGGTGTAACTGGAATTTAAAGAAACCAACAAATGTTGCATTATAGTAGATGAGATACTTTCCCCAAAAAGGTTTGAAAATTAGCTTAACTTTTCCCACCAAAAGTGTTTCCATGAGATTTCGTGGCAGCAGCCATTTTAAAATGAGCAAAAAAAACTCTTCTACTGCCCCTAGTGGAATGATAATGAACTACAGGGTAGAAAACATGGACTAAGTTAAATAGAATGGATTTTTAAGGACATTTTGGGTATTGCTAATGAAATAAAGGACACAGAAATCCTCAACTATATGAATGGTTATATGGGGATAAGGGAGTATGTTGTTTTTCTAGAGCAAGGGTCTCAAACTCACAGCCTGTGGGCTAAATACAGATTGTTACTTTTGGTGTCCCACCTTTGTTGTGACTTAATAATATAGGCACGGTCCACAAGGGCACTGGACCCACTCAACCACACAAAACAGCTGTCATCTTTTTAGCACTTGAACCCCTCACCTTTGATGTGCAAGAGCTTCCTCCTGTGTTTCGGATGGAGCTCATTGACCTGCAACTCTGACCTCAATGCAAACAGGAAGTAAATGAGTGGAAACGCAGGCAAGCTTGGGCAATTTGTATGATGATCATCTTCAAGCAATATCTGGGGTCTCAACTACTTCCTTTCTCAAAATGGATTTACATATGTGAGGAGGGTTTTATATTGTGTACATTTTTATTTTAATTTGAGCTAAAATTGTCACAAAAGGTCCACAAGGACTCAAAACTGTCAATTGAAATGATCAATTTTTATCATCTCTACGTTTCTGTACAAAAACACAAAGAAAACTCTGCAATCCTTTTATATCACACTAAATTTAAACAGTTTTAAAGTTTGTGAGTTTGTGTGCACGTACCACTCCCCTCTCCCAAATGACACTCATCCTGTCCTGGACTCCAGCCACTCCATGAGGGATCTTTGTAAAATCCTCTTTGCCCAGAGCTCTCTGCTTGATGTTGAAGGGACGGTGCTCTGAAGCTACAACGCTCAGCGTGTCACTGGAAACAAATGAGATATGTTTTTAAGAACGTTTTAGCTCAAGATACTGACATGGAAGCAGAAAACATACTTTGCCAGCAGGCCCATGAGGTAGCCAGGGGTGTTTGGGTCGAGGCGGAGAGGAGGAATGATGACATGGGCGGCAGAATGAGCCCAGTCCTGGTGGTAATACTGCATCCCACTGAGCACGGCATGAGCCACAGTGGTCTCAGCATGGACTACCTTATCTGGACACAAGGGAAGACAGATTATAACTTTTTTTGCAAACCTTGATGCTGTTTTTTGGAGGTAACAGCTGTTCACCTTGCATCTTAGCAGCAGCAATCATATCTCCGGCTGACACACTGGAGACATTCACAAGGTAAATGGGACAGCGGGCCTGGAGTCAGACATAAACCAGAAACCAATTAGTTTATCTGCCTGTACACAGCTTCAGACATGGTGTTAGCATTTGGTCTTTGCTTACCCGGTTGGCAATGGTGATAGCTCTGTGAGTAGCTTCAGATTCAAGCTGTAAATTAAATTAAAAAAAAAAAAAAAGTTAATTTTCTACTTTTAGTAAGGTAGTATCTGAAACCAAATTTGATGGGTCTTTAACTGAGCAGTAATGATACCTCTTCTGGTCGACTGATCTCTATCCCTTCTGGTCCGCTTATGCCTAAATCCAGAGCTTCTTTGGCACCCTAAAAAGACAAGCAGCAAATATTAATTCTTCCAAAATACTGAACGAAGTTACTGATTCTTCAAAACACCAAGTAATGTTTGACACCAGACTGAAAGTTTCACTCCAATCAGCTTTGATCAGTTGTAAAAGTGTTTCCAAAGGTCTTTTAAATGTGTTCATGACATTTCTTTGCCAAAATTTTAAAAAACTTGTGTAGTTTTTTAAAACATAGTTTCTGCAGAGCGACAGTGGTTCATCAGACATTTGGGCGGGGCTAAGCCTTCCCTGACTTCCCATCATCCCTTTGTTTACACTCTGTCTTTTTTTTTTTTTACCACACCTCCATTTTTGGATATGGCTTTATTCCCATTCAGGGTCACAGGGATGCGGGAGTATATTTAGCTACTGAAGGGCAAAGGCAAGTCACACATTTTGCTTGGTTCTAATAAATATTAGAGAACAACATTTTTATTTTGCCAAACATTTGCCTCTAAATAAAACTGTATTTGGGCTGCACACCTCTGCCACCAGCTCTCCGTTCTCAGCGTGGACTCGAGCTATGGCACCGATGTCCTTGCAGGTCTGCAGCGTCTGATAGAGCTCGGAATCTCGAAGCATCATCATGTCTTTGTAGGCCATGTACATCTGGAAGGAGTTCACTCCATGCTCCCTCACCAGGGTCTCCATCTCATTATGCACCTGTTAAAACACGAGGGACGATCATTTTATGTATTATCAGCCAAATATAGATGTAAACTGACGCTCAGATCATGCCATTATGAGCTTCGTAAGCAGATTTACTTTGCAAAGTTTACATTCACACTTTTTTTTTTATTTCAAAGCAAACATATATTTTTTTATGAAACCCAATATTTCAAGTTCTAATATAGACATTTATTACAAAACAATAGTTTTAAAACCATGGGCAAAAACGTTTTAGAAACATTTTGGATTTGCCACAAATTGCTTTTCTGAAATTACTTTCTAGGTAAGGATAAAATCCATAAATAAATCAATGTATTTTACCAATGATCCTTCATCCATTCCAACGTGCTTGCACACGACTCTTCATCTGTTTCAGGGATATGTAACTCCAAACCTAGAGGTTCGCTGTGTCTACATGATTTCCAGATATCCAAGTCCTACTCATGACTGATAACCTGGTTTAGGTGTGTCCAACCAATTAAAACATGCCAGAGCATGGTATGTTGGAAAACATGCAGGAATGTGGCTTGGAGTTGCATTTCCCTGATTTGTTTCCTTCACTCTCTGTTGTTCTAGACTGTTGACCCAAAGTTCCTAAGGTTTTCACAAGTTTTCACATCTTCTGACCTTCATTCCTCTCCTTTCAAACCTCCACCTCTAAAGATGTTTCTCCATCCACTTATTAGGGTGAGGGGGGGTATCGGCTTGCAATGCACCTTGGGGTTGGAGCTAATTGGCAGTGGTCCCCACTGCCGTGGTTGCTGCATGGATTTGCAAAAGGGGTTTATACAAATATACACCTTGTGTGTCTGAAGATTTATAACCCCGATTGTGAGAGTAAAATCTGTCCAACACAAGAGGGTCTCAGCATATCTGTTTGCTCAGCTGTTGGACAGGACAAGTTAAACAAAAAAAAGATGCTTCTCTACCTGCTCTCTGCTTTCTTTATGGATCACAATGTCATCTGCAAACATGGTACACTGGGATTCCTGCGTACCCTCATCTGTCAACCTGTTCATCACCACAGATGCAAGAAGGAGCTCAAAGCTGATCCTTGGTGTACTCCTAACTTCACCTTAAACTCCTCTGTCACACCTACAGTACTTCTCACCACTGTCTTTCAGCTCTCTTTCATGTCCTGAACAACTTCAACATTCCTCTCTGACACTCTTTCACTTCTTTGTTCAAAGCACAGCTCCTCTCTCTGGATCCTGACATAGACTTTCTCTAGATCTACAAAGAAAGAATGCTCCTCTTTCGGACCTTCTCTGTTCTTCTCCAGAGACATCCTCAAACCAAACATTGCATCTGTGGTTCTCCTTCTCTGCATGAATCCCTGCTGTTTCTCACAAATGTTCACTTCTGACCAGCTTTTACTAATCTGTCCATAGCTTGATAGTGTCATTTATCAGTTTTTATTCCACTCTAGTTTATACAACTCTTCTCCCTTATTTCTAAAAATGTACACCAGAACACTTGTACATTTCTCAGACATTCTTTTTCTCCAGATCTTGTTAAACAGTCAGAATCTCCACTCAACTCTTCCATTTGTCCACAGGTATCTCAAAACCAACTGCCTTTCCACTCTACATCCTCTTGTTCCTTATGTCCTCATTACTGACCTTTGCTACTTCCTGCTCTACAACATCCACATCTTATTCTGTGCTCTTTAACATGTTCATTGTTCATCTGCTCTTCAAACGGTCATAAATGATTTTCTTAAAACTAACTGATTACCTCAGTTTTCTGAAGATGTTTTAGTTTTAGCTTACGACCTGGCGTTCACATACATTTTGGGTTATATTTCCACAGCAGTTAATTATGCTTCACTGTGACTACAGGTTTAGATGGTTAGCTCAAATATTAGCTCGGGTCCTAAGAGGTGAAGGAAAAAGTCTGAAGCAAATTAAAGGAAAAAAGCCAACAGTCTCAATGGGCATGACAAATTGATGATCTCACAAAAACATTTTGCGTCAAGCCACATCATTCTAACACACTAACACAATAATAGTAAGAATCTAAGAACTCTCTTTAGCGTGCGAAGCTTTTGCTTCATTGCGAAGCATTATCACGTTTCAGGTGCTGATTGTAGGTTCTGCAAGTGGATGACAATAGAATTTAGAATCTAGATTATGTACAGATAACTCTATCATTTTTTTATGTTTCAGAATGTAAAACTATTTCTTGAATGCCCTCCACAAAGATCACAGTTTGGCTGAATTATGTCATGTAAGGCTGTCAGCTCACATGTTGTTAGATAAGGCTCATGCACATGCGCACGGCCATGACAGAGTTCAGATGTTTAAGCCAAAAGGGTGAATGAATCTCATAGGATCTGTATAATGTGCCCACTGAGCATGTGCATTAACCCACTTACTGATGTATTTAATCTAGGTCAACACACGATTCACCCCATACATGGAAAAAAACAAACCCTCTGAGCAGAATCTTACCTTCGGCCCCCACCAGGTCACCCCGACGTGCAGAGAGTAGTCGCAGCACGTCTTGGCGTCAGCCAAAGCGCGGCACTTTTCGTAGGCGTCCAGCAGGGAGCAGTGTTGTTCGGGAAGCACCAGAGCCATCACCATGGTGGTACCACCCATCAGAGCTGCCTAAGGGATGGGATGAGGATGAAAGAAAGGAGGAAGGGCAGGAGAAAGAAGGGCTGATTAGAAAAGGAGAACAACACTATGAAAACACAGGGAACGATTGTTTAGTGACAACGAATTTTCTATAAGAGCAGCTGTGTCATAATTGTACTGAACACAGTCAAGGCCTGAACAACAATAATATTGTTTATTCACACTGAAACCATTAAGTCATTGTTTATTTTTCACTTTAACTGTGTCAACCACAAGACTAACAGAAGGCGTGGTTTTAGGAAAATAAAAGCATTGTATTTTGAAATACAATCTATAAAGAAGTGTTTTCTCAGAAGGATATTGCTGCTGTTAAATGAACTCTTAAAAAATGTGTCTTGTTCTAAAGCTTTCCTCCAATTGTGTCACTGATGGGGGTGGGGATGTTGGTCTCTCAGGTTTCCTGTAACCATGGAAACGAGACGGGATGATCTGCAGCATCAGCAGGAACTCATGTCTCCAAAAGTGGCCGACGTGAAAACAGAAGCATCATTGATCACTGTCACTTTATGTAAATGTTAGAGAATATGTGGGGGGGTCGAGGGATTTAGGGGTTTGGAATTTCTGCCTCATTTCATGAATTAACATTTACTGCCTCTCTTTGCTTTGGAAAAAAGAGGAAATAAAAGAAAAAGATGAAAAAGATGATAAATGAATAACATACAAAAAATACAAAGTTAAGATTATTTCTCTTCTAACTGTTCATAACAATTCAATTTTCAAATTTTTGATTTTTCTTGCATCCCCTCACCAAAGGTTTATCTATAATTTAGCATTTTTACAATTTTGGAACAAAAACTACAATTCTATTTTAAAACTAATCCTTTTGAACAGAAAGAAAAAAACTGATTTGCTGAAAAGAATTGTACCACCTTGGTATTTCCCTAATTTAGCATCAGTTTATTTTTGTACTAAAAAGCTGTAAAGTGGATTTTTACTCTGCTTTTTTCAGAAATAAAAATGTAAAAACTACAGAAAGTGGTTAAAAAAGACTAAACAGATTAATAAAATAAATATTAGAAATTGGATGCAACTATTATTCTTATTATAAGTTTAAAAAAAAACACAAAACATAGAAAGGCTGCAGTTTTTTACTTCAAAAACAATTTGAAAAAATCATTGTTGACTTTTCACTTACTTCATGCAATATTTTAAAAGTTTCAGTTACCATTTTAAACTGCTTTGATTTTTTTTTATTTCAAAATGACTTAAAATACCAAATATTTTTTGTGAAATGTGTTAAGATTAAAAAGAAAATCAAATTGCTCCAACATTTTTTCTTACAAAAACAAAACTCTTTTTGTTTAGAAAATATCTGTGCAACATTTTTTCATTGGTTGACATTAGACAGATTTAATACATTAGGATTAATTAAAAAAACAACTGTTCAGATGTTAGTTAAGGAAAATAATAAACTACTAAGAATATTTCTAAAATACAAGTATTAGTTATTTATGAATAAATCCAAACACATCTTAAATGTATTTCCATTTTCCTTTCAGTATCTGTAAATGAACAGTTATCTCTTTGTGAGGGCAGAAGACAGACAATTGAGTTGATAGAACGTTGGAAACAGGCTTTTCTACAAGGCTCCAATCGTCTCCATAGACTGGAAAAATCTCCATCTATAGTTTTTTTTCACTAAACTGTACAATAATAAAAACAAACATTTGAATTCCAGCTAACAAAAACTGGGACTTATGATTTGATATGAATTCTTTCTTGGAAACAATTCAAACATAGAAATACTCAGAAATGAAGTTTTAATCTTTATTTCATTTTATATTTGTCCTCCATCTTTAGGAAAAATGCCACATGAACATGTTAAAACACCAAAAACACAGTTTTCATCTTTAAACCCAGGATGTGGTGATGTCTATATGTGATCACTGCCAGTTATCTGATTTTTGAAGGCATGTAAATTTGTTAAAAATAGTATTTATGCTTTGCAAATGCTTTTTTTAATCTTTTTTTTTTCTTCACATTTTAAAAAGTCAGTTTGTCTACAAATAGTGATGACAGATGATAAAAATTTAGCTCCTGGTTTTATCAATTTACATTTGTGTCCAATCAAATCAGTTTAGCATTTATAAATGCATTTATTAATCAATTTTTACAGCTAATTTTACTATGGTGCATGTTTTTTTCATACAACTTAATTTCTGTGACTCCAATATAACACTGTGCATTAGGCCCTGTTAGTTTTCCATGAAAATCTCTTGTAAGATCATTTTTCTGCAGCAAACAGGTCATTTTGTGCCTGTCAAAGCGGGCTATTTCCGTTAATATTTAAAAGAAGTCACTGAAATAATCTTCTGTAATGATGGCTTGAGTGATGACTCGCAGAGTGCATCAAAACCTTCGTCCTCGTTCACTTAATTATTGCTACAATTAATGCTGAATAATAACCAATATGTAGCACAAAAGATGAAAAAATCAAGAGTTTGAACATTCCTGCAGCGAAATGATTATTAAAGACACCCCCGCCCTCAAATACCCTTTGCTGTGAAAATAATCTGTACACAATGGAAAGGGGGAGGTGACCAAAGGAGAGATGGAATCAGCGTGTTTATCTGCATGTTGGCATTTCAGTATGAAAAAACAGACAAAAAAGGAAAACTGTGCCACATGTTCACTGACTGCAGTGGGAGGGCGGGGCCTGAGACGCTGAGACGGTGAGACATGACTGATGTGAGGCGATGAGAGAGCCTCTGTATGCTGGACTCTACCAGAGGCTGTCAGTGTCAGACAAATTAGCACTGCAGCTCTTTGATCAGGTTCTATCAGCAGCACTCGCACCTTCCTCCATCACTCCTTCCCCCCTCATGTGTCGCTCCTTATTTATGTATTTGATAAAGTCATGTAGTCTTTGATAAATGTTACAGCAGATCCAGCCATTGACTGTATATAACAACTGGACTGAGTGACACCCCCCCGGCGTATGGAGAGAAATAAGTATCACCCTGATTTGTGCGTGCGCAATCCTTGATTTGTGCGTAACTTTAGGTTTGTGCGGGTGTAATTCATGACTTGTAACTCATACAATACATTTTGTGCATAGGTACAAAAATTCAGAATAAAAAAAATTCAAAATACCATTTACACATGCATGACTTAAAATTACAAGAGCTTGAAATGAACTACACGCAAAAATCTTTAAAAATGATGCACACATCGCTTGATACGCACACACAAAACCGCTTTTACACACAAATCTGATGTGAGACTCTTTTCACGTCTCTCAGATTGGTGCGTAAGTGATGCGTTTAAATGCTGCTAGAATGCTGGGTCATCAGAGTTCTGTTATCAGCCGCTCTGAACTTAGACTGTGAATAAGATCTGGCGACATTTTCCCATTTTCTTAAACAGATATGCTGGCTAGACAAAAAAGTCTAAATGAGCATTTTTAACACTTTTCCCTTTAAAAAGAAAAACATTTTCCAGAATTGAACATTTCCAATCTGCAGCCGCTCCCCTGCGTCGTAACTTCAGCTCAGTGGCGGCTCCTCTCACAAACACAAGATAACAAAGGAAACACCTAAAAGGATCTTCTGTGTTTTTTAAGACCATATCTCAAATTATAACGCTGATCAGGCAAAACAAGCCAGGCTCCTAAAGCGTAAAAACACGCACTCTCTTTCAAGCAGTCTATCATTTGATGCCTAATTACATGTTTGTATGGATGTTAACCTCTGTTGATTGTGCTACGTATATGTTATTCTTGCCTGATTGTTTGAAATAAACCATTTCAAACTAAATGATTTGATCACATGCTTTTGCAAGTGTTTCCACACATTGGACTGTAATGGTGGTTGATCAGTTTTTGCTGCATCACGTGTTATCCGCTGTGATGGTACTTGGTCATTTTTATGTTATAGTGAAATAAACCTACAATGTCTCAATCCCAATGGCATTTTCCAATAGTGATTGTTGAATTGTTTCATTTTGAAATGTTTTTATAACGGTATAGGTCGATTTGATTTGATTAATAACTCGCCTCAGACAGAATCTTAATATATGAAAAGAAATCCGTTTATCAACTTACTTGATGGATCATAACAAACCCTGTTATTTTCACATCTTTGTCTGGTTTAGTTCGCTTTCATAAACAACTAAACTGCTTGGAAAAACAACAAGTTTCACAAAGTCTTTATTTAAGGGCAGTACAGTTGAGTTAAAACTCAGTGAAACAGCCACCAACCCTCTCATTTCCATCTGTTAATGGAGCTGTATCTTCAGGACACCACATTTATCTGTCAGGACGTTTCCAAACATTTTTTACAATCAGCTTTTTGAGTTTCGTGAGGGAGGATTTTTTTTTTTTACCTTCTGTTTTTTACTCCCTTTAGTTCCCTACTAAGAGCATCGAGACTCTCGCTCTCAAACGGACCAGAGTTCAGGGGAACTTTCATACTTTCCAAACAAAACTGAGGGAACAAAAACCAGTCAAACCGTTTCAGCCAATTCTATGCACATAGATGGATATGTGGTGATGCGATTCATTGGTTTGCATCGCGCTGTTGTTAAGCTGATCATTCTGTTCAGCAGTTGTTACCATCCAAAGCTCATCTTTTTTTAACCCTCATGACTGTCTGCATATAATTATCTCATTTTGCTTTAACGTGTGGGTTTAAAGTACTATATCACACTGTCAGCCTGAATCCTCAGCCCTGCAAACTGAGGGGAAAGCTGGGATGAAGGAAGAGAGGTTCAACAAAGGAGGAGGTGTGCAGGCACAGACAGTTTTGGGTTTCACTGAGTGGTTTCCATGGTAACATGCTCAGCATGGGGACAACACAATGGCTGAGTGATCACATGTGGGCTCGCACTCTCATACAGGGAGGGGTTTTCACGCTGAGAGCTGGAGGTGGTCATCGTGGCAGCAAAAGGAGGTGGGCAGAGTTTGACAGCAATACCACTCGGGTTTCATTCACTAATCCAGAGAAGAGGAGGGTCCCTGCAACAGGGTTTTGATGTGACAACAGGAAGTGCAAGAAAACATGAGGAGACGGTGAGTCTGAGCATGACAGCTGTCCCTGTGCTTCAGAAGTGTTCAATCGCATGCATGTTGTTGACCTTCGCCGCTATAAAACCATAAATGAATGCACGCTAAGTACCTTGGTCCCACTGTAGAAGTCGTCCTGGATGCTGGCGTTCATGAAGGTCTGCTGCAGGTGCACGCTGGTATCAATCCCGCCTGGAAGCACCAGTTTTCCGGACGCGTCGATCACTTTTGCTCCGCCCGGTATCATAAGCTCCTTTCCGACCTGCAGCGGGAAACACAAACACGCTGCATCAACCATCTCACCTTCTGGATTCTTGCAGGAGCCTGAACATTTCTGCGACTGCTGTCTGAACATACTCCAATAGTTTCAGTCCGTGGAGGATTACTCTTCATTACTTTGATGACCGCACTGGCTCTTCATTAATACTTCTAATCTTTTATTCCTTAAAATTTGCACCAAAAAGCATGCATCTTGTTCCTTTACTTTGAAATATTCTTAGCCTTTGCATCATTTATCATTAAGTCACTGCAAAGTAACAAACACCTGTGTAACCTATGGTTATTTTAAGGCAAGAATAACTACTATAGTTGTCCACTAAATGCTGTGTTTTCCTATGGTCCCTAAATGCACCAGCCCTGTCTTAGCCCCTTTGAAGCGGAGGAAAAATAGTGTCGCCCATTTTTTCTCAGAGGCCGAGGCGAGCAGACAAACTGTTTAGACCAGCACGCTTCTGGAGCAGCTGCTTATTGAACAACTCAAAGGTTTTTTTTTGAGTGAATATTTTGTTTTATGAACATCCTGGTGAGTTGTGTGTAATTCCAGTTAAACTGTGTGCATATATGCTGTAGAGAAATTGAGATATAGTAGCATATTATTAAAATGAGTGCATGTTGCATTTATTATTAAAGCCAGTCAGGATTTGTTTTGTAGAAAAATGTATTACCGCATGAAGTTACTTTAGTTTACCATGAGCCATAAGCTAGCAGACATACACTTGGCATATAGTGAACTCATTGTGCATTTAGTCTTGTTGCAATTTATGTGGATGTATTTCTGTTATGCTTGAAGAAAATGTCTTGTTCGTTTTTTGCCATCAGTGGTTTAGAGATGTAAATACAGTTGGAACTTATTTAAAGTTGTATGAGGCAGTCATCTATTTTTATTTTGCAAATTCAGTAATTTCTCTGCCCACTTGTATGCAGACTGTTTTTTTTTCTGGTTAAACTCTACTTCAAGATCAAAGCTGCACCATCCACGGATTGGATTCTGCAAGACCTGGTTCTCTGGACATCTGGACATCTTGGATCCAAAGCTCGTTTTTTTACTGGGAGTGGAAAAGTTTGGACAACAACAAGTTCAGTTGTGAAGATTCCCTTTCTTATTTTCTTTTTTATTTTAACCTGAGATCTCAGAGAAAGGTTTTATATTTATTTTGTCAGGCCTGATGTGGGTGAAAAGAAAAGAAAAATAATGCATCCAAATTGAACCAGAGACAATTTTTTACTTTTGTCAAAGTAGATATATGTTATTGAGTAAGAGTTGGTGTCTTATTGAAGTTGGAGGTTTTTTTTTTGTCACAGCCAGTTTCCTGCAAGACCTAAAATATCCGAAACCCTGAACATAACCTTTGTAGATTAAAGTTAGACCTGGAATTTATTGGAGTCGGGACACAATTGGAAGATATGTGCATTTATTGTGTTGCATTTATTGTATTGCGCATTAAAATCAAAGTGTTTTGCTGATCACTGTTAGCTTTGCGTAGAAAGTGTGTGTGTGTGTTAGCCTGGGGGTGGAGCTGGCAGTGCAGACTCTTCCTGGAAGGGGCTGTTCTCACTTGTCTACATCAGCTCGTGAGAACCCGCTCGTTTTTGTGGGTTGGAGGGGCTGGTGCTCAGAGAGCAAGGTTTCACTGGAATACTCAGAAAAGTGTGAACGGATCAAATTACAGCTTTGGGGGTGCTTATAGTGAGGAATGAATATTATAATAGACTTAAAAGCTCAAACAGTTGATTTTGCATGGTATAGGGCCTTTAAATCAAATTAACCTATGCTCCATATGAGAACTCCACCCCCCTCGTGCTCGAGAACGAAACTACTCAGTCTTTACATTTGTCAGAATAACCGTTCCTGCTCTGATACCTTTTCCTTAACCAGTTCTAGATAATATTACTTTTTTCTTCATATTTCTTTCTGTAGTTTAAGTTATTCATCATATAACCTGACCAATCGAACGCCTTACTGAAAGTAGGCGGTCAGGCGTTGAACGTTCGTGTCATGAGTCAGCGCTCTGTCTCCCCCTCTGGTCACCGGCAGGAACCGTCTCCAGAGTGACTGCACTCCATCTCCCACCTGACTCTCATCAGCTAATCAGCCACAGGACAGTGAAGCATGCCCAGCATTATCATTGGATTTGATCTTCTGTGCGCCTGACCCCGCTTCATCTCTCACTCTACATCTTTGCTGCCTGCCCTGACCCTTGCCTGGACTCTGACCATGATTTAGTTTTGTAGCTTTTGCTCCTGTCTGATCCAACAAACCTGCTGCATTTGGAACCAGCCTTATGTTCTTACTTGTGATAGTTCAAAGTGACAGATTTCATGTAGCTCGCTTTCAGTGGCAGGGGTGTGGACTTCAAACAAACTCACTCCTGACTGGCAAGAGTGGTTACCATAGCAATGTTGACTCAGACTGATTTGGTCCAATCAGTGACGATTTCTGGTTCCAACATGGCGACATCTGTATTCTGAAAAAAAGGTGACTTAACTGACTTCTTTTTGTTAGAACCAGAGGAGCCATTTTCTATGCATGACGTCACACTGCACCATCAAGCCAAAAACATCTTATCTAGCCTGACCTGACCTGACCTCGAGATGATTGTCCATGCTTTCATTTCTTCACATTTAGAGTATTTTAATTCGCTTTTTACCTGTTTTAACAAAAAGCTCTTTAAAATGTCTGCAGCTTGTTCAAAACTCTGCGGCAAGGCTTTTAACAGGAGCCAATAAACAAGCACACATAACTCCATTACTCTCCTCCACACTGGCTCCCACTTAAATTTAGAATTGATTTTAAAATTTTACTTCTAGTTTTCAGAGTCTTGGATGGACAAACTCCCAAGTTCATTGCTGACCTTTAAACCCCCAACTCTTTGTTCCAGGTCATGCAGTCTTCAAACCAAAATCTGTTACAATTTCTAAAAACCCACTAAAAAACTAGCGGAGAGCTCGCCTTTCAGGCTGCTGCTCCTCGTCTGTGAAATGACCTTCATTCGTCGGTACGACAGATCGACTCCGTTGAGTGTTTTAAAAGTCAGGTCAAAACGTTTTTATTCAGAAAAGGTTTTAGGAAATATATTTTTGTCTTTTATTGTGTTTTACCTGGCTTTTATTTTTTTTGTCTGCAATATGTGTTTGATTGGCTGTAATTTTATGTGTCTTTACTTTTGTACAGCAGTTTGTGATTTTTATCTGGGAAAGGCGCTATAGAAATAAATATTTGTTTATTTACTTGCACTCACTCTGTCCAGTTCTCTTATGCAGTCAATGGTTCCTGACACAAATAGACCATCTACTGAAACATTCTTGTTGCTGGAGTTGTATTGCACCCTGTGTCTCCACATCAACGTTGGTACTCAAAAATGCTCTGGTGAGAATGTAGCTTACCTGCTGAATGATGCCGTTCTCAATGTAAACGTCTGCTTCCTGGGTGAAATCATCATTGACCACCTTTCCTCCCTTGATGAGGATGCGCATGGACCCCATGTTAGCAGCCATGATCCTGCAGCACAAACACGCATTTGACCTTAATGATGTCAACAAACAGCAGGAAACGGCTGGGGGACTGAAACAGCATCACAAATGGGAAACCTTTCTGTGTGGAGTTTACATGTTCTCTTGTACAGTGTGGGTTTTCTCCGGGGATTCTGGCTTCCTCTCACCATCCAAAAACATGCTTCACAGGTTAACTTGTGATTCTAAATTGTCCCTATGTGTGAATGCAAGTGTGTATGTGTGTGTAATTGGTGGTCCTGCAACAGACTGGCAACCATGTCACCCATGTCCACCTCCGACCACCAGAGGGAGCCCTCTCTTGAGTACTGACTGCCTCCTCACTTCCTCTCCCTGCATGCATTCAAACGCTTGTGTGTTGCATTGTGTTCAATTTAACTGCCTGTTGTTCAGCCTAAGCGTGGTTCTCCTTGTCAGCGGTTGGTTTTTGACTTTTGCTTGTTCACTCGCCTCCTGCCTCGCTCCTGTGTTTTTGACCGTGGCCTGTTCTTTGGCTTTGTCTTGTCCTTTTTTACTCTTGTCATTAAAATCTTTCAGTGGCCAGATAGAAAATAAAGAAACTGAAAATAAATAAATTGAACTGAAGCAATGTGTAAAAATGTGTCACAACAATTCTGTTTCTGTGATATTACTCATAAGGTGCATCATATTTTTAATGGGTTTTAGTTGTTATTTACTGATAAAATACAAATGAAGACCATTGAGTCTGTTTGAATAAAACTTTACGGATACAGAGGTGAGAATAACTTCAGTTTTATTCACTAAGCTCGGATGAGGGAATATCTCATCAGCAAAACACATGAAGTCAAATCCTGTCTCTTTTTCATTTAAGCTCATAAAAGATACATTTTCAAGCAAAAAAAATTCAAAATAAAATAATAGTTTGGTAATATAGTGGACAGTCAGTGGCCGCCTTATTAGGCACACTTGTTCAACTGTTTGTTAATGGAAATTTCTAATCAGTAAATCACATGGCAGCAGCTCAAAGCATTTAGCAGTGGCAAACCATCAGTCTGCAAAGCCTTTAGTGAAGGCCTAAAATTATCTGAAAAGAAGTGTTTAAATCACAGAGAAAATTTTTAATTCATATGTTTGTCCAAATGCATGTTATAGATCATTCCAACTGCTCTGTCAGCTTCTCTCACAGCCCTACACCCTGGCTGCGCTGCTTTCAGACTGTTTATTAACACAACAGTTTCTTACCAGTCAGATTTTAGCCCTTACTTGCTGCTAGATTCATAAAAGTCTGCCTTACACTCATACAGTCAGTGCTTCTGTCCTCACTTCCCGTTTTGCGGGTGACTTTCCATTAAAAAAACACTGCTGAATAAATGCATTGACGTTGATTTAAACAATCAGGATTTCAGTTAGATGGTAGATTTGTAGCGTCATAAAGACAAATGATGACATAATCGCCTCTGATTGGATGGTCAAAGCTCGCACTAACAAAAGCTAACTTCTTCTGGACTTTGTTTCAGGCCATAGGCAGTCGCTGCATTTGATTTTTGTTTGAATAACTCGCTGTTTTGCAGTTAACAATAGAAGAAGGCGGAGAAGTTAACTTAGTTGCGGATTTTTTGTGTAAGCCATTCTTCAGACTGACTTTTCCAGAAAGATTGGACATCGTCAAAAAAACGGCCAACCCTGAAGCCGGCGAGCCTGTCTCAGGGAGAAAGATTTGTCCCCCACATTCAGCCTTTATATTCATGATATAAAGTAGTTTTAACAAAACTAAGGCAGTTTCTGAAAAACATTTTCCAGTTTTTTGAGAACAAAAGAGAAAATATTTTCTGAAAAATTAAAATTCTTTCAGAAGAATTTCTGAAAACAGACAGAAAAACCTTTAGTGTTAGATCAGTCATTTTCTGCTTTATGAGGAGTTTTTAGAATTAATAATGCAAACCTAACCTAAAGATGATAACTTCTGGCAATGATAATCCCAACTCCGGTACAATATCCCCATTAGAGCATCACTGCATCATTTTTGCATAAATTACAGAGATTTCAGTCATTAAGGATTCATGTTGGTTTTTAATTGCCTTTTTTGGGGTTTTGCAAGATATTACAGAAATTTACTCAGAAATGATTTTACTATTGAAGCTACAAATACATCATATAGTTTGGCTTCTATGGTTACCATATACAACAAGGTGCACATTAACCCCATAGAGCATGAGAGCTAATGGGGTTAACCAACCTGAAGAACACTCAGTGCACTTTTGTGTGTGTGTGTCTATTCTGCATGGATGGCTGTTTGCAATGTGCTTGATGTGGGACACAATGGTTTCCCAGTCAGCATCAGCCCAGAGAAATGGAGGACAACAAAAAAGGAGGAGAGGAAACAGGAGAGGGGCTAGAGAGAAGAAAATATGACAGTCCTGAAAGTTTGGTTTGAATTGTGTCTGGGAAGAGTGTTTAGTCTTTATTTTATGCACTAACTGTGTTAGTGTCTTCCTAATAATCTTTATTATTGCTTGTTCACTATTAATGCCAGTGAACTATGGATGAAGACAAAAGTTTTGACTCATTTTGTTTTTTTACACTACAAAAACTAAACCTTAAGAAAGTAATAAGAGTAAAAATAATCTTATCAAAGACGTTTTTCAATAGAAAAATAATCTTAGTTTGAGAAATATGTTTTAGTGACTCAAATTTTTCTCTTAAAATAAGAAATCTTGGTATATTTTTTTTATTATTATAATTTGTTTGTTTATTTCAAGAAAATTTGCTAATGGTGTTCGAATATTTTACCTGTTTTGCAGTGTCCTCATATTTATGATGGGTTTTGGGAAATTGCATTGCCACCGTTAAATAAACTAATCTTTTCTTGTTTCTACACAAACATGAGATAAAATGTTAAAAATTATCTTTTAAAACATGATGTTCTAAAAACAGGAAATCATTTTGCTTCTTGGGTTAAGAAAAATAATTAAAATGTTGTTCTTCAAACAAGCCTTTTTTTTCAAGCCAATTGATGAATTCTAAATATGAAATTATTTCAGCTCCAGCAGTTGAAAGAGGTCAAAGTAGGGGACGCCTGAAGAAAGTGGTCCACAAACAAGCAGAGCTTGGGAGAATTTAAACAAAATGAGTTCACTGATGGAAGAAGTGGCTGTGATAAACACTGTGGCGGAGGGGCGTTCAATATGGAAAGCAGCCCTGAAGGCCTGGCAGCCTAAATGAAAGGCTGGTTTCCCTGGAGACGTGCATTGGAGGGCTTTCAGAGAGGGGAACAAAAGGCTCACACAAGCTCACGAAAACAACTACATACTATAACGCACAACGATTGACCGGCTGTTCTAACTGTAACGCTGTGAAAAGTTATTTTTCTGAAGCAGGCTTCAACCAATGGCTGCAAAATATTTGTGAAGAACAGGTTACCGGGTCACATGGGTTTCGGGGCCATTCAGAGTTTTGGATCATTCGGACTTGGAGTGGAATGAACTGATTTCCACTTTAACACAGACTTGTTCACCGTTGTTAGTGACTTGTTTTTTTTTATTCTTGACTATTGACTGTACAGGAGAAATGCAATGATCAACCAAAACAGGAAGTATCCAAGAAGCCAGAATCCCCTAGACCTCTATAGAGGAATAAACAGTGATCACTCAGTCATTCTATTGGTCAAAATAACCATTTTTTGCATGTTCTTGATCTTTTTTTTCATATTTTCTGTAAGAAGGTAAGTGGTGCCTGCTGGACCCATGCTGCCCCATGTTTGGACGTTTGATTGACAGGTTCCACTTTTAAGTTGTAGGGGTGTGGACTTTCAACAAGCTCACTCCTGGTTGGTGAAACTGGTTGCCTTAGAAACGATGACTTGGGTCATATCAGCTCAATCACTGCTGCTTACTGACAATTTCTAGTTCCAACATGGTGATGACTGTATCACAAAAAAATTGACTCAAATCAGGGGCCCCCAACTGGTGAAACTAGATCCTTTTATCTTTTATTTTTAAATAAAAACTATGATATTATGTTCATGTTTACCCACAACTATTTTTGAATAGGTGCAGATTCATGTGAACTGGGATCTTTCAACCGGCAAAGAGCGGCGTTTGTTGTTCCTTTGTTGGGACGTAAAGTTATCGAGTAATTGAGTGAACAATGGCGCTGTCTAAAATTAGAAAAGTAAACTCTGTAAATCATGTCTTACGCTTTTATTTTCCATTTTCCATTTTCCTAGTTCCAGAAGGCCAGTGTGTATTATGGGCATGGGGTCTGTTGCTCTTGTTAAAAGCACCATTTTCATGCAGTACGAGACAAAACACACAACCTTTGACACAAGTTACCCGTCAGAATCAGCACGGAAATTACATGAACAGCAACAAGAAGAGCTGAGCTGCTTCCCTGAGAGGTGCAGTCCCAGCTCCACACCACATTCAAAGTGCCCTCTGCGTCTCTTTAGCTGCTGATGAATCAACTGACCTGAGTGACAATGCACAACATTTGGTGTGTGTCAAATTCTATCATGAAGTGAGGAAAACATTTAGAGAAGACATTTTAGGCATCACAGCTTTGAAAATGCATTCAGGAGGAGAGGACGTGTATTTAGCCATAAAGGAAATGCTGACGCAGGGGGTAATAAATGTAAAAAAGTCGTCTCTGTCACTACTGATGGGGCAGGTTCCACGATGGGACGAGAAAAGGGGGCAGTTACTCGACTGAAACAGGACAATCCAGAACTCAGAACTTAAATAAGAAGCTTCAAGGAAGAGACAATCCTGTGTGACTTGGTGACTGCTGTTCAGTCTTTTCAGAGGAAACTGGTCATTCTGAAGATGATCTGGAGGAGGACTGTGCACATTTTCCTTCATTGAAGGAGATTAAAGGGATCAATGTTACTTCTCGTTCTGACTTTATCAAAAAGTTGATTGAAAACTTTAAGACTCACTTTGATGGCTTTACTTTGGGAGACCAGCTTCTGATCTTTGCTCAAAATCTCTTTTTAGTCAAAAATGTTTGTCATGTTTTCAAAAGAAGCCACACATTGATACAAATGGGCAAGTCCTCAGTCCCTCCAAATGGAGCTTTTAGATTTGCAGGCTGATGTCGTGTTAAGAGAGCATTGTGAATTCTCTGACAGGTTTTAGCTCCAGATTGTGCTACAGGAGAAGTTTCCTTCTCTCATCAAAGTGACATTGTACACTTTACCAATGTTTGGTTCTACCTATCAGCTTTCTCAACTGTTACTCAGATCAAGTACTGCTCCCAGCTTACCAGTGAGCATGTGCACGTATGCCTCAGAACAGCTTTGACTCCATTCCTTCCACATTTAAGAGGTTAGCTGCCAGTACTCACGCACATTTCTCACACTGAGATAAGTCTATTTGGCATTTTACCTTTATGTTCATAAAGATTTTTGCACTTAAGAAAGTTATTATTTGACTGTTCAATATGTATTTTTATTTGCAACCTATCTGTTAAGGGTTGTAAAACAGAAAGTTAACATTTGAACAAGAAAAAGCCTTAATTATGAATGTTTTTGAGGTACATTCATGTTACCTGAAAGAGCACACATATTACACTACAAGAAAGCAAGTTTATGTGCAATCTGTTCTTTACATTTCAATGTAGTTCTGGTTGTTTAAGTATTTTTGTACCAAAATAAATGAAAGAAATACTTGTTGAGACAATAAGCTAAAAAAGCCAATTTAACTACACAATGCAATTAAATAGAAGAACAGAAAATGAATCATCGTCAAAATATTTTTGGATGTTCGGACTCTGATCTACCAGGCTGATAGAGTTACTGGACCTCTTGCCAACCGGGACCCCTGGCCTAAATGAATTCATTAGGTTGAAGCAGAAAGTAAACCAATTAATATGGGTGATGTCACACTCACTCTGACCAGTTTCAGATACTGTCTGCACACTGGCTGCAGTTGAGCCGCTCTGTCTAAACTCACACAGATCTCTGACTGTATGTGTGAATGATAATAAACACACACTACAGTCTTTCTCAGCCACTGAAGACTGTAAGCCAGAGGAAATGAAAGTCAGATTATATAACTGACACCTAATATTCCATCACAGCAGCATCAGTGGAAGTATTATCCTTGTCTGTCCACAATCTTGAAAACATAAACCACAAACGGCTGATCATTTACTGTGTACACATCATTTCATGGTTTAAAATGAAACAGGAAGTCCTTCCAGAGGGCAGGGACCTTGCTACACACCCTTATCCAACAGTAAAAATTCATTTGAATTTCTAACAAGGCTGCAAATTCCTTTTCTATGGATGTTTAAGGAATTTTCTCGGCTAAATATTTAATTTAACTTTTCAACACTGGATACGTCACCTGTGACACTGAATTAACGCATGTTCTTTGACCCATTGTAGGTCTTTGATTGTTTAATTAATCATTGTTAAACACCTGATTCTGACGTGTAACAAAGAAGCTTTGCATATCAGCTTTACGTTACGCTGCGTTACCTTTACGTTACGTTTACGTTACATTTATGTTCCGTTTACGTTACGTATGTTATGTTTCTCCACGTCCGAATCAGCTGATTTACGTTGATTGTGTAAAGTCTTCAATAAATTAACCACTGCAATTTTTCTTATTTAAAGTCCAACTCTGATCATCTTTTGATCTATTTTAAAAGCATTCCCAGTGGATTTTAAATTATGATTATGCTGTTTTTAAACAAAATAAAAAAAAAAAAAAAAACCTGTGTCATTTTCTGGGCCAGAGTGGCAGGAGTTCTAGCTTACAGCCCCTCACAAGCTGTTCATGGATCTATGTGTCTACAAGTGGATGAATCAGAATGGAGCCGAGCAGGGAGACTTTGGCCGTATGTTTCAGTTGCTGCGTCACAAGTAAGAGCTTTTTCAAACCGCATTCTGATTCATCACAGTTTGATTGGAGAAAAAGTGTGTGTCTGTGAGTGAATGTGTAGTCATGGCCAATGTAATAGATAAAAACAAACAATTGTCACTCAGCAGGCAACATTTGTCACACACCCTGGGACCAGCTGCTTCAACACACCGACATTATACACACAATTTAACACACACACAAAGCGAGACACACCCGACTGGCCTCATCTCCTCCTGCAGACTTTGACGAGGTCATAATTAATAATGCAGAGAGAACAGATGCAGAAATGACTCATTGTCTCCCAACAGCTTATATCAGCAATATCAAAAACTATACTTCAGAACTATGCGGAAGATTATGTTGACAAATAATTAGAGAAAAGAAACGCTTGGAATCAGATAAAATTTAAGGCTTAAACTAAAGAGACGGGATGCAGAAATGTGACCATTACTCACAAAGCCTAATGGAGAAACAAAGGGCTCAACCGGGTTCAGACTAGACTCTCTACAGTAGTTGTTGTCACACTGTCAAAGTCAAATTATTTAGACGTGCGAGGGAAGCCGATAACTGTCACACTTTAATCCGGTGTGTTTGCTTCCAATCACAGCACTCTTAGCAGTTAACCAAAGCCTGAAGCTGACCAGACCGTAACTGCTCACTTGAGAGAAGCAAAACCAGAAAATCAGACTAGAAAAAAAAGGCATTAAGAAAAAATTACTTTGTTCGATCCAACTGTGATAGATGTGACTCCAGATACAACCATTGTTTGTATATGAGAACTGACCTGAGTGACCCCGCTACCCTCAGGTTCCTCACAGAAAGTACCAAGAAACCAAAATCCTATAGACTTCTATTCAAAAATAAACAGCTATTACTCATTAGAATAACACTTCTTACTATGATACCTTTTTTCTTATCATGTTTCTGTTAAGAATGGGGGCTGTGGAAGCAATGACTCAGACCAATCACTGCTTACTGACTACGTCTGGTTCCAATATGGTGGTATCTGTCTTACAAAAAAATGGCGACTGAATTGACTTCATTTGGTTGGAACTGGAAGTCATTCTAAAAGTGATGTCACGCTCTCTCGGTCCAGTTCCTCACTATACTGCAACTACTGCAAAGACATTCATCAGCTTCTTCAGGTTCTTGGTTTTCTTCATGATCTCACACTGGCTTGTTCAGTCTAAACCAGTTTGTTCAGCGAGTTGACTTCTTCTTTCAATTAAAGCTCAAGTGAACCCTGGTGCCGTTTGCCACATTAAGGGTGCAGATGGAATAACCAGCAGACTGAAGAGTAGAAGTGGAGTAGTGTGCTGTATTAAAGTAGAAAACACCCACAAGCACAACATATGACCCAATGATGGAATGATAGGGCACTTTGACTACTGGTTTACTGCTGAGTCGTTGCCACCATCTTGACAAGGTATTATGTACAATTGATAACTAAATTAGCTTTGCTAAATTATTTTTATAAAAAAGAACATAACATACTGAGGTCAGATTCTGCATAGAAAATTTGAACAGGAGTAAAAATCCTAAGTTAGAAACAGTATTTTTGGTAAAAGTCTGCCCAAAAGGAAACATCATAATGGCTGCTCACATCCTCAGATGTGTGTTTGTCGGCTTGTGTGTCCTGCGTGTGTGTGGAATGTGCGTCGATGTAAGGGAGAAGAAAGGAGTGGACAGCTGCTGACTTCTGCCTGAAGCATTGAAAGGAAAAGTGCTTTTGAAAAAGAAGGAACAATCAAAATCACAGCAGATCAGAAACCAAAATAGAAATTAAACGCTCAGTGTGGAAGGCGTGGATGCATCTGGAAGTTCATGGATGACTAAGCTGTTAGAGAATCGCCCTTAGATGAGCAACACACATTCAAATGAGCAAATGCACAAATAGGACACCACAGAGGACATTCCCTTTTGTGCAGCGACAGATAAAAATATACATTTCTGGGTCTTCTGTCGTTGTTCGAACGTGTTATGGAATTTTTATTTGTCCAAACCAAGACCTGCACTGGCACTAAACAGTGTGTCCTTATGCAGTGTGAGCATGGACTTTAAGGATAAGACAACAGGGCGTGGACAAACTCAACATCATCTAGTACGTCCATCACTGGACTCTCAAACAGGATCACTGATATAAAAATGTCAATAATACACTAAAGGATGTTTTTGCCTTTGATCTGCACCAAAGAAAAAAAAAACATAATGATTATAATTCAGCATACACATTTACTTTTTATAGGATAAAAAGTATATATTTATATCTTTTATGGGACAATACACTTTTTGTTGAATTATTTTCCCTTTATTCTGATTACTTATTGTATGTATCTCTCTTCTTGTTATTTTTTATTTTTAATTAACTTGCAGTTTACCTTGCTTCTCATATGTTAAGTGACATTGCTTTTATGGTGTGATCATCTGATCAAGGAGTCAATGTTTATGTAAATGTGCTTATGAAAGAATAAACTTAATTCTATAGCACCAAATAATTTTTGTGTTATACTATATTGTACTGCATCATACCCTATTATACTGTAATATAGGTTATCATACCGCTGGATACCATATCATACCATTGCACATTGCACCCTGTCATACCATGTCATGCTCTATTACAGTATACCACATCATATTGTGTTGTACTGTATTGTATTGTACTGTATACCATACTGTTTTGTACTGTATCATACTCTATTGTACCAGATATTACCGTACCACATTTTACTGTGTCTTTGTGTGTTGTACAGTATCATACTGTTTCATGCTATGTCCTACACTACTGTTTTTGTTGTATAGGACACCATATTGTGTTGTATTTTTTTGTATCTTCTCCATTTTACTACATCATAGCATATTGAACTATACTACATAATACTTTATCATAATGTATCATACAGTATAAACTTTATTAAACTCTATCGTATCTTCTTGCACTGTATCAATCCATAGAATTCTTTATCATACCGAACTGGACCATATCGTAGCATACTGCATATATCATAGCGTATCAAACAACATCATACTGTAGTATTCTGTTTTGAACTGTATCATACCACAATACTAGATCATTCTCTATGGCACTGTATCATAACAAACTGTATCGTGTTACGTCATATTAACTATATCATAATAAGTTGTACCGTATTATATCATTTTATAATGTATCACACAGCAATATCTCCTTTCAAACCTTAATACTGTATCATACTTTAATGTAATGTGTCGGATCCTACTGTATCATCCACTATTTTACTATATCATGTTGTGCTTTATTATACCATATGCTACTGTATTATAGTATATTGTTTCATACCATGATTATACTGTATCAAACTATATTGCACTTCTATTATACTGTTATATGTCGTTTCATACTGTATCAACCACATTTTGTTACTATAACATACCGTATTGTATTAAACCATATCATAATGAATCATGCTATTGTACCATTTCATTCCATATCTTACTGTACCATACCATAAATTACTTCAAAAAACAAAAACCCTGATAATCAATAGGATTTTTAAAATTCTTATTTTTATCATGCAACCACTAGGCACAATGTGGTGTTCAGTGTCTTGCCCAAAGACACTTCGACACATGGGCAGGCCGGGCGGAAACCCTGATCTTCTGATCAGAGATTCCCTGCTCTACCTCTGCACCAAAGCCCTAGACTGCTGGGAGTCGTTTTTAGAGCAAACTGAGGATTTGTCTTTGCCTTCCTTCTCATCTATGACTGTAAAAGCCAATGTCCCAATCACTACCCTACATCTCCTTTGTCTTATAACAGATGTTCCAGTGTTTTTAAGTATAGCTGGGTTTTTTTTGTCTGTCCACATAGAAACCAACCGTCCAAGGTGGTTGAAGAAACCGAAGGTTTCACATCCCAAAATAATCAAAAGGTGAAACTTAAATTTCTTTACATAATGTATAAAAGCAAAACAAAACCCATCAGTTGTTGAATGAGTTCCACAAAAATATAAGGTGTTCGTAAAATTAAGTAACATCTTCTGTTTTCAGAAGACAACTTGAGCTTTTTTTTTTAACAAGGCCTCTGCATATTTGTTCAGTTGATAAAGCAAAACGCTTTAATTTTTTTAATTAAAAGACCGTTTATTAAAAATATAGGACATGCATGCAAGCTTTTCCTGTGAATTTGATGTATTCTGACCAACATTTGCCTTCAGTAAAATAATATCAATGTAGGAATAAAAAAATAATTAAACTAAATATTGAAATATTTTAAGGTGGCCATAAAATTTGAATCTGGAATAAACCATGTGCAGCCAGCAGATGCTAGATAGATTTAGAATCCTTTCCAGTCCATGCAGATCATCAGGATGCTCCTGAAGGGACCATCTGATCTCCATGTCCAGCCTCAGATGGGAACCTGAACTGCACACGTCAAACAATCTCACTGCGTTTTTCTTCACATTCATCCCCACTTCTTCATCATCTGACAGAGAGGCCTCCAAAAAACCCGATACATGCAAGGAAGGATTTTATGTAACGAGCCAAGGGCGCTCGTGCTGCATTACTGCACGGATGCCATCACAAATGCACGCACACCTCCACACCTCGCCTCTCCATATTTTCGCACACATCATCCATTTCCGAGGCCATTTCTTTCTTCAGACGCATCTAAAGGCAAACATCTCACTATCAGTAATTTCCATTATGACACAACAGAACAAAGGAATCGCTCATCTAATTTCATGATTGCAAAAAAGCAAATGTATTTATATTTATTATTAATGATTTCCAAAAAAAACACAATAAACAATGAATATGTATTTATTGACAAATAGAAACTAAAGTCAATAATAAATCTTTGAAAGATGTCATTTGAAATATTTAAAATGCTTTTTTTTTACCCTCTCTGCGCGGATTCCTTGGGCTTCTCTCCCCGGAGCTCCTTAGCACTGAGCTGGGACAGCTGCTCACCGAGAGCCGCAGATGCTCCTTCAGCGACGGTCCGGCTGCAGCCAATCAGCGGCGTCCAAACAGGAGCAACAGGAAAACAGACCAATCAGAGAGCAAATGTGTGTGACGAAAGCGGCTTTTAGTTTTTTTTGGTACAAAGAAAAGGGCGTGTCGCCATCGCCGCTACAGACGTGTTACATTCAACGAGTATCGGAAAACAGACTATTATTAAAACGTTAACCGTCACTCAGTCCAGTTCTCTTATACAGTCAATAATAGCAAAACATAAATGATCCACATTAATAACACCTGTAATAACAAACAAACAAAACCACATATTCACATTAAAACAAGACAAAAGACATTTAGCAAACATATTTTGCAAACTCTTGTCCCTTGTTGTTCTGAATTGTTGCCGTTTTTGAAGCTTTGAGAGTTTTGGAGATGACTCTCATTTGAAACATGCCTCTAGGCCGGCCGTTTTATTTCTCATTATGATGATAAAGTTTCGTCCAGGGCCAAACTGTTTCTGGTCTTGGTTTTGTTTAGGCCCACTTTACATTTGAGTGGATCAGCACCAGGACCAGCTTTGCAATGGTGGCAAGCCTTTTTGCTTCTGTATTTTGCTTCTGAGAAATAAATCATGTAGAGTGGAAATAGGCTCTTGAAGTCCCACTCCAACTACATCTTTATCTATTGTAAAAGCGTTTTCAGCTGGTTTTTTAATTATTATTGTGCCGTTTTTAGCCAAAACGAACAAACCTGTGTTGTTTTTTTAAAACACAGTTTCTGCAGAGCAGCATGAGTTTATTAGAAAATTCCCACAGGGTTGTGGGCAGGACTGTTGGTGTAGAAGTTAGCATCAGCTAATTTCCCATCAGCCCTTTATTTACACTGTGGCTCACAGCCCCTCACACCTCCAAGCTAACATTAGTGGTGCAACAAAAATGGCGAGCAACATCAGAGCTATCCAGATGTACAGGTTAGAGCCAGAAGGAGGGAGAGGTGAGCAATGCCTGCCGCCTGCATGCTCTTTCTCTGCTGCTGCTGAGGACAGGACTGGCGAGAGCAGTGAGGCAGCGACTCAGTTGGGTCGTTTTTGCAGACGCAGAAAAGTTTCAAACTAGTGGAAATATCGATATTTGCCGGTCGATATCAATCCGATACCAATACCAACTTGAGATCAATATTTTGGATCGATCTGCCCAGCATTAATGGAGACAAGATTCTCCAAAAGTAATCTTGGCAGAAAGTTACAGTGACAAACTTTTCAATGAGAGTCTTGTTGCAAAAATAATGTTGAAAAAAGAACAAAAAGACTGATGCTGATGGCAGTGTAGAGTTTGCAGACCTCACCATAGTTTGTAAATATCTACATGGATATAAGAATGTCTTTCCTCAGCTCCATCGTATGGATGTGACCTCCATTGTAATTGGTGTATTATCTGCATCATGTGAATGCTCTTTCTCTACTTTGTCTCGAGTTCTTACCCCCTTCCATTGTACCATGCTGGACAAAAGAAAACCAAATGTAGTCATCCTGGCTCATGAAAAGGCCACAAGAAGCCTGAATATGGACTCATTTGTTAGGACTTTAGCACAAAAAAACAGACGACTAATGCTGTAATGACTGATATAAACCATCCTGTGTTCAGAACTAAATAAAAGATTTTAAAAAAACCCTCAAAAGAATAAATACCTAAACAGATTTTTAAAAAGTCAAAGAAACTACATAAAAAATAAATCAAAAAGACAAAAAAACTAAACCAAGGATAAACGTAAAAGTCAAATAGATAAAAGTGACAAACTACGTAATAAATAAACATAAAGAAGTTAAAAATAAAAGACAAAAAAAAAACAGATGAATAAACAGACAGACTTAAATAAATCAAAGTAATCAAAAATGCTCACTCAATCATTTGAAAATAAATAAAATAATTAAAAAAACGTAGCCTTAACAGGACATAAGTCAGTGTTACATTGGCGCCGGTCCCAACCACAGGTAAACGCAGAGGGAAGTGTCAGAAATGGCATCCTACATAAAACCTTGAACTCAAATTAATGGATCATAGGAGACTATAGTCCTGTCATAGATCAGTCAGCAACTCCCACCTTTGACCACCAGAGGGAGCTCTACCCAGAGTTTTGACTCCTTCCTGCACAGCTGTTAACCAGCATATATACTCACTCCAGTGTCATCACCAGTGTGAAGTCTTGTTTTGTCTAGCAGACAGCCTGAGATTTTACATTCCTGGTTTGATCTCCTGTGCCTTTACCTTAGCCTGTCTCGTGCCTTCCTTTGTGCCTTTGTGTTTTGACCCTTGCCTGGATTTAGACTATGTCTATGTCTTGCTCATGCTCTAAATCATAAAACCGGTTGCATATGGATCTACATGTCTCTGCCTCTTTGTGTCAGGCAACATCCACAGAGCGGAGAGGGTTGATCAACCCGCCGGCCCGCTCCAATCTGTTTAGAAGGGTCCTGCACAGCCTGCTATCCCTGTGACAGGTGACCTCGTCACAGGGATAGAACCTCGTGTCAGAGGCTCTGTGGGGGAAGGACTGCAGAGAGGAAGCGATCAGTTCTGGAAAATATTTTTTAAATGCTTATTTAGACTTTTGGTATCAATTATCTGACATATTTGCTTTGGAAATTAGGAAAATGTAAAATGTCACCAGATATTATTCACAATTTAAGTTGAAAGCGACTGATAAGACAACTCTGATGACCCAGCATTCTAGCAGCATTTAAACGCATCACTTACTCACAAATCTTTTCTTTCTGGGGGACATGAAAAGAGTTTCACTTGAGATTTGTGCGCAAATGCGGTTTTGTGTGCATGTGTAACAAGTGATTCGTGTATATTTTTTAAAGAATTGTGTTTCAACCGGTTGTAATTTTAAGTTGTGCATGTGTAAATTGTATTTTTTTAATTTTGTAATTTTTCTACTTATGCACAAAATGTATTGTATGAGTCACAAATCAGGAGTTACGCACGCACAAATCTGAATGCTACTATTTTCTCTCCATAGAAAAGAGTAAAAGAAAAGCAGTTGGTTCTGACATACAATGTTTCACATTATTCATGGTTTGACTCTGGCCTGGTTCCTTTAGTTAATTTATTTTTATTCTTGTTTCTAGGTCCTCTGGCTTCCTCCTAAAGTTTAAAAATGTCTTTCATCGGTTGATTGGATACTATGAGTAAATATGTGGACCGATTTGATGTCTACATTGATGACATTACCCTTCTGGATTAGATCCAAGAGAATTGTCTGAATTTGAATTAGTTTAACTGAAACTTATTTTGGCAGGAGTTTTTTAAGATTTCTGCCTCTAGGTGCAAGTTTTATAATCTTCATCCAGCCTTTTTCTTTCACATTTCTATTCTGATAAAAAAAAAGTCTTGGTGTCATAGAATTCCTGCTGGGCACAAACTGCAATTATTAATTTCTTCTCCATGATTAATTTAAAAACACTTGGCACTTCTGTGAATAAAAAGAGACACAATCCATACATGACTACCAAATCTTAGTCCCAGACTGGTCAAAGTTTGATCTGGTTTAACTCTCAACGCATGTTCAACAGTCAGGCGTTTTGCACATAGAGCCTGAAAATTGTCTTAAAAACTTGATTATCTCAGCTGACGCACTTTCCTGCCTGCATGAGACGACAGAGGAAGGACTGAGTGCTGCAGAGACCATAGTGCAAGCCTTGCTATTCCTGGCTCCTGTACAGTGAGACATAATGACTGAACTGGCCGAAAAGAACCGCAAGCGGATTCTTCACTTGGTGCACGAAACGGCCCCAGCAGAACATCCAGGTATGGCGGGCACTCAAGCTCTCCTGCAAAACTCTTTTTGGTGGCCCTCTGTGCAGGCAGATGTGGCTCAGTTTGTCACGGCGTGCAACTTGTACCAGATCGCCAAAACCCCTCGTCAGCTCCCAGCTGGTCATCTGCAACCATTACCCATACCTCAATGTCCATGGTCCCACACTTCATCACAGACCTACCTTCCCGAGGTAACACCACCATTCTGTCTGTGATTGAATGTTTCTCTAAGCCTGTCATCTCCTTCCTCTGTCCAAGTTACCCACTGCTCTAGAAACCGCCAAACTACTGATCCCCCACGTCTTTTGTCATAACGGCCTCCCCAAGGACCTTGTTTCGGACCGTGGTCCTCAGTTCATATCGTGGATTTGGCGGGAGCTGTGTGAGAACCTACAGGAGCCATCATCAGGAGGACTGGAGCTGGTTCCTGGTCTGAGTACGCCCAGAACTCTTTGAAGAAGGCGTCCATGGGATTCAACCTATTTTAATGTGTACTGGGAATTCAGACACTGTTTTTCCCTGGTTGCTCATGGATCCAAACGCCCCCACCTCTTCGTTACACCAGGCCTAAACTCTTAGACGTCTAATTTCTAGCTCTAGATGGCCCAAGTCTCAATCTTCCATTCATGAATTCAACAAAAAAACAGAAAGACCTGATGTTTGAGTTTCTCAAAAGACCTCTGTCAGCAGGAGAGAGCAATTTCCCTCAAATCGTGTTTAAAAGTCCACATTTATAGCAAAGATAAAAGATTTAAAGCTTGAATAAAAATTATTTTCTATGTTTTCTATTCATGACGACCTTTTTAAAAATAATTTTTACTTAATCTGAAATATTCTCATTAGCGGTGTTTTCTTCGATTGGCAGGAGGGTGGACGTGAGTAAACTCTCAGTACGTTTTGCCTTGAAGGAACACCAGAGGTGAACTTACCATAAGACATGAGTAGGCGATCGCCTGGGGCCCCCCAACACTCTGAAGGGCCCCAAGCTGAACACTTAATAAAAGGGTCTGAGATCATTATTTAATTCTCATTAAAAAAACCACCCCAAATCACTGAACTGGCATAAGATTGTTCATGTAAAAGTATTTCATCCTTCTGCAGCAATAGTATATTCCAGTCAGAGAGACGTGTTCTTTTCACAATAAAGCAGTTATGTTTCTGTGAGGTTAACATTCAGAAAAACAAGACTCTTAGGTATAATCTACCTTTGCCTGACATCCTGCTGGATTTTCTGGATTGATGTGACAAACACAAATGACCATTTCCCACGTAAGGACATGAAAACAATTTGATGAGATGCATTTTTTAAGTAGATGACTGCCTAATCAACCTTTCATCAGAGCTCTTTAGGAGAGTTTCTCCCTTTGTTTTGTTGTGTTTTTTTTTTACTGAAGTCTTCAGGCTTCATTGGTTTTGAAGATAACTGTAGGCTGTTTGTTTCCACAGCTCCACTCATGGCAGTAAGTTTTTTTTTATGTTGCAATTCTAAAATGTCTTTTTCTTTCAGCAACCACAGCTTTATTTTGTTGGTTCGGTTAAAATCTGCAGACTTTCTGTCGTAAATGCAACATATAGCAATGCAATTTGTGCTTAAATAATTCAAAAGAGCTCATTCAGTTTCCAATAAATGAATTCTGATCTATGTGTCAATAAACTAAATTTAGCATCACACAAATCAATCAGAGAATATTTGGGTTGCCTCCCATTGTGTGATTGGACTAGAAATGCTAAAACCTTTTAAAAATCAGATGTGTTTGAATATTTCATCCACATTTACATATTTTAACATTTATTAAATCACAATTAGCTTTAAGTCTGGACATTAGTGATTGACTGATGTTTCATGGTTTCAAAGCACAAACATTCAACTGGAGAGTGGAATATTTCAACTTTTTAATCCGTTTTCATTTTGACACGGCTCTCAAAAAAAACACCCGACTGCAAAAAAAAAAAAAAAAAAAAGTTCATTTTTACTCCACGAAGGCTGAATACTTTACAAGTAATCAGCTGCTAAAACTAGAAAATCCCCCCCCCCCCCCCCCCCCAAAAAAAAAAGACACATAGGAAAACAAACACTAAACCTAAACGAGCGTCTCACTGAATCACAAGAAACAATCTGTTTTTTTTATTCACGTCTCATTTCTTACATTGTTCAAGTACAAAGTTAAAATGCCTTTTTTAATTAGTTCATATTCATACAAGAGTAAAATAATAATAGTGCCTTTTCATTACTACGACAAACTTAAATACAGTCATTGTAAAGACAAACTTGATTTATACTCCTAACAATATATTTTTCTTATTTCAGATAAAATTTTAGCACCTTTTGAAACACCGCCAGGTCCTCCTTTACCTAAAAGCTCATCTTTCAGAAAGTCCATGAGATGAGTGTCTGCATGCGCCGCAGCGTTGTATTTGTGGGTGTTGTGTGTCTGTGTGTGAGCGTGGTGGGCTGTGTGTGTGCGTGTATTTGTCTGAAAGTGTGTCAGTGTTTATGACAGCGCATTGCTCAGCCTAAGAGCTGTCACGTTAGGCCAACAGAAACATCATCACCGTGTAACCCTCGCTTTGCCTTGCACAACCCTCGGACAGATGTGAGCTGAAATACGGCTGCTGGGGACGCCATGCTGTGAGGCGGGGCCTCCTGCACTGTCAGCAGAGCTGACCACTATGTTGCAGTACAGCACAAGGACACGCAATAGGAATGAATGAAATCTGGATTCAACATGGCAGCCAAATGAAAGCGTTAGGTCCATGGCAACCATACAACCTATTTTAGGTCTAATGCTGATAACCACGTACAGCAATTTTCAATTCTACGACAATAAACATTTGAGAGTACTTCGTAGCAACAAATATTTAAAGTTGCTATTCCTTTGTGACACTCGATGACACAGATATGTGTGGGACTTTACATGGCAATTATACTAAATAAAAAAGTTGAATCTCTGTAAGGGTAACTTAACAATGTTTGAGTCATGTAGAAGTGTCTTGCTACTTTGTATTGTCCTGTGACTACACTGTACAAACCAAAGCCAATATCTGCAGGTGTAATCCGTAATTTTGAGTGGTAACATGTATTATTGCTGTGATTCAGTGCTCTGCCTCAAGATGGCGCTCTCTGCAAAGATCAGAGACCTTATCTACAATAGTACTTTTTTCATGAATTGATGTCATCAACTTGTCTGCCAAGTTTAATGACTGTAAGTGAAAATAAAGTTAGTCCAGCCCAATCGATGAAGGATTTTTGTGGTTGCCATGGAAACATTATGAGCCATAGACCACATTATAATGATACAGCATCACAGGCTATGGTGTTTGCCACAATTCGTGAGTGTGAGTGCATGCATTTAGAAGTGAATATTCAAATATATTGAGATCTAAAGGCATAATAATACAAACACTTTTTTAAACAAGAACATTGTTTAAAAGAAAAAAAAAGCTAGGAAAAACAACAAACAAATGTTTTAGGTTGCTATAACAACTATTACATTTTACTGCATTAGTTGTCAAAACCAAAAAGAAAAAAACTGAATTACTACAACTGGGATTTTTGTTGACTGGAAAACAAAAACACATTTTTGTTTACATTCCTTCTTAAACATTTTGTTTGCTTGTCATTTGAACAAAGCATTGTTTCCAATTATTTAAAGAGAGTTCTAATAATTGTTGTTCAAACAAAACACTTCCTGTGTAAAAAGGAACTCAAACATACAAACTAAAAGTAAATAAAATAGAAAAAAACAAATGTAACAAAACTATACTTATGGATAATAATAATAAACACGATGTTAAAAGTCAGCTACTGGAACAACCAGAGCAACAATACTTAACCAGTTTAATGATTTTAGTTAAACTGTCTAATGATTTTTGACACTGAACAAACTATTATAAATGAAAAAAAATATTGTTTTTGTTGTTGTTTTAAAGGCCTCAGCTTTTAATAAAGTAAAAAAATCGTCCTAAAGAAAACAAAAGATGTAAAATCTGATGGGTGGAAGTATCAAAACCTTAACAGCACCTAGACAGCATGCAATGAATACTGTAGTATAAAAAAGAATTAAAATGGGGCATATTGATATATTTAAATGCTGTTTTCTAAACACAGTTGTCATTAAATGTGATTTAGGCTTTAAAAAAGGGATTAAAAGGTGTTTTTTTCCCAAAAGTGTAAAGAATTGTTGCTTTTAAGATTATATAAATGATCATTTTTCATTAGTAACAGAAACAATTTGATGTTAATGATATTTGGGATTTTTGTGTGTAAAATAAATCTTTTTCCACATTTTTACAATGTTACTAGCCCTTTTGTTGTTAACATTTCTCGTTTTCTCCTCCATTTCAAACATTTTTGTTACTTCTGCCCCTCATGGAAAATAACAGGAAGATCAGAAGACAGTTGTTTCTAGTTTTTTGCTTCATATGTGATTGTTTTATGTGTTTGAGTGAGGCCCCGCTTTTCTCTGTCAGTAATCTTTTCCATGTCTGTATCAGCTGTCATTATGAAATATCACTAACCGTACTTCTGAAGGGAGGAAAAGTCTTGGTTTTACTTACATTTTTTTTCAGAACCACTTGAGAACATAAACAGGGTAAAAGAAAATCCTATTTTTTGGGGGGGTTGGCCTCATAAAGTGTTTTTTATTTCAGCTCACCTCTGCTCTGAGGGTTTCCTGCAGCTCACAATTTTCCTAACAATTTCTTCTGGCATTCTTGTGTACATAAGAACAAGTCACTATACTAACTGTAATATATGCTTTCTCGAGCCCCTCTCTCCCTCTCTGCAGGCTGAGACTGAACTGAACTGAGCACCAACCTGGAACAGTACACACACACAATAACAGATTATTATTGTAATTCTTATTACCATATTATTATTATTATCATCATTACTCCCTAATCTAACATGGAATCTGAGATTACACCGACTGACATGCAGCACCTGGAGGGAGGGGGTCAGATGGGAGGAAGGGTAGGGGGGGTGTCAGGAGCACCAAGCAACGCAAGGGTGATGATGTCACACCCAGCAGCGCCACAGGAAGCCTGGCCTGGTGGCGACAGGCGGCCGGCGAACACAGTGTGTATGCAGTTGTATGGCTGTGTCGCAAGAGTTGCAGCACACAGCAGTGTGTGTGTGTGTGTGTGTGTGTGTGTGTGTGTGGGGGCACCATAAAAAAGAGCAGAGTTTCAAAAGCACCTGAAGGTTGGTTGTGTAACAGAAGAGTCCACCTGATGGGGGAGAAAAACTCTGAACCTGCTGGTTTGTTGTTGGCTTGTGAGACTGTTTTTGTGCACGTGTGAGGCAGAGGAGAGTGTGATTGCATGTGTCCAGTTATAAGCTGGTATCTGAGGAAGGTCAAAGGATTGGAAGGCTTCCTGGAAAAGGTGGTCGTCTTGAGGACCACAAGCACCAGACTGAAACAGCCCTGTGTAAATAAATCACACGTCAGGAGAAGGAAGTCCCTCAGAGTGTCCGCATTCGTTCTCCTCTCTGAGCCAAAGCCATGCAGGAGGCAGAAGGAACCATCCAGACAGGTTGTAGACCATTACCTGTGTCACATGAGGAGGCAGCTGTTTTTCAAACAGGTTTTGTGTCTACAGTAAAGGCTCTGTTGATACGGTGCGTAAGCTAAAGCACACAATGATGGGTTAGGGTCCTGAAAACCGGAGACCGGACAAGAGTGGAGCTGAGGCACAAGAAAATCTGCACCGATAGAAAAAGAAAATCTAAATGCTGCTGAGAGGAAGAGGAAGCAGTTCCTGCTAAGTCCTTCAAAGGTTTAGTTCCGTGCTTCTCAAAAGGAGCGCTGATCTGCAGGTGAGTTCCTCGTTAATAGGGTCGTTCATATCCGTTAGCGGATTGTTTTGTTAGCATACAACCTGTACATTTTCCTAATCTATCTGCACATTTTCAAATGTTTTGATAGAAAAACCTTTTGAGGCTATAATTGTTTTCATGTTTTGTACAATGCTATGGTTTATTTCCCATCATTTAAATACAATTAATATATGTGGGCAATACTAAGTACCCCGGACTGTCTTTATAAGTCAAAGAGGACGGGTTTCTGACAGTTTCTGCTCCATAGCTGCTTAAATAGTAGCAAACAAATGTCACTGAAAGCCAGATTAAACCAGCAACCATCTATTGTTTTTAATCCCCATATCTACAGGAAATTAAGGCAAATCCCTCACACCTACTGTTAGGCTACAAGCTCCCTGCTCCGCTTCAAACAGATCCATGAACGTCTTTGTTTTCCTCGTCTCAGCTGGAATCTGGATCAAAACTGTACGGCTGGATAGCTCTGATATTGTTTTTCTTGCACCCTTTTAATGTTAGATTGGAGTTGTGAGGGGCTGTAAGTGAGTAATAGAGAGTAACAGAAAGCTCTCAGTAATGGGGAGGGGACAGGATTGCTGTCCAGACAACAATTAAGAGGTGAATTTCAAATGAACTCCTGCCGCTCTGCAGGAACTTCGTTCTAGAAAATGACACAGTTTTTTTTTTTTTAATTTACATTAAATACGGCATTATCCTAATTAAAAGACCACTGGGAAAAGATCACATGTTGATCGGAGTGGTTCTTTAAAGGGAGAGTAGTATCAGTATGTCTCACTGTCCCTTCCATCAACACATGATGAAGAACAATAAAGCCTGAAAGAAGTCGCTTCTGTTTGCATACAGTTACAGTGATGTTTCCAAACAAAACCAGGTCAAATCTGATTACGTATTAAAAGCACTAGCTTCTATGAGTAACCTGGTTGTTTAAAATAACTTAACCTGATGATAGCTGATATCATGAAGGAAAACACTTGTTATTGCTGCTAAAGACAACATGCAAGCAAGTGCAGATACTGAATATTGCCCACAATTATTTGGCTTCATTTATGCCAAATAAGTTGAATTTGTCTTTAAGAAAAAATAAAAAAGCAAAGAAAAGATCAAATATCTATTTTTGAAATGAGATCTGACTTTTTCTTGTATAAATTTAGAGAAACTTTAGGTTTATAGACCTTTGACGTCTTTGACCCAAACTCACCAGCAGAAACTGGAGCGGCTCATTCTTAAAGAAACAAGAAACCTCCAATTCTTATCTTGCTTTTGGTCCAACTGAAGAAAAGCTTTGTACAGTTCGAGCACCTCAGTTTGTCTTTTTTTTTCTTCAATCCAGCAGAAAAAGGCTGATCTGATGTTGATAGCTGGCCTCTCCACTGCTTGCAAATGTTGGCTTGTTTTGAAAGGAAAAAGCCGAACCAAACTGAATCAACCAAAGACCATTCAGTCTCCAAAGCACCAAAAACTGTAAAAGTGTTGTGTTAAAGTGGCACCATTTGCCTGAGCAGCACCACAAGCACTAAGCGGTGTGTTTTTGTGTGTGTTGTATGGTTATATCTGTGTTCATTGCACTGTAGTACACCAGTAGCTTTGTATCTAAACAGGAATACAGTGTTACAGTTCAGAATGAGTCATTGGTGTGTTGTTCAGAAAAACACACTAAAAACACAAAGACTGGGGCCTATCTGCTGCCCCTTCTGGAGGTTTGAAGTTCAGCTGGTCAACACAGTAAAGCCAGAAGACATCATTTTCAAGGTTGGACAGGAAAGTGTGTGTATGAGGAACTACGTTACAGAAACCCTGCACTGGCGAGAGTGTGTATAAATTAGAAAAGTAGCACCAGGGCACTAAGGTCAGCCAGTGGTCTACGCGGGATCTGGAGAAGCAGTTCTTTACATCGAGTGTGTTTTTGTCTGTTCAGTGTCATACTGCACCAGCCAACCTTCATGTTCTAGCTGCATACTGTTTGTAGTTGTCGGTGTGTGAGTCAAAAAACGAGCTGTTGTATGACTAGTTGCAGGCGAAGTACTCCTTGAGCGGGGCGAAGAGATGCCTGATGACAGGGACGCTCCAGGAACGTCCCAGCAGCCTTTGCCTGGCCAGACGGCTCATGTTGGACACATCGGTGTAATGAACAGGAAAACCAAACACCCTGAAACACAATTTCCAACATCTTTATTAGAAAGAACAGAATAAATAGAAACATTGAGGGTTATGCTACGAACACACCAGGAATGTGTTGAATGAGGGTTATTTTATACACCTTTAGCATATGGTGTTCACACTGGTCTGTCGATGCTAGCGCATGTACAGGGATGAGGGTTGTGAATGTGGAAGTGGTGTAAAGCTGGAGAGTCTTGGTCCAGACTTGCTCTATTCTGATATAGGAAAGACTTGGTGTCACAGAATTACAGCCGGACACAAACCGCAGTTATTTCTCCTTCATGATCACTTTTCAACTGGTTGGTACTTCCATGTTTTGAAAAAGTTGCTAACCATTCGTCACTACCAAACCCAAGTCCCCGATTGGTCAAAGTTCAACTGATTTAACTCTTGACATGCGCTCAGTCGCTGTGCACTTTGTGTGCAGAGCCCAATGCGAGCCCAGTGTGAACGTAGCATGAGAGGAAGGGACTTTATAATCTATAGATTACATCTAAATCGATGCTTTTTAAGCAACACCTCATGGTACTGAATCATAAAGAATTGAAAGCTTCTGTCATGAAGCCACCATGAAAAGAACTGTGGGTAAAAAAACTGGATAATAAACAGGTCAGCGGGACTTTTTATACAAGCACATTTTCAAATGAAACCAATTTTGGAAACTTTCTAAGACATTAAATCTGCCTGGCAACTACTGAATCATCAGATCCAAATTATTTTATGGATTAAGTTGAAATTGTAGGGAAAAAATAGTTTAAACAGGACACAGATTTTATCACCTCTAAATGAAACAAAACTCAACACTTGGACCTCCAGTCTTAAAATGTTTTTTTAGCAATTCATGTTTTTGTGTCAATGTTAAGAAAAAAATATATATTTACACTTTTCTGCATGTATTGACAACTTGACTGCTGCAATTTTCCCAGTTTTAAACTGATCAACAGTTTGTTTTTCATATTGATCAAAGTTTCCCCCGTAACATTATCGTAACTTTATCTAATATCGAGGAAGTTTTACTCTCTCTCCTGGATACCTGTTGATTTATTTGTTAATAAAAATGTTAATATATAGTTTATCTGTACGTTAAATTCCAGGGCTGTGGTGTCGTCTCTGGCACGTCACAGGTATGAATTTCAGTAGTAATTTTTTTCAAACTTTTTTTTTAAAAATTGTGACTTAAAAAAATTATCTGAACATTAATACACCTTTCAAAGGCAGCAAATGATTTCCTGGTGGAGGTGAAAAGAAAGTGAGCAACAAATTAAAAGAACTGGTTGAACATGGATTACTGAGCAAAGACGTAAAGGTGAGTGTGTCTCCAGGAAAATGACTGGTATGAAAGCGACGAGGATTTTTGATACGGAGATTGATGATGCTTCACAGAGAAAAGAAACATTCACAGCCAGAGCTAATCAGAACAGATCACAATCTTCTCATCATTTCAATAAATCCTAAAATGTTCATTTGTTGTTTTCTGCATTTTGTGACTGAATTTCACTGCAAAATGAACCCATTAACCATCACTTTTCTGTCTGTGACAAATTTGTGGAATAAAGGCCCCGGATACTTAAGGCAGATACACAATCCGCACATCCATATATGAGAAAACTTGAATGTTTGTTTTTGGGAGAAACTCAGACATGCTGCTGAGGCCGGTTCTAGGACGATGTCATGAAATGAGCGGCACCCACAAGGAGCGAAAGGCCTCAGAGATCGACTCGTCCTACTTCCGGGTAGAAAAAAAGTTCACAAAAATAACTAATATTTCATAAATTATTTGTTCTTTCATGTGCCAAAGGTAATATATGATCATTTATATGGATATAGCTTACTCTGAAAGGCTTAAGAAAAGCACAGTACAGACCCTTTAAACAATCAGAACAATAAGCACTGCAGCTGTTTATCTCGTTTACAAGTTGCTTTTTAACCAAACAAATTCATGGTGCTTTTCGTTTGGTAATTTAGGAAATAGTTTTTCAACATTTAACGTTCTGATTTTCACAACAAAATATTTTTCAGCATAATAGAAAAAACTCCAAAGATTAAATGTAGCTGAACCAGTAATTTTCAATATGTGTATTTGAAAAAATAAAGCGCTGTTTATTTCCAACATTGCTAAATGTAGCCGAGCCGGTACTTTTAGCTGAGGGACCTGAACGGCGCTTGAATAGGTGCTTTCCAGAAACATTTAAGTGTGATGAAGCAATGAGACAGGGTGAAGGAGAGCGCTTGAATGCTCCTAAGATGCTTTATTTCATTCTTCCAGACGGTCTGCACTGCAGTGATGATTTTCCGTTTCTCACACGCAGCACTAAATGCGGATATCACCACAAATCGTCACAGCGTTGGCCTTTTTTCAGAGCACTATACACCTAACTCTGATCCATCAGATTCCTCAATCAGAATCTTCAGTTGTGAAGTTGAGTAAAACTTTCAATCGTTTCTTCTTTAGCATTTTGATTGAAGCTCTGTAAGTTGTGCACTGCCCATCTGGTCTCCCTCGTTCTTACATGAGTCACAAAGCACCAAAATCTGCCTTTTTAATGCAGTACCAGTACCGCTTCATTAAAACTGAGCTGTAAATGTCTCATTTCGCTATAACAACTGCGAGGCTCAGAGTTCACATCTATCACGAGATGGTTCTGGTGAGATCTTGTTTTGTTTTGTTGCGATGTGGAGCTGCTCAAAGGGGCTCAGTGTGCTGTTCTGCTATATAGCAGTTGGGGGCAAAACAAAAGTTCGACTCTGAACTACATGTTTGCTTGTATACAATTAATTAAACATTATCTTGGGAGAATTATAAATTGATGCAAGTATCAGCAAATGAAATATTTTGACATTTCACTGACTCATATCTACAGTCTCTTAACTGAATTACCAAAGTTACACATGCTCAAATTTCACAACATGAGGTAAAAGTGACTATTGCCTTTAGTTTACACTCACACTTTAGATGTTTTATTTTTTTGTGATTTTTTTTCATCCAGTGATTTAAAAGAACATCTTTAGGAAACATACAATAAAGAAACTGGTTTTAGAGCAGAAGTGAGACAGATTATCGGGTAGAAATCAAGACTTGTTAATCCGATATCTCTAAATAAAATATACTGTCCTACTCTGTCAAAATGCATCAGAGTATTGTGTTTACATGGTAACATTGTTGATCTACTTACTGAAGAAATCAGTGTGTGTAAACAGGCTGGTTTGATTAAATGGGATAAAAATGGTATTTTTTGTGTTGTTTGGGCTTTGAAGGTTTTTGTAAATCTACGTACCTTTTTGCATTTAGCAGTACTGTTGACCAAACTTTGTGCGATGATGAAACACAATATTACGCCAAATATGTACACGAGTAATTTGAAAAGGAAAATAACAGTAAATTTTAGATTGTTTAAGGACACAACACAATTTTTTTGTTCTTATTCCAAAGCCTAAAACTTAAAAAAATAGGAAAAAAGACCAAAAAAAACAAACATTTCTTATTAAACTTGGAGCTTTTTGTTACAAACTTTCAAGGAAAAAAAATCCCTTAAACAAAGGTATAAAGGTTTAACTTAAAACCTCGTACCTTTCCATCTCAGTACACCAGAGGATGTCCTCCTTGTTGTCCATGTAGACAGGGAAATGCTCGTCTTTCCCCTGCTTCACAGAGTTGGAGCGTGTTGTTATCGTACGCAACTTCTCAAACTGGAATTAGCATCCAGAACCAAACAGACACACAAACAAAACAAACACATACATCCTTTTTAAAGTCTACAACTACTCTCTTTTAAAAAAAAAAAAAGAAAAGAAAATGAAAACAAACAGCTTCACTATCACACAACACAAAGCCTACACAATTTTTAAAACACAAAAAAAGATGAAAACAAAACTGTAAATGACCAGAACATTTGTGCAAAAAAGGATGAAAGCTAGTCAGACCACGCACACACACAAAAATAAAAACACACACATGCAGGTCAACACACTCGTGCACACACACACACACATACCTTGGCTGTGCGACCGTGCTCCAGGCATCCTTGGAGATCCAACCTGTCGTTGGCCATGGGTGTCAGAGGTCTGCAGTATGGGGAACAAAAAGAAAACATTTTACATTTCTAAACAAATTCCATGAATCTGAGCAAAGATCAGCATGAAGCTGTTGGTGTTTTGGTACCTGGACATGCCAGGCAGGTTGCCCCAGAAGTAGCGGGCACGGTGGGCAGCAGAGACTTCCTTAGCATCAATCATCACTGGATTACACTGAAGAGGAGAAGTAAAGCATTACTCAAGTATCATAAAGTATATCTAAAAAAAAAACCTAAATTGTTTATTTTACATGTAAGTAAATTCTTTTTCAACTTTTTGGTTCCTTTATTCTGTATTACTATGTATTATTTCTGAATTAGACATAAAAAAACTAATTACTGTCTTGTTGATGTGGTTACCAAACTTGAAAAGTGACAAATTGTCCCAATCTGATCATCTTTTGAGGTATTGTAAAAGTGTTCCTAGTGTTTTTTTTTTTTTTATTAACATTATGATGTTTTTAGGCTTTATAAAAAAAACTGTTGTTTAGTACAACATCGTTTTTGCAGAGCAGTAGGAGTTTGCTCAAAATTCACTTCTAAGTTGTCGGCGGGACTGTTGGCACAGAGCGTCCTCAGAGATGGTAGAAATAGTAGCTTTGTAATGTCTCCTCTGTGCTATGATGTCAGATTGATGACAAATTAAATTTGGAATGAAGCCGCTGTAGAAAAGCCTATGCAAAATGTTGCTTTGTTATTAAGATTACGTAAAATGATTAAATGATACAAATAATATAGTTTTTTAACCTTTTTTAACTTGTGAAAGTCTTTGTTTTTGCTTTAGGTTAATTATGCTGAAAAGCTGTTTATTATTGTTTCATATGTATAAAAAGTGATTGATGAATAAAGTTGATTAAGTTTTAAAAAAATGTTTTTTCTTCAATTTACCACTTTTTAATCATGTTTTGCTTTGATAAATGAATGTGGGCTAGTTTTGCATTTTGTGTAGCTTTGGAAGACGTATTGTATGCTCGTTGTATCCTTGGGTGTGTGGTGAATCCAAGCCCCACGGAACGTAGTAAAACCAGAATGAACTTTCATCTGAATATTTGTATTACTGAGCATGTGTGCCCTCAAATTTGAGAGTTTGTTTACCTCTAAAAAGCGGGAGATGTCCCGTTTGTCGCTGACTCCCATAGCGACTACATTCTCAAAGAGCCAGAAGAAGGGCCGCTCATCGCCGGGTTTTGGCCGAGCCTCGTGCAACAGGCGGTAAAACTCGAAAAACAGGCGACCAGTTCCCTCTGCAGGAACAGGGGCAAACGTCAGAGTCTTTTCCAGAAAAAAGTGTTCTCTTCCACATTTCCCAGTCTCACCGTAAAGGCCTTTCCTGGCAGGGTTCACGATGGAGAGGTCATTGCAGGGGCTTCCTCCTATCACCAGGTCAAAGGGTCCCCATTCTTCAATCTGGTAGGAAACACGTAAACCTTTTAAATGACAGGAGTCATCCTGCTGCAGCTGTGGAGGTGCAAACATGAGGAGGCTCCACCTACATGCCTGCGGGTCACGTTGCGTACATCTCCCACATACATGATGCGGCCCTGGTGTCGCACCATGCCCACCGTGATGGAGTCCTCGCACACTTCTGACGCCACATACTTGTCCACCTGGATTCCCAGGTCTTTTAGCACCAGCAGGCCTGAGAACAGGGATTTTTTTTGTGCAATTCTGAATCCAGCAAGAGCCAAACACCACAAGTTTGTGCTGGTGAATACCTGTGGCGATGCCATCAAATAAGGAGAGGACTCGGATGGGCTTCCTCTTTTCTGCTGCGACTGGAGGAAACAGCTTCGCCGGCTCCTGTCAGACAATGAGAAGAAACTTTTAAATGTACGATTCTATATGACAGCTTATTAAGTTAAACAAATGAACAACACAAGTTTCACTTCTCCAGCTGCGTTCACATGAAATGCGATTTGTGTGTCAGGGATGGCCAGTTTCATTAAGTCAATGTACAGATATGATCAGAGGTCCTGCTTTGCGCACTTTGGGCAATGTGGTGACATTTCTAACACACTGAAAATCAGTGAAACAAGCAATGTTTCCAGAGTTCACTTTGGGGAAAAATTTGCATTGAATAGACCAATCAGACACAACAACCTGTTTATGACGCTTCCAGCAGGGAGAGTCCAAAACCAACATGGAGGAGAATCTGATCGTTCTCCTGCTGGAACTTTATGAGGTTTTTCTTGTTTCTATGAAGGCAACAATAAGAAGTTTCTCTAATTCATTCCTAATTTTCCTCCTCAAACTAATGCGGGACAGTAAGTAATCAAACTGGGTCAGAGAGACAGAAGTACCGCTTAAAGTGCCGCTCTTGCAGTAGATGGTGATCTTCATCATACTGGGAGAATCTCTGAATGATCTCATGAACTCTTCTTTGAGCACTTCTGGACTTGGGAGATGGCGTGTCAGACGTATTTTAATGTTTGTTAAGATCATGGTTATTGGCAGCTGGCCCCGTTGTTTTTTTCATATGTAAAGCACGGTGCTCTCGTTAAGTCTGTAACGTCGCCCAACCAACGGTAACTAAAGTCTACATGTATATTTACCTAATGAAGTGATTTACACGAGTCAAACTAAAAGCACAAAAAAACCTGCTGCATTTTTTTATCTTGTTCTTGGTTGTTCGTTAAGGTTTTAATCCACGTTTCATCCGCCGTTTTTTTTCTCTATTAAAGCAGATAAAAAATGAAAGTCCCGCCCCGATGCCTCGCCAGATTTGACTCGAAATTTCGGCCAATCAGATCAACCAGAAAGATTACCGCCCCCTGAGTGACAAAGCCCCTCCTGAAACTGAATGAGCGAAAAGAAAAACTGACCGAAAAGAAAACTGAGTGAGCTTGAAGTCAAAACTCATGGCGCGCACGGTGAGAGCTCTGCGCGCGCTCAGTTAGGACTGTGCGGTGCAGTTGTAAGATACGCTTACTCAGTTATCAAACACGCGCCCTTCAATTAATGACAGAGATGTGACGCCATACGCCTGCGATAAACAAAGAATCTCTACATAGTATTTTACAAACTGATGCTGGTCCACAGGGATTTTCTCCCACGATCAGAGAAGTTAATTTTTATCCTGTACTTACGAATTCTTGCTCGTGGTTGTTGGCGAAGAAATGCTGCAGTCTGCAGGGCCAGTCGTCACGCCGCCGCAGCAGCCCATAAGTATTCCGCGGTCCGCACATGTAGCAGTTCCAGGGGTCTTCTTTGATGGCTGCTGCTGCTGAGCCAGCTCCAACCAACAGGTCCACACACTCCACGCAGAAACACCTGCAGCACCACCATTATTTTAATCCCACAGGTATTCACCACTGAAAAAAGTCTTTTAATGAGTGAAAATGTTTTCTAATACATCGATTATCAGCTGGTAATAGTTCCCTTGACGTCATGTCTTGACTTTACAACAACTGAATCATATTTCAGTTTCCAAATCCACTCATATGGTGAGGAGAGACTCTGCTGTGGCAAAATACTAATCTTGGCTCCGCCCATAAAAGGTAGGTCAGCTCCGGCCCTCACCTGCAGCAGTTGTTGTTGCCGCACATGAGCACTTCCCTGCCTCCACAGCAGATGGTGCAGTAGGACTGGTAGCCGTCGTCGTCGTACTGGTAAGCGCACTCCAGGAACGAGTTCTGCCAAGAACAAGAGGTTTTCACACAGGTTTTTCACTCACTGTTAATGCGCTATATAAGGCATTTGCTATTTCGTCTGAGGGTCTGAATCAACAATTCCAAAATCCAGTGCTCTGGAAAAGTCCCAGAAGTCTCTGCAAAAAACCAGTGTGCATCAATGCTCACTAGATTAGTAAATATAAACGACAATGCATTTCATTGTCATTTGAAAAAATGCATGTAAATTAATTTTTAATTAATACATTTTAACATTTAAATATTTACACTGTAGATTTTATCATTAGAAGGAGGGGGGTGTCCAATTATAAGATGCAGCATTATTATGTCATTTTAGATTGTGAGTTTAGGGAAACATTTTTCTGTGAAAACTCATCAATTGTTGATGCTGTGAAAGATCTTTGACGATCAAACGAAATATTCTCATGTCATAATTTGTATTTTCTGACTTATATGGATCTTGTCTTACTTACAAATGTACTTTAGTGGAGAAAAGTGTATAATATGGTCTATTGTCTTTTGGTGAATGGAAAGCACTTTTTTCATGATTGAAACAATTTATTTTTTGAAACAATTGAACAGTTGAAACAATTGAAAACATTTTTTAATTATCTTAGTAGAATGTTCTTATTAACTAGGTTTTCACTACGACAAACGGGTGATGTCATGTTTGCGTTAAGTCCAGCGTACAAGATTGTCCCACACTACAGTAAATAGTCTTTTAGGGGTTAGGATGTCGTGAGGGAATTCAAACATGACCATGATTCAGGGTTGTTCATTACAGCTGTAAATTTAATATTTACTGATTTTAAAGTACAAAGGCTTTTATTTTGTAAGGCATAAATGAAGTGATTGAAGTCGTTATGCAGGATTTTTCCATAAAAACATCAACAGGAAATTTTGTCAGTTTTAGAGGCTAAAACTAACCCCTCTTTCTGCACAACAGAGGACTCACTGTGAGTCATAGCAACGTTCTGTCCTGATTTCAACTTCATGGAGGTGAATTTGGAATCAACTAAATCCTTACTTTTGTAGGGATTCAAATTTGACCAGAAAGGTTGCAGAAAAACTGAACTTCATGCTGTTCGCTCTAGTTTGGTCTGATTAGTTGGTGATGTGAGTTTTAAGCTTTTGTGTCTAAAGAGGTGAAGAGGAGACGCCGGGGCTTGATGATTGGAGGACTAAAACGCAACATGTGTCAGATGTTTTTGTTCATTTCTCCTCTGGTTTGGTCAGTGCTCATATCAGATAAAGCATGACATGAATGAGGCTGTCATTGATCACCTTAGCTACTGTTGTTCAAATTAGTCACGAAGATTATAAAGATCTAATTAACTCAGAGCTGTGTTCTATCTTTTCTTCTTTCAGATTCTGTCAAGCATATTTTTTTAAAAGACCCACTCCAATAAAAAAGTGTTTCTTTTTTTAACATGTGCTTGTAGCATTTTTCTGATGGAGGAGATAAGTTAAGAAAATTAAGCTTAAATTTGCATTTCTGAGTATTTCTTTATTCAAATTGCTGTGAATCTGGAGCAGACGAAAAAGTTTCCACGAACTATCCAAGGTTTTCATACCCTGTCCAAAACATTTAACTATTTCACACTTTTTATCAGAGAGATCTTTTTTTTCTTTTTCATATTGCTTGAAAATGTGGTCCTGCTTAATAAAGTGGAACGTCCTTCTTTAGTAGTTTTTCCTTTAATTGAGCTCACCTGGTAAACTAATGATCACAGGTGTCTGAGATTGACGTCATTGATCCAAAAGGCCCAGAGACACAATATCCTCCATGAGTTTAATAGAAAAACTAAGAATTTTATCTTTTTGTAAACTATAAAATAGATCATAAGGTGATTGGAGTGGGACTTGAAGCGCAAAATGAAAATGCAATTGTTCATACATTTCATCAGATTGTATTGATCTTCCTGTTTTTTCTGAACTTTCATTGCTGACATGAATAAAATATAGCATCAGAACTGCTGTTTGGAGGTCACTATGACTTTATTTGCTCACCAGATGTCTCCTAGACATTTTTGGACCAAAATAAAATTGAAAAAACTGCCAAGCTTGGTGGGAGTTCCTCCTCTCATCACTGGTTTTGTTTTCCACGGACTACTTCTTTTTTGTACATCTTTTTCATCATAATCTATTCTTCTTCTGGTACATCTTTCTGTTACAACTATAGAAATATTTAAACATACAGTATACTGAGCAAGTAGTTGTTGGAGCTCTTGCTTCTAATCTTCAACATTTCTAATGTTATGCTTCACTCATATGCAAGTACCTACATCACTTTAAAATATTTAACAGATTGTTCATATTTATTTATATTTGTTATTATCAGTGTGATCAGTATTAAATATTTTTTGCAGCCATAAAACTCAAGCCAAACATCATGGAAGTGCAGCTATTGTAGAGAACTTTTTGAAGAACTAGAGATCCTCTGATGGCTACCCCAGACTGAGGCTTCAGGGGGAAGAAAATCCCCAGCAGCAAAGGTCTCTTACTTTGCAGCCCTGACACATGGCTCCAACAAAGAGCGGATGCTCCAGAGAGACGTTGAGGCTTCCGCAGGAGATGCAAATATCTGAGCAAACAGAAAACCAAAGCATGTTAAACCTCAAACATGCACACGGGCATTATCCTGCTGCTCTGACCTAAACTGCTATAGTTCATAGAAAGACTTTCAACTTTGGGCCAGCAAATTCATTAGTCATGACTCAACAGAGGAAAAGAAAGGATGACAGAAGAATTATAAAATGTTTTGGACTGCTGTATTTATCTGATTGCGAGTCGCACTGGAATATAAGTCGCACTTTTGGGAGACATTTATTTAACAAAATACGGAAACAACGGACATTTCATTACGAAAAACGAATCGATAACAATGATTTGTGGAATCTTAAAATTGTGAAATCCTGTAGGAACTATTATATAACTATGAGAAAAAAGGTTAAATGTAACATGCTTTTGAAAGATAAATGAGCTTAAACAGATAAACATTTTTACCTTCGATATTCCTGGTCTTCTTTTTTATTTCATGAATAAGTCTCTCTAATAATGAAAACAAAAGCAAACATAACAAATGTTTACAATGAGAAGCATAAACCTAAAGAAAATTATCAGAAAAAACTATGAGAAGACTGCTTTTACCCCTGGTCCCTTCATCGATCACTTCCCTGATCTTTGCTTTCTCTGCTGAGTTCTTGCGCGGTTTCTTCGCAGGTGGAGGTGTGTAGGCTGCCTCAGGCTCCGCCCACATTTCTGGGTACACTTCCTTATATGGATTTCGTTCCTCTGTCGGAACAAAAAACAAGACAAACATATAATATTCTGTAACAACTAAAGCTTCTCCTTGAACATGGTCAGTGCTAAATTTTCTGCTAAATTTCATTCAGAATCTCTTAAACTTCATAAATATTATCGCTTCATCTTTAAAGGTATCTATTCCAGACTAAGACAAAAAGCTTTTACTTTGCAGGTATGTCATATATGAACATGGCGTGACAAAATGACAATAATGTCATCCTTCTAAAAAACACTGTTCCAACATTTTTTGTGTTTATTTTTTTATTATAAAGAAAACATGAAAATCTCTGCTTCTTTTATGACACCACATGGTAAACAATATCTGGCTTCTAATATAAACAAGATCCAGCTCTTCCATAACAACTCAACTGAATGATGATGTGCTAGAAGTTTTCTAGAAGCGTAGACGTGTCCAGATGTTGCTGTGGCATTTCTTAGTTTTACAGAAATAATTGTTGCCCTATTACTGTCAGCTTTCTGTTACTCAAATTGTTTCGAGTCTCCAGGAGACAAAACAGTGGAGCTGCAGCCAGACTAACATGAGTAAAGGAAACTTTTCTTTATAAATGTTCAAAATGTTCCCTTTGATATTAATAATCAATAAATCTGGCAAGTTTGAAGATCAATCTGAAATCAGAGAAAGCAAATGTTTTATTTCCCTAAAGTAGCTGTAATTTGCACTAATTGAAAATGAACTAGTAATTACAATAGTTATCATTTGATGTTGTTTATCATTTCTAGGGTTTAAAAACCTTAACTGGATAGACCAGATCATCTACAAAGTCAGAATTAATTGTATTTAACCTGTTTTGGATTAAACTTTTGTGACAGATTTAGACAATATATGGAGGACTAAAAATGACAACATTAAAAAACAAAAGTAAAAAAAAAATTAAATACTTAAACAACATTGGAGCTTTTTGTTCTTTCCACTACTGTAACTGTTCAACCATTTACGCAACTAACGTCCTTTCAGCTGGTTCTGTCAGGGTTTGTGTTATGTTGTGTTATACAACACTTTACATCAGTAATGTATTTCATAACGACACAAAGCCGAAAGAGTGAGCGTTTTTTTAAAGGTGTAACCAGCAACATCTCTGTTGTTACAGAGTTAAAAATTTGTTTGGTTAGGGTCAACCTGAAACTAAATTTGTGTTTAGTGTGCTTATGTCAGCAGGGAAATCAATCTGGCAAAGATTTAGGCAGTGCTGAGGCCTAAGTGACTATTGAAAGCTTAGGCTAAAGCAGAGGTCCAAACACGTTTCCAAAACTGTAATCAGCACTCAAGCAAACTTAAAACACAACTGTTCAACTAACTACCTTATTTTGACAATTAATAATAAAAAAGAGAAATCTGAAGTAAATAAAACATGTAACAATGTTGACTTTAAGTTTTCACGTTTGTATTTTATCAGCTACACATTCCTATTTTAATTTTTTCAGCATTGACACTTTTGATTCTCCATACTGTAGAACAAAGCTGTTAATCTGAGCCTGTCAGGCCTCTGAAAACACATGGTGGTCTTTGAATCATCCGCTTCCCAGGCTGGCGTGCCGCTTCACGCTGCAGGAAGTGTGAGCATGTGTGATCCGAGCTGTTTACCCTCTGGAGGGTCCAGGGCCTGCGGACCAGTGGGCAGGAAGCCCGCCATGGCCCACTCTATCATCTGTCTGGTCTGAAGCTCCACCCCTTCCGCATCATCGCTGGCGTCACAGGAAGGAACTGGCCTCCCTGCTCGCACACTGGCCACCTTAACGCAACACAAGAGCTTTCTATAAATCCCCTCACAGATCAAATAAAGACATAAAACATTTGAAAACTAACTGTGTAAATGTATTACTCAGGATGGGTTGAGAAAATGAAGCACAAAACATGATAGAATTACATGTTGCTACATAAAAACATCTCTATAAAAACACATAAAAACAGTAACACAAATATTTAAAGATTGTTTTCATTTATTCTTTTGCTTTTCCCAGCTAAAAATGGTATGTTACCTGCAAAGCCTCAAAAATGGCTTTTCGGTACATAGACTGTTTGTTGTAGGTTGGCTGATGGAAAGCAGATGAGAAGGAGCTCAGAGGCATCAGCTTCTCCACGCAAACCTACACCAAGAAGGAAATAGAAGACTTATTTTGGGAGAAACCTGCATCAAAACCTCCTGTATTTTAATTTTTTATAACTACTCTTCTACCATTTACACAATTAAAGTCCCACTTCAATCATCATTTGATCTCGTTTTAAAGCGTTCCCTTTAAAAAGAAAAACAAAGACGACAGGATCTGTTTGTCTGTGAGTGGATGCATCAGAACGAGGGGGAGCATGAAGCTTTTGGCCCACCCACTTATTTTCTACATCACAAATCTGCTCTTTTTCAAACTGCATTTCTTTTTCATCTGCTCTCGACTCACAACGACTTGAATAAAGAAATACTCAGAAATGAAATTTTAATCTTAATTTTCTTTATAAATTTCCCCCATCATCATAAAAATGCCACAAGACCAGGTTAAAACACCAAAAACATAGTTTTCATAGAAGTGGGTCTTTAGTACAGTTCAAACAGATTTTAAAGCTCAGAAAAGCAGCGTTGTGCCAAAATGCAGTCCTGTTGGTTTACGTTTAATGTGTAAGTCTTCTATTACTGCATAGTGTTACCTATCAGCACAAAGCAGTGCTTTTCTGCTTCAGAATCTGCTGGAATTGCTTTAATTGCATAAACGGTTGAGGAGTTACGGTCATCGAAAGAATATAAACATTGGAGCTACAGCACCGGCGTTTAAGGGTTAATGAACATTTGCTATGAACTTTTTGTTTGCTCACCACAGAGAATTTTCCGTCACCAAACCACATGACCCAACGAGTGCCGTCTGCAGCTCTACTCCTGCCACTCATCCACCAGGAAACGATGCGGCCGGGCCACCAAGAAAAACCGCGCAGCTTCCCGAATACCAGAGTGCCGATGCCGAAGCCACGGCCGTCCTGTTAGCACAGGGAAAAGGGCGACAAATTCAGTCATCCAACCATTCATATTGTAAACACTAAATCCCTTTTGGGGTCACAAATTTGGAAATATGAAATAATAAAGGAAAAAATATCTAGCTATTTTGTTTTGTTTTTTGAATTTTGGGAAAATCAAAATACTAACTGAAATGATTTTTAATATTTTACTTTAGATTAGTTTCTTCAATGACCAACTTTAGAGCACTTTGGTCATTTAAAGTAAAAGTCCCATTAGTTGTCATGTACATTATCTAAGTACGTGAAATTTGTTCTCCGCATTGACCCATTACCCGGGGAAGCAGTGAACTGCAAACGCAGCCACGCTCAGGAACCATTTGTTGGTTTAACACCACCAATCCAACCCCTTAATGTTAAGTTTCAAGCAAGGAGACATCAGGTCCCATTTTTAGAGATTTTGGTATGACTCGGCCACGATTTGAACTCACAACCTTCCAGTACCAAAGCAGACACGCTACCACAAGGCCACTGAGCTGGCATTAAAACAATAATCATAGTAAAATAGAATCACGTTTAATTGAACAGAGGTAAACAAAAAAGAACACAATTTAGTTCTGAAGTAGGTCACGTTTCCAGATCTTCTAACTGAAATCAGAGCCTTGTGATTCTCCGCCCCTTCACAGTGACACAAACAACCACGAAATCACTATCACATTCATCCCCGCCTGCAGTTACGGTTCTCAGAGAAGAGGCTGCAGTGTGACCCAAACTGTTGCTTGGGTTTTCACCCACACTAAAACCTGGCAACACTCCCACTCTCCTCCTCCCGCTGCATCCTGACTCTTCCTGCTACTTAGCAGTGGAATATTCTGCATTGACACTCCAGCAATGCTCAGGGTTTCTTTGGCTGATTTGGCTTCTGACGCAGCATTTTGTGTAGAATAATCCCTCACTTGGTACTCAATTTCACTGGGCGTGGCCTGGTCTCCCCTGGCAACCGGCTCTGGCGTCACAGCTACAGTGGGAGAGGCTGGGTCGGTGTGCTGTTGGGAAGGGGGAGGGCCCGGGCTGCTGGGCTCCTCTTCTTTCTGGAAGTCAGCCTCTGACAGGTCGTCCATCATGTTTATCTCCGCCTCTCTGTAGGCGCGCCGTTCAGCCTGCAGAGAAAGAACGTCCACCCATCAGGAACAATGACAGAAACATTCATTTTATACAATTATGCAGTATACTTGCGTAGAGCTTTTCTACCTTCCTTTAAGGCCAAAGGCGCTTTACAATCAAAGTCCCATTCACCCGTTCACAAACACATTCACACACTGATGCCAGCTCTGCTGCCAAACACCGGCGCCAACATATAACCACACTGTGTGGTTCAGCGTCCTGCCCAAAGACACTTCGACACATGGGAGGACGAGGTGGGAGTCGAACCTGCAATCTTCCAATTCCGAGGGCCCTACCGCACAATTATTGTTAACCCTTTAACACCAGACAGAACTGTAGCTTCAGTGTTAACGTTCTTTAAATTACAGTAAATCTTCAACCTTTTATGTCAACAATGTAAAAACCAACTGATTCTGATGCTGAGAAAAGCAAACTGTGTTAAACACACTATATACACTTTTGTCAGACAGACATGAAAATTTTGACACTTTTCTCTCTTGTTTAATTTTTTACATCTGAGATTTAGCTGCTGACACCTTTGATAACACATGCTATTTGACATTCCGTAGTTCTTTGACGGTTCAGGAGATTACTGTTAAGCAGCTGATTCTAATAAACAGAAAAGCAATTTTGCATATCGGCATTGCAACATCCTGCTATGCAATAAAATCTATGATTGGCATGCCACAAGCTCCCTGCTCAGTTCTATTCTGACACATCCACTTGTGGACAATTAGATCGATGTATGTTATGCACCAGTAATGTTAGGTTGGAGTTGTGAGGGGCTGTAAGCTAGCAGGAAAGTTGGGTAAAACAAAAGGATTATGGGAAATGAGGCAGGGTCACTATGCACCAACAGTCCCTCCAACAACTCAGGGGTGAGTTTCTACAACTCTGCTGAAACGCTGTCATAAAAATAAATTAAAAGACCACTGGGATTGCTTCTACAATAAATCAAAAGATGATTAGAGTGGGACATTAACTGCGTAGACGGTTGAAGAGTTACAGTAGTCGAAGAATGTAAACACTAAAGGGTAAAGCTTCAATGTGAAAAGGTTAAATTGTTTCATAATAGCAACAAAAATCACAAGTGAAAAACAAAACTTCAAACAAATGTTCTATAAAGGCAAAGACAAAAAACACATTGCGTTAATGAGTTTAACTTATTAATTCCATTGTAAATATGAAAATGTTTCATTGTGTCTGACTAGACCAGGCTTGGTCACATTCAGAGCCTCTTTATGGTTCAGTTCATGTTGTTTGTTGGATAAGCTTTGACCCATGCCATCTACAGTTACACCTCTGCTTCTTCCTTTATCACAAAATTCCATCATGAAATGTTGCTTAAATTACATAACACACTAGAGGAGTTACTCAAAAGCACAATGTTTACACCAACAATACAAATTAAGGGTAAAAAGACCCCCTAAAACTAAAAATCTGCAACTTTTTTCAGATAAACATGTTAGTTTTGATTTTTTCACAATGAGGATCTTCAGTTTTACCTTTATGAAATGCGTGTATTAATTTTTCACTGCTGATGCATTTTTCTGCATTTCTATGGGTTTATCTAGATGACTAACTGCAGAGCAGAAACTTAAAGACAGAATGTTGGGTTAGCAGCTGCCTGTTCCACTTTTATCTACATCTGGGTTGACTCAGAAAGCTAAACGCATTGATGAAGGAGGCTGTCTCTGATGGGCGATGGTACTGGAATCATGTTCTATCTGAGATTGTTTTGTCCTTAAGTTTATTGCACGCTCAGTGGAACGCTCGTAAACGACGCTTTAAATGGGTTTGTCCAGCTCAATTGTAACCGCTTTAGATCAGGACCTCGGGACGGACAATGCTTTAATTGTTCCTCCAAACAGGAAGTGAGAGGAGAACTGCTGCTGTAGGGAGGGAGTTTAACGGGTTCATATTGAGGAGGAGAAGGAAGGAGACAAAGAGCCAGCAAGTAAATAGGATTATAATATAAATCAGCACAGAGCACTAGATGAGAAGAGCTGCTTTCTGAGAGGAAAAAAAGAGGAAGACACTTTCCCTTAAGATCCACCCTTACTTTTCTGATTGACAATGGCCTGCTAAAACCAGTTCTTCCTTCTTTATACATGTCCCTGCACGCAATTTAAAAATCGGTGAATTCCTGTGCAGCATGGAGAATAGGAATGAAGGTATGATGTAACATTTTTTGTATGAAGATACCCCACAATCATATCTGAATGTTTGTTAAAAATCAATCCAAACTGTAAGATACAGTCATACTTTAATAATTCCCCATCAACTTATACTTAATTTGCTGTATGAACACTGAAACTTCTCAGTGAGGACTGAAGTTGCTATGCATCCATCTTCTGAACCCACTAAATCTCTTTTGGGGTCACAGGATTGCTGGAGCCTATCCTAGCTACTGTTGGGTACAGATGGGGTTCACCCTGAATACACGCTGGTCTGTTGCAGGGCCACACATTCACACTGTGGGAGGAATCTGGAGTGCCTGGAGAAAACCCTCCCATGCACGAGTAAAGCATGCAAATTCCACACAGAAAGAGCCCAGCTGGGATTTGAACCAGGACCTTCTTGCCGTGAGGCAAGAACACTCATCACTGCCACATCATACGGAAGGGTATCACTGTCACAAATCTACAATTTAAATATACTTTTTTGATTTAACATTATTGATTAAATATTGACGGATTTGTTAGACTTCTACACATTTTTTCAATTGCTGGTTTTGATTTGATTAAGGTTTAAACTTCTGCATTATTAGAGGTGTGTCTCTTTGACTAACAGGTGGGCAGATCTAACGGGTTCACCAGATAAACAGATCTTTGAACTTGACTCAATTCTGCCCAATTACAATTTTCAGAGCACTGTGAAGGAGAAGCAACATTTGTTCTTTCTAATTCTATTTTCTTTTTTGCAATGCAAAATCCAAAAGATGATATGTCTATGATCCTTATGTCTTTGTTGGATCTGAGCTAAATGGCAAGGTCTGACCTTGACCTCTGACCAAAAGTCTGACCCCTCTTACATAATATATTCATTCATATATCTTCTGAACTTGCTTAGTCCTGTTTGGGGTCAAAGGATTGCAGGAGACTAAAGTCAGGTAAAGGCAGAGTACAGTCAGGACAGGTTACCAATCCAACACAGGGCAACACAAACCCCACAAAGTGCCTGTAAAGCACCCACACATGCACATGGAGAACATGCAAACTCCACACAGAAAGGTCCCTGTTGGGATTCAAACCATACCTCTGTGAGGAGAACGCTGACCACTACAACCCCATGCACTGAAATAGTTATAATTATAAAACTCAGCCAGAGAAAGTATTTTATTATCAAATCATTTTACAATCAAACTTCAACTATTAAAACCGTTGTGCTGTGGGAGTCATGATGACCCCATGCTTACATTGATGTATCAAACACAGATATCTATCACAGATAAGTGGTTGTTGTTTTTTTTTTAGAACAGCAGCACAACTCTGTTGTGAAAAATCTCCCTGCAGACCCCATGAGGAGAGCTGTCAGTCAGTCACCTGGAGTCTAAACCAGCTGAACATGATCACGTTTAACATTTTTGGATTTTGTTTTAATTCACCGCATGTTCCCACTGTGTCATCTGCAAAAGGCTGCACTGACTCGGGTCGTGCGCACATGTGTGTTGGGGTGGGATCTCGTACAGGGTGAGCCTGCACTCCTCGCATGCGGACAGCAGAGGGGCATGAAAACGATTCACCAAAAGAAGTGGAATGTTTCTCAAAGTGAACATGCATTCATGATTACGTCACATACAGATTTTTTTGCTGTTAGGGAATAAATTAAACTTTTGTTCGTCATCAAAAGGTGGGCGGCGATTGCCTCACTTGTAGGAGGTGAATTTTCACTGGCTTTTGACTACTTGTCTGGCCCTGCTGACTTTAGATCGGTCTGTGATTACATATAGGAGACACGAAAAACTTGTACAGCATATCATCATAGCACGCGTGTGTAACAACAGCGCTGTCTGCAAAGCAACACTTTTTTTAAACTGTCTGTTGCTGCTGTAAGTCCATCAGGTTTGTGCTCCACTTCTGTCTGGATTCCGTTCAAAATCCCTTCATGTCCCACTGCTTCATAAACTAAAACACAAGACTACACAATGGTGAATAGCAGAACTTGTTTGTGTGTTTGTATACATGCAAACGGGGGGAGGGGGCTCTTCTAGTTTCTTTTGTGAAACTAATGTTCTCTCTCTTATTCTGCCTTGTGGAGCAAGCTCATCTGTGCTGTGCCAGAGGGGCGGGCTAAGCTTACCCCAAACAACTTCATCGCTTCAGTCCTACTCTGTTTCTGACTTGTTGAAATGCAAACGTGGATTATTACACATTAATTGTATGCAGGAATTTCCCGCCTCATAGGAGTTCAGTTTGCAGGAATTATTTTCTAATATGTACGATATCGACAATCCCGCAGTGAAATTCAGGCCCCGCTAGACATTACAACAAGCCCTCCAGTGGTTGCTTTATGAACTGCATCTGAGTCCAGTTTATTTTTGCTTTCAAAAGAGTTTCAATGTTGTCAGCTGAAAAGCAATTTTTCATATCAGCTTTGCACCAGTATGCAACACAATACTAACGTTACAAATAATGGCGCAAAGCTGCTTTTCTCCAAGACAGAATCCACTAATTAACAGTATTTTCTGCACTATAGGGTCTATAAATGATGCATTTTCTAGCTTATTTTATACATAATGCATACTGAACTATATGGCGGATTAAGTGAGACAAAAGAGTCAGTGATAAATCTATCAGTCAGTCAAGCTTTATTATTTGCATTGACAATAGTTCTAGAAGTTCTCTGTAACACGCTCCACGTTAGTCATGTTGGCATATTTACATCACCTGAAACTTCCAACCTTGTTAGTAACACATAAAGAAAACACATTACAACACTGTGACATATTTACCCCATTAGCATACTCATAACAATCCCCGACCTTTTTTGCAACTCGTATAAAACCAGTCTGACATTTTGACAGAATCTTAGTAAACACAACCAAAATAATCCATATATAAGCCACTCAGAATTATAAGGTGCACTGTGACTTCCTTACAAGTCAAAATGAGGGCCTTCAAGTGCTCTTTCAAGTGCAGAAAATACAGTCTGTTGAACACTAATGTAAGGTGTTTCATTTCAGTGAAAGGCTGCTTTTCTCCAATTTAAAATCTATTGGAATTACATTTATTAAGTAAATGGTTGACAAGTCACTACACTTGAGCTGAACCTCCAGGGTTGAAGGACTAAAAACCAAAATGTGACTCCTCAGACAGTTTGGGACTTTATAAATAAAGTGAGGCAAATGAGTACTTGAACACCCTGTGATTTTGAAAGTTCTCCTGGTTAGAAATAATGGAGGGGTCTGAATTTTTCATCATCTTTCAGGTGCATATCCACCATGAAAGACATCATCTAAACAAAAACATCTGACTAAAGAGCTGTCCAAAGTCACCAGAGACTAAACTGTAGACCTCTTAAAGGCTGGAAAAGGATACGGGGCAATTGCCAAGCAGCTTAGTGAAAAAAGATCTGCTGTTGGAGCAATTATTAGAAAATGGAAGAAGGTAAACATGGCTGTTAATCTCCCTTAGACTAGGGCTCCATGAAAGATCTCACCTCATGGGGTCTTAATGATCCTAAGAAAAGTGAGAACTCAGCCCAGAACTGCATGGGAGGAGCTAGTCAATGACTTAAAAGGGCAGGGACCACCTTTTTCAAAAGTGTTATGGTTTGAAATCATGCATTACATGGAAGGTTACCCTGCTTAAACCAGAACATGTCCAAGCCCACCTTAAGTTTGCCAATGACTATTTGGATGATCCAGATGAGTCATGGGACAAAGTCATGTGATTAGATGAGACCAAAGTAGACGTTTTTGGTCTGAATTCCACTCGCCATGTTTGGAGGACGAAGAATGATGAGTACCATTGCTGTGAAGTATGGGGGTGGTAGCATCATGGTATGGGGATGTTTTTCTGCACAGCGGACAGGATGACTACACTGTTTAAAAAAAAGGATGACCGGGGCCATGTATTGTGAGATTTTGGGGAACCTTCCCTCAGTAAACTCATTGAAGATGGGTCGTGGTTGGGTCTTCAAACATGACAATGACCCGAAGCACACAGCCAGCATTACCAAGGAGTGGTTTGGAGTGACAAGCCACCAAGGATTGGTTCAGGAGTGGTCTAGCCTGTATCCAGACCTAAACACAAAAGAAAATCTTTGGAGGGAGCTCAAACTGTGTTGCTCGGCGACAGCCCAGAAACCTGACTGATCTAGAGAAGATCTGTTTGGAGGAGTTGGCCAAAATCCCTCCTGCAGTTTGTACAAACCTGGTGAAAAACTACAGGAAACGTTTGATCTGTGTAATCACAAACAAAGACTCCTGTTCCAAATATTAACATTGATTTACTCAGGTTTTCAAATACGTATCTGCAGCAGTAGAATATCTATACATTATTTAAAGAAGAAAAATTAAAAATGTGATTTCCAGATTCTTTTGTACGTCTCCCACAGTGGATATGCACCTAAGATGAAAATCTAAAACCCCTCCATGATTTTTAAGTGGGAGAACTTGCAAAATCACAGGGTATTCAAATACTTATTTGCCTCACTGAAAACATAGATACAATGTTTTCATTTGAAAAACTGATGCGTTTTTGGGTTAATACGTTTCAAACTTGTGACTAAAGTCAATCTGAGGGAACTTCAGATTCTTAATTCTAAAACAGATTTAATAAATGAAAAAAGTTTGGATTGAATTCTTCTCTGAAAAACTCTAAATTCACCACAAGACTGAGATCATATACTGTACATAAATGTCATAATAAACTGAGTCATCAAAACAGCACAAAAGATTGAGGACATGCACTGTTTTACTATTTTGAGATAACAAAAAAAAAGAAAAAACATTAATTAACATCTATGGTTGAGATTTCAAAGTCAAGCCACTCCTTAAAATGACAGATTTGGTTAAACAAGAGAGAGAAAAATGCAAATATTAGTACATACAAAACATCATAGAAATGATGAACAGACTTTGCAGGAGTTGTGCCCATAGGGAAGGCATCTGATCTGTCAAACTTTCCAGGAAACCCCATAAGTCATTCTATTCATGCAAAAAGCATGTTATCCAGATGAAACAAAGAACAGGATAATGCCAAACGCCGGTTCTATGCTTCAATCCAAAGCTTGGTTTCACTTAAAATTTCCTTTTCAACTTCTTTCAACAATGTCGACATATGGAGATTCCCTTACAGTGCGTGTGTGTGTGTGCACGCGCAGAGAATGCACTGTCTATGATCCGTGTAACAGGCTGATTAGGATTTTATGAGGTCGTAGGTCAACGGGAGCGAGAAAGGATGACCTTCTCACCTCGGTGTGGAGCTGAGGAAAGCCCTGTCGAACCCCAAACTCTCCCTTCTACGGTTCTTTCTAGTGAATTTATGCTGCGTGCCCTCCCTGCCCCCCACTTTGCTTTCTTTGGAGAGGCCTGCAGTCGAGGGGGAGGAGGTTCTTCCAACGTCTGCTTTCACAAATTCTCACTTACTTTACCACTTAATCATGCTCAGCTGGAGTCAAATTCTTTCCATTTACGAAACCACTCTTCAGGTCTAGGAAATGCTCCGATTAAGTCATGGGATCTGGGCCAGCACAAATTTAGTCTCGAACACAATGAGGTCATGATATTTTAAAACCTTTTCTCCCATTTTTTTGGTGTGAGTTTTAATCGACTAAATGTAAAGCAACAATGACATTTAAATATTTAAAAGGTGATCAAAATGTTTACATTTGGTGCCACCTGTTTTTTGGTAGAATTTTGGATGTGTTTTGAATCAGTTGTGATTGAAAACAGTAACTCTGTGTTAAGATAACTTTAAGTTTAGATCCTAGTTGCCGACATCTCCACACATGAGTGGGTGAATACAAACTAAGTATAGCTGCCACGATTAGTCAATTAGTCATAACTACGTTGACTATTAAAATCGTCAACAACAAATTTTAATAGTTGACGCGTGAGTTTTTTTTTTCTTTCTTGATTTTATCTCAAATCAAGGGTGCGCGCTTTCTAATGCCGCTTCTGCCATTGCCTTTAACACAAATGCTCAGTAGTGCTAATTCTGGTCAGTAGTGATGTCGCAGGAAGTTAAAGGAAGACTCAGGTACCATAACAACGTGGCAATGGAACTTGATAGTGTGGGAAACAAAGAAAAAAGAAAAGAAAAAAAGTGTCCAATGCAATATTTGCAAGGCAGAGCTTGTGTTCAATGGTAGCACTATGGCATTGCATGAGCATCTGAAAAAGAAGCATGTTGTGACTGAGAATGATAACACTGAAGACGGATCATCGTCTAGGTAAGCCAAGATAATTGCAAACAAAGAGCAAACGTATTACTACTTACTCATGTCATCACATTAGTGATGACGATTTATTTTAGGGGTGTAACGGATGATCCGAAATCGTGTGGATCACTAGTCACGGTTCGGCATACACGTACCGTGGAACCCTCTGCACACCTCTGCGCGCACACCTCGCACGCATCAATTAAATCACTTGTCCATTCACACTGAAAGCCATTTGCGCTTCATCAAAAGTTTTCCTCGACCTCATCACAGAGGACGCCGATGATGACAGACCAGGTTTATTTATTTTGAAGAGCTCTACAAAAGCCTCTGTGACAGTCTTCGTGTGTGGGTTCATGAAATCATCCAGAGACTCTCCCAGAGAAGAGCAGCAGCTGTCCCAGCAGGAATGCTCTGTTTATTACCAGTGGGAGGGGCTTTTATTGCAGCAGGGGGCACAGTGAAAGAATAAAAGTAGTACATTTTAACATCTAACATTTTTTATGTGTTTATATGCTTTGAAATACTTTATATATAGTTTATTTTTATTAATAGTTTTTTTTCTTATTAATGTAGGGTTTTATTTGTTTTTCCTGTTAATTCAGATTGCCAACCTCATTTGATTTAATTCTTGTTTTAATGCCAGAAACAAATGAAATAAACTGCATTATTCATTAAAGATTTAAGAAAACTATGATCTTAATCGACTTTATTTTTAGTTAGCATATAGCTCAAAAACTTCAAGTTTAAAGATAATGATGGTCAAGATGTGTGTTTTACATCCAGTTTAGGCATGGCCCGATCAGTCGACTAATCAAAAAAAATAACCGGTGATTAATCGACAATTAAAATAATCGTTTGTGGCAGCCCTAAATTGGGTATTGTGTTTCTTTGTTTATCACAAGAATTACAATCTAAAAATAAGATAAGTGAAATCCACAAATTAGGATAACACATGTTTTAAGGTGTAAAACTCCTCACTACACACTTTTTACACTTTTCTCAAACAGGCACAAACATTTCCATACTTCTCTCTCTTGTTTAAACCATAAATTCAAACCTTCATAGAAATTTAGTCCACTATTGTAGAATGAAAACAAAGATCTGATCGCATTTGAAGATTTATGTAGACTTGGCAAACTGACACATCCTATACAGCAGAAACGACACCAATCTCTGTGATTGATTGACAATAGTCTACAGCCAATCAGGACACAGAACACAGTGCGCTGCTTATAAAAACATGTAAAGTCCAGTTGAATAAAAAACGGAGAAACAGTGAGACCACAAAAGATGAACTGAAAAACAGCAGAAAAAAACTGTATTTCTGGCCTGCTTCCTCACAACTCTCAAAAACGTTTGTCCCCCACCAAGTTAGATCTTGCATTGAGCTCCAAATGCAGGGAGGTTCTTAGTGATTTTGTATTTTTACCATTTTCTAATAACTGCTCCAACAGTTGATCTCTTCTCTCCAAGCCACTTGCTAAATGTAGATTGGTCCATTCCAGTTTTGCTGAGATGAGAAATCTTGTTCCTAGTGTCCTTTGACAGCTCTTTGATCTTGGAGGAAAGGTTGCAGTCTGACTGTTTAAGGGTGTGGACTAAGGGTGCAACAAGTCATTGTTGAACCGTTAGTCGTACAGATAGGGTAGCCATGTTTCAGAGCACACGTGTTTCGAAACACTCATGCAAAATTGCACTGAAAAAAATCAGCAACAAGACTGCGAAAGATGAATCACGATATAGTCTGGGAGCACGATACTTCTGAAAAATTAATTATGGGAGCATGGTTTTTCTGAAAAAATGAATTAATACCAATCTCTGTGACATTACGAGTACATCTTTAAGCCAAAGTTCAAATGTAGACAACATCAAAAAGTGGAAGTACTGTAGATGGGTTGTGAAGTTCATGTAAACAAAAAGAAGATCATTTTTATAGCTCAATGTTTGATAGTTACCAGGGAAAAAAATAGTTGATAAAAAGGAACAAAACAGCTAACTAAAATTTTAATCGATAATGAACTTTCAAATGAGTTCATATCAACTTTAGATTTTTTTAAATACTGACCAAAACACTGAAAAACACTTCCAGTGATTTTTAACATTTCTATCTAAAAGTAAATTCACAAATTTCTCTTAGCACCACTATTCCACCCCCACCCGTTATATAAACCTTGAGTTTGTGCAATGTGGGTCTTTTTAGAGCCATTGGACTGACATCTTTGCATTGGGAGTGATCTGAAAGTTGTCAATAAAGGTTCTTTTTTTATAGATTTCAAATTTATTTTTTTAAATCAATTTTAAGTTTAAAAGTTTAAAGTTATTCTAAGTGAAGATAACCTGAGAGTTTGATCAGAAAGGGTTTATTATTATTTACATCTTTATTTATTTTTTTATTATTTTTCGTTTTTCATTTTTTTTTAGATTAGAAAAACGAATAAAAAACTGTTTGACTATGACTCAACGTAAAGCTTAAGGTAGAATCTAGAACAAGTGAAGGGATTTTTAAATTACATTTAAACAATATTAGTTCAAATAACTCCAGGTTTATGCGAGGAGTGAGGACCCTGACCTCTTCTGAAAAAAGTTTGTTACAAGTCAAAGTGTGTTCCAGCCCTGGTGAGTTTTAACAGAGAATTCCAGGGCTTAATTTTTCTCAATTAGTGGGAAGTTTGTCAATTTTTTTGCAAATAAACACCTGGTGCTGCATTTGCACAAAAGCTGTCGTTGGGGATCAACTTCTCCAATGGCAAGCTTGAGTCCATATCTGGGTCATCTCATTGGACAACACATACCTCATTTGTGTTGCTAAGAGGAATCGCTCCAAGACCCCTGTGACGGATGAAGCTGTTGCTTGGCAACATTAGCTGGTTGAAGACTCCATCAGGGAGTTGTTTCCTGCTTTCGAGGATGGAGATGAGTCACAGGTGACAGGAGAGTGTGTTCTTGTGTGCTTGCATTTGTAGACATGTTTTTTCTCCTATTATTGAAGACATTTCTCAATGAAATAAAACAAATCCAGTTGACTGTTTTTTTTAACTACTTAAATAGAATCAACCATGTTTAATCGGGATGTGAGTGGTTGTGTGTATTTTATAATTTTGTGTTTTTTTTCCTTTTAGTGTGTGAATTGTGTGTTTCATAACTTATTGTTAAGGTAAAAAGCTTGTTTTTAAAGATGTTTTGATTCTTCAGGGCTGCATAGTGGTGCAGTGGTTAGCGCTCTTGCCTCACAGCAAGAAGGCCCCTGATTCAAGTCCTGGCTGGGAGACTTGAAACAACATCACCAGTGGGGGACCTTTCTGTGTGGAGTTTGTTTGTTCTCCCCGTGGATGCGTGAGTTTTTTTCGGGGACTTCAACTGTCCAAAACATGCCTCATAGGTTAATTGGTCAGCCTAAATTGTCCCTAGGTGTAGATGGGTGTGTGATTGTAGCCCTGTGACAGACTGGCGACCTGTCCAGAGGTGTCTCCTGCCTTTGCCCATGAGTAGCTGGATTAGGCTCCGGCAGCCCCGTGACCCCGAAAGGGACAAAATGGGTTTAGAAAATGAATGGATGTTTTGATCCTGTAAAGCATTTTGTGTTACTTTAGTTTTAAAGGTGCTTTATAAATAGTTTGCTTTGATTTGATGACAATTTGCAGAGGCATATTGCAATTATGTTGTTTTTAAACCCTGTTAACTATAGGTAATGCTTGCACTGAAATGGTTTTTCTAATTCATTTTCAATATTTGTTATTTTTCCTTTAAGACAGGAATTTCCTATTTTTATTTTATTTTTTAACTGAATTTGTAGTCTCTCTCAAAGTAAATCAGTTTTTTCAAATGTTTCTGTCTGATCAGATCTCAATCTTTTAGTGTTTTAGTCTTTCAGCTGGATTTGAAACTTCAACATTTCTGCCTGTAAAAAACTGATAAAACAAGTTAAAGATATTTGCTAGACTTGTTTTAGTTTGTTTTAAGAGAAAAATAATCCTCATATTTTCTGTTTGAGTTTTCAGATTAATGGCCCGATCGTAGAATTGGTTGAAGTGGCAAAGATGTAGTTGGTATGTTTCAAACCAAATGAACAACAAAAGTGTTCAGAAAATGAATTAAGATGGACCAATGTTCTCCAACAGGATGGTGATTTCAAGCCTCTGAACGGCTCAAGGCACCTTTTGTCCTTTCGTCAAACGCTTGAGGATGTGAGTAGATACTTCATTCAAATAGAATGAATAGGCTAAAAGAGGGAAAGTAGTCGTGAGGCTGTGAGTTACAACTTTGAACTTTGCCAAACCCCGTGTCCCGGCCAGTGTTTTCTCTCTCAGTAACGCCCCCTTGACCTCTGAAACCTCAACCTGTGACCCAACCAGTTAGCCATCTCCTAAACCCCACTCCTGCAGGAGCATGACTGACCCTGACCCGGGGATGAACCCAGCATTGTTCAGCAAATGCACACAACCGCATCAAAAGACTCTATTGCAGCTATAGGACAACTTATCAAGCAACAAGGGCTTCCCAGGGAGCTCTCATGAGGTCTCATCGGGAAAAGACACAATTTTGACAAGTAGAGTGAAGAGAAAATTCACTCAGTTTTGATTCTTTCTAATCATGTACAGAAGTGAACTTTACTTAAATAATAAACAGTTTTTTAATCTAGAAACGCAATCTAGCCCAAAGTTTTCCAAAATGCACAAGTGAATAGGTGTATTGCAGAATAGTTTAATGTCTTTAAAATCTGTTACAACCCTGAATCTGTTCAAATCAAATTATGTTAAGTCAATGTTTTACACCTTACACATTTTACTAAATATTGAATTATGTGGAAATTAAGATATTTGAAATTGGGTCATAAGTGTCTGTTAAAATCATGAAAATCTAGATTTAACTTTACAGTCATTCTGGTGATCTCCTTTGGTTTATCACGGGCTCTATGACAAGACAAAATTCTCATTAACTAAAATGTGCCTTGAAAAGAAAAAAAAACACAGACTTTTGGCCAAAATGAAGCTGCAGAAAAATCTTTTTTTGCTACTGAAAAGAAGTGGAGAGTTTTGTTTAGCTGAGACGATCAATCGTGAAAACTTCACCTGATGTGACATGTTTTAACCATTACAGCCTGTGGCAACACAGCATGTCGAGTTTTGTTTTGTTTTTCAAGTGGTTTTAAAGTTCACAAGGAAAGATAAAGGAACGGCAGTAAAACCTTAAAAAAGCTAGAGGAGTTTGAAGTTTTTGACAAACTTGTTTAATTCTGCATCAAATAAACATAGAAACATGATCTTTTTCCAACTTTAGACATGCACAGGAAGAAAACAGTTTAAAGGACTCACGGGCCAGTTCACATAGCAGCTCTGCAAATTAAACTCTTCCTCCCTGGGTCTCTTCCTCTCTGTCATTTTCTCCGTCTAACCTCCTCTTCTTCCTCCTACTTGTGTGTCTCTGTGTCTCCTCAGCAGCGCTCAAACCTAAGCCTTCCCTGCTCTCTCTGCTGATTGGCCAGCACTGAAGTGTGTGATTTGCTGGCTCCCTCACCTAGCAGATGTTTACGTGAACAACACACACACATGCATTAGAAAGGACTGGGCGTGGAGCTGTGTTTGGAAGCCCCAAGGCTCCACACACAAACTGAAGTTAGTGTTTGTGTGTGTGCGTGTGTGTGCGTGTGTGCGCACACACACTAGAGTCAAAGGTTAGGTAAGCCTCAAAATTGATGAGGCAGTTGGATGTGTAGTGGACAAGACTTGACGTGCACGCACACATGCAAGTGATCAATGTGACACGCAGTAACACAGCAACAGATTAGACTTACGAGAAAGTTGAGCTGACTTCATGTTTGGAGTCAAAGGGACAGCGCTTTATTTTCTTTTGGAAACAATCTTTCATGCTGCGATAGGTTATCTGTTTGGCCACTAGGTGGCAGTAAAAAGCCAAAACCAACATTTTCTAGAAAAATGTCCTGACAAAGCTGTCACGCTGTATAAAAGGCTAGCAAACACAAATGGTGCCAATTCATCTAGTACAATATGCATCTTTTCAACCTGCAAATAGGAAGAGCTAAGAAAAACGTAAAAGATAACAAAAATAAAAGAATTTAAATCTTGCCACTATTAAAATCCCAGTTCGATCATCTTTTGATCTGGTTCAGTGTTCTCAGTGATCATTAATTATGATTACACTGTTTTTAGCCAAAATCAAAAACCTGTGTCACTTTTGTGGACAAAGTTTCTGTAGAGAGGCAGAAGTTCATTATAAATTCACCTCTGAGTTAAGTGGTTATGAAGCGGGTATTATTAACCTGATCAATTTTGTTGCCTATTTCATTGTTGGTGTTTTTATTATATATATGTTTTTTACATTTTTTATGTATTTCACTTTTTTTGTCGTTCTAAAAAACCCTTATACAAACATCACCTCCATTCAAAACCTAAAAGAAAACACAAATGTGTTAATAATATATTAAAAAATAAATTAGTTTTAACCTTAAATACAAACGTGTTTACACAAAAGCACACCCTGCATGTACAAAAACTACCCATAAAATCCATCCAACACAAGAGGCTCTCGGTTTACTCAGCTGCTGGATCAGACAGAAAAACAACATAAACAAAAAAGATGCCACATTTAGTGAACTTTAACAAATAAAGCACTTGCTTTGCAAGCTTATGTACCTGTTTAACACAGTCTTTAAGCTTAGCAAAATACCACTAGGGTTACTTTCAAGAAAAACCAAACTGAAAGTTTTTTGAAACATAATCAAGAAACACCATGAAAAGTGTCTGTATTTAGTACTTAGAAGAAGCTTTAAACATATTATGAATTATTTTGAAAGAAGAGACCGACAGGGGATGTATGTGTAAGAACTAGGCATGTCCTGATCCAATCATGTGATTCATTCGGCGTTCATCTGGCGTTGTGAACATGCTGGGGCAAAAAAAAAACCTGATCAGGACATCCCAGAATGCTTTTACTTCACAACTAAAGCAGAATTTTTAGACTTTTTGCTTTAAAAAAAAATCACCCCATTACTTGAAAAATTATGAACATTTATATAAAATGTTCATCCAAAAATAAATAAATAAATAAAACTGCCACAATAAAGCTAAATTGAACTTTTTTATCTTTAAACTTCAGTAAACTAGTTTGAATGAATTTGATATAACAGAAGAGGCCTGCTATGCACAACCACATGTAAACTCAATGACTATCAGGGGGAATTGCTGGGCCCACCTGGACCCCTGTATAATCATTTTCTTGGGGCTCTGCAATGCAAATGAGAAATTAAAGCAGTATTATCAGCAGCTGAATACATAACAAAGCTAAAGTTGGATCCTGAAAGTAATGCATTTCCACTCCTCTCTGGAGAGAATCAGAGAAAAACAAAAATTCAAGCTTAACACTTGAGTTTTGACTTGCAAAAATGGACTCTAATAAAAAAAAAAAAACAGACAATAATCAAATCAGAATACAAAAACTACAGAAGCCTATAAAATAGATACAAATTATCTTTTTTGCAAAGAAAACTATTCAGACCTATGAAGTAGACGTCACCTTTGAAATGAGGTCAAGTTCAATTCGTCTTGACTTGCCATGATTTGATAAATCAATTTTTTTATGTGAAAGACTTTCAGTTTTCACTCTGTTTAAAACATTTACACTTTCTGTGCTTCAAAACTTTGAGAAAATCTGCTAGCTTCTTTCTCATCACAAGAAAAGCAGTCATCACCTCACACTTCAGTAGAGGTGCTAAGCCAGACAGTAAGAACATCATCTGACAGGAAACCTACCACTCTCTACTGTTCCGTTTCTCTCTCATTCTGCCACATGTTTATGTGACTTCTCAGAGTCAAGATCATTTGTATCAGCTTGACTAACTTAACTTTAAAGAGATTATCTGATGTTTTTGTTTGGAGGGGAATGTTTGCCTTTGAGCAGATCTGCTTTGGTTTGAACTTCTAAAACTTGTTTGAAGCTGCGATCGCTATCAAGTACAGAAGCCTGAGCTCTTCGTTCACTCAGCTCTTCCGACTCTCCCACACTTTTCTCATCACTTCACTCTTCTCTGTGACCATTTGTTGGAACAACTTCTCTTCCATTAATCTTGACCATTCTGTCTGTTAATTATTTATCATTTTTTCTGAAAGTTGTCTTAAAGACACACATTGTTGTGTACATAAGGTAAATGGCGTATACTTATAGAACGCTTCACTACCTTCATAGAAGGCACAAAGCGCTCTAGTCACAGTCCCATGTACACACATACACACACATATTCACACATTGATGACAGCTCTGCTGACAAACATTGGCATCAACCTACAACTACCTGGAGTGTTGTAGGATTCAGTGTCTTGCCCAAGGACACATTGACATACTGGTGGGCCGGGCAGGAACCAAACCTGCAATCTTTTTACTAAACTTCTGTGCATTAAGATAGACAACATAGTTTGACACGACCATCATAAGCTTGGTAACTATTAAGGTAACTATTTCAGTGGATCTCAACCAGGGCTACACAACACAAAGAAGACTTACCATGTGCAGTATTAGTGATCAATATTGCAATGGCAATGTAACTTGCAATACATGAACAAATACCCCCCCAAAAAACCCCAGATATAATACATTGTTTCCATTTCATGGCAACAGGTTTAAGTTGAAGCCAATTTAATGTGCAGTAAATTACACTCCAAATGACACAACAACATAGAAGGCTAGCATCTAGCATTCAATCAAGGCCAACAGCATGAAGTTGTCTGTCCGACAGGACAAATTAGTAGAGGGATCTATTTGATACAAGTCCACTCTGATCATCTTATGATCTACTTTCAAAGTGTTCTCAGGGGTCTTTCAACAACGATGATGCCATTTTAGCCAAAATGAAAAATCTGTGTCATTTGTTAGAACACAGTTTCTGCAGAGCACCAGGAATTCATCAGAAATTCACCTCTGAGTCGTGGATGGTACTCCTGGTGGGGAGTAAGCCTGCTCTCCTTTTTCATTATTCCTATGGTTACTCGTTCTCCCACTACCTTACAGCTCCTCACAACCCTAACCTAACATTAATGGTGCAAGAAAAATGAGGGAGACCTAGTTGCAGACAAGATGATGCCCACATACATCATTAAACACATCATTAGACGGAAGCGGAAATTTTGCAACTTTTGCCGGAAGCAGAATTTGCGTATTTATACTAAAAGATTCCTAACCCTAACCCAGTTCTGGTCTTTTTCTAGGGGAAGAGCATGAATTCTGGTCAAACTTTGGTTGAAGACTTCCAGTTAATGATGCTCTGGCACCATGTTGGCGCCATGACTGCGACCAGGTCCTCTTGACCAAGATGGCGAGTGTAAGACTGAGCGGCACTTCTTCTTCTGAGTAGACATCAGTAGCAAGTTTTGATACACGCCAACATTGCCTTCTAATGGTTCTTAGTGGGAAAATAACAAACATATGAGCCTATCTATTTTCAAAAACTCACATAAAACATAGCACCAGAGAATAGGTCGCACCCCCGGCCAAACTATGCAAAAACCGTGACTTATACTCAGAACAATATGGTGCTTTACTGGAGTTTCAACATAAACATATCCAACAATATATAAATTGAAAGAAAGCATTGATTTCTCCAACTACCCAAACGGTTGGACACAACAGACAAAAATTAGATGGAATAAAACATTTAAAAAAATCTTAACATCTAGATTTCACTAAATATAAGGCAGCTTATAAAGACAGTTATTATTACTTTAGTTTTTTATTTTCATTTTAAGCCAGTTTTTAGACTGTTATGTCCGAATTTCCTCACTACTCTCTAACTCTGAAAAACGTTTGACCTACCCTGCCCTGAATTTCAAAAGCAATTTAGACACCATCCTCACTACTTTCTTATGATGTCACCCATTTTCCAAAGAAAAAAACTTTACTTGAATCAACTGTGTTCCAATAATGAAAAGTAGGGCTATCGTTAAAAAAATTATTTAAATATTTTTTTTATGAATGACAAATTGTTCAATGCATTGCGGTCTTTATTCACCAATCTGGAGCACATTGATGCACGCCTGTTTTTTGCAGAGACTTCTGGGAAATTTTCAGGGCACTGGATTTGGTAGATTTGGACACCCTAATGATATGGAGAATGTCCTATATAGTGCTCTAAGTGGCGAGTACTGAAGGAATTTGGACATAACTTGGTCGTTGGAAGAACAGGAAACGACAGGAAAGCTATGAAGAAGTGTAAAAAAAAATCAAATAAATCTCAAAAGTTTTTCCTATTTTATTCAAACAAAAAACAGTAAACAATTAGGCACATGTCCTTTGTCGATTCAAGGTAAAACAAACATTTTAGTAAACCAATAATGTCTAACATGAGGTTTGGTCTCATGCTATTCAGGGACTTCCCCTGTGATTACTAAACGTGAAACGAACCATAGCTTATTTATTCTAATATTTGGTTGCTTTAAGTAGTAACTTTCTCTACCAATTAAACAAATAAAAGAATTCTCATTTTACAATGTTATCGTAAAAGATTTCCCTAATGTAACTAGTTAAGTCATCCTTTTAAGAGCATTTTTACTCTGATAAAACTCCAAAAAGACTGATGTGAAGTTGCTTGTCTCCCACCTCCATCTTCCAGCGGCTTAGCCATTCTTCCTTCTGCCTCCTGCTAATGTAATATGGATCTCCAGCCTGGAAGGTCACTCTGGGGACCGGCCTCCTCCGCAGCCTCCCAGTCTCCCCCTGCACAGAAAGGTGCACTCATTACAGTGGCAAGCTCTATGTTCTTGTATATGACTGTCACAGAGCGGTTTCGTCTCACCTCCCTGGGAGAGTCGCAGTTTCTGTCATCGGGCTCCTCTGCAGGAGACAAAAAGGAAATTGGTCAGAGAGGGAAAGTCATCATTTGGCTCATATTTGAAGTTAAAATGCACTCCAACGCAATCAAACTGCAACAATCTATTTCAAAATGCTAGACTGAGAAGGAAACACAATTTTTTCCCCAGTATTTAGAACAATTCTGGATGAAAACTGTCCTTGTACTCCGTCTGTACCTTTATTCTTTTCAGTTTGCTCTAGTCTCCGGCGCCCACGCCTCTTTCGAGGGGATGGCTCAGGCTCAGGCTCCTCAGGGGAGTTGGGGGGGCGTTTGCACAGGGGTCAGAGGTGGACATCTCCTGGGAAACAGACAGAAAGTCTAAGCCTGAGGAAACTACAACTTCAAACACTTGAAAACGTGTGCAGGCCAGAGCAAATCTACAGGTTCTGCACACGTTCCTGTTCTACAGTGCAGGTATGTCCATTTTTGTTCAAATCACCCCCAGCTCTCCCCAGCACGGAAACACACACTTATAGGAGTGGGGAGGGGGCCATGAGGCTCTTAGGAGCAGCAATGATTTACAAGAGCATGTGTAGGAACACATGTTCATTGATGCTCTCTGCTTATAACAAAGAAATTGAGTTATCTGACAAAAACGGAGGAAAATAAACTTACTTTACGCTCTAAGCCCAGTCTTTAATAGGTTAACAAAGGGCGTAAAGGCTACAGTGTGGCTAGCTTGTGCTAACGAGCCTAGAATACTATAATGAGCTGCCTGTAAAAGGCAGAGAAAAGGTGACTAAAAGGGCCTGGGGACAGACTGCAGTCAACAGCACACATTGGACTCTAACAAGAACAAAAATCAGACGCTTACGTGCATTTGTTAGTGCTTTTTTTCTATCAAAACCCCTCCAACATTATAGATTTTTCTGTTTTCATTTTATGGAAGATTAGCTTGATAGCATGATTAACATATGAAGGCCCACATTTTTTTATTGCTGTGATCAAATCTTCACATTTTCTTTTTTTTTAATGACATGAAACAAACACAAATGTAAAACAGGAAACAAATACACCAAAAACACATTTTCAAAATTAGCATTTGAAATAAAAACATAATTTTAAAGAAATTGGTCAAATTTAAGCAGCTGTGTTATGTGGTAGAAGCTTGCTATGTAAAACTTCACATACAAGTTGTTTTTTTTTTTACATTTTACAATAAATAAGCTTTAATAAAAAAAGGCACACGGAAAAAGCAATTTTAGGAACAAATGGGTGCACATGGCTTTAACATGTCAGGACTCAAAGCTGCATTAAGCAATTTTAGACAGGACTCCTACATCTAACCTGGAAGCAAACAACTGACTACTTACACATTCAGCAGAAACAGAGGAACCTGGACTTGAAGTCATCTTTTTGGCCGCATGTTGAAATGATTGGTTTGGTCCACATACTCCTCAGAGAAATATCTGGACGTCTTATGAACTCGGCGTTCGTCACTTCGCCTCTCCGCCACCAACCAGGAAGTGTTCAGACCAGCCCGAGTGAGCTGCTTGAACACTTCCTGTGTGAAAGCAGGTGCTCTGGTTTCGTTAGAGCCAAAATTACAAGCAAAACTGTGCAGAAGGTTTAAACCCCAAATGGTGTGTCTGCAGGGCAGTCATTGGACGCAGCGAAACTGCCACAGGATATTGCTTAATGCAGCTTTTTGAGGAGCTACATGTGGCCCAAACATTCATGAATTAAAACCAGCAACCGTTAGTGGAACAGACTCCAGCATTCACAAGCATCTTTCACTCCTTGGTGGTTTGCTCTTCCTGGTCTTGAGAATCCACAGCTACATTTGAAGAGAACAGTACCTGAATTTACCTCAAAAGACCCCAACCTGAGGTGTGGGTACATAACACTAACCCAACTGCAAGCAGCCTTAATGATACCCAAGAGGCGCCTGGGCAGCAAACAGGATGTTACAGACAATAAAACAATGAAGCTCCTGGTCTTGCTGCATTTTTCATGCCAAACAGGGTGCTTAAATTACAAAGTAAAAGACTTGTTTTACTAATTTGCACCAATATCTAATTCTTTAGTATTATCAGTTGATTTTTTCACAAATAAATAAAATGTAGACACTTTTTTCATCTAAATCTTTTGGCTTTTGGTGAAACAATTGTAAAGATGTCCTATCATTTATTTTAAAATACATAACCTTCATATACCCTAAAATAAACTGAAGTGTTATGATCAAGTTTTGTTTCTTCTCCTGGTTTTCAGAAACTTCTGGTGTCCAGAGCAACATTGTCTAGAATACAGTTCCTGTCATCAATTATCTAATATGCTAAGAACAGCTAATGCTTCTATTGCGGCTGAAGTGTAGAGGTCTAAGACAACAAAGTTGAGAGTTAACGTAGTCACAGTTATGTTTGTTTTAGTGACATTGGTCTGCTCTTTCACCTGTTTCAAACAAAGTTGAGAGGAACAGACTATGTGAATATGCTAATGTGGCTAAGGCTTCTAATGTGGTTAATATGTAGCATGTTACAGACAAGTTTTAGAGTTACTGTGAACACAGTAAAGTCTGACTGACAGACTCATCTCTGACTCTTTTGTCTCGCTTAATGTGCCTTATATTTCAGTGTGCCTTATATATCACGCAAGTTGAATAACAGACCATTTATTGATGGTGCGCCCTATAATCTGGTGCGACCTTTAGTGCGAAAGTACGACAATCTTTTCCCACAAAACCATAACTATAACATTTTCTTAAAAATTTAACCTGCATCTACTCTGGAGCACGTAGCTGATTTTTTTTAACCTTTGAGTGTAACAGATTGTGATCTGCAAACATGACTGTTTGAATTTTTATACCCATGATGGACGATGAATTGAGAAACAAAAAAGATAAAACAGGAAAATCAATGTGGTGTGATCTGCGTGACAATTGCTCATCATGAATACATAAAGCAGGAGTGCAGACAAAAAGAAAGAAAATGTTTATTTTCCTTCCAAACTACATGGAACCAAATGTCCCATTGAACAACCCTCTTAAAGTTTTTCCTGCACTTTGACACCCCCACTTACAAACTTCAGATTAAAACTAATTCACCTTCCACCAGTTTACAATTCCCTTATTTTACAATTAAAATTGATCAATAGTTATAAATGACTTTCTCTAGAGAATAGCACAAACTACTGAGGTTCTCAAAACCATGAATGTCCAAGAGCCCACAGTTAAAGACTTTAATAGCTTACAGGTTTTCCACTGGCAGCTGCCCTGAATAGCAGCAGTCAAGCATAAGATGGTACAAGGGAGCTCCAGGATTGCAGAATTCACTGCAGAATTGCCAAGAAACGGTTTAATCTCTACCAATGGATGAAAAATCCAAAGTGACACTAATAGAAAGCAATTTTAAAAATTAATTCAGACAAAAGCTAATACTCTTTGTAATCCCTGTTGTGAGTTCGGTATGTTTCAGAGTAAATGTAATGAGTGAGCTGAGGTGCTTGGATCCATATGCAAACGTTTTAATAGAGTAGAGCAGGAACAAGACACAAACGAAGTCAGAGTCCAGGCGAAGGTCAAAAACATAATGACGAGGCAGGACAAACAATAAACATGCAAATAGTCAGAGAACCAGGAAATCAAACTAGCAAAAACTGCACAAGGCAAAACAAGACTTCGCATCGAAGAGCAGGCTGGAGCTGGTATTTATGCCAGCAGTTAATGACATCAATGGGAATAGCTGAACAGGAAAGAAACTGTGACAATGGCAGATGGGAGTTGTAGTAAGGAGCTGAGGCGCTCAATACTCTGGTGAGGACTCCCTCTGGTGGCTGAAAACATGCACCCTATTGACTTGTTCTTGACAGAAACCTTAAGAAGTCTTCTTTCAAAATGTAGCTAAATTTATTTTGAATTAAGGATGTAAAGCTTCAAATATCTAAATATATATCACAATAAATCTTTTTGTAAAACTTAACGTAAAAACATTTTATAATCAAGCAGATTTGGAGATTAATTTGTATAAAATATAAATTGGGATTAATATAATTTAATTTAGTTTAAAACTGAATCGATCATGACTGTGAATTTGAAACAATTCAGGAGGTTGACAGTGTTTATTATTCAAAGAAAGCATTTTTCATTTCTGTTCAAATACATTAGTGCTTTGACCATGTCAACACCTGTTATTCATTTACTCTTTGTACCACGCAGACCAATTTAATGTGTTTTCATAGAAAACAGAAACATTTGGCCCCAAACCTGAAACTTTTAAGTATTTTTTATGGTAATTCTTTCATACAATCATAAAGCTAAGAGTGATATAGCAAAATTATTCCCCAATTAATAAGTACTTGGTTAATAGATTATTTAAAATTAAAATGAATTAGGTTTTTTTTTCCATCTGCCTCTCTGCAAAAAAACAAGAGTTTTTCTCTGATCTTCTCTCACAGGCTGCTGCACAACATAGAGCAGTTGTCTATTTATCTACTGGCCAAGTGTTGATCATTTTTGTCAAACAGTACAACCACAAGTACTCTACAGGTTCTGCACGATCTTTTTCACCTAGCAAAAAACAGAGAAAAGGACTCTGGCAGAAAGAAAAAGTTTGAATCTATTATCTATTTTGCATCTAAATTTAATCTTAATTGAGAAATACTTTTATTTTGACGTGATTCAAGAGTTCAAAGATTCGTCTTGTTAAACCTACTTTATAAATATCTGTTTTTTAGAGCAGATTGTAAAGCAGAATGTCATGTCTGGGTTTGTTTGCCAAACTGAGTTCCTGAGTTGTCTGAAACAGTTTTTGTTTGCTGTAAACATGAGAAAAAAGAAACATTTAAAGCCATCTTTGTAAACGTGTTCCCAGTGGTCTTTTATTTATGATTAAATTGTTTTTAGAAACAAAACCAAAATCCCGGATCATTTTCTAGGCCATATTCCTGAATATCTAGTCGCTCTGAATTGTGAGTGGTACCCTTGGCGCAGAGCAACCCCACCCCTTATCGCCTCCCATTATTGGGAGCTCTCTGTTTACGTGTTCTCCCTCTAACTTACAGCCTCTCACAACACCAACCTAACATTACCAGTGCAACAATAATGTCGGACAATGTCTGAGCTAGTTTTGAGCCAGATGCAAGCTCAAGGAAAACAAAGACATACATGGATGTAGCCGTGTGCAAGTGGATTAATCAGAATGGATCGGAGCAGGGAGCTTCTGGCCCATCGAACGCGTTTCTACGTGACTAATATGTCTTTTTTCAAATCTTTTTTAAAAATTGCCTTCATTTTTTTTATCTGCTACTGGTTCACAATTTGAATAAATAAATACTCAGAAATACAATTTTAAACTTAATTGTCCTCTTTGTGTCCTCCATCGTGAGAAAAATGCAACAAAAAAAATGTTAAAAATATCAAAAACACAATTTTACCGGTAGGTCTTTAAGAGTTTTAATTAAAAACCAATGACACAAAGCTTTTTAATCTTGAAAAATTAAAAAAAGGTAGTTTTGATTCAGTGGGAAAACATATTTCTCTTGCTAGTATTCATAACTGTTTTTAACCAAACTTAATGCAGCAATGGCGCTATTCAACATGACATGTCTCTACGTTACTTCAAGGCATTTGAAACCCTATGCAGTGGAAACAACCAGCTCAACAAAAACCTGCACTACCCACAGCAGCTGCTGCCCACATGGCTGCAGCAGAAACAGAGAAGAAACAAAGCAGGAAATCAGAGGACACAAAAGCACATCTTTAAACTGCAACCTTATGAAAACAGATCATAATGAGATAATACTCAATGCTGTAAAGCAGGTCTGTGAAAGAAAAGAGAGCTTAGAAGTTGAAAACAATCTTCTCAGTATCTGTGCTCATGTGACATTATGGTTTTGCCTAATGTGCACCCACTGTAGGGAATTCCACTTCAATGATCTGACATTTATGTGTGAAAACTACTGGTTTTGCAACTAATACTGCAGCAGAAGAGCTCTGTTTTCAATGCAGCAGTGTGTGCCACATATGTGACAGGACCTGCATTCATCCTTTCAGCACTCAAACATCAAAGCGTGATGAGACCTGCTCACATGCACATATGAACACACGGAAAACATAAGGTCTTGCTTTGTTCTATCACTTACACTGACTCGCTGCTTATGCAAGGAAACACAATGTCAACAACACGATGAAAATACAGCTCTGAAAGCACTCAGATTATCACTGAAAGACAAAAAGTTATTGGAGGAATTTACAGCAGCCAAAAATATCCAGTACCCATAATTAAGACAAAACCATAGAGTTAAAAATAGAGACAACTGTTCACATGATCCTGTGATTTCATGGCGCATGGATGTTCTTAACAAAACATGAGTCTATCATTTTTAAAATGTAAAACTCTAATGTAGTCTTGTTAAAATTAGGGGTTTAAAACTTTCTAGAAAGAAGAATGTGTGAGTTTTGCGCTTGTTTCAACTGAAAGACTCCAAAAAATCCAGATCCAAACATCAGAAGCCCACGTTATACAGTTTTGTGATATGAGTCCGACTGGCAGTTGCTTTGATTCGCCTTGAAGACTGAATGTTGATGGGTATCTTTGGTGGGAGTAAATACAGTATGGGACCATATTTAAGACAACACAATGTTGGCGACATAACCAGGTGAACATTTCAGATATAATTACATTTTCAGTACAGCAGTATGATTGGTTGGGGTGTAGATAAAAATTGGGTCAGTTAAATATTGCAAAACTTTATTTGGCGATATTTGTATCAATTCAAAATGCTGCCATGGCGATTACAAGATCAATTACAAGAGCCATCTAGTATTAAATGTTCAGTCTTTGTTGCTACCTCTACCCGATTCGTAACCCCTACAAGCTCACTGAGACCTGTACAACTTAGTTTTCACTTGGGATAAGTAGCAAAACTCTGCGCAAAGTTGCTCCGAATAATATAAAAACACAGATTTCGGTGCTTCATGGCAGGCTCATTTAAGAACGAGGCAAGTCGTGCAGTGCTTCAATCAAAATGCTGAAGGTAAAGCGGGCCAAAGTTCTGCAGAACTTCACAGCAAAAGATTAAATCAGATGCATCAGAGTGATGTATCCAACTCTTTGAAAAAAGATCATTGTTGTGACGATAAGCAGTGAAATACATGTTTACTTGTGTAAAAATGCAGTGTTGTAGTGCAGACTGTCAGGGAAATAATGCATCTTATCCACACTGAAGTGCTCTTCTTTACACTGGCACGATGCGTCATCACGCTGAAATATTTCTGAAAAAGATTTGGTGGTTTTTTGTTGTTGTTTGTTTTGTTTTTAAGCACCTATTTAAGCACCGTTCAACACCTGAGACATTTTAAAAGTAGAGGTTCAGGTACATTTACCAGTGTTAGAAATAAACAGCACTTTACTTCCTCAGCCACACTTAAAGAACCTTATTGTTAAAGCACATTTATCCTTCGGTGAATGTTTTTTTCCCCTTATACTGAAAAATATTTTGTTGCAGAAATCAGACCATGTTGACTGGTCCTTTTAAGAACAAATATTTATTGATTTACCAAAAGAAAATGAATTTACTTTGGTAAAACCACCTTTTATATGAGATACAGTTGCAGTGCTTAGTGTTCTGATAATTAAATAAAATTTCTTTTACCGTACTATTAACATGAAAGATGTAGTAATAATGTTTTTGCTAAGTCATACTTTTAAAAAAAAGTGAAATATTGTTTCTGGTACCGTCTTGGGACATATTGGGATACATACTGTATCATGACATGTATCATGAAAAGTAACGTAACCCCAGACTCTTGCTATACGCACACCCAACAATTGGCATATGGAAAAGGCCATGGGTGATTGGAGATTGACTTTTACTGCACATAAAGAAGACAGACTGTGATTGGAGAATGGTGTATATTTTTTGTGACATCTCCTCAAGTAAGTTCTGCATTTATTGGAAACAGGCGTAAATATGACACAGAGCACTACTAGATATACAGCATATTTCATGGTTTCTAGTTTGCTTTAAATAGTTAATGTAGACAGTTCAGATGAAAGCAATTAGGATAGTTTTCATTGCTTTCATCCTGGGATAGTCTTGTTAATTTTGTTCCAAATGGTTCCAAACTTTAGTATATTTCACGCCTTAATAGCGGTATTAGCCATAATACGTTCTGATCAAGAAAGGGAAAAAACGTCTATTCATGTTGGTCCTCAGCTATTATATACTGTATTAGGAAGCGTCAACATTAATGTGAGGCACAGCATTTGAATAATTTATTTTCTTTGATTGCTTTTTCTCCTTGGTCCTTTCGAAAGTCAAGCTCTTGCAAACACAAGTCATTAAGGGTAAACACAATGTAAACAAATGTGTAAAACAGTAGCTGGTAACAAGTTTCAGACATGACCCTGTTTGAAATAAAACCAGAAAAAAATGTATAACAAAGCTCATAACCACTTATAAAACGATGAGATTTTAAACTCATTAGCTCAAAAAGATGAGTGTAGTTTTTTTGTAGATTGCTTGTATTGTTGTTTTCTTTGCATACGTAATTGTTCACATAAACACAATCAAACTGTTAAAAAAAATCATAGCTTAAAATTAAAGATTATTAAGACACAGTTTTTAATGTTTCCTGTTCCCCTTTTTTTTACTTATCCTCCACTTTCTTTAACTGATGTAGCACTTAAGAAGCCCCGTTTTAACTTCTAAAATTGATTTTTTTTAACAACTAGTTATTGCTACACAAATTTTGTTGTAATATCTAACATTTTCTTTGTACTTTATAGGACAAATTTAATTGACTAGAAGGGGTTCAACTGCCAACAGATGGTGTAATAAAAGTGTGTCTAATAGGCAACCCTGTGACTCCTACCTTAAGGGAGTTTTAAAAATAAGTAACTGCAGCCACTAATACCAAGAAGCTTCCAACTCAAGGTAGCTGATGAAAAAAAATGTAAGTCTTCATTCATTCCAATATAAAACAGCAGCATCACTACAAAAAGAAACATACTTTAGATAATTTGCCCCCATTGACTTTAATCTAAATCTCAGTCCCTATTTTTCTTATGCTAAGTCTGTGTTGAAATTGAGTAATTGTGACAGTTGTAACTTCAAGACCTACTCTTGAAAAATATTTAATTCCAGAGTACAACTAAAGAACCAGAAAATGCAGCTAAAAAGATGATACATCAAACATGAGATGAGTAAGAAGTGTGGTAACAAAAAACGTTCTTCTTTCATTATCCATATATAAAAATTGTAAACTGTACACAATGATAGAAATTAAGTTCAAATACTTCTGTTGAGTTTTCAAAAGTAAACACATGTGGGATTGGTTAGGAAATAGGAACAAGGACAAAAATAAAAGGACATAATAACCTTTAAAAATGTTGAAGTGGAACGCGAAAAGTCCTACGTACTAAAAGAATACCCTGTTTAAACCAGTCCATGTCCACTCGTCTAAAGCTCTCCAACAACCAACTGGATGATCCAGAGGAGGATTGAGAGAATGTCATGTGGTCAGATGAAATTAAAATGGAACTCTTTGACATAAGCACCACTTGCCATGTTTGAAGGTGAAAGAATCCTGAGTTTCATCCCAAGATGATCACACCCACTGTGAAGGAAGGGAGTGGAAACATGATGTTTTAGGACAGTTTGTCTGCAAAGGGGACAGGACAACTGATTTGTATTAAAGGAAAGAATAGGTTGGGAGATTTTGAATAGAAACCTCCTTCCATCAGTGAGAACACTTAGGACACTGAGGATGAAACGTGGCTGGATCCAAAACACACTGCCCAAGTAACAAAGGTAGGTAACAAAGTAACAAAGGTAGGTTCTACGTAAAAAGCATTTTAAGGATCTAGAGTGGTCTAGTCAGTCCCTGGTCCTCAATCCAAGGGAGAAACTGTGAATAGAGTTGAAAGTCTGTGCTGCCCAACAACGGCTCGAAAACATAAGAGCTCTTGAGAAGATCCGTATGGAAGAAGGGACCAAAATACCAGGTACAGTGCAAACATGGTGAAGACCTACAGGAAACCTTTAATCTCAATCATTGAAAATCGGGGTTACATTACAAAGTATTCAGGTGAACTCTTTGTTTTTTACAAAATAATTATTTTCTGAACAATTATGCAAATAAATCCTTTGAAAATTAAACAATATTTGCTTAGAAGCAAATATGACAATGTTTCAAAATCAAATTCAAATCAAATCAAATATGATGTTGGTGCAAAGTTTTGTTTTGTTGTCAGATACAGTCTGAGCATTTCTACTGCTATATCTCCGTTTATCCAGACTTTTGCATGTCTTGACTACATCCTGCCTCTTTATGTGTCTTTTGTCTCTCGTCTGGTTTTTGACTTCGTCCGCTAGAGTTTTGAACGCTGAAATCCGACATATGCGTCTACATATGTGCTTTGAGCTGCTCAATGCATGAGAAGCACTTTTTTAATCAATAAAATCTGATTCATTTGATTACAGACTTTATACTTTCAGTGGCCACTTGAGCGCGCATTGCCAGAAAAATGTTAACCTATGATGACCTTAATAGACCACTCTCCCCTTTTTAAATATAAAACCATGAAGAATTGGTGACGGGCAAATATTTTAACCCACTGCATGTGTATGAACTTGGTGTTTGAATGCTTTTTCGTCAGAGAATCTTCAAAGAGAACTTTCTGCAAGAGCTGCATGTCTGAAACTTTATGATCAGGCTGTAGCTGTCAGCCCTTGTCAGCGATTACAAAGTGATACCAGCAATCCACTCAAACCTAAAAGCCTTATTTAACTTTTAAAATTAGCCACCTGACAGATCTTTAAGACGCTTTACACTCCTGATTCATTGTGACCTGAAGTGAGACTGGAGGAGTTGGAGATAAACCAATGAGAGCATGAGGTTATCTTTCCAAGAGCAGGGAAAGTTTACAGGTTGACTGTGACTAGTGTGTGTGTGGGGGGTTTCCCATTCTTAGTTAAATGGTAATTTAAAGAGTTTGACTGATAAAAGAAACCGTCAGAGGGAACTAACACCATCATTTTTGACACTGGAAGCAGCTTTTCTGATTTTTCCTTTTAAATGAACAAAACCGAACTTAGTGAAACAGTGCAGGGAGCCTTAAAGTGTATAGGAAAATAGTTTTTGTATCAAAGAATGTGTTTTCTGCTGTAGTTTACAGCAGAAAATGTCAACCAGAGGCTATAATTACAGCACTCACAGGAAGCAGCTGTTTACGTTTCCTGCCTGGACGGCCAACTCTGCGCTTGTTGTGGGGCTTGCTGGTGTCCCTTCCTCAGGACTGTCCTGGTCTGCTCCGTCTTCACTCTGCAGACACAATAAGTCCACATCAAATACAGAGCGCCTCCTAAACCACTGTCAGCACTGAAATAGCATGACATTTACAAGCACAGAACACAGGAAATCACAATCATTTTTAGAGCAGAATGTATTCAGCGGAACTGTTCATTTTAATTTTGAAAAAGGAAACTAATTCTTTTTCTGCTTTTTTTCATTGTATTCATATGCCTTTATGTTTCAGGATGAGCACTTCTCACGCAGATCTAGTTAATTTTCTTTCCTCTTCTTATTACTTACTTGATTTATTATTTGTTGTGTCATCACTTTAAAAAATTGATTTAGAATGGTAATTTGACAAATATATTGATATTTTAAACAATCATATTGACGCCGATATTGAAACCCAGCCCTTCTAAAAAGAACAGAACCCAAAGAACCCAAAAGAAATAATCAAGCCTATTTTGTTGAATACAAAAAACTCCCATTGTAATCAGGGAAAAATTAATTTTGTAAGCTGTAAAATTTCTGTCTTGATTGACAATTGTCTGTCCACCTTTAAAAAACCTCCACTTATTCTATTTTAACATCATTCCTGGGTCTTCTGGGTGTGCAGAGCAGTGTTTTTATTAGGTCCAACAGGATATGTCAAAGAGCCAAATAAAGCAAGTGGCACCTGTTGGTTGTCAGGTTCAACAGCCAGAGGAAGCAAGAGGTTATCATGTTAAGAGATTAAAAGCTAAAGGGGGGGATTTTGGTGAAACAAAGCTTCTAGTTTAATTCCAGGTTTTTTTGATTCATAGTTAAACAGTCAGTTTGCATTGGAGTATCTCTTTACTTTAAGCCACTACTTCTACAGAACTTAGGAGCACAAATTGCAGCCAGATGCTGTTAATCATCTGCAGACCTTTTTAAAAGCTGAAGTTTGGTCAGAGTTTGCTCCTCAAAAGTGTGCTCAGAGGAATCAGAAGTAATCTCAGAGAAGCTAAAGTTTAGGTGCAAAGTGAAAAGGGTCACAAAGCCATGCTTTGAACTATGGAAGGGCTCATTGCAACAGCAAAAAAGTCTAACTATGAATGGAAAGAACTTCAGACAGTACCCCCAACAAATGGACATCCTTACAATAATCATTAATGGGGTAGTCACAACTGCCCCTACGGGTGGATCTGGGCTGTTTCCCTGCGAAAATGGCCAAACCTGTACAGTGTAGACCACTCGGTAAGCCGCATACAGCGCAACAGGTCATAGAGAACACTTATACAACACGTAAGGGTAAAAACGGGTGAAGAAGATGAGATCCAAGCATGTGCGGATTTTTCATTTTTAGACTCCAAATCCCAGAAAATCCTATAGACCCCTTGCGAAGCCTGTTAGTGATGTTAATGTCACAGGTGTGTGCTTCTTGAGTGTTCCGTACAAGTTTGCCTGGATTTTGTCTGCAAACACTCCATGTTTAGCCATAATGACAGTTGTAACTAACAATTTACTAACAACTAGAGTGTGGCATAAGGCCAGTAAATGACAGTGTCACTTAAGTGCATGTAACTTAAATTAACCAAACAAATACTTCATGGTACATACAATGTGCATGACAATCGTACGTTCCCTTTTCAATAATCCTCAAGGGAGCTCCAAGATACACCTACTCTTCCTTTACGATGTACCTTGAACCAGCCACTCTTGTCTACCACCCTCAAGGGCCCAGGACAACCCAAAAATCTGCAGCATCCATACGGATCAACACAGGTGCAGTTCACGAAAGCATAAGTTTCAACTCATAATTTACATGTTATTTTTAAGATAAATGTATCTTAAGATGTGCAATTCTGTTTTTGTTTTTTAAGGTGATTGTGGTCTACAAATAAGGATAGTTGAACTGTTAGAGTGCTTAAAATAGGACATACTTGGGGAAAATAATATATAAATGTATGTGAGTTTTACATACTTTAAAAATATAAAACTTTTTCTGAGAAAACCTGCTTATTTTTGGACATATTTCAAATTACTGGAGCAGTATACCTAAATAAGTGTGTTTCTAGCTAAAAAAACAAGATTTAATATAGTCTTAAAAGAGCAGGACATCACAATTTATTTAAAGAAAATCTTACAAAACAAATATTACTAGATATTTTTTTCACTTGTAAAAAGGGAAAAGCATATTGTATTCAAAATGTTCCATAATGTTTTGGGAAGGACATTTTTCTTATGTAAAGCTGAATGGATAGCTGTAATCCCTTACCTTCAGTACTGTCTACAGTATGTAGGATGAATTTGTACATTCAGCTCTCCTTCGCGTCTGCTTTATAGTTGAAACTGTCAACCGATTCGTGTGAAATGTTCCTCAGTACAACAATGGCAAGGAACCTTTCTGTGCGGCTGGTCGTGTGCTGCCTGCTTTCAGGCTTGTGCCTCCATTATCGTCTCTTTCCCTGCACTGCTGGACCTGAATTACAGTGACAATGGAGTGGTTGCTAAGGCGCAGAAGCTGCTTGGCAACTGTCTCCTGCAGGGTGGCAGTGCTGACTAAACATCCCTGTGTCATTCGCTTGGCGATCAGCTCAGAAACCAGATAAAACCAGTGACAGCTTTGTGTCTGTCTGCATGCTGTGCTGTAAAAATGCCTGCCTCACCTTGTCTATCTTAAAACATACATTTCTACAGTGTGATCGATTTTTCATGAAGTCAAAAATAAACCTCAAGAACTAGAAAACCACCCAAGTGAATTCCCTCAAACACATGTCAACACATAAATACCTACAGTGAACATTATGTTCATATATATTTGGTCTATTTCTGTCTCCTGGCAGGCTATTTTGGGCTGCAGCAGTTGCTAAGCAACCAGACTGCAAACCAGGCAGGCAGAGGAGGATCCCATCAGCAGCAGACGGCTTGTTCTCTTTCTTTTCTCCCCATTCCTGGTCCTGCTCTCAGTTGGCCTTCTTTCCTGTGTGCTGGTTTCCTACCTTCCTCACTTGCCTACATCCTCTCTGTGCTGCTCTCTTCAGATCAAATAGACCACATTTAACCTCCATGTGGAAAGATGAGATGATATTTTTAAACAGTACCAGAGCAAACACAATTGTATTTTTATGTGCTGAAGCAACACAGTAAGACGTAAAAACAAACAAACATACAAACGTTTCAGTGGACATGCTGTGCAATGTGATTTACTTTGTTAGCAGAAAACTGTTTGGTCGATCTGAAGAAGGTTTAATGAACAAACATATTTCTTTAAATTCTGATGGAATTTATTGGTTGTGGTTCAAATCTCATGGTTCCTTTGACAACACATCTCAACAGATTTTCCTTTTCTGAAAGAAACATTTGGATAAAGTGTCAACTAAAAGCTATAGACCTGGGCAAAAGAGTTACCCCAGCAAAGATTTCCATTGAAAGGATAACATATTTCTGCGCTGTTTGGTGGACATGGTGTGCTGTTCTGGACCACAGAAAGTGAGATCAGAAAGAAAATCATGAATCATTGCAGCTTATTGTTCCAGCGTCTCCAGCTATACAGATTATTTTCTGGCTTAAGATCCACAGGACTGTGGACGGGGTCCCTGGACGTGGAGAAACTAAAAATACATATGGTAACCAAAGAGACCAGAACAACCTTCCAATACATTAAAGCTGAACTTCAAGGTCAAAGTCATAACATCATTTGTAATGGTTAAAATATCCACTTCAATTAAAATTGTTCTTTATGTTTTTTGGTGTTTTGGTGGATGGGGCTGTAAGCTAGCAGAGGAGAGGGTAAACAAACGGAAGATGGGATATCAGCTGAGGCTTCCTTCCACGCCCATGGTCCCGCCCACAACTCAAGAGGCGAGTTTCTGATGAATTCCTGCTGTGCTGTACAAACTTTGTTCCAAAAAATGACACAGGTTTTTTATTTTGCCCAAAATGACATAATCATAATTAAAAGGACTCTGCGAACGCTTTTACAACAGATAAAAATAAGATTTTAGTGGGACACAATGAAAATAAGAAGTTCAAGCGGAGAACTCAACCTGCTGATGCTTCATCACAAGGAAAAGCTAAGTTCCTGATTTAATGATGGGACGTGTCTTCCTCCCCAAGGTTCAGATATTTTAAGTCGCATGGCGATACAGTGACGGCCAGAACGCGCCGCTGCCAGACTGATGGTCAAATCGTGTTGAAGGATCTCTGATCACGTCTGTACATTGACTTAACATTGAAACTGGATGTCCTTGACGTACAAACTGCATTTGGTGTTAATGCAGCTTTAGGGCCTCATCACAGCACACCATGCATCTTGTTCTGTGCTGCTGATGAGTCCAACACTGGGTTGATTTCTCACAGTTCTCGGCTATCAATTATTCTTCTCAACATCCATGCTCCTGCACAACAGATAAAATGATTGGCTGGGTTTATTCCTGACACCTGCTATTTACACCACTACTTATATGTGTCAATAAGGCATCATTTTATGGCTACAATGTTCTGCTTTTTTACACTAAATCTCATGGATTTTGAACTTATCTGTTATTTTTTTCTTGAGGAGCTCTTGGATTGTTTTGCTGATCTGAATTTCCAGCAGAAACTCAACTCCAGTTACAGATCTGACTGACTCGTTGTCGTGACATTTAGTATGTAGTTGTCACAATCTGAATGTTTTTATCTTCCCTGATTTGTTTATTTATAGCTCTAATAAAACAAATAACTGACATCATGATGTTCTCTATCCTGCACAACAAAAACATTATTGGGTTCAGGGAACGGCACACCTCCGCAAGCTGGACAGCCATTTTGAGAACTACAGCAACACAATTGAGCAGAGGAGCTGAAGATGTTGAAGTTTTCTTTGGGAGTAACCAGGATGGACAGAGTCAGGAATGAGTACATCAGAGGAACCGCGTTTGCCAACCAGAGCCGGTGGAGAACTTCCCTGCATTGTCTGGATAAGAGGCGGGGAAGAGACCAGACCCAAGCGGAGAGCTCGGGTCTGGTCCCCCCGCGGAGCTTTTCCATGGCGAACACGGTGGCAAAATGTGGTGATAGAAGGCAGCAGTGCAAGGTCCTTCTAAAAACACATAGAGCGGAGAAGGTTGATCAGCCCAGCGGACTGCTCCGATCTGCAGTTGTGTAAAAGAGTTTGGCGCCGCCTGCTATCCCTGTGACTGGTGACCAGTGCTTGGGAAAGAGCCCTGTGCCGCAGGATGAGCTGCTGCATAGAGGAAGCAATCAGTTCTGGAAAATATTTTTATTTCTAAAGGGATGATTCATTCATTCATCTTCTATACCGTTTGCCCCTTTCAGGGTCACGGGGTTGCCGGAGCCTAACCCGGCCACTCATGGCGTAAGCAGGAGACACCCCTGGACAAGTCGCTAGTCTGTCGCGGGGGTCACAATCATACTCACATCCACAACTTGGGACAATTTAGAGTGACCAATTAACCTATGAAGCATGTTTTTGGATGGTGGGAGGAAGCCGGAGTCCCCACGAAGAACCCACGCATGCCCGGGGAGAACACGCAAACTCCACACAGAAAGGTTTCCCTTTGGTGACACTGTTTCCAGTCCCCCCAGCCAGGAATTGAACTGGGGGCCTTCTTGCTGTGAGACAAGAGCGCTAACCACTGCACCACCATGCAGCCAGGGATGAGTGGTTTCAAAATGCATATTTAGACTTTTTTATATTAAGTAGGGAGCATACACGTTTAACAAAGTGGGAAAATGTCGAGTTTTCACCAGATCTTATTCACAATCTAAGTTCAAAGCGACTGATAAGAAAACTCTAATAATCTAGCATTCTAGCAGTATTTAAACGCATCATTGATGCACAAATCTTGGGAGACATAAAAAGTGTCTGATCTGAGTCTGAAATCTGATTTGTGTGTAAATGAGGTTTTGTGTGTGTGCGAATCAGGCGACTTGTGCGTTTCATTATTTTTTTTATTTGCATGTCTAGTTTGTTTCAAGCTGCTGTAATTTTAAGTTGTGCATTTGTAAATTGTATTTATGTTTATATTTATATATATGTATATATATATATATATATATATATATATATTGTATTTTGTAATGTTTGTACATTTGAATACACAATTGCAAATACACAAGGTTAGGCACAAAATGTACTGTATGAGTTACAAATTAGGAACTACACACACAAATCCAGACACAACCGTAAGACAACCCATAAAGGGAGCAGCAAAAACACAAACAATGACCCAGGTAACCAAGAAAAAAATCTGTATTTTACTTTGTATTTTATACTCTGGCATATAAAAAGTGGTATCTTAAGTAAGCTCTTAGTATTCAGAAATTTGATCTCAGGTGCAGATCATCAGATTTCAAGTAATGAATCAAAACATAAACAGCTAAAAAAAATGAAACAGAAATGGCAGAAAACAAAGACCTGGAATATTCAGGTGTCCAACTTTGAGCCCTGATCTAAATCCTGTTGAAGGAGCAACAGCTTTCTGGAGAAGATGCCCTTCAAGTCCAGGACCGTTGGAGCAGTTTGGTCATTAAGGTTTGGACCAAATTTTCCTATTGACAGATGCAGAAATGCTTTGGTTGAAGTGAATTCCTCAAATATTTTGCAGCAAAACAGGAATCACTGGGAACTATCATTTCAAAAGCAAAAAACAATTCAAAGGCAAAATCTAATAAGGTTTTGGGTTTTTTTTTTTTTACATTTTTTTAGAATTACTTTTAGCAGTTTAGCATGTTTTTAGTGACCATTGACTTTTATTTCCTTAACATTACAAATAATTTTGTGCACATGTGCAACCTTAAAAAGATTATGAGTAATATTTGGACTGAACATTGTTGTTTGGACATAGATATTTTTGGCCTTTAATGGGCTCTTCGGTTATAAATCTCGAAAGAGTTTATTGGATTTACACAAGCTGATAAAAAACAAAAACAATTCCACAAGTTATGTTTGTTTTATTCTGCAGAAATGTCCTCCTGTCCTTAAAGTGTCTCTCCTACTCTTATGAGTTTCCAAACTTCCTCTGATCTCCTTCTGGACTTTTTTGTTTTTACTCTTTGTGAGAAAGCTGGATGTAGGGAAGTTTAAAACCAACTCTTTTTCAGGGAAACTTTGTCTTGGCCACACGCCAGCATGAGAAATGTCCAAGTGAGGCTGTCTCTGTATAGCGCAGCTATAGAATGAACTTCAGACTTCTCATAGATTTACGAGGCCCGCCCTGATCTCTAGAGGCGCTGAAGTAAGGAGTCATTTTTCACCTCTCTGACTCATGTCAACATGTAAGTGTAAGCCTGCTGGCTTATGTGGAAAAATGAATTAAGACGTATGCAGTCATATGAACCTCCTGTTTGGACAGTAGCTTTTTTTGGTTATGAACAGTTACAAGTTTTTTTATTTAAAACATATGAGCTGCTACCAAGTGTCTCTGGTAACAACAAGTTACCAGAGACATGCGGTCCGGCCTTTGCGACACTCTGTATGAGATGTAGCACTTTTTTGTGAAGTTGAGACAATTTACAACCTCAACTGGAAACCATGCAAGCTAGTGTAAAGTGCATCCGCTACATTTTTCAAAATACAACCTGTTTTCGCTGTACTCGCTGTGTAATTTCGCCCATATAACACCATGGACAATGAGAGACTGATCACAGAGATCCAGAACTACCCCATCCTTTCTGATACAACACATGCTAGGGTAACGACAAACAGGACAGAGCCTGGGCTAAGATATCGCAGGCTGTTGGACTTGATGGTGAGTTTGTGTAATATAGACATTCACACTCATATTAGAAAATTAAGAAAAGTATGCCCACCTTTGTAAATCAATTGTTTGAAGACGAGTCACGCAGAAAAAGAAGTGAATGTACTCCAAAATAACAGCGGAATGAGGTTTTGTTTACTATGACGTCACATTTAAATGGCGGGTTCTTGTGAGAACCCACGTGAGTTCAGAGGTCGGCGAGGTTTGCCTCAGAGGCTGTCTGCAGCAAAACTGCAAGCAATCCATAGTCAGTGTGAGTAACCGACCGTAGCTAGACTGCTCTGCAGCCGCACCAGAACCAGACCGCATGAGATGTGAGCCTGGGGTTACATTAATCAAGTTTCAATGTTAAGTCAATGTAAAGACGCAATCTGAGGTCTTGTGCTGCGATTTTGGTGTTGGGCGTGGAGTGGTTGATGCGCTATCAGGGGCTTAGCTATGTGCAAGTGACGTTTTCAGTGACGAGATCAAAGGATAGAAAAATGAATTCAATACGTCCGCACAATGGGAGGATTTTCGTTCTGATTCCATCCATTTTCTTAACCCGCTGGGGCCGCGGGGTTTGCTGGAGACTGTCTCGGTTACTGTTGGGGGAAGGCAGGACACACCCTGGACAAGTCACCAGCCTGTCAGAGTCCACAGAGCTGTCGCGATCAAGCCTGCTATGCTCACCAGCCGCCTGGTGGACAGCTTAGAGAGCTCTGCTGCCCAGGCTCCAGCGGAGGTACCAATCGTCGCAGCCCAGGGGCCCAGCAAAACTAGCGAGATTCAATGCCCAGGCTGTTGGTCACTGGCCAGTGGAGCTTGCTATGCATGCCCGCCGGCGGTCGGATGCCCAGCGAATGGAGAGCCACTGGGAGTGCTGTTGTAATGTGCTTAATCGCTCCAGATTCATGGGCTTATGATGTTGTTCTTATTTTCATCAAGACAACAATAAAAACATACCCCAGTTTTATTTTTACCCTTAAAATGCTCAAACTGGGCCACACACAGACGGAGGTACTGTTTCAAACCGCCGTCATGTGCAGCACCGCTGCAGTGTGCAGTGTGCAGTGAAGCACACTGACAGCACAGAGAGAGACTGAAGGATTTGGTGAACCCAGACAAGGCGACGAGCACCCCTAACCTTTACCATAGGAATGAATGAGGAATTACTTGTTTGAGTAACAATCCACCTCGTAGTTACTTTTTGAATACCTGGCAATTTCAAACAGGCCTTAAACAGAAGAGCACATGTTGGTCTTTAAATCAAACATGGCTCATCATTTGCAATTTAAAGTTTCCTCTTAATTTCAATTCAGTTCCATTTATTTACATAGCCCAATATCACAACAATAGCCGTCTCAATGGGCTTCAAACCGGTAAACTAAACAGACTAATTTAAACTGGCAACCCTTCCTTAGACCCTCCTTCTCGGTGAGGAAAAACTCAGAAAAAAAACATCTCGGGGAAGAATTAGCTTATCTAATTCTACAACTACATGTATGAATAGTGTAGCAGATGGGCTACAAGTACAAAGCTGCCTGAAGCCATTTAATCATTTTGCTAAACCCACTTGGTCTTCTTTAGGGTGATGCAGTTGCTGGAGCCTATCCTGTCAGTGTTCACATGAAGGTGGGCTAAACCCTGGACAATTTTCCAGTCCATCACTGGGTAACTGTGTAACATACATACACAAATTCACATCCAAGTGACAATTTATAGTTACCAATAAATCTAGGAAGTTCTTGGAGAGGGCACACACCTGCATGAGGAGAGCACGCAAACTCCACACAGAGATTTGAACCAGGATCTTATCACTGTGAGGCATGTGTGCTAACCACTATACAACTTTGCAGCCCCAGCTCCTTCAAGTGAAAAAAATAAAGATTTTTCTCATGCCTAAGGTTTTCTGTTTTGCTTGTTTGGATGGCTTGGACGAATCCTTTTGTCTCTAATTTATGATAAACCTGCTGCCACTTATCTCACGTATTCGTCTACTAGCTGATGTGCAAAACACCTAATCATTGATTGTCTCTTTTACACACGTGGACAAAATTGTTGGTACCCCTCAGTTAAAGACTGAAAAACCCACAATTCTCACTGAAATCACTTGAAACTTACAGAAGTAACAATAAATAAAAATGTATTGAAAATTAAATAATCAAAATCAGCCATCACTTTTGAATTGCTGATTAACATAATTATTTAAAAAAAACAAACTAATGAAACAGGCCTGGACAAAAATGATGGTACCCATAACTTAATATTTTGCTGCACTACAAAACTAACTGAGGGGTACCAACAATTTTGTCCACGTGTGTACCTATAAGTGACACATTGCTGATAGTTCAAGTTCATGTTAAGTTCATTGTTTGTTTGTACATATATTTACTTTATACTTGATTATCTTGCAAAAAATACAAAGAATCTGGAAAACTTCACCTACACTTTTCAGTACCAGGCATTTATCACACTGGTTGACATTTTGGCTAAAGATGTCCTGGATCCAGTTTAGGTCAGTGAATCAGATCAAATCAATTACTTCAAAATTAATCAATACTGACTATGAATCTGATCAGTCACTAATTATGATATGAGTAAAATTATTGGTTGGCAATTGCCCCGTAGCCCTTTCCAAACTTGTGACGGTCTACAATATTGTCTCTGGTGTCTTTGGACAGCTCTTTGGTCTTGGTCATGTTAGTAGTTAGAGTCTTACTGATTGTAGGGGGTGGACAGGTGTCTTTTTACAGCTAACCACCTCAATCAGGTGCTTCTAATTTAGGATAATAAGTGGAGTGGAGTTATTTAAAGGCGGACTGACAGGTCTTTGACAGTCAGAATTCTAGCTGATAGAAAGGTGTCCAAATACGTATTTGCAGCAGTAGCATATAAATAAACTATTTAAGAAATCATACAGTGTGATTTACACATTTTTCTAAGATGATATCTCTCACAGTGGACATGCACCTTAGATGAAAATGTCAGACCCGGCAATGATTTCTAAGTGGAAGAATTTGCAAAATCCCAGGGTGTTCAAATACGTATTTCCCTCATTGTATTTGCAATTTTTTATCATCACTATAGAAATAGTCATATCGCTTGTTTCTCTGCTAGTTCTTTGCTTACAAACTGCGGAAACTCTCACCACATCATTGGAGGCGTCGTTTTCTGGCGTCTGTAGTGGCTCACCAGCAGCAGGACTGTTGGACGGCATGGTTGGTGGCGGCTGTGTAAAACCACGTTTAGAAGGAAAGATGGTGATGAAAATCAAAACATGGGAGGGACCCTCAGAAGCCCCAGGTGCAGCTTCATTCAATCTGTCGGCTGGTCTGTCAATCTTGGTGTTCGCCCTCACCTGTGAGAAGGAATCAGACAAACAATGACGAAAGCTGACAGCAGTTTCTTTAGGTTTTAAGAAAAAAACGTCTTTTTGATGTTTTACTCAGAGTGAAAACACACACCACATTCTCAATGTTGACCTATACAACCTGTGGGTTTTAGGGTATTCAGTTTCTTTGCTTCTTTGGGTCGACATAAAAGCACAAGTGTCAACATACTGCAAGGGTCATCCTGCTTAAACCCACTTGAGCTTTTCTTTTGGACAAAAAGCCACTGAATGAAACATAAAACTATCATTTTAGCTATTTTTCAACATTGATATCACTTCAGTTTAGACTAAACTTGCAAACATTCCTTGACCACGTCATCTGTTAAACACAGCAGGACAAAAAACTAAGTTTCTCTCCTTAGCCCAACCATTTTGTTTAGTAGAGGACATCCTGAATAGCAAAAGGTCTAAGGTTACGTTCCCTCAGGACCAATCCTGCAAACTCCATTAAAACAAGCAGGGAATAATGATACATTTTCACACCTTCCTTTGGTTTGGCTTGCTTTTACACAGCACTCTCAACAGCAAACTAAAGACTAAGAAGGATCAAAACCCCCTGGAAAAATCATGGAGTTCCAACAACTGCTCATTTTGGGGCCATCCTGCCTAAAAAAGGCTGCGATCAAGAACGGGGAGAAAACCAAACCACGATATTTCTACTTTTTTACATTTAAGCTCCTTTGTAACACACATGTCATCAGATTCAAGGTTTTTTTCTTTCTCAAAAACAATTCTGCACAGAGACTTTTTTTTACTCCCAGTAGAGAACCTCAGCTCTTGGTTCTACTGAACAGTCAGTAGAGCGTTCACATTTGGATCTGAACTGCACTAGAGTTTATTTGCAGGTTGTGGGTGTCTGTACCTAGGACTCCTGATACTAATTTGGACATATGAGTTAATGAAGATGGATGGATGCATAGATGGATGGATGTCACAAGAGACACCTCAGCCCAGTGAGCCCGTGTCAAAGCCTTGGTCAGATCACACCACAGACTAAAAATGGGACTCAACGCCTCCCTCTTTGACCCTGAGCTTTCAGGGGTTGTAATGAGGAGTTAAACCACCAAATAGTTCCAGAGTGCAGCAGTGACAACAGCTCACTGTTCCCCTAGAGGATAGGTCAAATGAGGCGAATGAATGTCACACAGCTAGGTGTGTGACAACTGATGGGATTTTAATAAACAAGAGTCGCAATAGGATGCAAGGAGGTGTCATAGGAAGTGTGTTTTGGGGTGCCAAGTACCAGTAACATCATTAATTTTGTGTGAGAAGTATAAAACCATAAGAACAAAATTAAGTCATCATTTTTCCAAAATAGGTTGCTCAGATCCCTGTGACAGATCAGACTTTTTTGATGTATTTGACACACCGTGTCCAGTGAGTCATTTTCTATTGCTGTGAAATAAACTGCTGTTGCGCTGGAGTCTGTACAGATGAGTGGAAGAATTAGTTATGTGTGACCTTGTTAAGCACTTGAGCTCATCTTGGCTCTAGTTTCACTATCCTCTCATCTCATTCCCTCATTACCATTTTCCTTACATAGAAGCATCATAATGACTAAATTAAGGGCGGAAATGAAAACCATTATAACTGAAGAGCAGGTTTTACAGGTAAAATGCTGATTTTACAGCCTCCATCTTGTTTTTTTTAGAGGTTTTGATAGTCTGATGACATGACAAATAACTCACATAACGGGTATTTAGGATTATTTCTTTTTACAGTTCTAAGTTGTTTCCATCTGTACTTCTTTTAAAAGCTGACACATTTGAAGGGTATAATTACATACATTACTCTAAATTCCAACAAAGACAAAACTCTACTCTTTCTAAAAACCTTATTACATTGAAGTTTTGTCTAGTTGGTCTAAAGAATGACTAAAACCTCCTCTAACCTATCCAACTATTAACTTTTGCCAAATCTTATTCAGGCCATACAGGCAGCAACCTAACCAAGCATGCTCAAACCTCCTTCTGACATCTATTCAATTCTTTCCCAAATAACTGAGGGGTCCTGGAACGTTGGAGAAACACAATCTCTACAGAATTTCTTTCTCAACTTGTTTTTGATTGGGTTAAAAACACTACGCGGCATCCTGGTCAATGTCCAAACACTCAACCAGCTCTCGATAGGGGTGAATGAACACTTCATCCTATTTCTTATGGGAAAACCCAAGCAAAGGAATCAGCCTCAGGAGTTACCCACCTGTGTCCAAAGTCTTATTCCTTTGGTTACTACTCACAGATAAAGAACATTGGTGGGGGCAGAGAGTCAGATGGACCCGTAAATTGAGAGGGCTGCCTTCTGACTAAGCTCTCTTAGGACCTTTATAAAAACTATAGGGTACCCTCTTGTTGGGTTTCAGTTCCATTCCTCCACCACACATGCACCAAACGTCCACTACAAACTGCAGTCTAAATGTTCAATCCTTGGATGGACTGAAAGAATTTGGCAGCAGACAACTGCTTTGCTATAGGTTTATGATGCATGCAAACAATTCAACATCAACATTTTGTTAAGTTTAAACACACAAAACTATCTATAAACAGGAAATCTGAAAAATGTTAAATCAAATTGCATCAAATCATGACTGGGTTTTAGTGATATCAGCCCCAAATGGTGGGAAAGTTAATAAGCTCTCTAACTGTGTCAGTTGTTTTAATTGCATTCAAGTCTTTTCCATAAATAAAGAGCACATTATTGGATTTTCATTTGAAACAGAGAAGGATTTAACTCCAGTTCAGTCAGATCTCTGAACACAACATTTCATGACAACACTGACTACAATATCACAAAACACTCAAAGACACACTCCAAATGAAAATACTGAAATATTTTTTTATGTTTTTAATATGCATTTGGAGTATTTTTCTCATGATGGAGAACAAATATAAGTTAAGCTAAAAATGGCATAATCATCATTAAAATACCATCGGGAACAATTTTACAATAGATCAAAATATGAATGGAGTGGGACTTTGAATTGGCTGATTTTCCACAGTGCATCTGCGAGAAAACATGTTGCTGTTATGCTGAGCGTAAATCAACTGTTTGGCTTTGAAGTAACATGACTTTGGGGCTATTTCAGGAAACTTCCTCGAGGTTTTATTCCAAGCTTCTTGTCTTACTAACCATTAGAGAGGCAAAATCCTCCAAAATATAAAGGTAGCTTCCCATACGTGACACAAAGAGATCAATGGAAACGTTTGTGAAATAACCTGCAACCAGTTTTAACTATGTATCAAGATGATAGATAGGCACGTGGAGCATGAAAGCAGAAAAATGTTGCTCAGAAGTCTTGAAAGTTTGTTGTCCTTGCACATTAATAGGATTAACTGAAGCTCAGCAGCACATACAGTACAGTGAGCATGCACAACTGTGCTGCACTCAAAGAGACAAAATACAACTCCTGCATGAATGTAAAAACAAACGCGATCCCAGGCGGGAATTGGATCGTAGCACAGTGTGACTGCAGCCAATGTGTCTGGCTCTGCTCGCATTGCATTGTACAGTATGTCACTCCTCATGATGTAGCCTTACATCATTTACTGTAAAGACATCCGGCAAAGAGCCAAGAATGGCAGAAAAAAGACCGGTGTGGAAACCTGTAGAAATGAGCGTGACCTATCCACCCCAGAACCCCCCGGACTCCCTGTACAAGTTGCAGACTGGAGGGCAAATAATGACTCCTTGGAGTATTTCTGGACTCAGATGCTCCTATTGCACGTTAGTATTCTCTGATTTTAACAGTTCTGATATTTGTGCCAGCAGTGGTTTAAATTAGACCGAAGTCAGAGGGCCCAGGGAGAAGCCTGCACTGGTGGGAGGAGAAATATTTGTGCAGAGAAAAAAAAACCTTTGGAGGTGCATCAAGGTAATGAGAGTTGGGCAGCAGAAACACAGGGAAGTCTGTACTTCTCTTCACAATAAAAGCATGAAACAATAACAATGCTGAGCCCTAAATTTACTCACTGAAATGTATTCGAAAATACTCTATAAGCCATTTAAATAAGTATACAAGAGTGCACAGTTAAAACTTGCACATAAAAATAAAAAGCAGAGCCCTACCATCATATTCTGTCAAAGGAAAATACAGAATTTTTTTTAAATATCGAAATAACTTCATATCTTTACTGATCTCTATATCTTATCTTTATATCAGTAGATATATAAAAATTTTGCATGAAGAAAAAGAGCTAAAATTTTTGGTGACTTTTATTTTAAAAGCGCTTTACTGAGGGGGGTCCTGGTAGTTTTAGCTGTCTTGACTGATGCCAGGTTGGAAGAATTAATATTGGAAACGACCTCACGCGGCCTTTACCAGACAACCCTTTGTAAACAGGTATAATCCTTGCTGCGCGGTGCGCGGGAAGCCGGTGAAACTCACGTGCCTCAGCGCGTAAGCTTCACAGGTGAAAACCCAGGAGAGGCGCGTTCAGACCCAATGCACCCGTTAACCCCGTGAAGCGCGCGCCCGACTGCACGGTCCCGCGCGCTGATGTTTCTGTCTACATCTGGTGAAGAGGACGCAGCAGCTTGACGGTTTAGCGGGCAAAAGCGACGTTTGCGGTCACCGCGAGGTTCACATTTTCTCCGTCTCAAGAAACTCAAGTTGCCCCGCGCAGTAAAAGAACCGCCCCACGCGCTCATCATCTGCAAAAACGGAGCCGCGCGAGACTTCAGGAGGTGTCTGCCACTAACTTGACCCAGCCTTTGCTAGCCTACATTTTACGTTTATATTTACCGTGTCGTTCGTTCTTCAGACACCCGTACCCTCACGGCGGCCGCGCGCACACTCCTCTCCTTCACCACCTCCCCCTCTTTCTCTCTCCTCGCGCTCTGCCGGTTCGTCTCTCCCCTGCTGTTGTCTCTCTCTCTCTCTCTCTCTCTCTCTCTCTCACGAGCCGCAGAGGCTGGGGCTCATTTCCGCGCGGTCCTAAAAGTCTTTTGTATGGAATGCCGCGTACGCCAAAAAAAAAAAAACTACATTAAATATGACTAATTAATGTTGTAGTAATGACAAATGTATTTCGTTTATTTAGTTTCTAAGTTAGTCATATGACTAAATAAACTTTGTAAAAATATAACAAAAGGTGCCCAACTAAACTGTGCAGTTATATCTGTGGGAGTTTTTGAAAGTGGAGCATCAGTGTGTGAAAGTGCAACTTGATGTCTTATTTTGACATTAATTTATGAGCCGGAATGTAATTTCAAGTGGCTTTCTTTCTTATGAAGTGTTTATCATTAAATGAATTTTGTTGTTGTTAATTTTGCAATGTTACTGATAGCATGAGCTCATGACTACTGCAAGTAGGGCAGCGACAACTAAGGAAAACCCAAGAGACAACCTCAAACGACAAGAGGGAGCAGACCTGAGTTGGGGTCACCATGGTCTCAAAATTCATGATGGAAGTGATCTATCTTCATCACATGTGATGGACCAGTATGGATACTTCGAGTTTTTGGTTTGTCTGGGCCCGTTAAAGGGTTTTAGAGAGGAGGGACCATCTTAAGAAAAGCGCAAATGTGTGTTGCAGTTCACTATGAGGCTCATGCAGCCCCCCTCATGAATGGTACATTCAAAAGAGAATGTACCATTGCCATACGCATGATAAACTTATTATAAAGTATTTGTAAGAACAATCTACGTCACACACACTTATGACGAACAGGTGATGCTGTCGCACGGATGAAAAGATTAAAAGTTTGTACGACATACTGGCATTTTATCTACTTCGCCCTTACTTACATACTTTTACTTGTTGCTTTAGGTTTTCACCATAACCTGGTGTCTATAGTATGCCTGTAAAAAACAATATCCATGAACATTTTCACCCTGCAAGTTCAAATAGTAGTCTATGATTGTAAAATATCCAGCGTGCCCTGTATAAATTTGCCCATTTTTCACCCGCAGAGAGCCCCTATCCACCCGTAAGTACAGTTGTGACTAAAACATTAGGTTGCACTGTTTAATCTACAGAGAATCAACAACCATTGAATCAGGAAGAGCAGAAACAAAATGATTACCCACATATAAGTCATCTAGTTGATATCTAATAATACAGTGATATCTAGAATTTTTTTCAAGTTACAGGAGAAAAAAAAATTACAAAGAAGGAAAATGGTTACCATAAATTACAAAATGAAGAGCGGAACACTGATTTCAACTTGTTTTCAGATTAACATTTTATTGAAACTATTGCGCCAAATGTTTTTCAGAGTATATTTAGGTTGTTATGAAAAAATCAAATCAAATTTTAAAAATCCCATCTAAAATGTCATTTTACACCCCCCCCCCCCCCCCCCCCCCCCAAAAAAAAAAAAAAAAGTAATGCTTTGGCTTCAGCTACCATAATATTGTGCATCAGTAAAGGATCCAGCATATGTTTAGATGCATTTTGATGCTGGAAAAGCAGAAAAAATGAGCTCTTAATGAGCCTGTGGTTAAATGATAATAGCACAGCTGCGCCGGTGGACACAACACTGTGGTCCCACCTGCTCATTAAGCCAGGTTAATGTTTGGCCATCAACCAGAAAAGGTTAGATAAGTGTCTTCTAACAAGCTTGACAGCACAAAGTTCAGCTGTGTATAAAAAAAATCAATTAAAGCTTAAGTAGATTGTTTTATGAGTTTCTTGAAATTTTAAAAGTCTTAATAATTGATGGACATCATTTTTTTCTTATGATTAAACAGTTGAAGAGGTGTTTGTCTCATTTCTGTGTTTTGATTATCCAGATTCCTGGGCTAAAATACAAAGAAGGCACCAGACAGCTGTTATTTTGGGTTAGGTTTCAATGGGGCACATTTTTACAAAGATTGTTATTCTTTCAGTTATCTATGTTGTCTGAAACCGCTGAAGGAAACCTGGGGATCAGTTTTCCTGTTTGGCAGGTTATGGTTTTCTTTCTTAAATGCAAAAATTTCCTATTGTCTGCACTTGCCACCTTTGTTTCTTTGCCAAATGTGGGGTTTTCTGATCAGATGCAAAGAGAAAAATGTACCTAAGATTGGTACTTCAACGCTGGGTCAGGCTGCTTTTGAAGTAATCTGAAAAACCTTTCACTGATCCAAAATTCTGCACTAAGACATCAGGAAGAGAGTCATCTTAAAGTTCAAAAAGGCTACGAAGACCCAGATTTAGACAGTGCTGTGTGGCTTTTAGCATCAAATCCTGTCAACACAATCTGAAATGAACTGAATGGGATTTGATTGATTTGATTTATTTTTGCAACATGCCAACAACTAATCAACAAGGAAACACAATTAAGAAAACATATTGACAACATAAATAAAAAAATAAAGATAATAAATAATGTGCCACACTATGTGTGATTCATGTGGTGATTTCACATCCGCTAGCTCTGTAGCCCATTCACTGCTCAATGTTTATCCAAAAATGTGTCCATAAGCTAGACGTTCCCACCGCATGTGGGAGGAGCTACTGTCCAAAGTTTTAAGTCTCTTCGCTACTGTATATCTCATGTACAATGTATGTAGGACATGAATGATGCTGAGAGATCAAGTTTATTTATGTTAAAGACCTTTACAACAGCATCTGTAATCAGGTCTCCATGTCTGGGTTCATGAGGTCATTCAGAGTAAGGTAAGTCATGTCTGAATGACAGCGTTTTCAGCGATACTTCCGTCTCTCTGTGACCCAGGTTGATGACTCAATAGTCTGTCACCTTCACCTTCACCTTCCAAGCTTTCTCCACCTCTGGAGACTGATGATTGCCCCATTGCCCCTGAGTCGGTATACATAGCCAGTCTCGTTGATTATTTGACTGAGGGGGTTCAGACCTATGCAGGACAGCAGAGGAGACAGGAGTTGGTGTTTGGCTCCTCTGGAATCTCTACCAATGCCCTTCTGTGCGTTGCTCATGAATTGATGTTTGTGTTGATGTATTTTGGTTGCTATGTATTTTCTGACATGAACTTCCATGTTGTGAAGAAGACAGGTTATTGACCGGTAAATGGATGGGACTGCATCCTTTGAGGGATCCTTCTGGATCAGGATCGTCCGTGCTTCCATTAGCCATTCAGGGTAAGTCTCATCTCTTAGCAGCTGGTTCTTTGTGCTGCCAGGCGCTCATGGAGTGCAGTGAATTTCATTAGCCAGTACGCACGTATCACGTCAGGGCCCAGTGATATCCAGTTTTTCATACCTTGAGGCTCTTTCTTAGCTGTCTGCCACAGTTTTGGTTACTGGATTCTGTTCAGGGAGGTTGCTGTGCTCTTTTCTCAGAGACCAGCCATTGAGCATTGTTGTTATGTGTTGTTTCTTTCTCCCATGTACTTTTCCATCACTGTTCAGTTTCCAGCCTTGGTGGGTCTGCTCTGCTGTCTTGATCTTACCACTGAGCGTACACTTTTGGAGGTTAAGTTGCGTACAGCCTGTTTGTCCATCTGGCTTCTTTGTCTCTTGTGTACCTCTTCAGGCAACGGCTCAATGCCAGGAGCCTTTGTTTGGCAGTTTTTAGTTCAGGTATGGACATCTGACTCTTAGGCACTTGCTTTTTCATTGCACCTCTTTGGACCTCTGTCATCTGACTCACTTTCCTCTGAGCTGTCTTGATCTTAACCTTCAACCGTTGCTTCCATGGTGAGTATTGTTTTCTCCCATGGTTGCTCTTATAGCCAATTATTTCAAGGATCATTGCTGTTGAAGTGTAAACCAGTTCATTGTTTTCTGTGATTTTGTTGTAGAAATTGCCCTCAATGCTTTATTCACAGTTTTCAGGAAACAAACAGGTGGTCCTTCACTCAAGCGGTGTATTTTGTGTCGGGTTGCCTGGTGTTCATTCTAGACATGATCTTGTCTTTCAGGTTAGTTGCTGCCTCACTCAGCATAACAGTGGTCATAATGGCTGTGTTCCCAAGTTCTGGTTGGGAGTGTGGTATAGCCGTCTCTCTGACCTGGTGCAGGCTTTCCCAAGGACCCTCACTGGATTATGTTAATTAGCTCACAATTATATATATATATATATATATATATTTTTTTTTTTTTTTTTTTTTTTTTTTTTTTTTTTTTTTTTTTTTTTTTTTTTTTTTTTTTTTTTTTTTTTTTTTTTTTTTTTTTTTTTTTTTTTTTTTTTTTTTTTTTTTTTTTTTTTTTTTTTTTTTTTTTTTTTTTTTTTTTTTTTTTTTTTTTTTTTTTTTTTTTTTTTTTTTTTTTTTTTTTTTTTTTTTTTTTTTTTTTTTTTTTTTTTTTTTTTTTTTTTATATATATATTTATATATACATATATATATACCTGCTTTGGGTAAAGGTTTGTAGACCAACACATTTAAACTGTGATCAGATGCTTCTCTCTTCAGACGAGAAGCTTAAACTGAGTTTGACCTTTGTTGAGCAGATTTTTATGACATAAGGTCCAAACTGCAGCCAATCTAGGGGGGGAGCAGGAGGGGGGCAACTGACCTCTGCAACTGTTTATGGCGGTTGCAAAGGTCACAATCACCCCCCTTCCCCCCAAGTGAGCATTGTAGACCCACATCAGGTTCTCACAGAACCTCTGAATCAGTGTCATGGGAAACGTTCAGGACATGATTTATGATTTGAAAAGAAATTAGCTCTAAACAAATAAAATCCCATTTGCTGTTGTGTTCTGTTTTATTTTTTACGGTAAAAGCTTAAGTTAAAGAGATATCATGAGAGATCTATCACAAAAGTCCACAAAGCTTTAGGTTTTGCAGGTTTGTAATCGGGGAGGGGAGCATATTAATCCCTAAATGTTATTGATACTCTTACAAGTTTAGCATTACAATAACATTTATATTTTTTAAATGTGATGTATTTTGTGCTTGTGCACTATGAAATGTATGAAGTTGGACAATTTTACTACATTTTCACACTTTTATTTTATACACTGTAAATGGGTTTTTAAAAAAAGATCTTACATAATATATATTCAGTGTACAACACTTTTTGTCACATAAACTAAAAAGCATAACATTAAAATGCACATAATTCATCTATTTAATGAAAATCTCCATGCACAGCAAAAGAGGAAGTTCTTATGAAATTAATCCTTTCCATACAAACATGACAAGTAAAAGCAAGCAACTGTGATTTTTGATTTTGATTTTTTTTTTTAACTTTTGAAAATTGTGCATACCAGTATAAATCTAACTTATAGAACAAACCGAACAGAACTTCAGACTCATCCAGCACTGTTTTAATACTTTTTTCACATTTTTCTAAGATAATTTTAAAGTTTAAAAAAACAATTATAGAAAAAAAAAAACGTTCAACAATTAAAAAATCAAGTTTTTAATCCTTTTTTTGTCATAAGGTTGCACTGGGACAGACTTGCGACCTGTTCAGGGTGTCCCCTGCCTATGCCCATGAGTAGCCAGGTTAGGCTCCGGCAACCCCGTGACCCCGAAAGGGATAAAGCGGTTCAGAAAATGAATGAATGAATGAATGTATCTCCATACATAGCAGTGCGACTTTTTGTTACTTAAGAATGTTTTATCACCCGATTCAACGTCGGTACGCTATAAATCTTTGATCATAAATTATGAACCAGTTGATAACTTTAAAGTAAATGTTGTGGTCGAGTCTGGGTGGGATTATACAAATTCGCTTCCTCCCACTCCCTTTCAAGCAGTCTGTCATTTGATGCCTAGTTATCTCATGTTTGACACTTTAAATCTTTTTTCTTATTGATGTAAATCTGTGATGATTGATTGGGTTACATATGTGTTATTCTTATTCTTGCCTGCTTGAAACAAACCATTTCTAATCTAATCTAAAGATTTAGAACAATAGTAAAAGATGAAGCGGTTGGGAACAAGGAAGCAGACGAGGCCAAAGTCAATGGGCATCGATGACAAAAGAGATTTTTAAAGAGAGTTATCAGTGAATGCAACGTTAAGATAATCTGTTATGGGGCAGAGAAAATGGGTTAGTCATTCCAGCAAATCATTTTAAAAAATGTATGAAAATCATCACAATCTTAATAATAATAATAATAAGAATAATAAAACCACAAAAAAACACTGAGGCTTCACAACCTAGCAACCAGAAAAAAAAAAAGTCCAGTCAATTTTTTTTTTTAAACATGAAAAACTACAATTTATAATGGTGTAATCGTGTAGCCAAGAATAAAGCACTGGCCGCACAGATTTAGAAAATATATTTGTGAACAGTCACTTGGAAAAAAAACCCAAAACAATAATATAAGCATGTTTGGAAGATCGTCTCTTTCTTTGCAGCAGCTTTGTTTGTTTACAATGGAACTCGCTATTTCTTCTTCTAAGGCCGTTTCCGGGATTTTAGATAGTTCTGCGCATGTCAGAAGGATTTTTTGCGATCGAACGTGTGGTGCATGTAAACATTGTTCTAATCGGATACATTTTTCAGATTCCATGTACACAGTTCTATTGTAATCTGAACTTTTATCCGATGAAAAACATTTTGCACATGTAAAGCAGCTACTGATAAATTACTGATACTTTTTGACTGAAACTTAATTATGCTGGGCTACACTTGAACACAATTGACTAATTAATTAATATTTGGTTCACCTGCTGGAATGTTTTGGAAAGACATACACATTTTATCTAAACTTGAAAGTGCATTTTGATAAACCTTTAGATCTTTGTGAAACCCATATGTAAGTTGGTATATTTTAAGAGGAGTTTTTATTTCATGAAAGTGTTTTTTTCCTCTACTGTTGTAAAAAAAACCAGCATCAGTGATGTTCACTTTCAGTGGTTTACTTGAAACAATTTTTCATTAGCTTCTAACTAACCCAGTTCAGAACCAAAGAGCCTGAACCTGATATTTCCTGCGTGCCCTGTGCAGGTTTACCCATTTTCCAGGCAATTGTGGCAAAGGCTTTAGTGAGAGTACCAATGTTAGAATTTATTTATTTACTGAAAAGATTTCCTAAGTTCAAAGTTTGCTTTGTTTAACTTGTGGAGACATGTCTCCATCTAGTGCCAGCACACTCATTTTGAAATGACACAAACATGCACATACTTTCCTGATTAATAAGAAACATGACGTGTGAGGGTCTGATCACACCTGGGATGTTCTTTAGAGGTATCTTTTGAGCTGCCTCATAGTCAACTATGGCTGCTAGAAAAACTGAAAATGTTACTTTTGGGTAGAGGCGTGAAAATTGTGCTGTTTTATCAGTCCAAGACATGGTTGCTATGGAATTTCTAAATTAAAATGTCTTTAATTTCAGAAAAAATTGCTTAATTTCTGCTCATTATGGGTTTTATGGGTAAAAACTGTGAAAAGATGTTATTTTAAACAGATTTTATCGCATTTAAATCAAATACGTGCTTGCCTCCTGTAACTGAATATGACATCCGCATGAGACAAGGACATCCAAGAATCGAACTGAGCCTTCAGAGAATCCAGCAAACAGTATGGTGTGTGTCACCATCCACAGATTTCTCTCATTAGGTTATTTTTGTTTTTTCCAAACTGCCGACATGAAAAAACAAGATCAGCATGGAATGAAACCAAACCAGCAATCATAGAGAAATTAAACTTGCAAATACTTTTTGTTTTATTTAAAAGGAGACAGCTGCTCGGGGTCTGAGTCACAGTCAGCTCCAGCAGGTTCAGGCATGTTTGTCAAAACAAGTCCTCACATTCAAATAGAAACATGAGCCCCATGGAAACCCTTCCCGTGGTCAGTCTGTCATCCTGTAGACTCATGTGGACAAACAGCATGAAGGACGATGATCATCAACCCAGGAATCTTCAGAAGAGAAGCAGATCCTTCATTTGTAGGCTCAGTTTACAATTTCTTATCAGTTGGCGGCAGGAAAGGGGGTCGTTTTTTAAAAAAAAACATAGATTACAGTGCAAAGCACAAACTAAAAACCTCTGAGAAGCAGCTTATTGGAAAAAAATGCTTCAGTTTGATAAATTCTGCTTCAGTTTCTATTTCAGGGCCCCTGATTTGCAGCTGATGTATTCAAAATGAAGCAACTCTATGCTGGGGGAGACTGGAAAAATGAACTTCAGTTGAAGAAGGATTATTTGTAGGACTACAACCTGTAATCTCTAGCATTAAAAAACCTTTTGATGCAGTTTTTTACAGATCAAAACACAGCTTCATCTTTAGAAAAATATGCAGTATTGATGTTTTTGTGTCCATTAAACCATTTATGCCCCTGCGACAGACTGGGAACCTGTCCAGGGGCGTCCCCTGCCTTCGCCTATGAGTTGTCGGGTTAGGCTCCGGCAGCCCCGTGACCCCGAAAGGGACAAAACGGAAACAGAAAATGAATGAACCATTTATTTAAAAATGTATGTCTTTTAATAGTTTTCAAATGTTTGCAATAAATAAATTGTAACTGTTCTATTTTTATGTAACTAAATAATTCACTTCTTCCAACACCTTTTCTAACACTTGATGAACTAAATGAGAACAGCTGTGGATGATTAACCTGAAACTGGTGTGACTGAAATATAGAATAGAATATGACCACATATGACAAAACCCAAACTAAACCACAGAATCCTCACAAATGTGATCTTAAAACATTGGTTGAAGTAATATCGATGTTATTTGTGGTTTATTTATTTCCACGACAGGAGTTTTACTTAAAAAAAAGTGACGCAAATAAAGATAAACTAGTAAATATCATGTCAAACTGACAATACAGTTTTGACGTCAGTTTGATTTGCACATTCAACTTGTTCTTGAGATCAATTTGATGTTGAGGACTGATGTTGATTTGACGTCATTTCAACATCAAATGTCCACTCGGTATTTCTAGACCAGGTGTCTCCAACCCTGGGCCTCGAGGGCTACGGTCCTGCCTATTTTTGCAGCTAACCTTGCTTCAATAGATCCTGATTAGCTGGATTGAATCAGCACAGTTTCTGATGGAGCAGGGTTAGCTGCGAAACATGCAGGACGGTAGCCCTCGATGAACAGGGTTGGAGACACCTGGTCTAGACTCACTGCAGCGACTTCTGGGATATGCAGCAGCGTTGAATTATAGGTTCCATTCTAATTCAGTTTGAATTGAAAAGAAAACATCAAACATTTTGAGCCCCAACCTGATATTTAATTAAGCTAAAATTAATTTAATTAAACCTAAATCCTTCAAAAACGGAATCATGGAAGTCAATTTGACCTTAAACTGATGTCAGTTTGATGTTTAACATGAAGCCATCAAATTGATATCAATTGAATGTCAACTATATTACCCAGCATTCTTAATTTTGTTTTTCATGTGAGATTGAATTCTACTGTTCATGTATTTCCCACACTAAAATAATGGTATGACAACAGAAGCTAAAATAACATTGACCACTAATTGGATAAAATATTGACCCAATTTTGACATCAAGCCGACATCAAGCCGACTGCTGGGTATATAAATAAAATTGAATTGAATTCATGGAGCTGCATGAGCCTCTGAAGCCACAGTTTTCATACTCCTGATCCAAAGCAACAGAAAGTCACATTTATACTTTAATTAGCCTAAAAAAAGTAACAATATCAAAAAAAAAGCTTTGGTAAAAATCTTTATTTTTGATGTCCAGCAAAAGACTTAAATTTTTTTTTTTTTCTTACCACACTTCTTTGGAAAACCGACCGACCATCCACACACACACACACACACACACACACACACACACACACACACACACACACACACACACACACACACACACACACAGACACAAAGACACACACAAACAGAATCAAACACGGACTTTGGCTGCAGTACCGGGACACACAGAGGCGTGAGCCAACGTCCTGTTTTCTCCAACAGAACCAGTTTATGGCTCTTTTCACACATTTTGGCTGTTTTTTAAAAGTCTTTAAAGCTAAAGAACAGTGGCTACTAGTTTTTGGCGATATTTACAACCAAACATGTCAGACCGTACAGAGCTGACGCCTCTGTGGGATACAACCCTAAAAGCTTTCGGCCTCAGCAGGATCTGACTGCGCAACTACACTCCAACTAATTGAGTATGTTTAAACACTAAATAAATAGAAAGCACACGGTGCCAAAGCACTTTTCCTGAAAACCTCCTCTAGTACTATCCAAAAACTTTCTCCTGCCCTTCAAATATCTTCTGCTTCTCCTTCCTTCACACCTCCTCAGCGCACACGACACTACAGCACCAACCAGCATGTTCGGGGTTCCTCGTTCAGACGTCTACTATCAAACCCGAGCAACATCAAAACCACAGTGGCGAGACAGAATCACAGCTATACATCAGCAGAGACCCAGAGGTCCGTTTGGTGTCCAGCATTGCATCAATCAAGGGCGGAGCTTGAATCCCCAGATGTTACCAATAACTGGGGAGACTTCAGTGGCGGGGGGTAAGACGGTCACGTTGAAACATCGCTCTGTCTGGATAAGAGAAGGAAAAGTTGTTTCTTTTTTTTAAACATCAGTTTTTCCAGTATGATCTACATGGCAAAAAACAACATTGATTTCTAAGATTAGTGGAAGAAAAAAACGAGAAGGAAGAAAGAAATTCAGATAATGTTTTTCAAAATAATCTTCTGACTAGTCAGAATTGAAGCAGACAGAGGACATACACAGTGCCTCGCAAAAGTATTCACACCCCTTGGACTTCATTTTCTTACATTATGACCACAAACATCAATATATTTTATTGGAATGTTAGCTGAAACACCAACACAAAGTGACACACAATTGTGAAGTGGAAAGAAAATTATATCAGAGTTCTTTTTTTTTACAAATAGAAAAACTGTCAAGTGCAGTGTTCAAAACTATTCAGCCCCCATTTCTCTGATTGCTTTTAATTTCCTTCAGGAGTCACTTGGTGATTGGTGACTAATCAAATGTTAACTTAAGAGTCCACCTGTGTGTAATTTAATCTCAGTAAACAAATCCAGCTGTTTTGTGACGTCTCTGTGGTTTGTTAAGAGAATATTGGGGAGAAAACAGCATCATGAAGTGTAAGGAACACACCAGACAGGTCAGGGAGAAAGTTGTGGAGAAATTTAAAGCAGGGTTAGAATATAAAAAGATTTCCAGAGCTTTGAACATCCCACGAACCACTGTTCAGTCCATCATCCACAAATGGAAAGAGTATGACACAACTGTAAACCTACATAGACATGATCGTCCACCTAAACTAACAGACTGAACAAAGAGACACTGATCAGAGATGCAGCCCGGAGGCCATGGTGACTTTGGATGAACTGCAGAGATCTACAGCTAAAGGGGGAGAATCTGACCATAGAACAACCATCAGTCGTTCACTGCACAAATCTAGACTTTATGGAAGAGTGGCAAGAAGAAAGCTGTTGTTAAAAGAAAACCAAAAGACTCGTTTTCCGTTTGCCATAAGCCATGAGAATGACCAGCAAACGTGTGGATGAAGGAGCTCTGTTCAGATGAGACCAAAATGGAACTTTTTGACCTGAAAGCAAAGCGCTATGAGTGACAGAAATCTAACCCTGAACATCACTCTAAACACACCATACCCACTGGCTAACATGGTGGTGGCAGCATCATGCTCTGGGGCGGCATCTCTTCAGAAGGGACAGGGAATCTGGTTAGAGTTGATGGGAAGATGGAGCCAAATCCAGAGCAATATTGAAGGAAAACCTGTTGAAGTCTGAACAACACTTGAGACTGGAGCAGAGATTCACCTTCCAACAGGACAACCACCCTAAACATAAAGCCAAAGCTGCAATGGAATGGTTTAAAATGAAGCGTATTCATGTGTTAGAATGGTCCAGTCAAAGTCCAGACCTAAATCCAATCCAGAATTTGTGGAAAGATCTGAGAACTGCTGTTCACAAACGCTCTCCATCTAATCTGACTCAGCTTGAATTGTTTTGTAAAGAAGAATGGGCAAAGATTTCAGTCTCTAGATGTTTAAAGCTGTATTTTGCATAATTTTCTTATCACTTCACAAGTGTGTTCCTCTTTGTGTTGATCTTTCACATAAAATTCCAATAAAATATATTTATTTTTGTGATCATAATGTGGAGAAGTTCAAGGGGTGTGAATACTTTTGCAAGCCACTGTCTAAAAGACAACTAAGCTCAATATTACATTTGTGAGTACTACTTCTTTATTCAAATCATTGTGAATTAGACAGTGACAGAAAAAACATTTGAAAATGATATTTGTTATGTAGAAAACCCGCTGAACAGGCAACAAGCTCTGCTCCATTCTGATGCATCTACTTCCATACAAAAAGATATGTGTATGTCATTGTTTTAATCGCCTGAGCTGGTACCTGCATCCAAGCTGTACAGCTGATTAGCTCCAATATTGCTGGCTCTGTTGTTGCACCACTAATATCATGTTTTAAAAACTCACTTTCAGCTTGTTCTTGTTCTAAGCTAGCATTAATGGATATGTGTAAGCAGTGTTGGGGTTAATGGATTACAAAGTAATGAATTACTGTAATTTAATAACTTTTGTCAGTAATAGAGTAACGTAACAAATTACAGTTCAATTTCTGTAATTACAATTACTAGGGTATAGAAACCTCGTTACTTTGTTACTTTGGTTTTGCTGGCTCTGACATTTTCTCTCGGTTAGATTAAACAAAAATGCAGATTAATTTAAAGTAAAACGGCGTAATTGGCCGAACACAGACGGATTTGAGCGCAGTCAGGGATCGGTCAAAGGTCATCTCCACAGAGCAGCAGGTGAGCAGCAGAGCAGAGATCTGCCCTGAACTGATGGGTTTGTTATGAATGAAACGACTCTAAAGCTGCTCTTTGGTGTGAAAGACAAGAGTCCGCTCCTTCCTGGGACTCTGAGACGATTATTTCTAAATTAATTCCCCCTTTCTTTTTTTATTTTTCTCTCTATGCTGCACGCCACTGATCAACATGAGTTTGTGCTCAATGTGCTCTGCGGGGGCGGGTGGGGGGTGCATAGTTTGGTAGACCTGCAGCCGTGCAGAACTGTGCACAAAATGCAGATGTAGAGAGAGAGAGGGAGAGAGAGAGAGGGAGAGAGGGAGAGAGAGAGAGAGAGAGAGAGAGAGAGGGAGAGAGAGAGAGAGAGACTGATGCATTGGGTCCAACTCTTTGCCACAGAATACATAAAGTTATCCAGAATGAACATGGAGGCATTTAATAGTTCTTTGGGTTTTCAAACTAGTGACTATTAATATAACAGTATTTTCCACACCTGACTTTGAGCTGTAGCAAAGACCACATATGTTGTAACAGTAACTTGTTCTTGTGTCATTTTTCACTCTGTTGTCTGAATTCAAATGAAGCCAGATTGTGTCTTGAACCATTTTAATACCTTGCACAAGAATATTGCTTTAAAAATAAAATTCTTTATTTTTTTCTTTTCTTTTCTTTTTATTTATTTACCTTTATTTAACTAGATGGGTCCTATTGAGATTAGAAATCTTTTTCAAAGGAGCCCTATTAAATGAAAGACAAGAGGATCTTGTTTGTTTCCCTTGAGAATTTGTATGAGTGAGAAAAAAGTAAAGTAACGAGTAGTGAATTACTTTTACAAATAGGTAATGTGTAAGTAATTTCATTATAATTTTGATCCAGCAACTAAGTAAAGTAATCAGTTACTTTTTAGAAGTAACTTACCCAACACTGTGTGTGGTAAAGTGGGGGTGGGGTTACTGTGCACCAACAGTCCCGCCCACGACTCAGAACTCCCGCCACTCTGCAGAAACTATGTTGTAGAAAACGTCAGATTTATTGATTTTTGACTAAGATGGCACAATCATTATTAAGAGATCACTGGGAAACACTTTGACAAAAGATCAAAAGAGGATCGGAGTGGAACTTAAAAGACTTTCTTGGGTGAAGGCAGTAAGATCACAAATATGACTTCCTGCTTCAGCCTTTATGGAATTTAACCTGCTAACACAGAGGAGAGAGGTTTCGTTCTGAGTCTCTGGTTCTATTAGAGACCAATAAGGCTGGGAGCAGTCTCAACCTGCAGATCTGTATTCCAATGAGCAGACCAGGAAGTGATGTCTGCTTCTCCTCGGCAGGCAGCCCTCTCGTAAAGAGGAGGGGCTGGAAGGAGTGCTGCTAATGAGGCGGCGTGTTAACGAAGCAGAAGTCGAAACCACAAATCGGTTCCATTTAACAGACGTTTTCTTTTATGACTTTTTCAGGGAAAAAAAAACCCCAAAGGAGCCAAACTTTTCTCTGCACTTCATTCAGACATCATAAATGTGATGTTCCGCTCCAAACGCCTGTAAAATCAGATGTTTGTGCAAATCAAAGGCTTTTCCTGGACAAACACGTGTTCCTCGTTATGCAGCTTAAGGAAGCAGAGGTTTACAGAGCACCGCTGCGCTTTAAGGGATTTCAACAATAAGATTATTCTGGATTTTATGGGATCATAACTTCTGTTATAGGAAAAATTCAGGAAGTCAGAGATTTGAAGTACAGAGAGAGCAGCAGGGTTTGAAAAATGAACTTGAAAGAAATATATATAAATATAGTTTATGAACATTTTCTAAACTTTTACAAAGGAGAGTCTTCATTTGTTTTTTGCTTGTTTATTCACCTTTAAGATATTATAATTTAATTATTTATACTTTTCATATTTGTTTCCCAGAAAAAGTTAAATGTATAAAAAGGTTTGTCTGAACTAAAGGATTTGTCATCTGATCTATTTCTATGGAGGTTTAGGAGGGACAATTTTAAATAAATATAAAAGCCATGAAATAAAAGCGCTATTAATTCTTTAAAATTTGCATTAAATACTTAACATTGAAAATAAAAATAATAAAATTGTAAATCAATGAATAAATGTTGAAATATATGTGGCATTAAAATATTAAAATTGCCATTAGAAAGCACATTTAAAAATGTAATGATATATTTTTTTATTTCATGACCAGTTTGGGATGGAAGAGACTATATTAAATAAATATATATGCCATGAAATAATTAAATAAAAGTGTCATTAATTATTTAAAATTGGCATTCAATATTTTAAATTGGAAATCAATACATATCTTTTTTAAATATATGTGGCATTAAAATATTAAAATTGTCATCAAAAAGTACTTTTAAACATATAATCACATATTTATTTATTTATTTTTCCAATGTATGCTAAAGGAAACAAATTGACCATATCACACTGTATGGTCACTGGACTGTAATGCTGGTTGATCAGTTTTTGCTACATCACACGTATGTTGTCCGCTGTGATGGAACTTTGTTCGTCGTTTTTACATTACAGTAAAATAGACCTACCATGTCTCAATCCAAATGGGATTTTCCGAGATTGATTATCGATATAGATCAATTCTTTTAGACGAACAATTTTCCCAATGCAGATCAAAGATCAATCTGGTACGATCTTAGAAACAGAAATCGATTAATATATTAATCATTTCACCCCTATTAAAAACAGATTTAAATATTTTTGTCCTACTTTAGCAGAAGTTAGGCTTTCAAAACTGTTTTAACCTAAATATTCACACATTCATAGCTTTTAGTGGATTTTAGGGTGGGTTGTCATTTCAATAAATCTACTTTTCCATACTTAAATCCAATTCCAATCATCTTTTTGATTTATTGTTAAAGTGCTCCCAGTGACTTTTAAAATTATGATTATGTCGTTTTTAGGCACAAAAAAAGAATCCGTATACTTTTCTAAGACATAGTTTCTGCAGAGCAACAGGAGTACATCAGAAATTCCCCTCTGATTTGTGGGCGGGACTGTTGGTGTGGAGCCACCCTGTACCCCTTTCCCTCCATGTTGCTCTCTGTTCATACACTCTCTCCCTAGCTTACAGCCCCTCACAACCCCAACCTAACATTAGCAGTGCAACAAAAATTGTAAGCAATATTAGAGCTGTCCAGCCATACAGATTTGATCCAGATTCCAGCTCAGACGAGGAAAACAAAGACGTTCATGGATCTGTTTGTCTGCAAGTGGATGCAATGGAATGGAGAAGAGCAGGAAGCTTGTGGCCCGTCCAGCATATTTTCTACGTCACAATTACAATCTTATTCAAATGACATTTTTTTTGTCTGTTCCTGATTAAAAACAATTTGTATAAAGAAATACTCAGAAATGCAGGTTTAGGTTGAATCTTCTTTACATATGTCCTCCATCATTTGGAAAAATGTCCTAACATGTTAAACACCAAAAACATGACTTTCATCAGTGGGTTTTTGAAAGAAAATAAATCAATAAAACAAAATAGATCAAACATTTTATATAAAATATAAAAAAATAAAACATAATCTCTGAAAAGTAGTTATATACAGTCATTTTCATAGCAGTAAGAGACTCACAACCAGTCCTTATCAACGGAAAAAAAAAAAAGCATTTACAAAAGAAATGTGGTTTCTTGCTCTGAATGCAGTAAAAATGGCGCCGTATGGGGGACTATTATAAAAGTTACAAGTCGATTCCTTTACAGGATAAAATCTAAACTTTCATACAGTATATGTCTTGGGGGACATTGGTTTTGTTGATTTATTGAAAAAACAAAAACACAACTTAAACTTTACCTCTGTCTTTTCCGTTGAGGAGTCGCTCCTCCTCCTCGCGACCGTCATCTGCTCAGAACGGAGGGAAAATGTTTCATTGTTTTCCAATTAAAAATGGTTTTCTAGACCGATTAAACCTCCAACATAAACCTTTGTCCTTTTAAACTAATCAATAACCCAACTTGACAGGACAGATGTCATCTGGAGCCTAAATATTTCCAGAGACTGTGATGTCGAAAGGTGACTCACCAGAGTGGAGCTCCTTGACCAGCGAAGACACAGTGTTTGTGATGGAGTCGGCCGCAACCAGAAGATCGTTCCTCAGATTCCTTCTGGGTCCTGGAAAGAACAAGTATGAAGGAATATGTGTTGAGTTTAGAAAGTTGTAGTGTTTAGAAAGAGTATGGAAGCAGCTTCATTAAGCTCAGATGACCCCGTTCTTTTACATGTCAATCTGAATCTACAATTTTTCTCCACTTTGGTGTCTTTGGCATACTGCACTGCCTACTCCAGTTTGTCTTCACCCTTTGACTGTCTTCACTGAGCCGTTGTTTTAATGTTTTCTGTGTTTCTAGATAAAAAGTGTGAAAGAAGAACCCCAGAATCTTTAGACTTCTGTCTGCCTGTAAAAACTTTCATCTACTGATTCTGTGCTGAACAACAACACTGAGTTTAGGGATGTCCCGAGACTCGATCCAATACTTTTGTAAAACATTTAAAAAATGAACAAGTTCAATAAATGGATCTAGGCTTTCCACTATTTTTATTTCATTAACTTTCTTCTGTCATTTGTCACTTAAACAGAGCACTTCTGTGAAGTAGCTACAACAGTCAAACAACAAAAGAGCAATTATCAACTACAAAAATAGTTAATTATTAACTAGTAATAATTGGTGATGGGTCATGTGAGGAAGTTTAGTGACTGTAGCTTTAGTATCTTCAGAACATTTTTGATCAGATTATTTAATGTAGATTAAATCTACATCAAAAAAATTATTAAAAAATAAATGATGATTTTTCTTCTAAAATTGCTGCTTTATTTAGAATGAATATTATGATGATATCAGTGTGAAAATGTATTACTTTTGCTTGTTTTTAAGAGATTATTGATTTTATTTTTTCAATTACTGCAAAGCTTGCACTTTGTAGATGTTGCTTGGCAGCTGTCTCACTACTGTCTTTGCTTAATTCTCAATAAGACTAATAATAAAAGAAAACTTGTCAATGCATATGTAGGTTATAGTTTGCATTTAGACAAACCAATAAAGACACTTACTCTCAGCTTTAAATGTTTATTAGGAGTTAATGATCCTTGAAGTCAGAATCTGTGAATATCTTGCAAACTTTAAGAAATATTTTTTGTGAAATTCATGCTCAATCTTCTGCCATACACGCCATTCTGCCATATGCTTCCCTTTACAGCAATAAAAAGTTGTGATCCATTCATAATATGCAGACTTCTAGTAGAGTATTTATCTGTAACTACAAGCTTGAAATATAAAGCGCTAATTATAACAAGAATAATAACATCCCCAACTAAGGCCAATTTTCTTTAATTTGTTCCTATTTTTAGCTTTTTATTTTTGACCAAAGCAGGCGTTGATGTAGAATAATTTTTACATCCATTGGGTTCATGAACCGTTCAGTTATTTTTTTTTCTTCACCTGTGCAGGATTTCTGTTTTTGTAAATGCTCGTCATCATAAAAGACCAAGGAATAATTAGGATGCAACAGGAGATTTTCATTCCGTTGTGGACAGAAATGGTCATCTCACCTTGAGCAAAGGCTTCTTGTACATCGCCCCCCACCCCAGTCAGGGAATCTTGTGGGTGGTGCATGTGGCCATGAGGAGATGCAGCTCCTGAGGAATGACCACTGGGCGGGCTAGGTCGAGACGGGGAGGCGTGGGAAGAACCGGCTGCCTGTGCCTGAGAGACAATAAAATTGAAGATTTTGAGTTTTATTTTACCATTTTTCTCCTATTTTTCTTTTTTTAAATCAACTCAGTCTGATAAAAGGACACAACAGACACAAACTTACTGCCTGTCGCTGCTCCTCATCCTTCAGGACCACAAGATGGAAACAAAGTGGAAGAAAAGGATAGAAAAGAGAAGAAAAAGTCAAAGAGGAGGAAACAGCAGGGAGGAATGTCTCTACAAGGACACGTTCGGAAGGAAAGAAACTGCCCTCTAGTGTGAAGCTTGAAGAAGACCAGAGTGAAAGAGAGCGTCACCTTGAGCAGCTTCATCAAGCCCTCCAGCTGCACCATCAGCTCTCTTCTGCTCTCCTGCAGGGACGACATTTTCTGTTCCAGCTCGTCCTTCCTCTGCCTGCAAGCGGAGGAAAAAATGAAAGATTATGAAAATAAAAATACAAAAGTCGGCCATCAAACCACAAGTTAATCAAATGTTTCTGGTAACAACTGAGAAACGTTTCCATCAAAAAATAAACTCCACATCGGGAAATATTTCCACAATAAGTTAGTTTTCAAACGGAAGAACATCTCTTTACTCTATAATCTTTACTATAATTACTCAAAACTATGTATTTACAAACAAAATCAATGAGATGAAAATGCAGAAAAAATAAATTCAGGTAGCACGTCTCCAAACAAAACGCACAAGATTTTCATCAAACTGGATAAACTGCATTAGTGCTAAAAGCTGACCTTGGTTCACCCTGAAGCCTTTTTGCTTTACCTCGTTCACTTATTGTGTTTGTTATCATTTTTGAAAACAAATTAGTTACTTTTGGTAGAGCCAACTTTGGTGTTTTTTGTTGACTGAAAGTTGGAGAAAGACTACTTTTATGTTGAGCTCTTCTAGATCTTCCTTGGCAGGAAAAGGGCATAACAGCAGGAAATCATGAATGTGGATTTTATAGCAGAAAAACCTTTCTGTGTAGTTTTTACTTCAAAATCAGTTCATTTAAATAAAATAAGTTTGTGAGTTGCTGAAAAAGGAATATTTTTGAGAAAAAGAGTTGTAAAAAAGTTTCTACAGCTGCCTGCAAGTCATGGATAACCTTAAACCCAATCCCTTCTTTTTTTAGCTGTGGCAGCAACACTAGAGAGTTCAATAAAAAAAAGAAATTTGATAAATGCAACAGAACCATTAATTATAGCAAATGGTACAAAATGTGTAAATTAAATGATTTTAAGGTTGAAAAGAGAAAAATAATTTTTTCTGCACCTTTTCATGACATAATTTAACAGCACAAAAAGTTTAAGCTTTAATAGTTTTTTTAAATAAATAAACTAAATATTTTTATAACCTATTAGTGTTCTTAGCAGTTTTTAAATATTGTTAAGAACAAAAACTAAACAGTAATTTCTTGTTTTTCTGTTTTTACTTCCATTTTGTGTTGTTTTTTTTTTGTCTTTGTCAAATCCACAATCTGAAATGAGGAACTCCGCCTGTACACATCAAACCAACACAACAAACATCCTTCCAACTCCAGTAGAACTGAACTAACGTTCTTAGGTTCAGAAAGATCACACCATCTGCATGAAGCAGAAGAGCAAAATACAGCGGTTCTGGAGGACCACTCCTTCCAGAAAGCTCACCTGAGCTGCCGCAGCTCAGCCAGCAGGGTCGGGTTGGTGCTACTCCTGCCCAGGCTTGGCTGGCACGTGGCGTCGTGCTCTGCACGCAGACGCTTGATTTCTGCCAGGATCTCCCTGGAAAATGAAAAACCAATATGGTCAGCAGAGACTCAAACCGGAGATGGGATTATGCAGACAGGGCTGTGTTTGATTAACACAGAAGGTGGATGAAACCTTAAGTTAACAGATTTGTTTGAGCCAATCCATCCTGAAATAACCACAATTACCTGAGAGGATCTGCATAAAACGATCAGATTGTATCAAAGCAACTATAATTAGGATCTAGAGAAGCTGTAGAGGTAGGGTAAGGCCGTAGTGGGAAGGATCTTGCCTAAGAACCTTCACTGGATTAAGCTCGCTGCACTTCCATTAACGTCTTCATTTTCCTTGTCTGAGCTGCCATCTGGCTCAAAACTGGATGGCTGGACATTATTGCTCACAGTTTTTTTCGGCACTAATGTTAGCTTGAGGTTGTGGGGTGCTATAAACTAACAGGAGAGTGTATAAACAAAAGAATGCTGGGAAAATGAATTGAGCTAACTTCCGCAACAACAGTCTCGCCCACAACTCAGATGAGCATTTGTGATGAACTTCTACTGTACTGCAGAAAATATCAAAAAAGACGACACAGGCTTTCTGATTTTGGTTAAAAACTGCATAATTATAATTAAAAGACCACTGGGAAATAGGGGTGTGTATTAGGAGTCTGGCAATACGAGTAACAATAAATCACATGATTATGTAAAAAGACATAATTCTATTTCAGACATTACCTTTAAACATGCAGGTCAAATACCAAAATTCTGAAATATGTGCAGAATATTTTTCAATTATGAGCAATGAGTTTCGGTTTGGTACCCTTTCCAAGTAAGAACTAAGTAAAACATGTTTCATAAGAACAAAAAAAACGTGAGGCTGACTGAACATTGAACACAAGCTGGTTCTTGCGAGATCTTCTTGTTGTTTTGATTGAGGTGTAGAGCGGCTCAAACAGCCTCACTGTTCCTGTGCTGCCAAATAGCGGGCAGGGTTTTTAGGCAGAAAACAAAGTAAGATGCTGAAGGACGCTAAGATACAGTCAATTAAATATCCTCATGTCAGCATTTTAAATCAATACAGGTATTGCCAAACGAAATATCATGATATATCGCCAAACGGATTTTTCCCTACACGGCTACTGGGAATGCTTTTACAATAGAAAAAATAAAGTTGGAGTGGGACACCAGTAAGGCATGCATTCTGGCCCTTCAATGATCCGCAAATGCTGCACTTAATATACATTTCTGTTTCTCTTTTTTAGGTTACTTTTATTATTTACTAAAGTCATTACAAATGCAAGTAATTTTCCTTCCTATTCATCGCCAGGTGAAACCATTTGTACCTGTTTTTGCACTCCAACTGAGCAATGAGCTCCCTCTTCTGTTTGTTTGCGTCAAAGTTGATGCTCCTTGATGGAATCATCTTAAAAAGGCAAAAATACTTTGTCAGTTTTGGTTCATTTAACAATAAAGAGTCACTTTAAAAGAGTCAGTTCTGGATTTGTAGAATAAAGCTCACTCCTGTGCTGTCTGTCTCTGCCAGTCTGGAGGTGTAGCGAGCGATCAGTTTGTGCTCCTCATCTTGTCTGCTGGGACTGTCCACAGCTCTGAAACACAGCAGATCTACTGTTGGCTCAACACTCACAATGACAGCAGAGGAGCCCATTTTAAAATCACTGTTTTCATTCATGCGTTTTACATGTTTACTGTTAACAAGCTGTATTCTGGTAGAGTTGGGTTTCAGTTACAATTTGTTGAGATGACAATAAACTTTACACTTTTATCCACTTTGTTAGCTTATTTTAAAAGCTGATGTCTGCTCCAATATACAGGACTTTTCTAGTCAATAAATTCTGAAGAAACATTGTTTTCTATCCATTGTATTTCACATCTATGAGTAAACCTGCTAAAAAAAAAACTTTTTTTCCCAAAGTGTCATCAGAAAAAAACAACCAGCAGCCCAGCAAATCCATCCCCTCACCATAACCCTTGTGTATGCTCCTCTCACCGTGGACTGTTCTGCAGGCGGTTCACGTACGCAGCAATCAGAGCGTGCTCTTCGTTCATTCGCTGAGCTGCAGCCAAACTGAAAATTCAAGAGAAAAAAAAAACACATAGATCCTCAACGTCTTTACACTGCAAACACGTCTGCACGCAGTGATTTATTAAATATTTTTAAAATACTTCTAAATACTTATAAATCAAAATATATATTTGTATAGATGTTAAATCAACATCACTTACTTACATAATTCTTTTCACCTTTTGGCAGATCCCCTCAGGGGTCGCCACAGCGCATCAGCTTTCACTGATCTGCTCAGGTGGTTTAGCAGAGAGTATATTTTTATGTCGGATGCTCTTCCTGACCCAACCCTGTAATTTGACCGGGCTGGGGACAGGCACAGGGAGACCCAGGCCCCCTTGTGGCTACATAGTTCAGCAGTAGCGTGAAAAGTCTTGCCTAAAGACCCACTCTGGATTCAGCTCATCGCATGTCCTACAGCTCGTCCAGCTCGTCCTACACGCAGCCAACTGACTTCAAATTAAAATAGTTCTTGTTGGTCTGTTACCTAAAACTGAATTGTATTTGAAATATTTTGGTTACATTTCAAAGTCCCAATTAAAAGGACAGATATTTTGTAATTTAATTCAGCCTACTAGACTTTTCATTCATTTAGATCTTTCACTACTGATCATTTATAACTGTATTTATATAAAGGAAATGCATACATTTTCACTTCAACTGATAAGTTATGGTTCAGGCAGGTTAAAAACACTTCATCTTTACTCTGCTGTATTCTAAAGAAAAAGAAAGTAACTTAAAATACTGCAGTACATTAAACAAATGTCTGATTATCCACTTGTGACATACTTTTGCTTTTAAAATCAATTCAGAAAAGGAACTGAGCTGCTAGGATCTAAAGATGAAGCAGCACAGTGACTCATGTCTGTAAAACCACTTAAGATCTCACTTTATTAAAAAATACACAATATCTACATTATCAGGGAACCATTGAAGGGGGTTCTAGCAAGGAGGACCTCCAACAGCAGCAACTGTTGCAGCATTTCTGAAGAAACTCTCTGACTGTTGTTGAGTTTTTGCAGAATGAAGTGGATGATCAAGGTTTTCTAGAACAGTTTTGTCCTCCTTATTCTTGTCGGCTACAGAAGCTCCACAGGGTTCAGGAGAGTAAAAGATCCAGAAGGGAAATCTAGAAGGTAAAGAGGATTATCCAAAATGGAGCCCTTGAAAATTCGTAATGAATCCAGAAAAGAGCTCTAGAAGGTCCAGAACAGAATCCAGAACACAACTGTTGAGGCTCTCAAATGGAATTCAGAACAGAACTCCTGAAGCTACAGAATAGTTTAAGATCAGAATCCAGAACACAGTCCCAGAAGGTCCAGAATGGAATTCAGAACAGAACTCCTGAAGCTACAGAATAGTTTAAGGTCAGAATCCAGAACACAGCCCCAGAAGGTCCAGAATGGAATTCAGAACAGAACTCCTGAAGCTACAGAATAGTTTAAGAACAGAATCCAGAACACAGCCCCAGAAGGTCCAGAATGGAATTCAGAAAAGCGTACTAGAAGTTCTCAGCTGCCTTTGATTAATGCGTTTTCAAAAGTTTACATCCGCACTGTTTATCTATGCTTGTTTTAAATTCCCTTCTTTTAGAGTTTCATTAAATCTTATTTTAATGATCACACCTTTGAAATTTCTTTTGATCGTTTTCTTTGTTTCATATAAAGCACTTTGAATTGTCTTTGTACATGAAATGTGCTAAACAAATAAACTTGCCATACACCTATGACAGCTGAGTCAGACCTCTGTGATCCCTGTGACCTTTCTAAGGAAACAGCAATTGTGGATAATGCATAGAAGAACGGACATCTTGAAATGGGTAAACTTTCACTTGTAGTTAGCACATCAAGCTTCCATTTGGTTTTATTTAACTCCTCTAGATAACTTAGTTTACCGAAATGTCAGTACGCTTTGTACAATTTAGAGGTTTTGCAATTTAGAGGTCTTCCACTGGTTAAATCCATAAAACTCTACCCGCTAAATGAAATCATACACTCTGCTGTTGTTGGGTGCTTTACCTCTTGGAGGATTCGGGTGCTGACGATGACAGCAACATGGCCTCACCACCAGTACCAATGGGTCTGCAGGGGCTGCATGCACACAAAACGGTAGAAACGTATTCAGAGGCCGCGCTCCAGCTTTCAACTCAAAGAACAAGGCCTGCCCGTCAGACACACATTCCTCCACTCACACCGTCACGTGTTTCTGAGTGCATTCACGCAACAGTGAGACTTTAAGTCTGAGCAAACACAGACAGGTCAAAGATCAGGACAGTGACAAGAAAAAATGAGGAGGGTTTAAAAAAAGGTACAATGGAAAACAATAAAACTGTTTTGAATAAAAAGAGAGAAATAAAATCCCATATAGATCCAGTGAGAGTTTACTCACATGTGCTGGCCTGAATAATGCCTGCAGGTCTGCAATGACCCAGTCTGCTACAGTTTGAACAATCAAACATCACACACCCACTGTGAGGGGCGGAGCCACGGGCTTTACTCAATAGGTTTAACCCATTCATGTTATCTAAACTTCTAAGAAAATATAACCACAGATAACACATCAAGTTTGTAGTTTAACATATGATACAGGAAGAATACTTTCCTGTTAAAAATTAACACTGCTGCAGTCCTGTGAAGTTTTAGTAAAGATGTCTTCATTTAAAGACAAAATAAAAAACATTAGACAACCAATTGTTTCATCAACTAGAAGTCCAGCATATGAATTTTATCCACTGGGCCCGTACTAAACTGGTTAAAAACGTACTTGGAAAACAAGAAATATTTTGTCTGAGTTGGTAACTTCACATCAGAGCCGATAGAAATTACATGTGGAGTTCTCCAAGGCTCCATCCTGGGGCCACTTCTATTTAACATGTAGATACATGCTCCCAATGGCCCAGGTTATAAACAACAACATTAGTTACCATAGCTATGCAGATGACATACATATATATATTACAATGACACCAGGAGACCGAGGCCCTGTACAGGCTCTTGGTAAATGGTTTGAGGACATTAATGACTGGATGTGTCACAAGTTACTTCAATTAAACAAAAACAAAACTGAGGTTATTGTCTTTGGAGCTAAAGAGAAACACTTGGAGGTTGCCAAAAGGTTCAGTCTTTTCATCTAAAAACCTACTTTTTGATAAACACATTAAGGCAGTCACAAAAATAAGCCTACTATCGCCTCAAAAATATTTCAAGGATAAAAGATCTGATGTTGAAGCAGGACCTGGAAAAACTAGTTCATGCGTTCATCTTTAGTCGACTTAACGACTGTCAGTTGCTCGTGTTCTCACAGGAACCAAAAAAGTAGACCACATCAGTCCAGTTCCGAGGTCTTTACACTGGCTGCAGTCTGCCAGAGAATAGACTTTAAGGTTATGCTACTGGTTTATAAAGCTTTGAATACTTTATCACCAAAGTACATGACTGACCTCCTGACCCAGTTTGTACCAGCCAGACCTCTCCGCTCATCTGGATTCAGTCTTTTGTCAGTTCTTAGAGTCCAAACTAAATATGGAGAATCTGCATTCAGCTTCTATGCTCCAGAGATCTGGAACACTCAGTATTTTTAAATCCATGTTTAAGACCCACCAGCTGTATATGACTAGTTTGTTTTCAGAAGTTTACATCTGCACTGTTTATCTATGCCTTGCCTTGCCTATGAAATACTCACTCTAAACTTCTAGATGTAAGTCACGTGAACAGGGAAATAACGCAAATAATAATCTTATTTTTAAGTACAAACCACGGTGGTTTTGATCACAGAAACAACTTTTTTTTTCATTGACAGTTGACATTCCAAAATGAGCTAGAAAGTTTTAAATATTTTATGTAAAGCACTCTGAATCGTCTTTGTACATGAAATATGCTATACAAAAAAAACTTGCCCTGCCTTCATGTTTTATGTACTTACAATACTTAGGTGGAAATAAACGTTACTTATAATCATTCAGATATTGAAGTAAATATCTTTAAACACACAAAATGTAAATTGAAAATCATTTACATGTAAAAATAACTAAAAAAAGAGAACCACTGATGCAACCCTATCATGACATGAGGCAAGACTATGGAGAGAAATCATTCCAATTTGTGCGTGCATAATCCTTGATTTGTGCGTAACTTTGGATTCGTGCATGCGTAATTCTTGACTTGTAACTCATTCAATACATTTTGTGCATAAGTACAAAAATTACAAAATTCAAAAAAATACGACGTACACATGCAAAACTAAAAATGACAACAGCTTGAAACTAACTGCAGGCACAAATCTTTAAAAAATTATGCACAAATCACTTGATACGCACACACAAAACCACATTTACACACAAATCTGATATGAGACTCCTTTCACGTCTCCCAGATTTGTGCTCAAGTAATGCGTTTAAATGCTGCTGGAATGCTGGATCATCAGAGTTTTGTTATCAGCCGCTCTGAACTTAGATTGTGAATAAAATCTGGTGAAACTTAATATTTTCCCACTTTCTTAAACAGATATGTCCGATAATAAATATAAAAAACACTAAATAAGCATTTTTAAAACACTTGTCCCTTTAAAAATAAAAATATTTTCAGACAGGTTAAATCCTGAGCTTTGGAACTTTATGAGGTGTGTTTAAAGAACTGTTACATTTTTTGGCCTACCTCTGTTCCCTTTTTTGGATTCTAAGACTTTATATATCCAGGAACAATTGCAGCAACCACAGAGTTGGAGAAAATAAATGTAAACTATTCTGATACCAAACTAATAATTCACGCACTTTATCAATTTTATGTACACTCAATAGGGTACCATGATGGAGAATTTCTCTGCTTGGCTGGATTCTTGCAGACATGTTCTGCTGAGAATAAAATGCTACATAATTTCTTTCAAAGAAACCAAAACTCTAACATGTTCACAACGAAATGCGCATTCAAGTTACTGCTTTCAATGAAAAGTATATATAAACTCATGTTTTGGGCTTCAGCATTCAAAACTCTTGCATTTATGTGTAGCTACGTACGTTTTTAAGTCAGTTTTCTTACTCTACATACAAAACATACATGACTGGGCACAAGTCAACAGTTAATCCAGTTGAACTTTGATTAATCAAGGACTCAGATTTGGTAGTGATGTTTGGGTAGCATTCTTTTTAAAACACAAAAGTGCCAAGTGGTAAAAAATTAGTCATGGAGGAGAAATTCAGCCTTGCACATTGCTATGACACCAAGTCTTTTATATATGAAAATAGAGCTATAAAAGAAAAAGTCTGGAGCAAGATGAACCAGATTTTCTCCACTTTTCCACAATTTTGTACTAAATCTCTTCCAAATGTGAGTACACGTGCTAGTATCGGGTAGCAACAAACGCCATATACTAATAGCACGTACAAAACCCCACATTCAGTGGATTTTTGAATGCTTGGTGTGTACTTAGCATAAGGTATTTCCTGGTTCTGTTTGTGTCTGCATGGATAATAGAATCTTAACTAAACCCTGACTGATGCTTTTGGTAAAACCTGACAACCACAGGCCTCCACAAAACTCCATAAGTCTGTATCTTAACTTTGTAAACTTTTTGCTTGATTTTGGTTCCCTCCTTTGAGTTTAAGGATCAATACATCAACAGAAGGACAAAGAGTAAATGTCAAAATGCGTACACAATGTTAGCAAGGTTTAGAGTCCGCTCTGGTTCCTCAGGGTAAATGGGGTGGGGGGGGTCCCGTGAAGAGACGCAGCCCAGAGTCCTGCTTAGAGCTCGCCCAAACTTCTTTGCTGGTGACTTCTGTAAAGACACACAGACAACGCAATTTGTTCATGCAAGTGTTCATGTAGCAGGACTTTTGCACTAAAGAAATTCCAGACAGGATCAGTGAAAAAACTCCAGGAATAAAATGCCTTAGTAGCAACTTTATGTTATGCAAGATTATACTAAAACTCCTAAACCCCCCCCCCAATTGTCATACTTTAAACCTAAACAAGAACTTGTAGTTTTTTTATTACAAACAATTTACTGAAACAAACAAACAAACAAAAAAAAACAAGAACAACAGTGATCAATAAACAAGACAATATGTAATTAAACATATGAATGAAGAGCAAGTTACTGGAGAGATATGTCTGGTATTTCATATCTTGCAACCTTCCAGAATGCAATTCACCCCTTTTTTATTTTATTTTGTCACCTTTGTATTGCCGTCCTCTGTTTAGTGGATGAACATACCACTTCCTCCTCTGACTTTCATGTACCTGCGCGTTCTCAGACACACCCAAGTGTGTGAGAAAGCTGTTCTTCACGTCAACAAATAAACGCTGCAGACGATCATGTCGTTTGAAAAGTATAAACACCACTCAGAAGTTCATCGCAGTTACCGCAGAGAGTCGCAATCAAAACCAGCCAACATTAGTATGAAACAGAACACGCGATTCTGGATACGACTGGTGCGATGACTGATTGTTTTTAAGTATGAACAGGGCTTAACAGTATATTGTGAGAGACTTTAATTAGGAGCTGTAAGGTTATGGAGCATTTATTTCTACATTTTTGTGAGTTCTGTATTTATCCACATCCTGAAAAAGTTTTGCAATTTTGCCTACCATATACATCTTTTTCTCTTACATTTGAGTTTGTCGTGCAGAAAGAGTGATTAACTGATTTTCTGAGTAAATTTGATAAATGATAAAATAAATAGAAATGCACTACTGTTGATTCAGTGTCCGTACACTCAAAGGAATGTCTTAACAAAACAAAAACTATCTGAAATCCATTTTACACACTTGCCTTTAGTTCTTATGTAAATCATGAATTTATGGCAGAGTGCACAAAAAAAGTCTGAGGATTAAATGCAGGTGGATCAGCGCAGCAGTGATGTTAGCGCCTATATTTTGCACATTTGATAGGATGACTTTAACTGGTGCAAAAATACCCGGAGTAATTGTTGTCAGGAGGAGCTGCTAAAACATTCCAAAGTTGACAGCGAAATGTTCTGATTTTTTTATTACCAACCAGCTAACGACTGATCATTTTTGCTTTGACATTCTGATTCTCAGCCCAGATTCCTTCCATTGTTTTTTTTATTAGGAATAAAAGTTTCTTTACTGACTTTTTTTTGTTGGGTTTTGTCAAAACCCAAATATTTGTGCAACTTATAATTATCTCAAAAGTATCACAACTGTCATTGTATGATATTTATCTACAGTCTTTCTCACACTGGCTTAAAGTTTTAAAAAACTAAAATTTTGTCTATTAAAAATTTTGGGGACTTGTTTTTCTTGCAGTGACCAGTTAAAATGTCAGCCTTGACACAAAAAAGACCAGAAAGCTCTGCACATGTGCAGTGAGTGCCCCCTGGTGTGCTTATGAGGAACCTCACACTGACTCACCCAGGATGAGTGCTCCTTCATCTGGTGCTGGCTGCTGTGAGAGCCGCTGGCTTTGCCACGCCAGAAGCAGTTCTGGCAAAGCTGGTAACCACGGCAGCGGAGGCAGCGATAGCGAAAGCCGCTCATACCGTTGTCATGGCAATAGGAGCAAGTTACAGGATGGTAGACTGAGAAACAAAAGACAGAAATTGACTCACGGTAAATATTCCCAAAGCAATTTTTCTATTCTAATAAGGCTCATGGTCATAGAACTACTAAGTTTAGGGTGTTTTTTTTTCTTTTTTTCCATGTTGAAATTTAGATTTAAACACAAACATTTGTTAATCCTGATTAGTTTTCATAATCAAAATCTTTAGTGTTTGAGGTTCACAAAACATAGACTCTACAACCAATAATGCACAATCTTTTATCTAGACAATGAAGTACTTTAATCATCTAGAAACACGTATTCCCTTCCTTTCTTGACAAACGTTTGATTATGCTTCAATTGTTTTTTGTTTTTATGACTACATGGACAAAAAAACTTAACTATACAAGTTCCTGTATTTATATTCTTTATGTACATGGGTTTTCATGTGTGTATGTCCACTTGTTTGTTCACATGTGTGTATGTGCACCTGCGTGTTTATACATGTTATATGTGCTCACCTGTGTGCGTTTTCGTCTGTGTAAACGTATGCCTCTGTGGGTGCATGTGTCATGTCTCTTGTTTGTCTGTGAGTATGCATCCACACACACACACACACACACACACACAAACAAGCGTGTACTGATGTATGTGCACATGTATGTATGTTCTTATGTGTACCATTCTCCACATTGGCCAGACGATGCATCAGAGGCCACCAGATGAGACACTGGGGAGGGTCGACTACGATGTCCAAGAACAAGTTCAGCATCACTCTTTTCTGTTCAACAGAAACATTTGAAACACAGAAACTGAAGTCAAATCCTATAAAAAACAAACTACAATTCATCATGGACCTATTTCATCTGAGCTGGTTTCAGTTCTGGCACCAGCTCATTGTCTTTGTGGAGAAAGAGTCTTTGATGATACATTTGCTGGTTAAGCTCAAACAACTGAGTGTACAAACCTGTTGTGGGAAACAGGAGCGTGCTGCTGTGTTTGTGTAGCCAAACGCTGGTCCTTCAAGCACAGCAGTGGGGAGCTTGAGGACCTCCCGCAGAAAACTGTCAAACTTGGACAGAACCAAGACACCGTGGGAATCAGAAACCTGAGAAAAAACATCTACACGCAGCACAACAGGGCAGAAAAAAAATCCAGTTAGGATCACTTCAAATAAAATAGACGGCACCTAAAGCCTTAGTCACAACTGCCCTTACGGGTGGATACAGGCTGGCTGGAGCAAAAAATGGGAAAACCTGTAAAAGGCAGGTAGGTGGCCTGCAGGAAATATCAAGGTTGTAGACAAGTTGGTGAACCTGTAGCTTGAAAATGTTACACATTTTTTCTACAGGCACGCTGCTAGTGACAGGTCGTAGAGAATAGTTTTACAACATTCATACTTCACAATACTATTACCACACGGACATCAATAGTCATCCATTTTCATGACATCCCTTAAGGTGGCCGCACGAGCCTCAAGGGAAAAGCAGGAGACAACTGCACCTCCCTTAAGATGCTCCTCCACAGTGCCCGGTCAACCCAAAAACCCACAGCACCTGTATGGGTCAACCTCCCATATGGGCACATGTGACTAAGGCTTTATGTTTATCAAAAAACAGACTCTAGTCTTTCTTTGCACTGGAACTTTACTTTTGCTTACTGAGTATCTTGAACATGGGTTTGGTGATGTTTTTTTCCCTCTTCAAAGCATCAATGTTTACTGTTTTTATGTGTTTTCTCTAGCAGCTGTGAATGTGTGTGTCCATTTAAAAAATAAGGAGGTATTGTATCCTCATTGATTCCTTCTGAATTTGAGTCATGACAATTGGACTTCAAATCTTTATCCTTGAAAGGTTTTGGCGCTCACCCAAGCGGCTTCATCATACATTAACATTTTCTGAATTTTCCCTCTTGTTTAAACTCTCAAAGTTCAAATTTTAATTGGAAAATGAGTCAAGCATTAGAGAATGAAAATAAAGAACAACTTTGGAAGCTGAATGCATTCTGTGCTATACAGAACATGGCACAGACAAGACAGATTGAAATGTTCTACTGCCAATCAGGATGCAGAAGGCAATGCACTGTTAAAACCAAACAAAAACAAACAAACAAAATGAGTGTGAAACAGTGAGATTGTGAAAGGTAGACCGTGTTATTGTGAGGGATCAATGTGTACAATAGAGAACATTGGGAACATTTTTGATGATCTTGATGTTTTTGTTCCCCAAGATTGGTCGGATACTCACAGCGAAGTTTGTCCACAAGTTTGCCTCCACACAGCGTGGCCAGCATGGCCTTCACAGACAGAACTGTCAGACGGCTCTCTGGTTCACTGAAACAAACCACACATTCAAAAAGTTTGACTAAAAATGTGTGCACACGGGGCGCATCACGTTCAGTGCTTTTTGGTTACCAGTCAACAGCAGCCAGTATGAACTGGACTAAGAGGACGGTGCTCTCCTGGGGTTTGATGGTGTGTGTGTTGGGCAGGCGCTTGCTGAGCTGGTTGAACAGGGAGGACACTAGGTTCTCCAGTCTGGTCACGGAGATCCCGGCGTTGAGCTCGACTGCGTTCAGACCAGCATCCCGAACCGCCTCAATCACATTATAAATGTCTATCAGATGCACTAGTACAAAAAAAAGTGACCAAATGGAAAATGTTATAAGTGCTGTCTCTCAATAAAGTGGTGCTATGCTATGAACAAACTCTAAGAAAATGCCATCAGCAGTGACTTACAGTTGCATCTCTTCTGTATAAACCTCAGCTTGCAAGCCGTCCGATAGGTAGAGAGACAAATTGAGTCAAAATTTTGATCTCCTGTACGACAATCAACAACAACAGCAAAAAAAAAAGTTTCACTCAATTTACAAATGACAAATTTCCTTCCAACTAAAGACACAAGTACGGAGGACAAACTCTGACAAAATTGAAAATAAATTCAGATTTGTGCAACCGAAAAATTCTATTTAGAACACTACAGTTATTGTACATAAAGCATACATTTTGGTCATGGTGAAGAAGGAAGTTATTTTCTTTTTATTTAAAAATGCTTTGTAATTATGTATGTATTTGTTATGTATTTCTTTATGTATTTTCTGTTGAAGATATGTATACTGGTCATTATTAAAATTGCAATGTTAGGGATGTTGGGGAGTAGGTTTGGTCAGAGACTTAACAAGTATAGCACGCTGACATTAAAGTGACCCTAGTGGAACATCAATTATTTACTTGCTAATGATTTAGCACAGAAGCCTAAAAAAGTAGCAACATTGCGTTTTTTAATTGTAAATACCCAAGTTTGGTTACTTTCTAAGAATGAAGCAACCAGTTGTCTTTAAGACAGCTCATCCTAACAAGCAAACATATTTTGGCAAAGTACCAAAATAAGGAAAATGTTCAAATTAAAAATATGTGAATATTAATTAAACTTAATTTTAAAAAATGTAAGTACACAAAGATATTTTTCACCGTATAAGTTTTATTTCTGCACTTGTTTTTTTTTATTGTTTTTTTAATCATTTATGCATAAGTAATTATTTTTAAGCACTTCTGTTCCTCCATAAAAATGATGTCAGGGACATGCACTCAGAAATCCCATTTGCCTTCAAATTGCACCTATTCACAGTATTTAGGGTCATAGTTACTCACCAAGCTCCACAAAAATTTGCCGTCCGTCGGCTCCTGCTGGAGCCGGAGCCCCCCTCCCTCTGTCCCTCCGCCCCCCCTCCTTCATCACCATCCTGCAAAACCACAGCAGAAAATAGCAACAACTATCAACAACATGACAGTTAAAAACATTTTGCTTCATTCAGGGTTTAATTTCTTTGTTTTATTCTCTTTGGTTTTTTTTTTTAAAGACAAATCTGTTACAGTGGGTTCCCAATTATAATGCAAATCGTATTTAAGTGTGAAATGTTTTTTTAGTTAAACTCATTGATGATATTGTGTCTCAGGGCTCTTTAGATCACTGAAATCCATCTCAGACACCTGTGATAATTAGTTTGTCAGGTGAGTTCAATTTAAAGGAAAAACTACTAAGAAGGATGGTGTAGGATCCTGCAGAGGCTTGCTGTTATACGCAAGACTTCTATTGTGACCTGACCTCAACCCCACTGAGAACCTTTGGAGCATCCTCAAGCTAAATATCTTTGAGGGTGGAAGGCAGTTCACATCCAAACAGCAGCTCTGGGAGGCTAGTCTGACATCCTGCAAAGAAATTCAAGCAGAAACTCTCCAAAACTCCCAAGTTCAATGGATGCAAGAATTTTTAATCTGCCACAAAATGAGGGTCCTATGTTCAAATGGAACGGACCTATGAAGATGTTTTTGATTTGAATAGCTTTTGATTTCAGTAAATATGACCTCCTAATGCAGCAAATTCAACCAATGAGCATTTTCTGCTGTTTAGAATCTATCAAATGTTTTGGAACTATGTTGTATGTAATAATGTTGAACATTTGAAAGTTTTTAGTTGAATAAAAGACTTTTATTTTGTAAACCATTACAATTTGAGGAGATTTGTTCAATAAAATTTAATGTATACTGTAATGGTTAGTGACTTGAACATTATGCTTACTCATTCACATTGAGTATTTAGAAAAACACCAATTGCAGAAGAATTTGAAACTCTCTGTAGAGAGGCCACATTTTACGTAATATACAATCTAACATGATTGTATAATGTACAAATGAATCTATAAATCAGTTTGAATCATTTTATGCTCACTGAAAATAACAGAAATATATTTAGTTAAAAATTATCATCACTTTTTTAAGAAACTGTCAAAACATGTTAAACACTGAAAACAAAATTTTCATTGGAATGGGTTTTTAACAGAGCCCTGCACATTGTTAACATAAAAATTAGTTTTAAGTTTTAAGTTTTGTAATCATTTTAAATTGTAATTAATTTCACAAGAACTGATCTAAATAGAGCTAATTTACCACAGCTATTTTTGTAACTTCATTTCAATGTCAACGTTGGCCCTGACACACCCCACCTTAAACTCCAGAGCTAACAGAAGATGAGCCAAGTGCTCTTAAAATAAACACAAATTCAGGCGGTGAAACCTGAACAAGTCTCAGGTAGGCAGAGACCAGAGGACAGGAGGTCATCAGAGCTCTCCAACACTACATAACTGAAACGCACACAAATATTAGCATTCCTTATATGAATGTGGTGACAGGCCAATCCCTCTGACACACACACACACACACACACACACACACACCAACACACACCCACACACACACACACACACACACACATTCCAGAGAGGATTTGGAAGCTTCCCAGGAGACTTCATGCTTTATCCAGACAAAAGAAGGATTCCTGCCTTCAGTCACACTCTTTTTCAGAAAAACATTCATACATTCCCACACATCTCTAAACAGAGCAGCCAAAGCTCCAGCCAGAAGGATGTGCTTCAGAACCCTGAACCTCCTGGCTCATTTACAACGGCCACCATGTTATCTGAGCTGCTCTTTCATTGTAATCCAAGCACAGCCAGAGGACAGCAGGATGTACAGAAGGATATATGATTGATGGGACTGTCAAAATCTCATGCTGAATCTAAACAAGTTCAAATGTTGAATAAAAGAAGAAACAGATATCAAAAAACACAAAAACAAAAATGTAGAAACCAAAATGAGGGACGCAAAATCACACAAAGCTATAGGCAGTCAGATAGATCCACCAGGTCCATTTGACTGGAACTTAAAAATAGGGCTGTGGGTCGTCACCTAGATGGCAATCTGATTTGATTCACGAATCAAGATCAACAATTCACAGATACAATTCAATATATTAGGTTTGAATGGTTGCTATGTGAATATCTTGACTGGATGTATGAATATTAAAACGTTGATGACAGTTCAGTAAACTGAATTTTCATCTCTTTTTTTTCTCATCTACAAAAAACACTTTGTAGATTTACACTTTTTCACTTTCGGTGATAGTAGCGCATACGGTTGGTTTAGTTTATATACTTAAAATCCAATATTATTCTACAGTTCTATTGCTCCAGTGTAATTTCACTTTCCTCTACTATATTTTACAGTCCCACTCCAACAATATTTTTTCTATTGTAAAAGCTGGCATCTGAGCCAGATTCCAGCTAAGACAAGGAAAATGAAGACATACATGGATCTACTAGTGTGCCAGTGGATGCATCAGAATTGTAGCAGAGATGAGGTACTTCAGCCCACCCATGGCAGTTGCTGCATCACAAACCTAAGCTTTTTCAAACCGCAGGTTTTGATTTGCTTCTGATCCAACACAATTTGAATGAAGGCATACTCCGAAACGCAGTTTTAATCTTAAATTATTTTATATATGTCCTCTATCATGAGAAAAATGTTACAAGAACATGTAAAAAAAACACCAAAAACCCAATTTTCATTGGAGCAGGAGATGACAGGGGAATAGGAAATATTTGTACCAGATTTTTCTGGTTTCTTGTTACAGCCCAACTTAACTTTTTAACATCAGAGCTTTAGCTACAGAGTTAACAAAGACAAACCATCCAGTGGATGAAAAAGTTAACCAAATACAGAGGGTGATGCAAGCTCCATGTATAACAAAAACCTGAGTTTTTACAATTTTCCACCAATTTGAACCAAGTCTGTGGGACTACCCTCTTTTGAAACAACACCAAGACATCAGTCATTTGTCCTCCTGAAGTTGGGAATGGAGGAGCTTATCTGCCTTGGGGTCGTGTTTATGGCCACAAAGGAAGAAGGGATTCATGGGCAGACTTGGACTGAATCCAGACTGATGCTGATTCTTTTCTGGCCTGTTTGCTGCCAATTAGCCAGGTGATGTCATGAGCCACAAGAAGTGACTGAAAGAAGGAGATCAGCAATACAAAGAGACCACAGACTCCTCCAAAGAGCCACTGGGCTCACCCTTAGGATCAGAGCTCAGACATTTAAGAGCTCCTCTACATTCAAAGAAACCACTTCGTTAATTTGGGCATCTAGTCAGCACATCTAGACTGTCACCGTGGATGTGTTTTGGACATGTTCCACTGGGAAAGTGCCAAAAAGCGGACATAGGGGTTTACAAAGAAATGCTTTCTCTGCCAGTAACAGAAGAATACACACAAATATTTGTTGCGTTGATTAAAGACCCACTGCAATAAAATTGTGTTTTTAACATGTTATTGTAACAACTTTCTGATGATGGAGGACATATGTCAAGAAAATAAGATTTAAACTGCGTTTTTGAGCACTTCTTTATTCAAGTTGTGGTGAATCAGGAGCAAACGAAAAAAAGACAACTGAAAAAACTTGTAGTTGTTACATACAAATTACAATCTGCGGTCCACAAGCTCCCTGCTGCGCTCCATTCTGATGCAACCACTTGCAGACAAATAGATCCATGAACATCTTTCCTCGCCTGAGCTAGAATCTGGATCAAAATTGTACAGCTGGATAGTTCAAGTATTGCTCGCCATTTTCGTTGCACCCGTAATGCTATGTTGGCGTCGTGAGGGGCTGTAAGCTAGCAGGAGAGAGACAAAGTGTAATCAAAGGAATGACGAGAAATGAGCGCAGGTTTATTCCACCTCAACAGTCCCGTCCATAACTCAGAGGTGAATGTCTAATGAACTCCTCCTGCTCTGCAGAAACTCTGTCCTGGATAACCACACAGGTTTTTTGATGAAAATGGCATTATCATAATAAAACAAAAAAACACTGGAAACACTCTGAAAACAATCAGAGAGGAACTTTAATTGTTGGAAATTTGTTTAGATATCGTGTCCAAAAGAAAAAAGTACAGTTTAAACAGCTTCATCAGGTCTCATGAATTACCACACTGGTGAGTGAGTTATTTCAGCCTGGCCTTGGTGGCAATTAGCGTCTGTCTATCTGCGTTTGCTGGGCGAGTAAACCTGACATGGCTGAGCATTTGGTTTATGAGTTGTGCTTCCTATTTTAACTCAGAAAGCTTTAAATCACTACAGATATAATTACACTAGCCACAGTTACCTCCAACTATGTCAGGGAGTTGGAAACAGCTTAGTAGTTAAACACAACTACCAAAATGCAGCGTTTTCTGCTTAAATATGAGCTTATTTTTACTATTATGTCATCAACAAATCTTTCCTTGATATCAGTTGGATGAAGAAACAACTAAACCACCAATCATTGTCTTTTCTGTGGGTTGGTTTTTTTTGGTTTTCTTTTTGTGTAACAAAACATAATGAGTCCGTTAAAGGTTAGCACTGCAAGCAGACCAGTTTAGCACCCAGACTGGAATGTAACAGAGAGCTGAATATAAACCACACAGTTTGTTTCTTTTTTATCTCAAAGGATGACAACTCCAACATTTCTAATGATTTAATTACAGGACAGTTTTCCATTTTCCACCAATCAATTTCTAATGAGCTCTGGGTCATTGCAGTGTTTTTGGATCATGTTCATGTCTTTCTTTTATTGATAGAGAACTAAATGCTTCCTTACAAACACCACTGACACTGGGCTGAAAGAACTCAAATTTCAAGTCAAGTGTAAGAATAAAAAGCAAATTTTGTGCTTTTGAATTCCATTTATATCCCCATCGTTTTGTCTCTTTCTACCAGAATCAATCAAATTGTCAGGGTTCAGCCGTCCGGCTCCTCCTCCGACCGCCAGAGGGAGCTCTCTCAAGAATGCGGATCCCTCACGTCTCCACCAGCTGGCTCTCATCACCCATCAGTCTTACCATATAAGTATGCCTGCCATGCCTTCTCTCATTGCGTAGTTTTGTTTTGCCCTGCATTCAATCCTGAGCGCTCATTTATGGTCAGTCTTTTCTGGTTCCCTGACCCTTTGCCTGTTTCCTCGTTCTTCTTCCTCGTTGTTGTGCTGTTGACCCTCGCTTGGACTCTGACTACGTCTTGCTCTTGCTCTTGCTCTACTTCATTAAAATGTCCACATATGGATCCAAACGCCTCAGCCTCCTCGTTACACAAATGAGTTTGTCAGCTATGTCAATGTTCTGAATTCTGGTTCATTACACACATCAGACTCTCTTACAGGAGGAAGAAAATACCATCAAATGGTAAATAGCGTTTAATTATATCGCACTTTTCTACCTTCATTGAAGGCCCAAAGCACTTTACAGTCACGGTCCCATTCACCCATTCACACACACACATTCACACTCTGATGGTGGCTCCGCTGCTGAGTGTTACAAAACCCAATCAAAGAATGAAATCAAAGAGTGTTACAAAAACAAGAAAGTCTATCAAACAGATTTCCTTACTTTTAAATGATGCCATGGTAGACATGCCTATATGTTACTGTGAAAAAGCTGCAGTATAAAACAATAGTAAACATACAAACAAAGTATGAGTAGTTATGGCCAGAATCTTACCACAAAGAGCAAAGAAATATTTTATTAAATAAATTAAAAACTCTTATGACCATTTTGTCTTAAAAACAATACATTTCAAATGACCAAAGAGTCACAAAACTCTGAACAAATTCCAAGTGCAAAAACAAGTTTGCAGATTATCTATAACTCCGCCCACTATCTAATGTCATCTCAGGGGAGCATAAAGACCTGATTTGAACTATTTTGACATATTTCTCATTTAACTACAAAGTTTTATGCAAATCAATAAAATATGTTCAACACTTTCAAACAAAAATGAAATGCTTATATAGCCTTGACATGTGATCTACAGACAGAAAGAGCATTGCAAAACAAATCATTAATTTAACACACATATAAGAGATGCCATTGACAGTAAAAAAATATTCATGAAGCAAAAACCTTTTTTAAAAGGCTTCCATCTAGTTCTATAGTGTGACCTTAGACTGGGACACAAGAGGGTTTCTTTATACACTAGATTTAATGTTAATCATTTACAAGATGTTAAAAATTGAACTGTTTCTAGAAAGATAGACCAATGCACTTAAATAAAAGTCATTTTTGGAGCACTATAACTGTCAGCGTGGTTACAGGGTGAAGAACATGTAGCTTCACACAACAGAGGAAATAACCAAAACAGGAACAGCCCAAAAACAGGATGTTGTAGCTCAGCAAACTGTAATCATAGCAACCGTTGGAGACGAAACCTATTTGAACACACAGTTTCATAAACTAAAACTACCAACTCATCAAAGTTCATATATTTAAGTGGGGTTCAGAGTTTTGCCCAAGGACATATTTGCAGACAAGGTGTGAACCAAAGCTGCAACCTTCTGATCAGAGGTTGACCATTCTACCTCTGATCCACAGCCACAAGTAAACACATCCAAGCCAGTGCATTCAAGCACAAATAAAGAATAAAGTATACATAGAAATGGTTTTAAAAAAGTGACAACTGACAGTAGGTAGAAAATGAAGTGAGGAAGAGCAATGTTTGCAGTTCAACCAACAGTCTTTGTACTGAGTCTGTGTGGATGGCTGTGCACTGCTGTGGTGTTTTATTATGCATGACTCTTACTGGGTGAACAAAAATATAACAGAAAAGCAGGTCTGAAGATAAAAAAAAAAGATGTGTGGTCATACCTCTCTGTGTCAGAGGGGTCACACAGGTCAGAGAAGCCTCAATGCAGGATTTCTGATGGAGACAGAAAACAAAAACATGTTTTAAAGGCCCAGCAAAAGTAGAGCAACTCAATCCACAATCAATCAATGGGGAGAACCTTCAGTCCATTCTAAGTTAGATAAAGAACCCTTAAGAACCATTCATCTTAAATAGAACTCAAGCTTAAGATTTGCTGAAGTTTAATTTTTTTGCTGACAGTAACTTGTTTGATGAATTTTAAAACAGTTAGTTTGGTCTTAAGAGGTTAGTTTAACATGAAAAGACAAGAGAAAGAAAAATTAGGATGTTTGTGGTTTTAGTTTATCATGCAGGACTTTCAAACCCAGCAAAAAATACTGATTTAAATGCTATTTTAAAAAAATTTCATAGGTTTTTTTTGGTTTGTTTGGCAAATGGTTTGGTTCTCAATTTATATTTACATTAAACATGGTCAAAAGCTCAAAATCTCTGTTTAAAATGTTTTTATTTGGTATAAAAATATAAATCTTTTACTTTGGCATACAGAAGGGCTTGATTAAATATATTACAACAAATGTCAGTAAGTTCTTTACCTCCAACAATACCTCTGAACAATATAAAAAAAATGTTTTTGTCTCAATTCCATTTAATGGTTCTTGAAGTTGGAACGATTTAATGCCAAGACAAAGAAAACTTTTCTTCGGTCTGTTTACAAATCTCCCCGTGTGTTCATGTTTATCAAGAGGACGGTAGGCACCTTCTAACTCCCACTGCTGACACAGTTCGCTAAATTAAGTCTTTAGCTACAAACACACCAGCCCATGGTGTTCACACCGGACGAGCAGAGAGGGTTTTCTTTTTCTGCTTGCACTGTTTAGTAGCGCATGTCCTCCACCTACAGTAGGAAGAGGTTTGGTGTGAAATGTCAGTGCAAATCTGGCGACTTTTGCTCCAGACTTTTTTCTTTTACAGCTCTATTCCGATATATGAAAGACTTGGTGTCATATACAGTTTTCCCATCAGTTTTTCCACAAACTGCAATTATACATTTCTCCTCCATGGTCAACGGTTGGCAGTTTCGTGAATTACACGTCACTACCAAATCCGAGCCCCTGATTGGTCAAACTTTGACCGGGTTTAACTCTTAACGCACAATCAATGGCCGCTCGTTTTGTACGTAGAGCCTGAAAATATTTACATTTGTGTAGCTTCACATTAACTCAAGTTTGGAATGCAGAAGCCTGAAATGTGCATATATGTGGGCTTACATAGACTTTTCATTTACAATGGTCACTTGAACGTGCGTTTCCTAGGTTGTGTGAACATAGCTTTAGTCTCACCTTATAGGTGGACACAAGCTTTCTGTGGGTAAAAAATGGGCCAACCTGTATGGGCTTCACAACATTAAAAAAACATAAAGTTACAACCATTTATCATAGAAATGTCACATACAAAGTAAAAGACAGCCAAACATAGTAAAGGTCAAGGTCATGAAGTGCTCGATGATTGTGTAAAAGCGAAAGTGTTAATATACATTCTCTCAACATGCATACTGTGGGAAACAGGTCGTAGCAAACGCTTATACAACACATAAGGATAAGTAAGGTTGAAGTAAGTGGAGACGCAGGCCTATCGTAAAGATTTATCATTTTTCCACCGCCCACTCCCAATCCAGGGGACAGCACAAGGGGCTCAAAAGTGCAGTTCATGTAATAGGTGCGGGCTCCTTACATGCCCTGTAGATGTTTGCCCTTTTTTTACCAGCAGACAGCCCATATGTAACCACAAGAGCAGTTGTGACTAATATTTTACTAATAACTAGTGTGGCATTAAGACATTGTACGATAGAATCACCCATCTGTCATAAGTGCGTGCAACTTACGGTTTTATCCTCATGAAGACTTCACCACACACTTACAACCCCCCCTTACACACACACAAACGACAATCATACACATAAACCATTTTCAACTAGCCTAAAGGCAATTGCAAGACAAATCTGCCCTTCTCTTAAGATGCGACTTGAACTGGCTGCTCCTCACTATGACCCTCCATGAGTCCATGAGCCAGGACAACCCAAAAACCCACAGCACCCATACAGGTCAACCTCTGAACAGCTGCATGTGACTAAGCCTTAAAAAAGGGACCAAGACACACTTTAGTGCCTTGGTTCCAGCTTTGTTAGTCAAGTTAACCAACAGTAACCAGGGCAAAATTAAACTTACAAAAAATGAGCTATTACAAGTGCAAACTGTACAACCATTACTGTAAACAGAACATATTCAGTCTAGTAAATTTGCTTTTTTCAATTCTCACTTTGGGGATGGCCTAAAAAACACCTCATTTTTGGCGTGATGAAGTTACACGCAGTTTTGATTTTTTTAATTTTGCCTGACCAGCGTTTCCGCTTTTCCAGCAGAGAAGCAACAAACAACTCAAACAACAACAAAACAAGAACAGTCACACACAAACAGACTCTTAAAGGCATTTGAGAATATCATTTACTGTCTCTCCCAGTTGAGCCTAAAAGAGGGGTCCAGAAGACCCCAACATGCACCTGTTCCACAGTACCTGCTGCCTTATCATTAACCAGAGGCCCTGAAGGTCTAAATCCAAGACAAACCTCCACACCAGACCTAGAACTCCTGTTTCTGAGGGATAATCCAACAACTGCAGAGTTTGACAGAAGATGCAAGAAAAGAAACTGGTGTTAGCAGACATGAGGGAGGCTCCCAAATAGGTTGTTTACCCCCCCATGGCACACACATAACATGCATGCCACATGACCAAATTACTCCTAGCAGCTGTCCCTTGTTCTCACAGCCAGCAGTGACGGGACCAGTGCTCTAATATGAATACAACATTTAGTTTTAGGCTTAACATGTCTCTTTTGTATCTGACTTTTCTTTATCTTGATTACAAATGTCTCCTGTTAACAAACTGTCAAATATATATTATGAGGTCACAGAGATTTACATCGAGTCCTGGAATATCAATTGTTCAAACTGTACATGCGTGTTAAAGTTCTATTAAACTTAAACAAAATAGAACTTTTTAGAATGTTTTTAATGCCATAATGGGAATATATCTTGATAGCCATAACTCTGTAGAAAAATTGAATCAAACAGATCAAAACACAGCGATAGTCAACTGCATTTTGTGGTTGTCAGGCTACAACAGCCGATCGTGTTAACAATGCTGCAGTGAGTCGTTTTAGACCCACAAGTGATGGAAAACAGCCCAAAGAGAGTACTACTCAACTACTACTAAACTCATTAGGTGTAATACAAAAAAAGTAAAACATGTAAGTCAAAATTGGTTGATTTTAAAAAAAACAGCTAAGCTAACTTGAAGTGAAAGTAGACTAAATGGCAGCTGACTGTTGCGGCAGTAAAAAGAAAAACAACACAAAAAAAAAAAATTGAATTATTTGGTTTTTTTTTAAAAGGCATCTCATAGTTTTTACCTTTTTGGAGTTAAAAATCTTGCTATTGGGTCGTGCATAAACTATCAACATTGTTTAAAGGTCAAACCCACAGATCACTTTTTCCAGGGATGATTTGATAGTTTTTCCATCCTCCCACACACAGGAAACGGACTTTCTTTGGATCTTCAACAAATTTTTTAAAATAATGTTTTATGTTTCTTCAAAATGTCATAATAAACCTCTAATGTCAAGAAATAACCAAAAGTAGATGAAAATATGCCAAAAAAAGCTTGTGGTTATGTACAAATTACAATAGCTGTCCCACAGGTCCCCCGCCCCTCTCAATTCCGATGCATCCATTTGCAGACAAATAGATCCATGGTAGTCTATGTTTTCCTCACCCAAATTAAAATGTGGATCAAAACTGTACGGCTCGATAGCTCCAATATTGCTTGCCAATTTTGTTGAACCAGTAACTTCAGATTGTTATGGGCTGTAAGCTAGCAGGAGAAAGAGTTAATAAAAAGGGATGATGGGAAACAAGTGCAGGCTAACTCATGACCCACAACTCAGAGCTGAATTTCTGATTAACTCCTGCTGCTCTTCAGAAACTACGTCCTACAAAACAGGTTTTTTTGATTTTGCAGGAAAACGGCATAATCATAATTAAAAGATCACTGGGAATGATTTGAAAATTGACCAAAAGATGATCAGAGTGGGACTTTAAAAAGTAATAAAACATTTTCACTAATCCTGTTTACAGGTGTGTCAGCTTTGTTTGATCTTCACCAACTTCAGCACTATCTTATGAACAATTCCAACAACAAAGAGCAACCGATTAGAGAGATCACCCATTTTTGAGTCGATGCAAAACAAAGAAAAGTCAAACAAAACACCGTTTGTAAATCTTCTGTTTTGAAAATTAGTGAAGATGACTGCAAGTGTCTTTTGAAAAACCTAAAAAACCCCTAAGTATAAAATTCTAAAATTGCATTAAAGCGTCTAAAACCTTTGGGGGCAAAAATGATAAAAAGTTTCTGCGAATGCTCTGTGTTCACTAATGGTCTGTAGCCGCTTTATCTGTCAGTCTGCGTTAGATGTTTTGAAATTTTCAAAAGATTCAACTTTATCGTCTGCTCTGTATTTGAAGCAACATGCCCACACAAACAAAGGCCTGAAATTGTTCCAGTCAGGACCTCCAGATCTGAAGATGTTTTTCATGTTATTTTTCTGCAGGTTCTCAAAGTTGAACAATTGAAAAAAGCTTATTTGGATTCTTTAAATTTGTTTTGTCTTAAAAAAAAAAGGAAAGTGCACTGCTTTGAAGCTGCCGTAAGAAAGTGTGTGAAATCAAGATGGTGAAACCAACAGGATGAATGTGCAATATATGAAAAAAAAACAGGTATGAAATAAAAATTGCATCAATGTTCATGTAAATAAAGCTCAACAAATTTATCTAAACCTTGTTATAAGGAGCAGGAAACAAACCTAAAAGCTCAAGTTTCGGTGCATCAACCCTTGTTTCAGAGGAAGAAAAAAACCCATTTGTATTTGTATAAAATGTCAGTACATTCAGTGAACAAGGTGAATGGACGATCAATATGCAAATGTTTTGGACACACTGCAGCGTCAATGACCTTAGACTTACCTTTACAGGAATTCAAAACAAGCTGCCGTACATATTTACTCCCACGTTACAGAACAAAATCCCTGTTCTACCAATTCAAGAGGACTATGTCGAAGCAATCAAACTGTTCTTACATAAAAAGACCATGATTGAATGGCTGGGAAATGGTATAAACCAGGCTAATTACAGGCTTCATCCTTTTAGCTATTATCTCCCCACCCACAGTGAAGATAGTAACACTGTTCAGCCCCACCGTAAATCATCCTAAGTCCTTCCATATGCACACACTGAAATGAGACATTTGACAGAAGCCAAGGACGAGGCGCTACAAAGGAGGTATACCTGCTTATTATGTTGTGGGAAAAGTGGGTCGACTAAGTCGTGTTTCCCCTTTCATTTAGCTCTGTTTGAAGTGTAAACAAGTGTAAACAGACTAAATACATAATCTCTATCCAGATAAAAAGCAGTTGACCCAACCTATCCTTTTACGAAAAAAACATTGATTTCTCTTGATTTTCTTTTTAAGAAACACTTCTTGAAATGTTGAAATGTGTAAGTTCTGTCAAAGGATTCTGGTTTTTGTTTTAGGGTTTGACAACATCATGACATCTTCAGTTCTTCTAGGAAAACTTTCATCAACATTTTTCTGTTACATTTGAGCTTGTTTATCTTATAGTTCTAGGTTAGAGCTTTTTTTCTCCTTAAAGTTACATTAACCAAATCTCTTAAGCATTTCTATTTATTTCAGTTAATTCACTGGTGCACATTTGTGTTTCATTTTACTGTGTTTACCTTCCAACAAACCACAGTGGTACCACTGAGAATCCTGGATCTGAATGGTATACAAACCGTGATTCTACAGCACAGAATTGAGCCCAGTCTGTCGCTTTTATTTAATATGATGAGGTTTTCTTCCATGAAACTCCCAACACATCTCTTACTCCAACAGTAAATTCAATAAGATCCCTGTACTGAAACCAAACTATCTGTGATATCAACTTTTGCACAGTGCGCTCCAGAGCAGTCATACGCGCCTCACTGCAAAGGTGGCATCTTATCCTGATAAAGTCACAATGAACAGCACATTTTTGTTGAAAAATGTTTATGAAAGAGAGTTCCATGTTTTTATTTTGGGTAGACTGAAGAAATCCTTCCCAACACTTTTGTCCAGAAGTTTGAACGTAGCTGCTCTTCAGTAAAGAACCTTTCTCATTTTCATTCCGATTTTTTGCTTTGAATTTAAAAAACAAACTAAAAAAAAATCACTATTTTAAAGCCAAGTAAGGATGTTGGGTAGCCCTCATTTGCTTATGCTTATGAAACAATCATCTTTATATTTAAGTTTTCAATGAACCTCTAGGGAATCAAATAATCAAAAGATTACAGAATTAAGAAATTTATTTATTTAATATTGTTTTAGTAAGTAAAGACTGACTTAAACCCTAAACCAAAAAGGAAACATTAATAATAAGTGCTATCTTTATAAAACACAAATCAAAGCTTAGAAGCGTTGTTTGTTTGTTTGTTTTTAATATTAATCAAAAATGGTAAAACTGAAAAAAATAATAACAACGCTGATACCATATACACTAGAGTTATTAACATTTTCATTAACATTGTTATAGTAGTTTTGATTTTTTTTATTAGTAGCGCTGAGTTTGGGGAAAAAAACACACAAAAATTAAAAATGCTGAAAAGTTAAAAAATTCTATCTAAAACATGAAAATAATTTTTAATTGTTCTATTAAAAATGTATTATTTGTAATTACATTGCACACCGTAATTTGTGTAACACTAGTATGAAATAAATTTGGCCCACTAGTTATGAGGATTAAAATGAGAGTTGTTGCCACATTTCAACAATACACATTTAAAAAACATATTTAATTGAAAGAAAGATGGTGTAAATAAATTGCTATTTTTTTAACAGTTGTTAAATTTTAAAAAGTTAAGAGTTATGTAAAAAGTTACAACAAATTTGGTCCTTTATCTTTGCTTCAACATCATTAGAAATGTAGAATGTGCACGCGTATTTTCTTTGCTTATTTTCTCCAGTTGTATTTTTGTTTGAGGATGGAGTAATAATGGCATCTCAGTAACTCCATACCTTACGATCTCAAGATACGGAAAGACGGTGATATCAAAACGTATGATTGAACGCTATTTTTTTTCACGGTTTTCAGAATCCACTTTTTCCCTCCGGCAATAAAAAGAAAATAAAAGTATTTCCCTCCGAAACTGTTTTGTTTTGCCAACTCCAGGGAGGCTTGGTGACATCTGAGCGGCCATGTTGCAGAAAGTTTAACTCCCTCTTCACCTTGTTCCCCGAATGAATGCGGTCCATAGACTTCAAACTTAAAACACTTCTGGAACTTTTCAGTCTTACAATTTCATTTTTTGAGGAAACAAAAACGTAAACCGATCGTATTGTTTCGTGTTTTCTTCTACCAAGGCGAAACATAAGACGACTTTTACTCACCGGGACTATTTTCAGCAGGTATCTGTTACCAAATACATCAACTCTGAGTCGTGTTGGCTGTGGCTTCCACCGAGCCTCAGCTCTCTTTCACTCCGGGTTTTGTCCTCCTCTCTTCGTCTCATATATTTATCGTCCTCCGGTCCCGTTATCTATTTCCGTGAGAAGACATGTTTCACGCCCGCCCACCGCGGCTCGGCTCGGCTCAGCGCCGGTTCCTACCGCTGAGATGAAGTCAAGTTTTTTCTTTTTTTTCTTTTCTCTTTTTTTTTTTTTGGTAGAAAAGTCACTCCTCTCGGGTCCGTCCGGCCCCTTCCCTTTGAAAACCCCCCTGAAATGGAACCAGCCCTAATTTACTTTCACAATTAAAACCATAAAACCTTTTAACAAAATCAAAACAGACAGTTCTTACACAATTCCATAAATTACAAACACAATGTCAAGAAAAAAGTCAAACATAGTAGTAAAATAGTCATTAAAACTCATGGTGACATGAAGAAAAACATGTTTTTTCTTGCATTAAAGGCCATTAAAATGAGAGAAATCCACTAGCCAACTTTTTTGTACTAAATCAAAACATAAAGGTATTTTAGTGGTTAGGTTAAATCTACGGAACCCCTGAAATGTCATTATTGCTAAAAAAAATGTTATTGCAATTGTTTTAATATATATATATAATAAAAATAAAAACTAAATTTGTGGCCCTTTATTGTTGTTAGTTTTAGATCGCTTTTTCACAAAAGACAGACTATTTAATATGCGATGCGGCCCGTTGTCACAATAACAAGTCAATGCATCGCTGAACTGTCATAACTGTTTATTAAAATAAGTTCAAAGCTCACATTCTTATCTTCTGCAGCACAGCAGTACCTATAGATTCTGTTCAGAAGCAAAGTTCTTCAATGAAAGAATTGCATCACAATAAGTGCAAGTAAATTTACTGCTTTAGGAGGATCTTTTTTGACACTGAATTTTATCTTGAAAGGAGCTTGCTGTCAAATTATAATACAACAAAACTTTTATGTTGTATATAGCCTATAGAAAGATATAACACTGTTATGGTTTAATTATTGTAAATATTTAGTAGTTAAAGGGCCTAATGGCTGCAAAAGAAGTGTGTTTTTACAAAAAGTGTAGTGAAATTTGGTGGCTCTAGCTGGATTTTGGTTTTTTTTTTTGTAAGAAAGCGGACCAAATTGTTCTTTTAGAGGTTGTAGAGCCCTGGTTAAGCAGTTCCATTAATAACATAATTCAAAGTACACATACACACTCTTTATGCATAAAGATGCTACATATGCTGGCAGAGAAATATTTACAATGAATTCATATCAGACTTTAACATCTTTTCCACACATGTCAAGTGAAGCTATAATTGAGATTTTACAAATAATTCAAACTCAGGTTGTCTTCAGACGGACAACATTGTTTAGTCCGGTTCGAGTAAACAGATTTGTTTCAGAAAGATTGAGTTTGGTCTGTATTCAGACTGGCTTCTACAGGAGATTTCTGTTTCGGGACCAAAACTCTTAAACAAAACCATGTGACTAAAGATTTATTCAGTCATTGGTCAGGACTACGAGACGGGTCAAAACAACAAGAGAAAGTTGTTGGTGCAGCGCTTTAAAGTCCTCGTTGGGATGGTTAACTTATAAAAACGTTATACTGTTTTGAACAACAGGAACAACAATTTTTATGTTACTTTGACACAGTGGAGAAATACTACAAGACGGTTACTGGCAAGAACCATGCCGTGTGTGCTTTAACTCAGAGGATGTTAGCAACTGCAGTACTGGGGAGACGTTGGCTATGAATGTAGGATGGTTTTGATAAATAGATTGTCGGGAAAACAGTGAGAAACAATGTGTATCACGTTAAAAGTTGTTTTAACCAGCTTGCATTCACACGACCACATTTCAATGAGTTGCTGTGTCTCGTTGTTGAACTACAAGCTACAAGCTACAAGCTAGCTTTTAGGATGAGGTAACAGCAGCACAAGATTCATTTTATGTTTCGGCTTCCATAAAAGAGAGTACCACCACTTCTTATTGTCCACTTAAAGCATTGAGTAATACTGCAGACATAAAAGTCTTTACAGTTCTGCTCATCTTACTGTTGATGTGTTTTGTGCACAGAAGTTACCCTTCTGAGTAAACACTTTATAAATTTAAACATTTCAGACAGTAAGAATGAAGGAACCTTTTTCCTTTCTGGCCTTTTTTTTGGCAGAAGCAGAAACTTTGTGATTATTTGCAACCCAAAAGTGTGATTAATCTGATTACTATTTTGAATCGATTGACAGCACTAGTTAACTTGTGACATGAAACTGCACTGAAGACATTTGATGAGGCATGAAGTAGCAACAGTCTCAACAGAGAGGGTGCTCATGATTTTGTGCATGTTCTTCATTTGTTACTAACAAATAAGAGCCCACATTTTATGTTTTACTTTGACTGACTGCAAAATAGCGAATGTAACCTCATAAATAATGATCCAAAGTTGAACTTTTATTCCAAATGTTAAGTAGTAATGAATGGATGACTGACGCTGAACAACACATCTTTCTTGAGACTTCTAAAACTAAAAGAAGATAAGAAGACTTTTACGCTAAAGTTTCTGAGATTTTTATCCGATAGGAGAGATGAATGGACTTAATTTAGCCAACAGATAAAGGTTTGACCAGCGTGTGTGTGCATGTGTGTGTGCAGTACATGCTGAGGGAGCATCCTCCACAGCAGTGTCTGTTATAGTCACCTTGGTGTGGGTTTTTTTTGCCTTCAAAATTCATGAAAGTAAACCTTCACTTCTGATTTTCTTCTACATATTCATCAACAACTGTCATGAAGTGGTGATGGAGGACCCAAAATGCAGGAGACCATGGCTTTGTGGCGGAAAAGTAAAACTTTCAATAAATAAACTGAAACATGACAAAAAAAAACCGTGGCAAAACAAAAAGGTGACAAAGCAGAGCAGATGACCTGACAAGGAATAACTGAAAACCAGACTCATTAGTAGACTGAAGGTATTTAACAGAAATGAAGACAGCTGTGGATCATGAACCTGAAAATATTCCCACAATTAGGGGATTCAATAAAACAATACCAAAAAAAGAATAATTTTAAATTTAATATGAACTTGTCACTAAAATTTAAATTGGACATTAGGGAAATTGGTGATTTTAGGGGTAGACCAGATTCATTCTTTTCTCTTAATTTCTGTAGATGTGGTCTGAAGACATGTACATTTAGTAAGAAACTAAATGTTTCAGCATTTTGTTGGGTTTTGATGGGTGATACATAAAATGTTCTCCAGTTCTAGAATGACCCGTATAGGCCTCTCATCTGTTTGTAAATCTGGCTCTGAAAGAGTCAGTGCCTCACCAGCCACAACCTTCACCGCATGTCATTGCTCTAATCATCCTCCGTGTCTTCCGTGCATTGTAATGAAATAGAAACAGATACAGCGGCTGGGGCATCAACACATTTTTGGACAGGCATCGAGCGAAAGCATAAATTGCGAGGAAAAAGTTGCCTGCAAAATTGCGTTTTTTTTTACGTTCAAACAGCAAATTTGCTGTGTGGTAAAGGAGAGACGGTTGACGCGGGTAACCCGGTTGACTCAACAGCTCTTCTTAAAAAAATTAGTTTGTTTACCTATCTCACTTCAACATCTCTTCCTTCTGACTTTGATAGTTCACACAGTAAAATCGTGCAATTTAATGAAAAGACAATTCATTTAAATCTAGTATTAATTAGCATCGTATGAATATGCGTTTCTTTTACTTTCCTTCTTGGAAATGTAATTTTACATAAAAGTGAATTAGAAACTTATAGTCACTTCAGTCGCAACCCCAGAGGAAAAATTCCCGGAACCGCCCCTGGTTCGACGTCAATTCAGTCGCCATTTTTACGCAATACAGACGCCGCCTTGTTTGATCCAGATGAAGTCAGTGAGCAGTGATTCATTTGAGTCATCATTTATATGGGAACCACTCTCATCAATCAGGAGTGAGCTTGTTGGACATCCACACCTACCACTTGAAAGTGGAAGAATCTGGCAAACAACCTTTTGGAACATTGGATGTGAGGCCACGTACTTTTATTGAGGCATCTGATTGGTCAGTTTAGAATATGAATAACTTGTGATAAAGAAAAATCATGAAAAAAATATCATGAAAAAAAGTGAGGATTAGTAAGAACGTTGAAAAAGGTATCAGAGCAGGAATGGTTGTTCTGACTGATAGAATGACTGAGCAACAGCTGTTAATTTCTCTATAGATGTTTTGGGGATTTTGGCTTCTTGGAACCAGTGGGTACTTCCTGTATGGAACACCTGGAGGGTGGGGCCATTCAGACCAGTTCTTGTATACAGTCAATGGCTTCGACGCCAAATTGTGCATTTCCGTCATTTATGAGTCTAAAATGCAAATAATTGAAAACTTTGGCTTTTGTTCTGTTGCTTGAGCTAACTTCAAAAACAAAATCATAGTTTGCACGTCTATTACTTCCACCAGCAAGTATCCCAAACAGCAAACATGCCCTTTGACTCACTAAAATCTGTTTTCATTTCATTTCTGCCTTTTTTGTTTGTAAAAACTGTTTCTCAGGCTTTAATTTTTAGCTCAGTTTTTTTCCCCAGCAGAAGCTGTGCATGGCACTTCCTCCCTGCATTGTTTGACAAACCTTTACTCCCCAGACGTTGTGAAATTCACCATTCCTCTGTCACTAAATGACTCAAACTGTACATGCTCACATTTACACAAGAACCCATTAGAGCCTTTATTTGCATCCTGACTGATTTCAAAGTAAAAATCTTTAGTTTCCATTTTACATTTATTTAAATTTGATAAAATTTAAGGAGGCCATACCATGAAACTTATTGAGTTTTAAAGTGTTTTAAATTGTTCATTCCTCACTATAAACAACTTCAATGTGGTATTTTGATCTGTTCACGCATTTCTGAATAATCCTATAAAAACCTGCGCTCTCTGCAGCAGCCCCTCCCCTACCCACAAAAACGAGCGGGTTTTCACGAGCTGATGTCATAGATTGAGGACCGCCCCTTTCAGGAAGAGTCTGCGCTGCCAGCACCGCCCCCCAGACTAACACACACACGCTTTCTCTGCGGAGCTAGAGGTGATCTATAAAATGTTTTCATTTTATATGCACATCTATCTTTGCAAAAAGTTCAGATGTTGTTTGTTTGCATGCGCGGACACACGCAGACGCGCTGAGGATGATGTCGTGAAATGAGCGGGATCGACACGGTGCCTCAGAGATCGAGTCGTTTTACTTACGGATATGAAAAGGTAATGGAGGAAATGGTATGGCCCCTTTAACATGTTTATTAAACAATTTACAATGTTTTAGGATCTTTTGTAAATAATTTGATAAGAAGCACAAAATACAACAAATTCAAAAGTAAATGTTTGCTGTATATGTTTTTTGCCAACATTTTGTGCATTTGTGAATTCTATAGATCTTGAGTAAAGTATGTTTTTCTAGTTAAAATCTGGCTAAAATTTGTAAAAGTTTAAATGAAATCCTACACATGTTTTGCATTTTTCTATTCACGTTAACGTTAGAGACTTCATCAGCTGAAACGTTCACATTTATGATCAAAATCTAACAGGCTACAAGTTCTAAAGAAACTGAAATGTTTTTACAACGTTTAAACCAGAGTTTTATCAAAACACGTTCCGATAATGTGAATAAAAGCCTTTTTAAGTTGCCTAACTACGGAAATTTGTTATAGATTTCAAATAAACAATGCAAAATTTATTGCAGGACATTGTGTGGAAATGTCCCTGTTGCAACACAAACTTAGAAACAGAACGTTGCAGAAAAAACAGACGGTGAAGCAAAGTTGGGCTCGTCTGACCTCAGAGTTACAAAATAAAGCAAACATAAGTCTGTTCATTCTGAGCCTGGAAACCCCATCAGGCAGGACTGGAGGCCAACAGCTGCAGATAAAAACGCTCTGAAGAGGACTGACGGAATATTACTGCTGCTGTGAAGAGACTGAATGGACTAAACGAAGGAGAGACCTTTTTAAAGAGAAGATGTGGAAACTTCCTCTGATATCCATCTATTGTTTACTGCAGGTATGAAAGCATTTATGTGCCTTTCTACTTTCAGTTTAGAGATGATTAAATTCAATTTAAAATAATTCAAAATCCTTTTTTTTTTAAATCATTTATCTTTTTTAAGTTAGTAATTCAAAAACAACTATTTTGTGTTTTGAAAAAGAGTTACATTTTACAAAGGAATGAATTGAAGTTGAATAGGGTTCACTAAAACAAAGCAAAGAGGAAAGATTGTATAAAAACAGTAAATATAGTTTATTTCAACACTTGTCTATGGAAGACAATATCACTGATCGGGCTCTGACCATTATGGTCATCATCACCATTACCATCATGAATCATCAAGATTATGTTTAGATTTTGCACAAGGTTATTGCTTTAAAAATATAGTTTTTAATTATTTATTTTTATTTTATTTAGTGACCTTTATTTAACCAGATAAGTCCTATTGAGATTAAAAATCTATTTCTCAAAGGAGCTCTGTTTAATGTTTGTCTGAAGCTGTTTTTCCCTTGAATTTGTATGAGTAGAAAAAAGTCAAGTAAAGAGTAATGAATTACTTTTTCATATGAGTAATGAGTAAAGTAATTTCGTTACAATTTTGATCCAGTAGCTAAGTAAAGTAATCAATTACTTTTTAGAAGTAACTTACCCAGCTCTGCAAAAATGTTGAGCAATATTGTAGCTATCCAGCCGTACAGTTCTGATCCAGACTCCAGCTCAGAGAGGAAAACAAAGACGTACATGGATCTATTTATCTGCAGGATGCATTCGAATGGAGCGGAGCAGGGAGCTTGTGGCTTGTCCAGTGTATTTTTACGTCACAAATATGATCTTTTCTACACTGCAGTGTTTCACCTGCTTCTGATTCACAATGATTTAAATGAAGTACTCAGACATACAATCTTAAACTGGTTTTTCTTCATATATTTCCTCTATTGTCAGAAAAATGCTACAAGAACATGTTAAAAACACCAAGAACAAAGTTTTCATCAGAGGAGTAGAAAAAAATATATTCAAATGTCATAAACTTTATTTAAATCTAAAGCATTTCCTCCTGCAGCAAGCAGTGTGCATACCATCATGCCTCATGAGGGATTCAGTGGCCTACTGTGCCTTCCGGAACCTCAGGTGGGTCCCTCCTTTGCCCCCAAACGTCACCCATCTGTACCTGGAGATGAACCGCATCGGTGAGATCAACGCCACCTCCCTGTCCGGCCTGGAGGAGCTTCAGGAGCTGGATCTCGGCTCGCAGACGGTTCCTCTCCTGATCAGGGACAATGCTTTCAGCAGGCAGAGAAGCCTGCAGAGGCTAGTGCTCAGCTTCAACCCCGGCATCCGGCTGGAGCCACTGGCCTTCGCTGGACTGTCGGCGCTGCACAAGCTGGACCTGAGCAGCTGCAGGCTGAACGGGTCGGTTCTGTCTGACGCCTACCTGCAGCCCCTCAGATCACTGGAGACTCTGGATCTGTTTGGGAACCACATCAAGAAACTTCAGCCGGCTCTGTTCTTCTCAAACATGACCAACCTGACCGCCATGAACCTAAAGATGAACAGCATCGGTCAGATCTGTGACTCGGATCTCACTGCTTTCAGAGGAAAACACTTCAGGTTCTTCAGCCTGAACTCGGTACCGCTCACTCTGATGTCAAGTCTCCACTTTGACTGGAGAAGATGTGGGAATCCTCTCAAAGGAATGTCCTTTCAGGATCTGGACTTATCCAACAGCATGCTGGGCACACAAAAACTAAAGCTGCTCTTCCAGGCCATGGAGGGGACCAAGGTCTCCCACCTGCAGCTGTCAGGACACATGGGCCGAGGATTCTCCTTCGGGAACCTCCCCGACCCGGATCACAGCACCTTTGAAGGTCTGCACAACAGTTCTGTCGTCTCGCTGAGTCTCTCCAAAAACAGGATATTTGCTTTGCAGCCGGGGGTTTTCCACGCCCTCCGAGAGGTCAGAGTCATTGACCTTTCCTACAACCGCATCAACCAGATCCACAGGAACGCCTTCCAGGGCCTTCAGGCCAACCTGAAAGTGCTCAATCTGTCCCACAACCTGCTCGGAGAAGTCTACCGCCACACTTTTGATTCCCTGGCAGACTTGCAGGTCCTGGATTTATCTCACAATCACATCGGCGCTGTGGGTTACCACTCTTTCAGCGGCCTTCCCAATCTAAAGGTTCTGGATCTCCAAGGAAACTCCCTACGAGACCTGGGTTCTCCCGCCTCTTTGCCACGTCTGGATAATCTCATCCTGGATGATAATAAGCTGACTTCAGTGTACAGACTCACTCGCTTCGCAAGAAACGTCTCACATCTGAGCATCCAAAACAACAGGATCGCCAACCTTGGAGATGTCCACACACTTGCCAACCAGCTGGAGCGCCTGCGCTGGCTTCTCTTTGGGAGGAACTCCATCAAGTGGTGCATGCTGGGTCCACAAGCAGCCCAGAACACAATCAAACATCTGGACCTTCACGACAGTTCCCTGCAGTTCATTTGGGATCAGGGGAAATGCCAGAATCTGTTTGACCACTTTGGAAACGTGGTCAGTCTGGATCTGAGCTTCAACCAGCTGAGGGGTCTTCCTCCAAAGGCCCTCCAGGGTCTCACCTCCTTGGAGAAGGTGGACCTGTCCTCCAATGCTCTGACATACCTGCAGCCCGGACAGCTTCCAGGAACCGTGAAGTTTCTGGATCTCTCAGGTAACTTCCTGGCCTCTCCAGATCCAGCAGTTTTCCACTCCCTCAGCGTCGTAGGTCTCTCCATGAACAGATTCTTTTGCAGTCCAGAGCTGAGGAACTTCCTGACCTGGTTGAACCAGACCAGTGTGACATTCTTGGATCCTGTTGAGGAGCTCAGGTGTGAATTTCCTTCTGATCTCCATAGTATGTCGCTGCTGGATTATTCTGCACATCTGATGGAGCAGTGAGACCATCATTACTTTGAGCTGTGAGCTAGCAGGAGAGTGTGTGAACAGAGAGCTCTCAGAAATAGGAAGAGGACGAGGGGGCAGGGTTGCTCCCCGCCTACAACCCAGAGGTGAACTCCTGCCTGCAGAAACTATGTCCTCGAAAACAACACAATTGTTTTTTTTATTATTATTTTGGCTAAAAACTGCATAATCATAATAAAAAGACCACTCTGAACACTCAAAAAATGATCGGAGTGGGACTTTAAAGTCAAGGTTTATAGAAAAAGGTCATTTCTAACAGAACATTTAAATTATTACACACAAGAAAACATGTATTATTAAAATATTATGATTTTTATCATGTAAAGTGGAGAAAAATAAGTTATGGTTTTATTGTGTTTACCAGAGAAATACTTTTAATAAAAAGCTTTTTATTGTAAAAACTAAAATTCAGTTCAACATTCTAGTGAAAACAAGCAGCCCATGAGCTCACATTTAAAAAAAACTGGGCGCTGAACCCTCAACTCAAACAGTGAATTTTTACAAGCAACAGAAACAAGCTCTAAAAAAGATCCAGAAAAAAGGTGGTTTTGTGAAGATTTGAAATGGTTTTTAAATGCATTATGGGAGTTTTTGTTGTCACTCGAGTTTATGGGAAGCAGTTAGAAAATTCACAATTGACATGAAATATAACTGCAAAAATCCAGAATTTTGTTGAATTTGGTTCTGAACGCGATGCTTCCGTACAGTTTGACAATGGATTTGAATGAAATTTCATACGGAAAAAACCCACAAGGTCAAGTTTAATGTTTAGCTGTCAAAAGATGGTTTTCTCTTGACAAGATGTTTAAACTCAACAGAAAACACTTAATTTAGACATTAAACATTCATTAACATTAAAAATATTTCAATGTTAGGAGTAGCCGCTAAAGACGTTTTTGTTTTTATCTGTTATTATGAAAGAAATATGAAAAAACCAAAGAAATAATTAATTTGCCCAAAAGAAATCAGGTCAGCCTATTCAAAAAATACACATTTTTCTGTCCTAATGTTATTATTGGTCATTAATGGTGCGTGGTACATAGAAACTGGGGTACATTTCCATATTATGCAAATAAAAATTATTAGCAACAACACCCTCTTCTGTGTTTCAAAGTGGTTCCTTAAACTGCAACCGTTTTTTTTTTTTTTTGTTATTTTATTTCAACTTCTGCAGAGTGGAAGCGGTTACATTCCAATGATGAAACACACTTACAACTAAACTGAAGGCCTATAAGCATGCTTCCATACATGACAGTGGGAGAATTGTGCTGAGGGGGGGATGTTCTCTTATTTACGATATAAAACATATTTTTTTCACTTAATGTTTTCATGAAAAGTAAAAAATGCTGCAAAACTGACTAAACTGACTAAACTATATGTACTATAAAGTATTACATTTTTTTTAAAATAAAATAGAAGTCAGAACTATAGTTTGTTTATCAGTCTTTTTTAGGTGGTAAATATCTGCAAACAAACTCAAAGGTTATTTTAATATGTTAGTGTTACCTCAGAAAACATGGGCGCTTTCGCTGCAAAGCTTCATGCCTGTGAGTGTAATTCTGTCAAACAACCAGCAGGGGGAGCTCCAAGGCCATTCATTAGGATTATGTTTTGCTTGGCAACCGCTGCCTGCTGGACTTTCATTAGGAAGACTTCAGAAAGTAAAACAATTATATTTACCGATTTTTTTTATACCAATACAACCAAGCGTAGAAAAATTCTGGAATATCAAACATAATTGGCTCATAAGAATGCAGAGAAACATGATATTTATATGTGTTTTAAAATAAATCCATGGTTTTGATTGAAAAGGAAAAAAATCGTTGTAACATAAATTATAAAAGTAAATTATGAATTCATTTTTTTAATGAACCGGTAAAAGCTTAAATAACAAGACAAACATCTGCTTTGCTCTTATCTTACAGCAGGGGGCGCTCTGTGCTCGCTGCAGTTTAGATCATAAAGATGATTAAAGAACAGTTGCTGTAAATGTTTAGACTAAATAAGGAGGTTGCATGTGCAACGTCATCACTGCTACTGTTGGACAGTTCGTGTTCAGGTTTATTCCTTTAACATCAGTTGTGATGAAGACAAAGAAAAAAAGACTTCTGCTTTCATAACACAGCAGCTACACTTTCATCAAATATTAAATCCTGCAGGCCGAGTGACGATCCTTTAACTCATCCTGAGTGAAGGATCCTAATGAACCCTGAATTATGGAGTTTGAATCTATTATTTATGGCCATCTATTTGGTATGTATTTTATTTCATTTGTTTTGGTTTTAGTTTCTTCTATACAATGGCACATAGTTTAATCTACATGTACTATTTTGCTAGTTTTGCTAGTTTATTTACTGTTTTGTATTTTTAGTTATTTATTTTTTGTGTATGATATTTTATCACGTTCAGTTTTACAATTACGTAAATCAACTGTCTCAATAAAATAAAATATTAACATTTCATCAATAAGAAATATAAAAAACATTTCATTCATGTTTTTATATTATTTATAGATGTTGGTGAATCATTGATTTATTTTGCTGTTATTTTTTCTCTTATTTTAAATATTGTACAATTATTTTTTTTGGTTATGTTAGTGTAACTGGCTATTTTATTATAGCTGTCTTAAAAAAGAACAGATACATCTGTGAATGTGTTTTTCTTCATAAGTTCAAATGTATTCCAAAAAATGTTTTTACTATAATGATATAAATCTATTGGAAAATAATAAAAAGTAAAAACAATAACTCAGTTTCTGTTTTCTGTCAGATTTTTTTTCCCATGTGGATGTGAACATACTCCAGTGGATGTTTCTGCATCACTAGTGCAACATGTTCAATAATTAAAGCAAGAAGTCAATGAAACCATTTTACTAAACGACAAAGTTAAATAAAAAAAAAAAAAGCCATTTGAGGCAAATATTTTTGTCCCTGAAAAGTCCACATTTGTTCAACTAAGAAAAAATAAAACGGAACATGACCAAAAAGATGGTGTTAGATCCACAGTTCTTCAACATTTTTGATCCTCACTTTTGTCAGATTTAAAGTTCCACTCTAATCATCTTATGATTTATTGTAAAAGTGTTTCCAGTTGTTTTTGATAATGATTATGCTGTTTTTAGCAAAAATTTTTAAAAAACTCTTGTTTTCTAGGACATAGTTTCTGCAAAGCAGCAAGAGTTTACTAGCTTACAGCCCCTCACAACCTAACAGTATCGCTGCAACAAAAATGCCAAGCAATGTTGGAGCAATCCGTTGTACAGTTTTGATTCAGATTCTAGCTCAGACGAGGAAATCAAGGACGTTCTTGGATCTGTTTGTCTGTAAGTGATGCACCAGAATGGAGCAAAGCAGGGAGCTTGTGGTCCACCAAGCACAATCTTCTACAAACAGCATTGTTGTCTGCTCCTGATTCACAGTTGAATAAAGAAATACACCGAAATGCAAATTTAAGCTTAATTTTCCTTTGATATGTCCTTCTTCATTAGAAAAAGGCTACAAGAACCTGTTAAAAACACTAAAAAATCCTTTTTTCTTGGGGAGGATCCTTAAATGAAATTGTTTTTGACAGCTATTGTTCAGCTACTCTCAAAATAAATGAAAGAGGCTGTCCAACAGGAAGTTCCTGGAAGACTGTCCTGAATGAAAATGGATTGTGCCATAGAAAAGGTTTACAAAGAACCCCACACATCTTTGATTTATGAACATCAGACGTTTCTTGGTCCACGATCATCCTGATTCTGCCCTGTTCTTCATCGATTCATCATCCTCTGCATCAGCCTGTCATGATGCAAATGTCTTCTGCTGCCATCAGCACTCACACAACCATGAAAAATGTCGACAGTGACCACAAACACAACGATGTTAAACCATCACCTTATTTATTAGACAAAGAGAAGAAAGCGAGATCCATCATCAGGCGGTCGTTACGTCTTCATTTGATGATTAAATTGTTTTCTTTTAATCAGGCAACAGTTCAGTCTGACACACAAATTAACATACTGACACATAAACCTCCACTAACCCCGTCTGTGTTCCACCCCACTGCAAGGTTACCATGGAAACAGGCTCCATATCCATCTTGTCTGCAGTTCTTTCCCGAATGCCTCTGGATTCCCAGCATCTGTTCCCCCCTTCTCCCATCAGCATCCCTGCCCCCACCCTCACTCATTCATGCTTTCAGGACCTCCACACAAACGAACATTTTATAAACGAAGCAGATCCTGTTCCTGAACACTGCAACTCCACAGATCAAAATAGATCAAAGATGACAAAAGAGGAAACCCGAGCAAACGTCGACTGTTTTTCCAGAGATGTCCATAATTCTTTAGCAGGATTTGACCTTTTCTAGTTCCTGAAGTGCACATATTGACTCACATGGACTGACACAGATAGAATGACCTCCCTTCCAATGCTGCCCTTAGTCCCAGCATCCCGCTTTCACCCCCTCCAACAGTGCAGGAGGAAGAAAATGACCAAAAATAAATAAAAACCATAGCAACCATACAATTATTTACTGTCTAGGGGCTGATAATGTGTCCGGGGTTTTTGAATGTTTACTACAAAATATATTAGAAAATTCTCCCTTAGAAACCAACGCGTTTGTTTGCAACACGTGAATCCACAACATTACCTTAGTTACAATGGTAATGTTACACTACTGTTCCATTCCATAACATTACTATTCCTCTACGATTGGAAAAAGATTTACTCGTCTTTGTTTTTACACGCTTCCCTCTTCCAACAGAAAAACTGTTGTGAGAATGCAGATTTTTCACTTTCAACGACCCACTCCGATGAAAATTGTGTTTTTAACATGTTTTTGTGGCATTTTTCCAATGATGAAGGACATATTTAAAGAAAGTTAAACCTAAAATTGCATTTCTGTATGTCTTTATTCAAATCTTGGGGATCAGGAGCAGATGAAAAAATGCGGTTTGAAAACATAAATATTTGTGACGTGCACAATACGGTGAGTGAGCCACAAGCTTCCTGCTCCGCTCCATTCTGATGAATTCACTTGCAGACAAATAGATCCATGTATGTCTTTGTTTTTCTCGTCTGAGCTGGAATCTGGATCAAAACTGTACGGCTTCATTACTGCACCGCTAAAGTTAGGTTGAGGGTGTGAGGGGCTGTAAGACAGCCTGAGAGCTCTTTGCACCTGGGAGGGGAAGGGGCGGGGTTTGCTCCGTGCCAATAGTCCCGCCCACAACTCAGAGGAGAATTTCTAATGAACTCCCGGCACTGTGCAGTGCAAAGATGCATCGTATTTAAAAGACCACTGGGAACCATTTGAAGTTATATCAAAAAATGATCGGAGTGAGACTTTAAAGTTTCTTAAAGCTGAACAAGAACAAGGATTTGTAGATGTTCAAAGTTGTCAATGTATTATTTTATGGCTTCATTTAGCCAGATTCCTAACTCAAAAATACACAATTTCAAGTCTTCATGTGACTTTTCAAGCTAATCAGATTTATAGATTGATCAATCAACCCCAAATGTACACGACTGCTATGGCGCCATGGTGTCAGGGGCTTATTAAAAGTGGAAAAGAGAAGAAAAAAAAGAAAGAAAAGAGATTTCAATATAAATAAATAAATAAAATGACAATCCAGCTGTTTGGGCAAATAATATTTTGTGTCCCTGCACGTTAATGTACTTTAAAAAAGCTTAACAAAACATCCAGTCCCTTATAAATATAACTTTTAGGTCAGTGTGAGTTAATTACTCATCTGACAGAACATATAGGAGAGAAAATCAAGTAAAACAAAAGGCGATAAATTGACATGAATTCTTCACTGGATTCATTTCCCAGCTGTGTTGTTGTCTTCTTTACATTTAGTGTTTGCCGCTCATAACAGTTAGAGAATCCTTCAGGAGGACCTCAGCAGTTTCAATGTGAACATGGTTTCAAGTTTGCAGTGAAAGTAACCGACGCTCTGCACCACGGTTCCTGCGGAGCAGACACCAGATCTGCTGCATGAATAATCCAGAGGAACATTTGTCCGTGCGACCCTTTAAACCTCCAACAAGTTCCTCAGGAAATATCCCACAAAAGAACCTGTACAAAGCCTAGCAGGCCTTAGATTCTTCATTCAGATGTTTTAGTTTGATCCAACATTATGGATGAAGGTTCTTATTCGGGTCTTCAAGCACTTCACGAGAACAAGAAGGAAGCAGAGGATTTTTGATCTTTGATGACCTACTTGGATGAGAGATGTATGAAGTATCTACATGGATTTCTGTAAGAATTTCAGAATAAGAGGCATGTTGTTTCACTCAGACGCGGTCAAAAGTTCCTCCTGTTCTCAAACATGCAGGAGCGTGAAGAAAAGGAAACTTTTCATTCAGAGGGGAGGAGAAGGAACTGAGGCTTTACAGAGTTTCAAATGACTTTAGGGTTGAATCAGTGGTGCTTTTAGGTTTCCTTTTTTGTCTTTTCCTTCAGTCCATCCTGGCATTCACTAGTGTGGAACCATCAGCTCCACGGCAACGAGAAGAACGGAGAAGTCTGTTGGTTGGCTTTTCCTGGGCTTTCTGTACAGTTTTGACGCTTGGCAGACTTCTACATTTTGTTGCTTTTGGAGTTTTCTTCAGTTAATCCCAATCCTTATTTTGAGCAACTAATTATACCAGTAAAAGTCATCGCTATAGCAATGAGGAAAACGTTGAAGAACCCTGCTTGTTCTGGGTATTCTTGCATATCAGACAGAGATGATCACTAAATCAAAACACAAAATCCACACAAGACAATGATATTCTCAACATCTCATGGTAGATAGACAAAGTTAAACACACGAAAGACTAAAAACAGGTTAAATTAATCTTTTTTGTGTCATAAAACAGTTGCTAAATATTCCTTTGTCGAAGGATGAGACACCTTTTGGCCAGGTAAACAATGGCAACACCTCACTTCCATGCAGTTCGTGTTGTTTGTGGGATTACTGGCCTCCTAAGGGAAGAAGATGCAAAGCAAATTTAAATAAATAACGATTAAAAAAGCATCTTCCATGGAGCTTCATTGTGCCGATGCGGCGGCGGGACACGCTGCCAAAGAGTTATTAGACGAGGAGGAGGTGATGGATTTCCGCGACTGACACCTGAAAAAAAAAAAGAAAATGTGAAAACGTGTTGGGTATCTGTTTAAATACAGATTCAACTCATCTGGCAGCACTGAGATTACAGAAGAGACGACAGGAGATTAGGACGTCTAATGGAAGGTGGAGTTAATCCAGAGTAATCCCTATTAGAGAAGAATTGACCCTAACTGATGACAGATTAGACACAAAGTTTACCTGACAAAGCTTGTTATGAGTAAAGTACATAATGACAGGGAAAAAAGAAAGTTATAAAACATCAAAAGCTTTTGTGAGAGCTAAAAGAGATAAAATACATTTTAGTTTGTCCATTTTTTTAAATTTTATTCTTTGGTTTATTTTGTTTAAAAGAAATAAAATGGTTGTTTTTGCTACAAAATCTAACATCAACAAAACAATTTACAACTTTTTGTTTGTTTGTTTGTTTTTTCATAATCTACCATAATATAATTAAATAAATGTGTCCTTATCTTTATTTATGTTAACTTTTCTGTCAAACGTTTGCATGATAATTCTGTGTTCGGGAAACTCAAATCATTACAACCCCACCACTATGCTTTACAATTAATCTGATCCAACTACAATACTGACCGGTTTTGACATTTATTTCTAATCCAGCCGTCATCTGTCCAAACTGTAGCGTTAAAATTCGACTGTAGTTTGTTTGTAACAACTCCAAGCTCTTCGTCCTGATTCACGAGTTGAATAAAGAAATATTTAGAAGTGCAGTTTTAATCTTTATTTTCTTAATGCATGTCATCAGAAAAATGCTACAAAAACATTTTGAAAACACCTAGAACACCATTTTCATTGGAGTGGGTCTTTAAAAATGTGCTAAATGTAAAAGATGATGATGATGTGATAATAGTCCAATGATGTACAAACCAGTTGGTAAGAACATTTTTTTAGAAATGTGAAGAATTAGCACTAAATTTACTGTGTATGTAAAACTGATTATGTCCCAGTTCTTCCTTTGAACTGCATTGGCGTTAAGCAAATAAAACACCGCTTGTTGAAGCATAACTTTAGCTTGAGTTGGCTGACAGTCAGCGAGTTATTGTGCTGACAAATGTTCCACACAAAAGATAGCAATCAATTTACTGGACAAAACAAGGTGTTGACGTCACCCATAGGAAACGTTTCTTCTCTGGCCCTGTGAAACCAGGCCAGAGCCTTCTCCATCACTTCCTGGTAGTCTGCCGCCGTATTGCAATCCGTCAACAGTGATTGGTCCAAGTTGGTCTGAGTCACGGTTTTACAGAAACTACTGTTGCCAAACTTGAGTGAGCTTTTTCAAACTCCACACCCCTCCCACTGAAAGCGAGCTCAGGACAATCTGTCAATCAAACGTTTGAGGTGGGCCCAGCAGGCGCCACATGCTTTTACTGAGGCTTCTGAGTGGTCAGTTTATAACTTGAATAACTTAACTTGAAAAAATATCTTTAAGAAAAATTAAGATTAGAAAGAAGATGTTAAAAAGAAGTTGTCAGAGCAAGAATGGTTCTTCTGACAAATAAATTGACTGAGTAATTGTAACTGTCTATTTCTCAGTAAACGTCTATGGGATTTTGGCTTCTTGCAGCCGGCGGGCACTTCCTGTTTGGAACACGAGAGAGGAGGGTTTGAGCTTTCCAATATGTTCTATGGTCTCTGATAGCAATAATACAATTGGAATTTCATTGCAACAGCATCAGATCCAACAATAAATAGTGATTTTCCACCAAAAGTAAAAAGAACTTTTGCTATACTAATGCTAACAAAAACAATTTGGGTATAGCGTTTAGTATTATTTACTGAATTATTCTTCCTTTTTCAAACTTATACAGATTTCAAACTCAGCTACCCTACAAGATACACAAAAAAAATAAGAAATATATTTAAGGTTTTTTTTTAATCATTTGTATCAAATTTTTGTTTGATAATCAAGCACTTAGGTTAGTTTGTGATTTTCATTTTTAGAGCTGCAATGAAAAATAAATATCATATATTTCACATTAAACATTATTTTCATACCTAGACGTTGTCTTAACCAACAAATAACACATTTTTTTAATCTTTGCAGCAATCATAAATATATAAAGCTGTTCATTTTTTGTAATTTGTTTAAATGAAAATACAAACAGAAAATCCTAAAACTTCTAAGAAAAATGTTGAGACTTAAATTTGATCTTTTTTGTGTTCAATGTTGTTAAGTAAAAAACACTTCAAGTCAATAAAAGTACTAAAATGTTCACAGGTGAACATTTCAACACCTTCTGCAGCTCTGCAAGCAGCTTTTTTCTTTCAAAACAGCTAACACAAACAAACAAATAGGTGAGATTCAATAATTAATACGTTATTTTAAAGCAGTAAAATCCACATCCGGACTCACCAGGAGCTGGACTTGTGAATGTCTCTGGTCTTAGTGGGAGAGTTCTCCTGTGAAGGAGTTTGGTTCGTGTCCGCCTCCACTGAGCAGTCCAGAGGGGACGGGTTTGGAGGACACATGTCCAGCTCCAGGAACATGGTGTTCTCCGCCTGCAGAAGAAAGCACAACGATGAGTCCATCACAGAAGCTGTCTTCCATAAAGTTCTTCACATTTGACGACAAAATGTTACGGATTTCTCTTGGTGTTGATGGTTCTTTGAGTATAAACTGAACTTGTTTTTTCTAAATTAAAAAAAGTTGGTGTAAACAGCAGAAGACTAGACATTTATTTTGAACATCGGATAACAAAGATCCAAAGAAATTCCCATTTTTCACAAAACATTGTGATTTTATTAATGCTTTTTTATTTGGTAAGGATTAGATGCTATATCATTTTTTCAAATAAATTGAGTTAATGTTAAATACTTCACTTTTACAAATGTTGAAAGAAATAAGGAATATGATTTATTTAAAGATGTGAAAAGTGTGGAATCATATGTATAAAAAATTATATATTTGTTAAAAAACTTAACAAAAAAGATGGAAGCAAATAGGTTTTTTTGCCTCACATTAACCTAACATTCATTCTCCACATTTACTATCATAAAAATAAATAACTCATCACCATAAATAGATTTATATTATAAAAGCATCGATTACAAAATAAACCCCACCCTGTATCTGGATTGAGCTCCCATCACTATGGCAACCCGAGCATGCTGGCTGATGGGTCGTTTGTATCCGACTGCAGACGCTGGCCTTTTCTTCATCTGTGAGAATTTACTGTAAAGGCAGAAGTTCCATTGGTGAATCACTAAATGTTTCTTTAACGGTGCTTAGGAGATACTTTCAGTCAACAGAGGCAAAGAGGACGAGGAAAAGGATGAGAGAGGAAATGTGTACGCATGAAAACCACTGCATGAAACCATCACCGACCTCTGAGCAGGAACGAGAGGCCGGAAGTTCCACTGATCTTCCTCTGGGTCGAACGTCAGCCTGTTCATGATCTTATTCTTCTCCTCCGGAGGAATGAAGTTCTCAATGATCAGATACCTGTGCAAACAAGATGCTGCTTGAATGTGCCTACAAATATCAAACGAAAGAGCTGTGATGCACCAACAGAGACGAGTGTAAAGACAACAGATGAATAAAAAAGAACAGAAAATGATCAATAAACCCTTTTGACAATCTTTGCACATCTATTTTTTTTTTACAGAATTTAAGAGGCCCTTGAGAAGTTTGCAGGATTTGGGAGTGTTGGGGAAAAAAAGAACGAAAAATCCGTACAACACACCCGCATCTCACCTATTTCACCATTACTTGCCCTTGCGTGATGTATAAGTACTATGACCGTACGCCTGCACCATGCCCGTAGAAAAAAAGTGCATTAAAATGTCCTCCAAGCATGGACAGCCTTGATATTTTGAGTTGTGATTAAAGCTTGAAGGCTTAACCCTTGCATTACTGTGATATTCTGATACACCATATAACATTTCTCTGTGATCAGTATTTATTTATTTATAATATCGCTGGAGTAAATAATGTTGCTTTTTTTTTACTGTGTGACCCCAGAACCTCAAGTAAAATGGTCACCCTTTTCCCTGTCAACTCTGTGATAAAAAGTTCTACTTCGTTTTGCCAGTATTAACCCTTTAACACCAGGGATGTTGCTGGTGACATCTAAATAACACACGCTCTTTGACCTATCGTAAAGCTTTAATCATTCGCAAGATCAATGTGAATCCCCGGATTCTGGCGCAGAGAGAAGCGCCTTTTAGTATCAGGTTTGCCCCGATCACATGTGTAAGGTGAGCTCAGCAGAAGTTAAGACGTGCTGGTGCCTAAAGGTCGTCAGGATGTACTTGTGACTCACTTGAACTTGAGCTCTCTGGTGAGCTCGTTCTGGGTTTGCTCCAGCTCCTGCCGGCTCCCCACGTGCTCGTCGTTCATGTCCTTGATCTCCGCCTTGATGCACTGCAGCTTGGAGTACAGCTGCAGGAACACAAACAGTCAGTGGCTGAGAAGAGCAAAGCCTCTCCGTTCGGTGTGTCTGCTGGCAAACCGGTCTCCAGATTGCAGCAGCTTGGTTGCCTGTAGCAACAGCACCGGGGGCACTGGTATCTAGAGAGATGGCCAGCTAATGGGAGCATGCCAACTCGGCTCTCCCCCTCGATTTGGTTCATTCCTCTACTTCTCTGCTGCATCTGTGAGGACTTCCCCACACAATGTTCAGTTTGACGTCTGCCTTAAAAGCAGCAGCTCAGCCTGACCTTTAACCCTGGAACTGCAATGAAGCTTCATTTTCTTGCAATATGGCAAACAAAGCAAACTAATACAACAACACTGAAAATGGAGATGTTAGTGTAAATAAAACAAGTTATGAGTCACTGAGTTTAGTGAATGTCTGTGTCCACATCTGTTTGTGTCACACATATGACTTAAAAGATGCGAAAGGACTCTCGGACAGTTGTGGGATGTAGAATATTTTAACTAACGCATGCTAGAGCAGAATTTTACCATGCTAAGAAAAATGTTTGACTTTTTCCATTTTTGGTAATTGCCTTAACCTTCAACTTTTCAGATCTTTCAAACTTCTTGATGCAAATTTTGAATTGTATTTAAAATGTCTTTTTTATTGACATTGTGCTTGTAATTTGATTTCAGCTCAGACGAGGAAAACCAAGACCTACATGGATCTATTTTCAGCAAGTGGATGCATCAGAAGCCATGAGACACTGGCTTACCTATTCCAATTTTTCCATCGCAACTGAGAGCTTTTTCAAACACCATTTTTTCATCTGCTCCTAATTCACAATTTGCATGAAGAAATATTAAAAAAGGAAAATTTGAGCTTAACTTTCTTCTTATATGTCCTTCATCATGAGAAAAATGCTACAGGAACATGTTAAGACTACAATTTTATATTGGAGTGGGTCTTTAACTGTGTTTGAGCCTTTTTTCCACAATGCTGAACCGTATTTAAAACTTATTTAAAACAAAAATCACAACTGCCAAAAGCCAAACCCAAACAGAAACATAGAAAGTAAATACTTCTCCACACACTGCCTCCTCCTCATTTTGACTCAGTTTGTGTTAAACTGATCATTTTAAGATATAATGTAAAGGAAATAATCTAAATATAAGGTTGCATTTATTTTGTTTTGAAACCCAGTAGACACACCTTCTTGAGCTTTTTGGTCTTTGCTTCAACTTCCTGTTGCAGAGATGTGAATGTCTCTCTCAGCTCCAGCGTTTCCTCATCTTGGACCAACATCTGCTGCTGGATTTCCCTCTCCTTGCGTGTCTATATAATATAAAGTCAATCTTTACAGAAGACCTGACATGGATTTGTCGAGTGTTTATTTTCGAATACAAAAAAACCTAAAGGGTCTTTAAAGGTGAATGCACAGGAAAGGTCCAGTTTCTTTACCTGCTCGGCAATCTCCTGCCTCTTCACCTCCAGCATTTTCTGCTGCTCGTTCGTGTGATCCATGATGTTCTTCCCACCAACCAGGAGTTTGCTCTCCATCGCCTGGGAAAAGAACCAATTATTAGGGTAAATTCAAAAGAAAAAACAACTGAAAAACAGTGAAACAAGAAAACAGAATCCCAGGAACTCAACTTCAGAATGAGTTACAAAAGTGTCCAAAAGCACAAAATTATAGTAGAAAAAAGTACAGGGAGGATTATTTTTCTTTTCAAAGTCCCCCTCTGATCGTCTTTTGATCTGTTGTAGATTGTATGTTATTTTGTGATTAGCTCAAATCAAAAACGTGAGTCCTTTTCTAAGACCTAGTTTCTGCAGAGTTGCAGTAGTTCATCAGAAATTCACCTCCGAGTTGTGGGCGGGACCATCGTCATGGCGCAACCCCGCCCTCTTTCCCCAGAAGACGTAGGTGCTATCAGACTTCACTGATTGGATGACGACGTTTGATTTTAGCCATTGAAATACTCAGAAGTACATTTTAAGCTTAATTTTTTTAATTAAATTCTCCATCATCAGAGAAATTAAAACTAAAAAACACCACAAACACCATTTTCATCAGAGTGAGATGGAACAGTTTTTAGATTTTTGCTGACACAATACAGAAGAACAAATCTGACAGATGACACAGATCAAAGGCAGAGGGCTAAACGCGTCCCAGGAGCTGCTGGAGGTCAGAGAGGGTTCATGTGGAAACAGTCAAACGTCTGTGAACACAAAAGCTGCAGTCAGTGCAGACTTTGCGCTGACAAGGCTGTGAGCGTGCAGTTTCCCTTCTCTGTGATGACAAAGTGCCTCACAGAGTGAAAAAATACATCTGCCAAAGGAAAAAGAACATGACTAATAAATGTTTCAAAACTGCTGAGAAGGGTCTACTTTCAATTTCTTCAAAAGAAGAATTAGAGATCATGAAGAAAACGCCCGGTTACAGCATCTCGTTTCAAAATCAAACTCCCATCAGTTGTCAAATTTGTGTGAAATTTGTTCTCCACATTTGACCCATCCCGTGGGGGAGTGGTGAGCTGCAGTCACAGCCGCACTCGGGATGGTTTAACCCCCCCCCCAATCCAACCCCTTAATGCTGAGTGTCAAGCAGGGAGGCATTGGGTCCCTTTTTTAGAGTCTTTGGCATGACTTGGTCTGGATTTGAACTCAAAACCTACCAGTCCCAGGGTGGACACTCTACCACAAGGCCACTGAGCTAAAGATGATGATTAAAGGTAAAAATGCAGAAATGCAACGACAGCCTGAATTTAAATCTGCTCACATTCCAGGTCTGGACGTAAAAACTCATTGTGTGTCTGTCAAATGTCTGCATTCTTTACAATGTGTAGCATGTACTGTCCACATATGAGGACAAAAGCAAGTTTAAGTTGCAGCAGGGGACAGTGGAGTCCTTCAGAGAGAAAGGAGGGCATAAAGACCCTCTTTGTTTTCAGTGCTCTTTGTGTGTTTATGTGGGACTCCTTGTTTTGCTCTTGTTCACTGTTTTCTGTAAGATTTATTAAGGAGGTTTTTCCTCTTCTGCCTCCAACATCCAGTTTAAACGGAAAATCTACAGTTTTTATTGGTCTTTATCATTAAACAATGAATGCTCGGGCTATAACTTCTATTAAACGTGAGCAGGCGAGCAGTGAGCCTATGTTTTCAGTCATAAAAGTGTGTCAAAAAACTAATTAAACTGAGTTTGATCAACCAAAGCCATGTTTTTTATCATCTTTTAACAAATAGGTTACAAGTGCTTGTTTTAATGCAGTTTCCTAATCTTAATTTTAATCTACTCCAATGCTTCTGTTGATTTTTTGCGCTTCCTACAACATCATTTTAGAAAAACTACTTCACATGTTATTGCATTGCTTAAATTAGCTCTGCCTGTAATGTTTTCAGCTGTTTGTGAAAATTCCTCCTTTCAATTGTGTTTTTTCGTACTTTTTTATGTTTTATTTTATTCTTTACATATAAAAACACATAAATTATAGTTTTACGATGTCAATGAAAAACCACAAATACCATATTTATGGCTAATTTTACATCTGACATTTAGTGCAGCATTTTTGACATAGTTCATGATGAGCAGTTGCATGTTTTGAGTAGAAAGCAAAAGGCTCCTTTTCATTTTTAAGGAAAATTAGAGAGCTACTTAAATAAAAAGACAAATGTTAAAAAAAAAAGGGTTAAGCTTTAGGGAAAGTGCATGTTTTGCAGAAGCCTCCATTCCTGTCATGTATATTGTGCTCATAAAAGCGTACTCAAGTTCCTTTGGCCGCTACTGATCCTTTTTCTGGTGGGAAAGTGAAGAGAATGGATTGTGTTGCGATCTGAGCTGGCTCATCCACATTATGCAGCCAATCACAGCAGGCCCAGAGCCTGCTGGGAGCAAATGGGCTAAAAATATCATGGGATCACAACAGCTCCAGTGTGTGCAGCACAGACACAGAAAGCTTTCTGAAAAGAAATAGAAGAACTGCAAAAAAAAGAATAATAGTGAGAAGAAGAGGATAAGAAGAACAGAACTGAGATTCTAATGCAGTCCTGATGGCAAGTCTCAGATCTCATTATTGTCCACTTAGTGTCTGCATCTGTTGACCGACAGATCCGTCAAAGAAATCCAGTTAGACAAAATGAGCAAATGACTGTTCTTTTGTACTTCCTAACATGTTTAGACCTTGTGTCCTTTTCTTTGGTGTGTAAGTTCACAGGTTTGGCTACACTGATGCTCGATGGGACTCCTACCTGACGGTGCTCAGATGCTGTGTTCAGGATCTCTAAAAATCAGAGCTCAGAATGATCAAACTCAACCTTTGTCTATCCAAAAAAGCCATCAATCCTCACAGAAAAGTCTCTTTTAGCCGCAGCCACTCTTAGAAAATTAGTCATGGCAAACTTTTATGAAAGTTAGCAATAGGAAAGACAACAGTACGATGAAAATGCTACAATTATAAAACAAAATGTTTCTCAAAATTGAGCATTGCTTTCCTCAGACTCTGACAGTCAGCAATCTTGAGTTTCTTTCATTTTTGGATTTCATTCATTTTTTCTCATTAAAAAAATGTTTGTCTTATGGTATAACATTGTCACTTGAAAAATCACACTTTAATGTTTGTAAATGCAAAAATTACAATGTTAAGCTAAGGTTGCTCTTTAAAAAGACTTTTTCCACTGCACTGTTGTTTGGTGGCCCACTCGCAGCAGGCAGTGTGAACAGAACTGTGCTTGTTTGTCTCGTCTGACTTGTACCTGGAAGGCACTCACAACACACATAGCAATCCAGGGCTAAACAACGATATTAACCGTATATGAGAACTGGACTGAGTGATCCCGCCCCCTCTGGTGTTCCAAACAGGAAGTACCAGCTGGATCGAAGAAGCCAAAATCACAGACTTCTGTAGAGAAATAAACCGCTGTTACTCAGTATATAGGTGTACCATCCTCCAGTAAATGGAGAGATTAGAGCTTAAAAACACACTGTGATGAAAAGACTGTTTTTAGTGTTTTTAAACATGTTCTTGTGGCATTTTTCTCATAATGGAGAACATGTCTACAAGAAAATTAAGATTAAAGCTGCGTTTCTTAGTATTTCTTTATTCAAATCTGAGGGAAACAGGAGCAAACGAAACAATGTTGTTTAAAAAAAGCTCTCCTTTGGGATGCAGATACTGAAATGGGTGAACTACAGACTCTCTGCTCCGCCCCTTCCTGATGCATCCACTCACAGACAAATAGATCCATGTGTGTCTTTGTTTTCCTCATCTGAGCTGGAACATGGATCAGAGCTGTACGGCTGGATGGTTCTGATATTGCAAACCATTTTTTAAAGTATTGTATGTAATGTTGGGGGTGTGAAGTGCTGCAAGCCAGAGGGAAAGCGTTTAAACAGATTGTTGACAGGAAGTTGCTTTGCGTTGGCGTCCCCGCCCACAACTCAGAGGAGAATTTTTGAAGAACACCTTCTGCTCTGCAGAAACTATACCCTAGAAAACGGCAAAGGTTATAGATTTTGTTTAGAAAAGAGCATCATCATCATTAAAAGACCACTGGGAACGCTTTTACAATAGATCAAAATATGATCAGATTAGGACTTTAAAGATGTGAATATTTCTGTGTTTGTCATGTCAGGCACAACAGCATTTATTGTTTAGGTTTATAGTTTTCCATCAGGCTGTTTGAACAACAACATTCCAGGACGGGGAGTCACTTAATTGGTGTTGATGTAGCTTTGAAGAATCGCGCACAGATTCATGGTCTCCTATGAGTTAGCATGGAACAGGAGTTATGAGAGGGAGAATCCTAATCCTGAGTTCACACTGAACACACTTTACACATCAAATTAACGCCCGCCGCCTGTGTTTTGATGTGTCAAATTCACCCCATAGACGCTTGTCCAATGTTGTGCTCATAAACGTGATGCCCCTGCTGTAAATTTGAATGTGAGAGGAGCTACTGCTAATCTTTATTTGTACAGGTTTATTGCTACATTATGGAAGACATGGATGATGTTGAAAGATGCCATTCATGAGATCATTCATAGCCTCATCTATCCATCGAGCTGCACCTGAATGACCGCGCTTTCAGCAGTACTTCCATCTCTCTGTGACCCAGTTTGAAGACTTGCTGTCCCACATTAGTCAGAGGAGGGAAACTAAAAACAAGAATAAAATTAGAGGACCTTTTTTATTTTTGCCTCCACTCCAAAAAGAAAAAAAAATCATAAAATTTTTTAAAAGCACAAACTGCAACGATCAGATTCTCCTTCATGTTGGTTTTGGACTCCACCCACTGATCTCATCATCATAACAACATTGACCAAAGTTCCTGATTGGTTGATGCAACGTACATTTTTGCAAAATTCAGAAATTTGTAGAAAACATTACATCAGCTTTGTTCGGTTAAAAAAACAAACATTTTGGCTCAAACCCCCAAAACTTGCTTTTGAATTTTAAAAATTGACAAATAAATCAATGTTTTTACAATCATGTTGAATCAGAAATCAATTTCAGTTGTGTCCTTTTAAATCAATTTATGTCAGTAGTTTATATTGGGCTAAAATTTGTACCAGTGTTTCATTTTTACAGACCTGTTTTCATCAGGTGTATTTAATTTCAGCAATAGATTGTTGCTGAATTAAAAAGCTTGTTTTCTTTGTGGTATTTATGGCGTAAAGGGAAGGTAAATCACAAAGAAAATTCAGATCAGAATTATACTGAAACCTGCACAATGTTTATGTTAGATTTAAGATGTTAAATCGTTTCAGGCTGATGATGAAACCGAAGCTAATGCAGGTCAGCTGACTAAATAGACACACACAGGGACTTCATTTATCAATATTTTATTGATGCAGCCCTCTCTGCTGAAAGATGGAGACCAACTATGAGCTCAGCGTGTTAGCAGCCTCCACACACCAACATCTCCTTCTGTCTCTCCTTTTCTCCTTTTCTGATAGGCAGGAAGGCTGCTGTAAAAACAGGAAATACCACTTTTCCTTCCATGCAGCTGTGCATGTGAGTGCATGTGTGTTTTTTTCCGCTTCATAAACATGTAGTGCAAGTAGTGCATGCATGCATGGCCACAACCAACACTGATTTATCTGAGCTGATTATAAAAGCAGCCTTTTATTGTTAGATCTCACTTGTTAAATTTGTAATTTAAGACAAATATTTTGCTTGAAAATGTTAGTTTTTTATAATATTAAATGGTTGTGTTCATTGTGCTTTTTGCTGGGCTGCACAGAAAAAAAACCATTTGCAACTGAAACAGCAAAACTGATCACATTTTTAGGTTGGAGAATATTTCCTCATTTAGAAAATGGAATTTTAAATTAACGTATTGAAAAAATATATGATTTTAAAAATAAGCCAAAGACCTACCTTTTTAATATCACAGTATTTCAAATTATTATTTTGATTCCCTTGATTCGTCTTTTATTTTGTAGTTACCTTGATTTTTTTAAGAACAGTTTAAGGACTTGTGTGACTTAAAATCACTGAATGGAAACTGAATGGAAAGGATGTTTCTGATGAGATCCAGGGAGATGTTCCAGTTTTGACCCAGAAAAATTGAGTCTAAGAATAGTCCACTGGCAGGTCAAAAAGAACGGTTGCTTGATACGCAGCTCTTTGCTGGACTGACACAGATTCAGATGCAATAGAATAAGAGAAATGCTTAGCAAAACGAGTTTCCTGATGAGCAAAAAGCCTCCGTCCTTTCAGCTGAACTGCAGTGGAGAACGAGGAGTGACAGGACATGAGCTCAAAGTCAGTCTCAACTTGTGATCTTGACCAAATCTACCTCGACAACAGCAGGGGCAGACGCTGCTCAACAGTTGCACGTGGACAGATGGAGCGCTGCAGCTCTGTGAAGAGTTAGCGACACAGAAACCCCAGACACCACACACAAATTGAGGTCGGACCTATGCTTGTTGAGCGTCGATTCCAGAAACCACAAACTCCACTGTGTGATCATCTGACATGTTTCTACAAATTTGTAATTTTTATAATTTAAATGTTCTCCCTGATTGGTTGAAAAAAATTGTTATCCATTTTCCAAACTTGCTTAATCCCTTTTTGGGGTCATGGGGTTGCTGGAGCCTATCCCAGCTACTGTTGGGCAAAGGCGGGGTACACCATGGACAAGTGGCCAGTCTGTTGTAGGGCAAAGAAGATTGACCTCTGAGTCATTACCAGATGAAGCAGAGCTAGAAAGAGGATAAATAGAGAGTGACTAAACTCTGATGTAAAAGATCTCAGTTTAGCCTACTGTTGTGAAAGCAGAGAACAGCACTCATATTGTCCATGTCAATCCAGGTGCAACTGAGTTACTGATCCCATACAGTAGATGACGGTATGAACTCCTTTGGTTTACCATGTTCCAGCCAATAAAAGAAAAAGGTCTACAACTAAATTGAGGTATGTGTGGTTTGAATTCAGCTCTGATGTAAGTAGACCGTGGCACAGTTTGCTTAATCTTGCAGGAAAACGGAACAGAATGATCACCAGAGCCAAACAAAATACACACAATGACGTGTTCATGAGCAGATAAACTCTTTCACACAGAAGATGTCATCGGCGACATCTAAATAATAAATTCTCTGACAAACCGTAACTCTACATAAGGTTTATGAAACCTGTTACATTAGCTAAGTGATTTTCTTCACCTCAAAATCTGTTGGAATTACCTTAATAGCATAAACAGTTGAAGAGTTACAATAGTCAAAAGAATCTGTCAACCCCTGAAGCTAAAGCTCTGTTGTGGAGAAGGTGAACCCTCAACATTTCGTGGCTTATAGAGAGCAGCACTAAAGGGTCAGAGGTAGAGGTTATCTTAGACAGAAAAAGGGTAGAAAAGACCAGGAAAGAGAACATCTGAGAGATGAGATGCTTCAACAATAACATCTGAAGATGGTTTGGAGATGATGACATCTAAGCAGGAAAATCAATGAGAAGATTTATGGATGTAATGAAAAAGAAGATGGCAGCAGTTACTGTTAGTGAAGAGGATCCAGGAAATGAACATAAACAAGAGACACGTGATCCGCTGTTGCAAAACTAAAACAATTTGTAATTCACAAACCCACTGGGATGGACTGGAGATAATGGACGGGCAGATGGAAGGATGCGTGGATCGTTGAAGCAGAGATGATGCTGCTTGGTCTCATTGTCAAAGAGAAGAAGCAGCTACTGCAGAAACACTTGAGAATCAACACATGGATGAATAAAATGATTAAAGAAATCTGGTAAAAGTTGCTAGGATGTACCTTGTAAACAGAAACTTGAATACAGTTCTTGCACACACGGGTCTAACCATCTTTAGTTTACTGACATCAGATATGAAGCCTTCCTCACATGCCCCTGTACGGGTGTTGATCCGTATGGATGCTGCAAGTTTTTGAGGCATCCGGGCCCAGTAGATGGGTCCCATGGAGGGTCGTACAGAAGAGGGGCTGTATCTTAAAGTCTCATTCCGATCATCTTTTGCTCTATTGTAAAAGCGTTCTCGGGGTCTTTTAATGAAGTTGAATTCGTTTTTAGTCAAAATCGAAAAGCCTGCATTGTTTTTTAAGACATTTTCTGCAGAGCAGCAGGAGTTCATCAGAAATTCACCTCTGAGTTGTGGGTGGGGCTGTTGACAGAGAAGCTAGTCTGCTTATTTTCCATCAGCCCTTTGTTTACACTCTTTCCTGCTAGATTACAGCTCCTCACATCCCCCAAGCTAACATTAGCGTAGCAATACCAGAGCTAAGCAGTCGTACAGTTTAGAGCCAGTTGGCAGTTACGACGAGGAAAAGGTGAGCACAAGTGTTCTCCCTAAAGCTCGTTCAGAAACCTTAAATTAAGTCGTAAAAACATAATTGCCTATTGTTGTGCCTGTGACAAGTGTATTGTGATGTATTTGTAATGATAATGGAAGTTACACAGTTATGTTGTACGAGTAATGCTGGCGTACAGCATCCTTATGCCACAGTCTAGTCATTAGTAAGGTGCGAGGACCGGCTCCTTATCGACCAGGCAATGGCAAATGTTGCACACACAGGATGTGCAGGTAAGTGCCCGTAGATCACTGGTAGGATGTCTACACAAACCACGCTCTTCTTGTCTAATTTCTAACAGTCACTTATCCCTTGAACAGCACTGATGGGCCTCTTGTGCTGGATTTGAAGGGATCGAAATAAAAGGAAATATCTGTACAAAACGCCTACGTCTCACCTACTTTACCCAAACTAACCAATGCGTGTTGTTTAAGTGTTCGCTACTATCTGTCACTCAAAGCATGGCTGTAGGAAAAAAATGTACATAAACATTTTTGCTCTATGGGGTCACTGAGCAGTCTATGACCGTGATAATTCCTGCGGGCCACCTGTGTACCCCGTGCAGGTTTGAGCGTTTTTCATCCCCTGACACCACCCATAAGGAACCAGCTTGGCTGGAGCTCCCAAACTTCTGATGGATGTTCCTGCAGCCAAAGCCGAGAGATCAACAACTAGAGATCATTGATCTAAGTTTGATCAACAGTAAAAACAAGGAAGAACAGTTGGCCTGGCGCAGAGCCCACTCCAGGGGTTTGGACAAGTGGCTCCACTGAATAACCCTGAAATATGTGAAGATGTAAACAAAAAAAAAGTTTTTGAATATTTTTGTTGTTGTTGTGATATTGACATTCTTGTGACTGAAATATGGCAGAATATGACAAATGATTCAATAAAAATCAAATATTAAGTGTGCCATGACTGTTTGACAGCAAATTAATTATGTGACGGTGAAAAATAAAAGTAAACCGTCCATTAAGAACATAAGGATGACCGTATTTCGTTTATTCTGACATTTATAAACAAAAGTAAAAGAAAAGAATGGCCATCAGTGGCAAAACTATTGCTTAAAATTTTAAAAACTGTTTATTTTATGTGGCATATTTTGAAAACCAAAAACATTTATGGCAAGAATACAAATATGAAGGTTTACATTGTTAAACTAGTGACTCATTTATGACAAACAACTAGATAAGCTATTTTCTATGGCAACAAATCATATGAATCAACTTCGAAGAGTAGAACAACTATAAATGTGAGACAGTTTTGAGTTGATTTGTGATGACCTTGTGTGACCCTTTACACGCTTTGTCCAAAATCTTTGTTATTTTGAGTTCACCATATAGCGCCCTCTAGGGGGCAATTTCAGACACAGCCAGGGACTTGGACTTGATTCACAAAACCTTTTAATTTAGTTTAGAAACATCATATTTTGTTTTGTTTATTGTATCTAAAAGCTCATTTAAGGGCCTAAAACTTGAGCTCAGACTTGGACTCGCAAAAAATTACTTGTCAGTATATTTGAGTTCAGTACAATTGCAGCTTTTCTGCGAAATAAGGACACAAGTCTGTCGTTTTACTGAATGGAATGATTAAACAGGAATGTGAGAGGGAGGAACTCACTTTAACAGGTGGAGACAAACTTTTTTCAACATCGAAAAAAGGAGGATTGTGCTTCTAATTTTGTTCCCAGAACAGTTTGCTTTTGAAAACACAGTAGAAATTAAAGGAAGGAAATACTTCCTCTCCTGAATGGTCTCCCACCTTGAGGGCAGTTGTTCTCTCTCATCTGAGCGATGAGAGAGAACTGCCCCCAAGCAAACAAGGCAGGCCGAGTCAAGGACATCTCAGGATGTAACGGCAAAAACTTTAACCCACATGGCGTTTTGTGAGGAAATCAGGTGTGAACAACCATTAGGCTTCATGGAAGAAACACTATGAAACATAATGGCCGTGTAAAGTTTTGAGGTTAACCATAGGATAATCACTGGTTAAACAAAAGCTTCAAATTATACTTTCATCATAAAAGCACAAAAACTAGCAAACGTACCTGGAATTACACATCCTAAAGATGATGTCACCTTTGTAGAGGCTGCCATGTTGAATCCAAAAATGTCAACAAAATGGATGTCAGTGGCTTTAACAGAAACCCAGATTCCTCAAGGGATTTATTTTAAATTCACAACAATAAAGCTGGATTTTCAGAATATAATACAGGGATCTTTCTTTTTTGTAAAAATAACCAGTAGTTTCCTCTATCATTAAAATACAATTTTATTCTTTATTTTATGTTTCTCCTTTAAGTTGGGGATTCAGTAGCTTATCCGTGTGATAATGCGTCTGCAGCTACAGTTGGTGGCTGCAGTGACTCATTCCTCTGCACGAGTGACTTATTGAGCAGATATGAATCACGGCGAGTAATTAAGGCAACTTTGACACGGTGACTGAGTGCAATAATGTGTGACATGGCACAGAGACGACTGACATTTTAAGCCACAGCGAGCACACCACAATTCAGGATGTGTTGATAAATCAGCATCAAGACAGGAGAGTCGCTCTAAAAGACGAGACTTGATTTTATTTAAGTGACAAATTAAACTCAATCTATTGGTTAAAGCTGCTGAAGAGGAAACAGTTTTTATAAAAACATCTAAGTGAAAAAAACACTTTAAAACACAGTCCTACTCTGATCACATTTCGTTCTATTTTCAAATGATCACCTGTAGTCTTAATTATGATGATGCCGTTTTTACAAAACTCAAACACCTTTGTCGTTTTCTAGAGCATAGTTTCCAATCTGACATTACAAGTGCAACAAAAATGGCGAGCAACGTTTGCTATACAGTTATTCAGCCATACAGTTCTGATCCAGATTCCAGCTCAGACAATGAAAACAAAGACTTACATGGATCTATTAGTCTGCAAGTGGATGCATCAGAATAGAGCAGAGCAGAAAGCTTGTGGCCTACTCAGCTTTTTTCTTCGTCACAATTAAAACATTTTTTAAATGGAATTTTTTCATCTGCCCTGTTTCACTATGATTAGAATAAAGAAATACTCACAAATGCTATTTTAGTCTTAATTTTTTTATTGTATATATATATATATATATATATATTTATATTGTTCATTGTGTAAGTAAAAAATACATGTTGTTTACTCGGGGCTTATGAAGATTGATTGATTAATAGATTTCTATTCCTAAGATCCAGCTACATCGATCTGTCAGTACTGGGTATTTATCTCTGAGTCACACTGGTTGAAGTTTTGGCTAAAGATGTCCTGGATCCATTTTAGATCAGTGAATCAGATCCAATCAGATCGCTCAGAATGAACCAATGTCAACTGTGAATCAGATCAATAACCACAAATTTTGATATGAATCGAAATGTAGTTCAAATAAATTATTACACCCTATTGTTTACTGTTTAACTGTGGTTTAGTTTTCAAAATGGTAATGTTCACAAAAACGATAGTTCTGTAGGAACTGGTGCTAATATCCAGGTTAACTGAGTTTTTAATTTTTAAGTTTAGTGAAATTTTAAGGTTAATGCTTTGGCTCAGAGTTTGACTAATTCCCTTCCCAAATTTGAAGCCAACTAGAACTTCCAAAAGATGCAATTCTGTAAATCACCACTAAAGATTGGTTTCAGAGGCTGGAAATCATTCACTCACCAGTGTGACATCTGATTGCTAATGAAAAGTGTTGCACAAAAGCCCAAACCTGCTTTTCTTTGCAACAGAATCAACTGATAAAATTGGGCAATTTTCTCTGCTTCAGAGTCCATTGGAATTACGTAAATGGTTGAAAAGTTCTGAAAGTCAAAATGATCCTAAAGCTGTGGTGTAAAAGGATTGACTTACAAGAAAGACCCAATGACAAAACTAACACCTGGATGAAGTGGACATGTGGATGTGACTTACTCTTTGGGCGTCAGATCTCCAGAGACCTTTTGCAGACCTGTTTTTTGGAGCTTTTCTAAGTTCTGTAAGGACTTTTTTTTTGGGTGGTGGTGGGGGTGGTGGGGGGTGGGGGTGGGGTTAATGGGAAATGTACGGTGGCTCTGAAGTGCAAATCACCCCAAATAATTGCAGAACGCAAAAACATATTACAGATCACAACAAAGAATAAAAAAGCGAAACAAAAACAAAATTACATTTAAGAAATCAAAACAAAATTCCAGAAACCAAAACAGAGTTCTAAAAAAATTTTACAAAATAAAACTGAAACATTTGGGAAACAAAAGTTGTTCCCAAGAGGCAAAATTAAATGTTAAAAAATGATAAGAATGCTAAAAAACCGGAAGGTATAATAGGACATCGCTGATTGTGGATGATGAAGTCTGTCCATCATTTCAACTGAATGTTATTTGTCATGAAGCGAGACTGGATATAATTTTTGCGTTGAGTGATTTGTTGGGGTTATTTGTACTTCAGGGCCACCGTAGAAATGCTCTCAGTATTGCTCTATGGTGGAAGCTTTATTTTCATGACAAGTCCCACCCTTCAGCACCATTGTCACATGCCAACAATCTTTACCTGAGATCGACCTAAAACTCCTGAAGCTCCAAGCCGTTGTCTGGACTCACCTTGTACTTTGCAGTCAGCTGCTCCGTGGCCTCCTGCTCTTTCCTCAGATCTCCCAGTAGTTTCTGTTTCTCCTCGGCCAGCAGGAACTGGTCCTCTGTGATGGCCTCCGTCTCCCTCTCCAGGCGTTGCTCCTCCAGCTTCACGTACTCATCTGTCTCCGTCTCCACCACCTCTTCCCCATCCTCCATTTCTTCATCACTGTCTCTCACCCAGTCCTCGCCATCTACCTGCTCCTTCTTCTGTTTGCTCCTCCACCTCCTGTGATTGAGCTGAGCCTTGAGGCGAGCAATCTCCTTCTGGAACTCGCGCAGCAGAGCATCTTTGGGGTCTTCGTTGACTTTGGGTTGGTTTTGAATGTTCTTGGCACGGTTGGCATAACGGAGAGTGGTGAGGGTCTCGTCGTAGTGCGCAGGGGCCGGGCCAAGTGTGGCAACCATGACGGTTTTGGCATTTCCGCCCAAAGAGTCTTGCAGGAGTCGTGTCAGCTTGGAGTCTCGGTATGGTACATGGCCGCTGCGTCCGTCTGCTAATGCCGAAATGACGTTCCCAAGAGCTGACAAAGACAGGTTGATCTTAGCGGCTTCCTTCAAGCGCTCTCCATGGACACCGGTCTTGGCTTGCCGTTCACTCCCTGCCAAGTCCACCAGGTTCAAGCGCCCAACTCTGATATGTTTTCTTCCGTCTGGGCCAGGCTGGCTGCACTCGACGGTGATCAAGAACAAGGCGTGGGACCTGGACGAATGCTCATTCATGTCTGTTGCTCCAACCGCCCTCGCCTGATTGCCAACATTCATCACCTCCTCAATCTCTTTGATGCTCTTGCACACACACAATGTAAGATCCTGAACATACACACCAGTCTCTGGACTCTCCCTGAGATCCAGGCCTCTGGCAGTGCTGTGGTTTGGATCAAGGAGGTCACGAATCTCCTCTCGGTAGATCTCAAGGTAAGACGCTCGAACCAGGTACTGCTTGTCAGACTGCGAGCGGGAGATGTGTGTGAAGATGTGGTCGAAGGCATTGGGAATCACACCTCGTTTTTCTGGGTCCAGCCAGGCTCCCTGCATGGTGTAGGTCTTTCCAGTTCCGGTTTGCCCATAGGCAAAGATGGTACCATTGAACCCTGCGAGGACTGAATCTATCAGGGGCCGCACGCTTTCATCATACAGGTCTCGCTGTTTGGAGTTTGCATCGTAGACCGCATCAAATGTGAAGGTCTTCTGGGGCTCGCTTGGTGAGGCGCGGGGGTTTCTGAGGATCACCTGTCCAAGTGGCAGATCCATCTGCACAATCCCCCCACAGGCCCAGAGGACTCCTCTTTCCGGTTCAATGGACGGCATCGAACGACCACCTTCACTGACTCACTGCTCTTGTTTTTTGACATAATGGCTTTCTGTTTGATTTTACAGGAGACAAAAATCCAGTTTATATTTTCTCAATGAAGCAAAAACCTTTGTAGATCCTTGAGTGTATTGTCAGTCTCATTTCGCTGTCATTTTTGTGTTTTCCTCAGTGCTCCTTTTGGGTTGATGGGCAATATTAACAAAATGGAAGGCAGATGTAGATCATTACAGCACAATATAATCGCTGTTAGTCATTTTCCCTATAGACACATGCTCTGAAACGCTCACTGTTGAAATCCGTCGCTCCATCCAGTCCTTCCGACAGGATCCTGTCCGTGCTTATGAAAATCCTACACAGCCGGTAGAGACACGGGTGTGTTCATGCATCGTCCTCCCGTCGCACAGACTCTTCACGGCCTGCAGGAGCGCCGCTCCTGGCTCTCCGCACCTCCCGGTTCTCCGCCGCTCCGAGATGCTCCGAACGGGATCCGCTCCTACAGCAAAAAACACGCGCACACAGTCATTCAACCACCACACCCCACATCACTGCGGAGTCGAGCAAAGCATCACGGGAAACTGAGTTGGCATGGATTTTTCGCAACGATTTAGATTTTCTTTTGTGTTAAAATCAATTTTCATAGTATAAACACTTATATAACACAGCTGGAGGTTAGGTCTGCTAGAAAATCGTAATTTAAAAAAACTAAAATCTTTAAATTGAAAAATAAACATGTAAAGTCCAATTAGTCCTACTCATTTAATTTAAATAAAAATAGATGCAGGAAAATATAGTCTGGCCCAAGTAAAAAAAAAAAAATCCTATAGTAATAGGAGCTATATTATCAATTCAGTGCAAAAAAGCTATGGTGATATTTATATTTACGTTTCGTCAGTATATGAATGTCACCTTGAAATCTAAGAAATGTCACTTCAAAATGACTTTTAAAAATAGATACATAGATATTGAACTGAAAAGATTCAGACAAAAAAACGTCTGATTTTAGGTGAACAGGGATGCAGGATCTAAAAAGAATCTAAAAACCCAAATAAAAAAGATGCAGACACTGTTATTCACATGTTAGAAACTTATTTGAACACTCTGGAAACTATTCAAAAATATCTGGTTGGTAAATATTTTTTACATTGAAGTACCACACAAAAATAACTTCTGCCTGTGCATGTATTTATATTAGACTGTTTTAACAATAAAGTATGTTTAGATGAACAGAGGAAAACAAAGACATTAAGTCAATAGTACACCTCAAGATTTAAAAGATAACCCACACACACACACACACACACACCCACACCCACACACACATTTTTTTATGTTTAGGCATATTTTAAGACAGTGTATACACTTGAAATGATAAAAATTTTATTTTTCTGTTTTTATCTCTTTTTTCCTCTACAAATTGACTGAAATGCGTTTATAGAGCTCCCCCTCGTGGACAAAGTGCAGAACATTCTCTTCATTTGACCCACACTGCTCAAATGTCACCAAATACTACTCGAAAGAGCCGCCTTTTTACTTGTATTTGAAACGAAACTGTTTTCCCTAAATATATATACATATATAGGAGACAATAAACAGCATTATTATGTAATTTTGATCAAAAATAGCTTTATTCATCCCTTAATGGAGTCTATTTATTTATTTAATTGTTAGTGCAATGTAAGGAAAACATGTGGAAAACTGTGATTACAGTGATCGGTGTTGCAATAATAATATGACTTGTGATACATGAACAAAATGCAAAACAAAAAAACTACTAAATACATTATTTACATTTCACTGCAACACTTTTATTTAAGTAAAAGTCAACAAAATTTGAACTTAAACTCCAAATGATCCACATTTACATAGGAGGCAGGCATCAAACATAAAAGGACTCTATCCGATTGGTCAAACCCATAAAGGCCTCAATTTAATTTTTCTAATATTTCAAGCTGCCACACGATTGTTTTGGCCCGTGTAACACGTAAGGCAACCATTTATTGCAATTTACCCTGTCTTTTCCAAAATGTGTATTGTATAGGCTAATATTGTAATGAATTGTATGGTTTATTGAGCAGGCCTACTGTATATAAAAAGTTAAATAGTACTTATAATGTTTCATAATTTACAGCTGTAAGCCACTAAAATGTATTTTAAAAATCTACAAAATCAGCATTCATGGCACAAAGGAACCTTAATGAATTCAAAATAAAAACTTTTTTGAAATATGTAAATAGTGACGAATCATATAAGGCATTCAAATTTAAAATGTCATGCAGTTGTCAAAAATCATTAAGGACTGTGTATACGTTTTCATGACTGGAAATATTAAGTCAAAATTAAAGTGATGCGTTTTAAAAACTTCTGACTATTAAAAATCCCCTTTTTTTGCTTGAATCTCCACACCGATCATCTTTTGATCTTTTTTCAAGTTGTTCCCAGAGGTCTTTTAATTGTGATTTTCTTTTAGGTAAAGAAAAAAGAAAAACTTGCGTCTGAATAGCAGCGGGAGTTCATTAGAAATTTACCTCTGAGTTGTGGGCGGGACTGTAAGTGTGAAGTAAGCTTCTACTCATTTCCTGTCATCCCTTTGTTTACACTCTCTCCCACTATCATACAGCCCCTCACAATGCCAACCTAACATTACCAGTGCAACAAAATTGTGAGCAATATTGAAGCTACCTATCCATACAGTTTAGATTCAGATTTCAGCTCGGAGACATAACAAGACAACAATTTAACAAAAAGATATTCAGAAATACAAGTTTTTAATCTTAGTTTTCTTCAAACATCCTCTTCATCATCAGAAAAACGCCACAAGAAGATGTTAAAAACACTGTTTTGATTGGAGTGGATCTTTAAAGTCAAATTTAAAGTTTACTAAGTTGGAGACCCTTGTGCACAGCTAAAAAAATCGTCAGATTGTTTTCCAATCTGTTCCCTAGTAACGACACATTATTATTACATGTTTTAAAAAAAACATTTAACAAAAACAGTAAGTTTGCTGAACGTGCACTAGAAGAGTGAAGAAATGTGCGAAGCAGTTGCTGGCTGTTAGCGTGAGATGAACCCTGGGGCCACTTGGAGGAAATTCAGGAATGCATCTAGAGAGAACAAAAAACATTTCTGTCCATAATGTATTAGTATAACTAAATATTACTCAACAATGGAGGGACAGTAGACAAACAAGGAAAAGAAGAGAAAACTTGTTTTGACATTTACTTTTCTACTTCATGCCCCAGTGTGTTCCAGCCCTTAAACTGTTTCTTCCTTTTCTCTCCGTCAGTTTGTCAAGTCTGTACTTGGCAGAGCAAAGGGAGGCATACTCAGCATTCCTGAGAAGTGTCCGCGAGACACACTGACAGGCGGAAGTAGGAAACTTACACGCGCACTAAAAGCAAACTCTTCGAAAGGTCACAAAAAAACACACTACAGCTTCTTTAAGAGTGTAAAGGCATTCACTGGAAATTTGCGGGGGAAAGGATGTGGGAAACGCCCGCGAAAAGGCACAGAAGCCTTCATTTATGACATCACTTCGTCTGACTCACAGCTGGGACAATCAAGTGCCAGCTTGCTACGAAAACTGAAGCGCGGCCCACCTGCCAGCGCTTGGTGTGAAACTGGCCGCCATGATGGGTCTACGAGTATACGAAAGAATAGGAACAAAAAGAGGCCGCGGGCCCAAATGGCTGCATCACATGCGTAGTTACACATGCCCTTTCTGTCAAGCTAGGAACGCCCCATTGCTACTAAGTGTTTTCTTCACCAGCCAGTCATATTTCGTTCTACTTCAGAATGACGGCGAGGATGACCAATCACGAGCGAGTACTTTGACAGAAGAGGCGTTCCGATGGATCAAGGGTGTCGCCGTTGTGGCTCCCATTCGAAGGCGACGGCGGTCGTCTGTATTTCGGTTCAAATCTCTCCAGAAAACAAAAAAAAAATACTCCAAATAGACGCTGAATTTGCCAGTTTCGCGCGTGGCTTCTCTGTGGTTCTTTTCGGTCGACCTACACGCGGGGCTCCTGGAATGTCGGGGTGTGGGGAGAATTTGAATTAGCTCGCCATTAGTTTTGAAGAAAGAGTGAGTCGGGGTAGAGAAAGAGAGGAGCCATTTTGTCCCGACTGTGTGGGAGAAAAGAAAAGAGTCGAAAAGAGGAATAACGCTGGAGGAGATCTTATTTTCGACTATTGTTATCATGTTATAAAAGGAAGACACAGTCGGGCTTGGGAATTTGAACTCTCGGATAAGTCAACTGGCACGTTATTTGGGTGGTGTATAGCCAACCAACTTGCCAAGCTAATCAACAAATCCCAGATTGTGAAACAGCCAGGAGGACTGGAGCAAGTCGGTCAGGTTGGCCAAGGAGCTAACTTTAGACTCTTCGCAGGCGTGCTAGTTTATCCTACTGTGTTTTCTGGGTTGAACATACTGTTTTTCGATGGCGAAGAAGACGTACGACTTGCTGTTCAAGCTGCTGCTGATCGGAGACTCGGGTGTGGGGAAGACCTGTGTGCTGTTCCGCTTCTCTGACGATGCTTTCAACACAACCTTCATCTCTACCATAGGTGAGAAGACTCCAAATGTGTTTGCGAAAGTGTCTAGTCACTTTCAGGGGAAGTTTTACAGCTGAGTGGCTAAGCTAACGCCTCCTCCAGCTCTCAGTCCAGCTGGAAATGGTATTCAAGTTAGCATGTAGCAGGCCCGGACTGTGAAGCTAGCATGCCAAGCTAGCTGTTTGGCTACTACCCAGTTGCTCATTGCCACTCCCCCTTATAATCCCCGTATAAAAATTCATTATATGACTTAATATTTTATCCATTTATGTTTTGATTTAACCTTTATACCGTATAAGGAGAACGGCGTTAGTGTCACAGCTGTTGTGTCGTTGGCCACATGCTAACTCCCTTCTGGCAGTTTTTAGCCCCATAAACGATCTTTACTAGACGTTAGCAGATCTTTTTCCCCCTTTTGTGTCTTAAGTAAATTCAACCAATTTACTGTCCTTTATGCTTGCATCTTCAAACAAATATTTCACGACCAACCAGGCCTCTGGTGTGTTTACATGTTGCTACAGATGGCTAATCGTCTCGATAGCTGTTTTAAAAGCTATGAATCGTTGTAGCTTTGTAGATCAGCTGCTAAATGAAGTCATTTCTTGCTTGTTACTCAATCAGAAACGAAAACACCAGCTCGGGTAGGTTTTTTTTCTTGACCTGTCTAGCTTATAAACGTGACTCGGAGCTGGTTTTTCCAGTCCAAAGTTTATTTCTTATATTTTGATGTTACGAGAGTGAGTGGTTTTTTTTTTTTTATTTGTTCTCTTAGGCGTTAAGTTAGTATCAGAGCCTAGCACTGAGGAAGGGCTGGGCTGCTAAAAGTATAGGTTCTATAGGAGTGTTTTGGCTACAGAAAACACAATGTTAACAAAAAACAGGTACTTTAGCTTCGCTGCTGTTGCCACAACATGAAGCTGCATAAACTAATTTGCTTGATCATTAAAATCTGAAACACTGAGAAAGCCCAGAATCCACCTCCCAACATGTCAGATCCTGACTCGCATTACATAAGTGATATTTTTGCATTTGATTTAACTAGTTCTGAGTTGATTACTTTAAACATAATTCTAGGAGGATCTTGAGCACTTGATATGTCAGTACTTGTCTCTAATTTGGAGATGGTACTGTCCAGTATGCCGGCATTTCCTTTCTTTTCCTTCTGCGCTCATCAGTCAAATCCCAGGAGAAAGCTTCTCTTACTCTTGTTGCTTAAGACTACAGCTGAGCAATAATGAAACATTAGATGTGCTTAGCAGAACTTAACCCAGCTCACTGTTTGCTTTGGCATCGTGTCCCTGATCCTTGGACTTGGCTTTCACTTTAAGCCAGATGTTTGGAACTTGAACGTGTCCTGATTGATGTTGGTATGTTTCACTTCAGATTGTAGAAGGGACAGGGGAAAAAAAGAAACAAAATGAGTGGAGCTGGGATCCATAGAAATATATTTCTGGCTGTAGTTTGAAGGAAGAGGCAGAAGCCTTCATTGTGGATCTTCAGCAGCTAAAGAGCAGTGGAAACCTTTGCTCCATATGGAAAGGACTGGGGAGGGCCACAGTCTGCTTTTAAGTAGGGCTGTGGATTGTTACTTAGGCTGCAATCCAGTTCACGATTGCAGAGGAACAGTTCACAAATCAAATCATGAATTTAAAAAAATATCTTATTTTTGAATGGTTGCTACACGTTTGTCATTTTACTTGATATCTAAAAATTAAAATGAGATGCATTTAATCACCACCATTTATACCTCTTATTTAGAACAGGAGATCAGAATCAACAAAACCTAACGGATAACACAAACATTTGGAAAGAGAAAAAAACAGTATTATTCAAATATTTGCTCTATTTGAAAAAAGTTAGAATTTTTCAAAAACTTATTTCAGTAAACTGAACTTTAGTCTCAGATTTTTCATTCGTGAAAAACACTTGATCGATGAGAATCTTTAGCGACACTTGAAGTTTTTTACTTCCAGTGACAGTAGCGCATTTGGCTTGTTTAGTTTATCCATTAAATCCAACGTTCTTCTGCAAATTTGAAGCGGTAATCACATCATAAGTGTATTTTCAATACACCCCACTTTATAAAGCTTGTTAATCTCGGACCTCGCAAATATTCAAATTTTTGGAAACGGATTTCAATAAACATTTGTTCACATACTTGTTACCTTCCTACTTTCAAGTGTTGGCAGCATCAACACATTTTCTGTTTCCATCGTTTTTGAAAGTATATTTTTCAAAACGCATGTTGGCTCCACACTAACCCTCTCAAAATAAAGTATCATGAAGAATTGTATTAAAATGACTACTTTCTGGGATTTAATAAATAGAAAAATTAGGCAATAAAATATCTGGTTTATGTCAAGAACTGAACTACTGGGAGCCAAGCATGAATTATTAAGAGTCAGTGTGTCATATTAGGTTTCAACAGACCAAGCTCGGGGGGGGGGTCTGTTCATTCATAAACTGTAATAATTTGTCAAAAAGATCTGGATTTTCATGGTTTCCGCAGAGGATGTTGCTGCATATTTCTGCTGTTTCCCAGCTGGAAGTGGTGCAGCTTCACCCTGCATGCTCCGCCCAACGACTGCACTCTTCAGTCTACTGACTACCTTCTTAGTCATCCTGTGTCGTGCCCAAAGGCACTTCTACTAGTAAGGTTGTTAGAGAACTTCTTACTTCATTTCTTGATGCTTCACTGTCAAGCTTAAAGTCCTATTCTTCCTATTTCTAAGTCTTTTCAGTGTTTTTTTTAAATTATGATTATGCTGTTTTTAGATTAACATAAGTATTGCAATGAAAACAGCGAGTACTATTGGAGCTATCCAGCCGTATAGTTTTGATCCAGATACAGCTCAGATGAGGAAAACAAAGACGTACATGGATCTATTTGTCTGTAAGAGGATGCATCAGAATGGATCTGAGCAGGGATCTTTTGACCCATCCAGCTTATTTTCTACATCAAAATTATGATTTTCAAATGTCATTGTTTTTGTCTGCTACTGATTCACGATTTGAATTAAAAAAAATACTCAAATGCCATTTTAAGCATAATTTTCTTTTTGTGTCCTCCATCATGAGAAGAATACTCCAAGAACATGTTTAAAAACATGTTTTTTGTTAGAAGGGCTCTTTAATAATATCAAGTACAAAGGGACGGCTTTAACCTTTGCTGTGGTCAGTTCTCGCTCACTGTTGATGGTTTCATTTCCCATCTGTGGTCTTGATCCAGGTGACGATCTCCTCAACAGATTCCTCCTGTTGTTTTTCTCATCTGGGACCTCAGAAACGAAGCGCTCGTATCCTCTGTGTCCGTCTCTTTTCATCCCCGCTTCTGGAGCTGTTTTGGAGATGTTTCGTCCTCTTCAATCATCTGTCCTTCTCTTCTTTTGATCTTTGTTTTTAAGTTTGGAGAAAAAGTGTTTCTTCTTGAACCTGTGGCTCCACGAGTCTATGATTTGAACAGCTGCGGCTCATTGACCACAATCACAGCAGAAGTTTATTTAACAAAATGACATGATATTGGCTTGAATGGATGAAACGGTAAAAAAGGAAACAAAGACAAATGTAGAAAATAATTCAATTTCTTGAAAGCTGAAAGAAGTTGAATTTGTTTTATTTTTCTCTGAACTTTCAGGTTAGTCAGCAAAGCTGTAAACTAATAGTTACTGGAAATAAAAACAATTTGTGACCAAGACTATTTCTAGCAAAGCCTAAGCGTTGAACCAGCAGCTTTGAGAAAACTTGTTCTTGTTGCTGCAGGAACAAGAATGAGAAAGAAACTGAGCAAATTAGAGAACCAGGATGTGAAGCAGGATCGTTCTTTCTATCACAGAGGTCTTGCACCTTTTGGGGGCGCAGATGCACAGCTGCTTCTCAAAATACCCCCAATGGAAAGCCCCTCTGTTGTTATTAATTCTCCTCAGCCTTCAAGTCCACCTCCCCTCTGAATGTGAGGAGGGTTACAGGACCGATCGTTCTCACGGAGGGAAAAAGTGCTTTGAGTTTGATGTATTCCCGTTTCCCGTTCATCACTTGGTGCTCAGACTTCCATGAAAACTTCCCAGAACACCCCGCAGGGGTCAAAAAGTCCCCATCCGACACCAACCAGCCCCTCACTTTGCTTTCCTCCTTTCCCAGTCCCAACTGTTTGGTTCTGTCCAGGAACCCCCTTTATTTTCCACTCCTCTCCCTGGGGTGCGCATAATGTTTGGTGAGTCACTCTTTGGCAGTCGGTTTCCTCATTCTTCTGCTCCACCTAAAACACAGCTGCTTCTCCCGCTTTCCAGCAAACGTCGTTTCTGCCCCAAAGCCCCACAGACTCCAGAATTCAACCTGACATGAAACTTTTGTTCCTTTTGCATTCTTAATATTTTATTGGGAAAAGAAAAATGTCTTTAAAGTTTAAATATATGTTTTTTTTGTTGGGGCAGATTGGTGTCGTCTCTACTTGTAGTTATTCTGCTGTTGCCATGAAGCTAAAGAATCAAGAAAACGTCTTTTTTTTTTTTATTTTGGTTTCCATTGACAGAAATTTTGCACTTCCTTTTTCAATCTCTTTAAACTTATCCTTCTTCTCTTCCAGGAATAGACTTCAAAATCAAAACTGTGGAGTTACAAGGAAAGAAGATCAAACTACAGATCTGGTGAGTTGTTATCAATTTGTGCAGAGTGAGGAATATCTTTGGGAATAGCATGTAATGTTGGAGCGAAACATCTGTTTGGTGGATCTGCCACAAGCACTAAAATGCAACATTTGTCTGTGCCGAGGTGGTGGGGGGCTTAAAAAAAATCTGCATTTTTGTTTATTTTTTTGATAATAAACTGGGTGAGCCGCAATCTCCCTGCTCTGCTCCATTCTGATGCACCCACTTGCTCACCATTTTTGCTGCACTGGTAAAGTTAGCTTGGGGGTTTTGGGGGCTTTAAGCTTAAAAAGGGAAAGAGTGTAAACAGAGAGCTCTCGACAGCAGAAAGGGGAAGGGGGGCCAGGGTTTCTCCATGCCAAGTGTCCCACCCACAACTCAGAGGTTCATTTCTAATGAACTACTACCGCTTTGCAGAAACTATTTCCTAGTAAATGACACATGCTTTTGGACTTTGGCTAATAACAGCATAATCCTAATCAAGACCACTGGGAATTCTTTGAAAATAGATCAGAGTATGATTGGAGCGAGACTTTCAGCTTAATTTTTTTAGAAGAAACATATTTTTTCTTCATTCTAGGCATTCCTAAATAGGTCTTGTTGTGGCATCCAGGACTGATGCATTTCCATGGAACTGTGTCAGATACAGCCGATTGTTCCTCCCAGCTAAGAGCATTGAAGCAAGTTTTTAAGGAACAGCCCGACTAGTCCCTGGCTCACGGCTGGAACCTGCTGAACTCCGTTGTTCTAATGGCTTTATCAGCCTGAACTTACTTCATAAAAACACAGCAGATGGTGAATTTCATGTGAAAAGTTTTTATGTTTGTTTGAGTTCTGATGAGCTTTCATGCTCACCACAGTTGCTGGATTCTCTGAGGAATCAGTCAGGTCGTGGTCCATAAAGACCACAACCCACCGGTGTGACTAAGCTCTCAATATCCTTCCTGTTTGGAAAGTCCAGAGTTTGGTACTGTAGACGCTGGTGAAGACCACAGAGCTGTAGCACTTCCTAATTGTCATCCTCAATCATGTCAACTATGAGAAAATATCTGAGAGCATTTTTTTTCTTACTAGCAATGCCTGCTATCACACAAGCCTGAGCAGTGAAAACTCCCTAAAGAGTGTAATCAAAGACTGGTGTGGAACTAAAGTTCAGTTTGTTTCCTCTGCACATTTTTCAGTTACCAGTGGTGCTGCATGTTACCATGGAAACGTTCAGAAAGTGGGCCATGCCAAATCCTGATGAACAAACTTTCAGCTCTGATTGTTGGATGTTTGAGGCTCCGCTGCATCACCGTTGTTGATGTTAACCTGATGCTAACTGACGTTGTGACGTTTTAACCATAGAACAAACTTGAGCGTGAAGCCACGGCTTCATGAATTTATGTAAAAGTCTAACTAACAGCTGAGGAGGTCGTCTGGTCCTGAAGTCTGAGATCCTCTTTGTTTTAGCCAGGTGTTTACCATTGAAGCGAATCAAGGTTTCAACCCATTTGTGGTGAGAGTGAATTGTTGCATCCCAATCACCCATATGTAATCAAAAAACGATAATAAGAAATAATTGATTAGTTGAAAACTAAAAGGCGTATCTTTTAATGTGTAATTTGTAGAAGCAAAATTGAAACTAGATATTTTCCTGCTTTTCCATTGAGTCTGTGCATGTTTTCTTTTCTGAAAGCCCTCTGACAGACGTTTGCTTATGAAGTGTGAGTGCTTTTAAGTATATTACTGTTTTTGTTTGCAGGGACACAGCGGGCCAGGAACGGTTCCACACCATCACCACGTCCTACTACAGAGGAGCCATGGGCATCATGCTGGTCTACGACATCACCAACACCAAGAGCTTCGAAAACATTAGCAAATGGTTGCGTAACATCGATGAGGTGAGGCGCGCCAATGCCGCTTTCAGTTTTTGCAGCATTCTTTCCTCTGTGCCGGGTGCAAACAGTCACATTCAGACTTTAAATCCGTCACCAGCAGCAGCATCGCTCGCTGATGAACTTCATCACTAAACGGTTGTTTATGTGGTGACGACTCCCATGTTGTTAGTAAACAGCGGCTGAGAGAAGAATGAAAGCTGTACTCTCAGAAGGATTACTGGGAGGTTTGTGTGGTGGGAAAATTATGTCATGTTTTCAGGAACAGTGTTCAGCTGAGTCAGTCTTTCCTGTTACTTTGGGAATGTCATTGTAGCTGCTCTGAGATATGCAGGACTGTTTACTGGAAGTTGGTCTAATTTAGGTGCTGGATTCCTTCTTCATATTGTTCAAAGTCAAATATTAAAATGATAACTTTGAAATGTGAGATCATATTCTCTGGGATTATTCACATCCCAGAGGCAGAATCAGAAAATGCAAAGTTTTGTTCAAAGCTTCAGACAGTTTGATCTGGAAATAAGCCCTACAAAGATCATGCTGCTATCTAGAAGCTATCTAATCTTAATATATATCCTTCAAACATTTCCATGGTTTTATTTTTATTTAAAAACAAAAGCTTTCTGATATTAAAAAAAAGTTTTGTTATGCCTGCGTCTCAATTCTAAAGCTACATTCACACTGGGCTTGTGCCGCAAGTTTAAGAATGCATTTCATGTGCATTTAATACCCATCATGTTCACACTGGATGAGCAGGGAGGGGCCTTCTTTGTTTCCTACTCTTTGCTGGCACTTATTTGCCTTTTACAGTTGGAAAAGGTTTGGTATGAAATGTTAAAGTAGTGCAAATCTGGTGAATCTTGCTCCAGTTTTTTTCTTTCACTCTATTCTGATATATGAAAGACTTGGTGTCATAGAACTCCATCTGGGCACAAACCACAGTTATTAAATTCTCCTCCATGATCAATTTTTCTGGCGGTTGGGACTTTAAAATGGATGCCATTCATACGTCTCTGGGTGGTCAAAGTTCAACCAGGTTTAACTTTCAACGTGCAATCCCTGTTTTATACGTAGAGCCTGAAAATGTTTTTAAAGATGTGCGTAGTTACACTTCAACGTGAAAGTTTTGAACGCCAATCCCAAAACGCACTTTTACATAGACTGTGCTCTGAAAGTGATCCATCAAACGCGCGTCGCTAAAGGTGGAACTTCAAAAAGATCAAAACCAAACTTTGAAGCTGTCCTAGCTGTTTTTTGATTGGCTCAAAGTTCAACGCGAACAGTTCAAAGGTGTGACCCACTTTCTGTAGCACAGGACCATGGGGGCAGTTTTTCTATGTGGCCCACATTAAATCTGCATTAAATCATACTTTTATTTAATTTAAATTGTTCACTTACTTTCAAGTTGCTCAGACAAGTCTTTTAAAAATACAAGAATAAATAACATGATGTAAATGAATAATGCCATGAAAATATAATAAAAATTGTGTGTAGTTTAAATGAAACCAGGACTCAAAATATATTTGTTGTGTTTTCTTACCCAGCATGCAAATGAGGATGTGGAGAGAATGCTGCTAGGCAACAAGTGTGACATGGAGGACAAGAGGGTCGTACCAAAAGCCAAGGGAGAGCAGGTAAGGTGCTGCGCAACGAGAACGTCTGTGAAGATGAGGCATCCCATGGTTTAGGAGGTTGACATGCAGCTGATGTCACTAGAAGAGTCAAACAGGAGCAGGAACTGTTCACATAGAGGTGCACCCCATGGTGGGCCATCAGATGAGTTTATTTGGGTTCTTCAGGCCTTATTTCAAACACAGCAGAGAGATTTTGGAAATGATGAGTACTGGGATCCTCTGAGATCCACTTGTGACCTAAGGAGGTTTAGTCTGCATATGAAGACACAACAGCTGCTGACACAAGAATGGAAAGTGACGCAGCGTGGATACCTGATCTGTCTGCGTCCTGAGCAGCGTCAGCAGCTTTTATTTTGGTCCTGGACTTCCTTCAGAGCTCACCCTGGTTTTGTTTCATCTCCACAGATTGCGAGGGAGCATGGCATTAGGTTTTTTGAGACGAGCGCCAAGGCCAACATCAACATCGAGAAAGCTTTCCTCACGTTAGCAGAAGACATTCTCAAAAAAGTGAGTGACCTGCTGGCGTTAGCTGGGGGGAAACAACACCCTCCAGCTTTTACTGTCATTTTCAGAGGGAGCTCTGTCACTGTCTGCTTGTTCAGCTGTTTAACAACACAGAACAGAGTTCTGCCATTGATTTAGTGAGAAAAGCTTTAAACTGTATTAAAGGCATCCATCATCCACCACTCATCCAGAGTTCTGCACAAGAAAATTGTTGAATCTAAGTTATGACTTTTAGGAACAAAATCAGAAATTATTGATTGTTGCAGAAAAGGATAGATCAGATTAAGATTTTCAGGAGAAACGGAAACAAAATAAATTCATCACATTGCTACATATAGTGTAGATGGTTTTAATCCACTGCAGTGGATGCAGAAATGCTGACATGCATGAGGGATCAAAGTATGAGAACAGCTGTTCTGACAGTGTAAACAGAACCTTCATAAGACTTTATAGTCCAAAAACGGAACTGAAAATTAGCAACAAAAAACATTTTCCAAATTGTTTTCCTTTTGAAGAGATTCTAGGAAAATAAAACATGCAAGTTACAATGTAAACGTGCAGAAATATAACTAGAATGAAGGATTTTTCCCTTTAAAAAAAACTAAAGAAATTAAAGTCCCTGAACATAAATGTGTGTTCACTAATGGCAGCTAAGATTCATATCTGCGTATTTTCATCAAATTCATTCGATCTATATATTTAAAACAATTGTTGTTAAAAAACAATTGAAAACTGTTCATACTGAATGGGGTAAGATACGGTCAAAATAACACCTGTGCTGTTAGACAACATTTGTGCACACATTGGGGGGGAAAATGTAAGTAACATTTGGTTTTCTGTTTGACATGTCTGTTTTACTTTTCTTTATTTTGAGTATGACTTTTCTTTGTTTTAAATACAACTTCTATTTTTATTTAAACAAAATTTTTATTTTTTAAAATAAAAAAGACTTTTCATTTGATTTGAAAGCATAAACTTTTAGTTTGAGTTAACATTACTTTAAGTTTGATTTGAATACAACTTTTTTTTTTTATTTGCACACGACTTTTCTTTTGATTTGAACATGACTTTTCTAGTCATATTTAAAACAGACTAAAAGTTCACAACACAAATGTGTAAACGTTAAACATAATGTTCTATTCCTTTGGTTTTTTTTTTTATATAATTCTATTTGGAAAGTTAACTTTGCCTTTATGCAAACACTTTATTTTGACAGTTATCTTACTGCATTACATTAACAATAAAAATGATCAAACTGAATCTTTCTTTTCTTACATGAATAATTACAAAATCTAGATCCATACTCCAGGTCTTCAAGTACACATATCGATCTATTTAAAATGCAAATTATCAACTTTCTATTTTCTTTTATCTTCTTTTTATGTTTAGTTTTTAGTGTTTGAAGTGATTTAACTCTGGAAAGTGCTAGAACAACTTTCCTTTGGGCTTTAAAGCTCTTAAAGTGACCCTTGACCTTTTTTTTTTCCATTTTGGGTAGCAGCAATTAGCAGCAGCTATTAAAAAAACAAACAAACAAATAAAAAGTTCAGCAGGTAAATTTGACCCTGTTTGTCCTTTAGGGTTCAATCAATGAAGGATTTTAAAAATCTTGGATCACAGACCAGAGTGTTTAAGGAAAGCTGTCTGACATCAGATTTGTGTTTTGTGTGACAGACGCCTGTAAAAGAGCCCAACAGTGAAAACGTGGACATCAGCAGTGGGGGCGGAGTCACAGGCTGGAAGAGCAAGTGCTGCAGCTGAACGCCGCACACAAAACACACACTCACACAAACGTCTCCCTCTAACTGCTAACCGTCTCGCCCTCTAACCCGTCTCATGAGTTTTCTTGTACACTGACGCCCCCGTGTACCTGACCAGAATAAACCAATAAGCCACTTCACTCATCCTAACTCCTCCCCCTTTCACTCTGCATCCAATCATTTTTATTTCTGATAAAAAGAGAAATCCAGTCATGTTTCTTGGTCTTTTTTTAAAGGTTGTTGAAGATAAATGTGTAAAGAGTTCATTTAAAAAATGAAAAAATCTGACCCCCCCCTATCCCAACCAACCCCACCCACCCACAGCACTCCCCTTCGGTCCCAGGAATCTCAGCAAAATAGGAGGAATATTTTGTACACTTGGTGAGGGGGTTGTTCTTTATTGGATCATTTGTAACCAAGCAGAGGCGTGGCCAGCTCCTTTTCTATGTGGGGGTTTATTTTGTCCTGTGCCTTAAAAGGAAGACAGGGGCGGGGCTGTGCAGTGGGTGGAGCTACACTCACCTAATGAAATTACTATAATATTTCGTCACAAAAAAGCCGACCGAAGCTAAAGTGTTTGAATTTCTTCTCCAGCTAAGAGAACCGCATTCTGCAGTATGTCCCGATAATTAATGTTTTATTTTATCTTATTTTAGTTTTTGTCTGTGGTTTATTTCACTTTTTTTTCACCCCCACCTACTTTGGTTAAATTTCCTTGCATGCAGATTTTTTTTAAGGATGAAATGTTTCTCTGTATGGTGTCTAATTGGGTGGGTGGTACACTCGGTCTCTTGGAAATTCAAACAATTTTGCAGATCCATTAAAAAAAGGCTTGTTTAAGTTAACTTGTTTGTCTTCTGTCATGGTCACTTCTTCTCAGTTTAGCGTCTCCAAATGTGAAGCTTCTTTCAGGAAACTTCAATAGTTTAGTTTGAATCTACAGTGGAAACCTGCTGCAGATAAAAGATCAAAACCAGTCTTTGTAGAGTCTATGCCTGCAGCAACATGAAAATCTTTCCTTTAAAACTGATCAGATTTACATAAATGCTACCAAATGCCTCCCAATAAAGTTAAATTGAGCTGCAGTTGTTTCAAAAAGTTTGAATAGCTGGATTGAATTCATTTCACAAGTTAAGAGTGGAGGAAGTATACATTTCTCTAAAAATATATATATATATATTGCACTTGACTTGTAAATTCCTGTTGAATTTATGGTATTTGAAACTATTACTATTTGAATGCTATTTTAACTCGTTACTGCCATCTATTGGTGACCATGCTTAAATTTTGTGTCCTATAAAGTAAATCTTGGTGTCTAATTTCCTTCACTGCTCACTCCTTGGCACTATCAGTTATTCATTATTTTGTCTAAATCTACAATTCCAGAATCCAACTGCTTGGAAATTTCCTAGAATGTATTTATAATTTGATTTCATCGTCAGAACACAGTTTTTATGGTCTTTGTAAAATGTTATTTATTAGGTTTTTACTTTGGGAATAGGTGATGTTATATTGGGCGTTTTGAAAATAGTCGGCATGTGTGCGACATGCGTTAATCCTCTGGGCACTAGATATTTTTGTACTACAGTTTTGTGTTGTTTTTTTGTTTGTTTTTTTAAGGGGTTAAAGTGTAGTGAGGGAATTCAGGTGGTCCTTTTTTTGTTTTTATTTTAGGGCTGTTTCATATTTACAGCAAATATCAGGACCTCCATGTTCCATAAAAGAACAAAGATACACAAATGGGAAATATAGCATGAGGGGAAATGTTGAGTCACTTGTGAGGATAAAGTTGGACACTTGAGACAAAAATGGAACAATTTACATGACTATATAGTAAAAGAAAAAATTTCAATAAAATGTAACATTTAGCTTTTAAAATATTTTAACAAAAACATCATTTCCATTTATTAGACAATTCAGGGAAATGGAATGGATATCTCACTGGATCAGCTTTACTTTTTTTTTTTTTTAATAAAATCTTTATTTTCATGAAGATACAATTTTAGATTTAAAAAAGCATTACTTTTTTTAACTTGTAAATTATTTTTTTTTTTACAAACTTAAATTGTAAGATTGTCCTCAAATTTTTCTCATGTTTATTTTAAAACTTGAGAATGAGAACCTTCAACTTTATTCTCATTTTTCTTTTGTGGTGTCTTTTATACTCTTTACATATTAAATTACTTTAATCCAAATTATTTTATGTATTGAAAGTGTGATAAGGGTCTTCGGCTTGCAACGGTGGTCCCATAACTTCAACTTTTTAAATATCATTCCATGGAATTCCCAGCCATAGAATAAATAGAACACTTATCCTTTAAAATCCGTTTATTTCTGACCCCTTGTCCCAGAATCACATGTATGAAAAATAAACTCCTGTTACAACAAATCGCCGTGATGACGACTACATTCAGATTTCTTCCTACATACGCAAGGACCGCGAGTAAGCCCCCAACCACCAGACATGAGGAAGAGTCCACCTTCCAGCAGGTGCTAAAACATAGTGATTACCCATAATTCATAGTGTTTACTCCACATGCAGGTTCATTCAGGCTCCAAACCCACATTTTTAGTGCTTTGGTTGATAAGTTCAGAGTTCCTGCCAGAAACAGACACTGGCCTGTCCAGAAAGAAGGGGGTGGGTCTATGTAGTACAACATGTTTACAACTTCATTTATAAATACTTTAAGTATAAATTAGAAAAATAAAACTAGTGTAGTAATCAGCTACTGCTACTCATTTGAATGCCAGTCTGATTATTGACCCTCGTGAGATTTGGTAAAACCACAAAACCAAAACAAAAAAAGACACAGCAAAGGATTATTGGAGCCACTCCCCCTGCAATGAAAAATCCACATGAAAACGCATTCAAATATAAATTAGGACAAATTCTGTAAATTTCTCAGATAAACGCAGCTATTCTCAAGTGGTATATCTACAGCTTTAAATAAATTAAGGCTTTTAGGGGTTTAAGAGCACGCCAATTCTTTTTTAAGCCATTATGTTGATCAACCATTGTGTTTCTGAAGGTGGGGGGCGGGGTTTAAGGGTCCAGCGAAGGAGCTGCTTGTGACCTGGCAGCATCTTCCAAACCCCCCAGGTCAAGAAATTCTCAAGACAACAGAGTGGTGATTCTGGCCCTCCAAGGGTTTCAGCTTGAAGGAACTTCTACTGACAGGTCTGTCCTAAAAGTGTCAGTGTAGGGGAGGGGCTGTGGACGCGAGCTCACAGGCTTCAGTTTATCCCTCATAGAATTTTTTAAAAAGCAGGTTTTTGTCACAAACGGCTACACATAGACCTGCTCTTGACCCTGCTTCTCTGGGGCCGTACCCTCGCAGTCCTCTTCATATCCGTCGTACTCGATAGGTTTGGGGCAGCTGTACGGGTGTCCGTAGCCGTCAAAAAAGCGTCGGAAGGTAAACTCGTAGAAGGCGTGCTCGGGGTGCTTCCCATTGCGAAACAGCGACGCCAGCGTGTCATAGTTGTTCTCGCTGTCCATGCTCCGCAGTTTGTCCGGGTCCACGGGGTCGAAGTTGGAGGTGTCCATGGAGTGGGCGATGGAGGGAATGTAGGGCGCCACCTGCTGCCTGAGGTCGCTGGAGAAGTCGATGGTCCTGAAGAAAGGGTGGGCTTTAATTTCATCTGCGCCTTTGGTGCCAAGGCGGTCGTCGGGGCCGCGGCACAGTTTGATGATGAGATCGGACGCCTCGGGGCTGAGCTTGGCTTGGGGGGGAATGTGCAGCGTGCTCTTCCAGTTGATTACCTTCCAACACAGTGAGAGGCGTTAGGAGGAGCGTAGGTTCAGAGCGTTTCACTGAAGCTGCTTCACATACCTTCATCTGGGTCTCAATGGGCGTGTTGGCGAAGAACGGCGGCTGTCCCACCACCATTTCGTAAAGGATGACGCCCACGCTCCACCAGTCGCAGAGCTGCGTGTATCCTGCAGGGAGACGCCAACGTTTGATCTGAAATTTGCTCTGACCTCCCCTCACACTAAACATCTGCAGTTCTGCAGAAAATGCGATCGGCTGCTGAAGAATGTGGTCGTGCATTTGTGAAATGGAAAGACTCTGCAGCGACTGAGTCTTCTACACATATTTACTGAGACGACACCTGCAGGTCTCAAACAGGTTCCTCGTGAACCGCATGAAGAATCCTGAATCGTTTTAGGAAATGTCTTGACTCACCCGAACCACTTGAGACTGTGGAACCAGAGAAATGTCAGAGGTCTGAACTAAAGCTAAAGGCTGCGCTCACACCTAACGCAATTTGTGCATCAGGGGCGTCCAGTTTCAATGTTAAACTCATGTACAGACATGATCTGAGGCCCTGCAGTGAGATTAAAGCATCAGGACTGGCTGTCTGGCAGCAGTGGGTTTCTGCCGACACAGCATGATGTTTCCACAGTTCAAATGTCCTATTTTTGGCTAAGAATTTGAGTTGCATCAACCAATCAACAACTTTGGCCTGTAATGTGTTGATGATGTAATAAAGAATCTGATCGTTCTCCACCTGAAGTTTGATATTTTTCTTATTTGCATCAAGACAAAACTAAGGTTCTCTGATTTTATTTATATTCTTTTCCACCTCGGACTAATGCAGGACTAAGTCATCAACCAGGGTCACAGAAACAGAAGTACTGCTGAAAAGTCATTCAGATGAAGCTCACTGTACTGGGAGAGTTTTTGAATGAGCTCATGAACCCAGACATGGAGACAGGATTACGATGCATTTGTAGACCTCTAAATAAACCTCATCTCTCAACATCATCTGTGTCTTCTGTACGTTGACTGTTAATGAGATATACAGTCAATGCTTCTAGCGAACAGGCCAATCTGATTAATTAAGTACATTTTAAAAAGATTCTAGCTTAAACAAGAAACATTTTAAATCAGGTGTAAAAAACACAGTTAAGTAAAAAAGAAAAGTAGGATTAATAATCCCTTCACCTTTTCGGTAGCGCACACAGCCGACCCCTCACCTGTTCTGAGCAGCACTTCCGGTGCAATGTAGTTGGGCGTTCCAACCAAGGAGTGGGCCAGACAGCGCTGATGCTGCCGGGCCTTCCTCCTCTCCAGCGGCTTCAGGCGTTCTGAGCAGCGGCAGTTGGCAGGCTCCTCCCACTCCTTGCTGAAGTCCATGCTGTCCTGCCTCACGTGGTCTCCTGGTGAGGAGCAAAAAACTGAAACTTCAGCGCAGAGATGCAAAGAGATGACCAACCTCAAAATTCAAATATAAAACTTTATTGAATGTGAAACAAAATGAACAGAAACAAAAAAGCTGCATAAACATCACATTCCTGAGGATCTTTGTGTATGAAGTAATTCATAAACCTGCAGAACACTGATTTCAGAGCAACACATACATTTCTTTATTTATTTAGCTGTTTATGGGTAAATTGTTCTAAATGTGATTTCCTCAGTGAACTGATACATTTTTTGAAAAGTCCATCAATTTGAGTCAAAAGGGACTTTTTACATACATAAGTGTTTTAAAGCAGTAGTTTGGGGCCATAATTCTGCTTTTATTGGAGGTACTTGAGCTCAGAAAAACACTTTTCTTAAACTTTGGGGATGAAAAGGGGCAAACAATTTTTTCCTTTGTTGTCGTGGTTTTTTCTCCCAAAGCAAACGTTTTCTTCAGTCAAGATTTGGTTTAATCAAACTTCTGCTGGAAAACTCATTTTGACAGAAAAGTAATTCCTCGAGATGAGGGACTCAAAGGCGCGGGTGGGACTCACCGCTCTGGTAGTACTTGGAGTCGTGCGTCCAGCGGAAACCAGTGCAGAGACCGAAGTCAGTCAGCTTGATGTGTCCGTCTCGGTCAATGAGAATGTTGTCCGGCTTGATGTCTCTATGGATGAAGCCCATCTTGTGGACGCTCTCTACGGCACAGGTCAGCTCGGCGATGTAGAACTGCGCCAGGTCCTCCTTGAAGATGCCCAGTCGGATGAGGAGGCTCATCATGTCCCCCCCGGGGATGTACTCCATGACGAAGTACAGGTTGTCCTTGTCCTGGAAGGAGTAGTAGAGCCGCACCACCCACTCGTTGTCCGCCTCCGCCAGGATGTCCCTCTCGGCCTTCACGTGCGCCACCTGGTTCCTCAGAAGAACGTCTTTCTTGCGGAGCGTCTTCATGGCGTACAGAGATCCCGTGTCTTCTTTTCTGGCCAGGCACACCTGACCAAAGGCTCCGATCCCCAGAGTCTTGATCTGCTTGAACATGGACTTTTCCATCTTGGCACGCTTCAGACGGATGTAGTTGGACTCCTTCTGGCTGAGCATCATGCGCATCTGCTCCTGAGCATCTGAGGACAATCCCACCTAAAATGGAAACGAGCCCAGTCAGCAAAAAAACATCCACCTATAGCTTTCTATCAAACGGCGTACAAACAGCAAAGTAACGTCAGACATCGCAGTGTGTGTGTGTGTGTGTGTGTGTGTGTGTGTGTGTGTGTGTGTGTGTGTGTGTGTGTGTGTGTGTGGGGAGGGTTGGTCATGCTAGCATGCTTGACTGATGCAGCACAGAAACAGAAGATGACGATCAGACCTGAAGCAGCAGAAACGTTTACCTTTCAGATCAGGAGATAAAGACAGAGCAGCTAAGAAAAAAAGAGCAGGAAAAAGGTCAAAGGGTGTCCACAGATTGAGGGGAGGGCAGGGGGAGAGGTTCCTCACCCGCTGCATCTCGCTCTCCAGCTGCTTTCTCCTCCGGATCCTCTGCTGGTGGTTCTTCAGAATGTTTTCCACATGTTGCTCCATAAAGAACTTGAAGGCCTGGGGGGAGTACAGCGCCACCCTCCCGGACTCCCCCCTGGGCTCGTCCTTCTTGTTGCGGCGGACGGGGACGGGTGAAGTGGTGATCTGCTTCCTCTCCTTCTCCGCCGCTGCAGTTTCAGGGTTTTCCTTTTCTATGAAGTTCTCGCCGCTTGTCTCCTCCTCCGCCATTGCCTCTTCTCTGCTCAGCTTGTTTCCGCCAACAACGTACGCCGGCGGACTGAGCGCACTTTGCTGCTGCAGGAGGTGCTTGGGGTAGGGTGGGGGAGGGCCCTGGTAGCTGGGCGCCTCAGTGGGAGGCTGAGAAACTGGAAGAGGGGGTTCCGAGTATGTAGTTCCAGACGGTGGCCCTTGCTGAATCCAGGGAGGGTGCGTGGGGGCCACGGCGGTGTGGAGCTCGGGCTTCTGGACTTTGGTGCTCCTGACAGGGTTCAAGATGGGGGCCGGCGTGATGGCAGTGACGGTTGTGGCAGAAGGCTGGGAGCTAGCGGGGTGAGCAGGTCTGCCGTTCAGTTGTGGGGTGTTGAAAGAATTGGAGCGGGCCGGCACATGCTGCCACGATGGAGACAGGTCCTGGTTGCTGCTGCTTGCAGGTGGGGGCTGGCTCTGGGACCAGGACTGGGGGACAATGCCGTACATCTCCATGTTGTGGCTGTTCCGATTACTGGCCATCAGGGAGGGAGGGATGCTGCCACCGTTAATGTAGGAAGGAGACGACGCAGGTCCCCCCACTGGGTGGTCAGTGGAGCTGCTCTGATTGACAGGGTAAGGGGGAGGAGGCTGTCTGCTTCCTCCTGACACATGGTCCATTTGGGAGGAACCACTCTGAGTCCTGCTGGTGGGAAAGGTGAACTTACTCCCCCCAGGGTTTTGCATTATGATGGGCTGGTGATTTCCAGCAGCAGGGCTGATCCCTCGCTGGTTCTGGGCTGCGGAGGTTGGATACCCATCAGCCCAGGGGGCTTGAGGCACCGGAGAGATGCGGGAGGGGAAGAAATCCATATTTCCAGTGAGCCGATTGGTCGACGGGTTGTTGTCCCAGGATGGGAAAGAAGGCATGGCCCCACGGTTGGGGGGCGGCGTGACGCTACGCATCTGAGGAGGCAAGGGGGGGTTGACCCTCTGGTTGGTGGCCGGGTGACCCTGCGGGAAAGAAGGCAGGGGTCCAGGGCTGTCCGAGCGGTACATCATTCCGTCCACCATGTTGGGGCCGTGGCGAGGACCCAAAGACTCCATAGAACCTTTCCAGCTCAGCCTGCGCAGCACCACCGGCGGCATGTGGAAGGCTTCTACACACACACCCACACACACGTACACACACACACACACACACAACCACCTTCAGTTGTTTTGTTTTATTTAGAGAATTTTTTCCCCAAACTTTCCAAAATATTCTTGACATAAACCGCAACCAACAAGACTTGCTTAAATGTTAATTTTCATCAAAAAGCTTTTCATTTTCCATCTGGGATGAGAAGTTTCATTTTTACTGGACTTTTTTACTGGACTGAACTAAAACCTCACAGGCTGAAACACAGGAAAGTATCTGAGAAACAAAAGCTCCTCGCTGTCAACTGATGGCGTTTTATGAATCTTATATAAAATCTTTTATGAAACAGAAATATTCCTGCAGATGCAACATGTGTAAACAATTTGTTTCTTCTCTGCCCAGAACCACTTATCTTGGAGACAGTTGGGTTACACATTAAAGCAGTTATAATAAATAAACAAAAACACTTTTTATTAAGCGAAGGAGCAGCCATCACCCCTGGGGTACGTACCGGTGGGTTTCAGGCCTGCAACGTTTGAATTGGAAAGAGTCGTTTGATCCCTCAGTGGGTCCTGGTAATTCAGATTTAACATGTAGTCTGGGGCACCCCCCCCACGGCGTCCGCTGGATGGCTTCAGAAGAGAACAACTGATTAAAGAGCTGATTAAATGCACGCAATAAAAGAAAAAAAAAAAAATCACAATTCTGTCTGTCAAACGAGTTAATCACCAACTCATAACAGAAGCTTTTATCTGAAGCAGAATGCACAGATAAAGACAGCAGAACTCCTCCTCCTCCAAAGCAACACCCGCAAATAGTAAACTATGCGGCTTCCATGGTATTAACTGTACCAGCTTGTCAAATACCTGACATTTCCCACATAACTCCTCTCTAAACAAGGTGTACCATGTGACTGTCCTCTGCCACACAAGAATGTGCAGAATGGAACCAAATTATCTAAGAAGACTAAACGCATTCCTCATACCTCCTCAAACCCAGATGGGTCCTGGGACTTGTTTCCATCAGCGCCGGATGTGGTGGACTCCTCGCTCCCCGGACAATTCACTTTATACGGAACCAGGGACTTGCGGATCTCCTGTAAGGCCTTCTGGTATTGGTTTTGGTTCCCGCTGCGGCCCTGCTGCCGTGGATCTTCAGGGGTCATCTTTCCTGGTCCGCCGGTGTCCCCTTTGGGCAGATCTGAGGGCTTGGTCAGGTTCCGCAGGCTGTTGCGTATTTCCTGCAGCATCTGCTGGCTGTTGCCATTGTAGTTGCTGACGGGGAAGGTCTTGGGTCTCATCTGTCTGTAGCCCTCGGGTTTCTCCCCTCTCCTCATGTAGGATCATATACGATGACGATGGGGGGATGAAGAGGGTGTCAGCAGTGCAGGCTTGTAGGCTCTGGTCGGTCCTCACAACAGCATGCTGCAGCTGGATGTATTTTCAGCAGCGTGAGAACGACAAAGAATACATGTTATGCTACCAAACAGGTTAAGCCAATTCAATTCAAAGGGGCTTTGAAAAACAGGGTCATGTTTCCGTCACAAACAGGAGCTAAATTTGGCAATAATGCGTTTAGGTCGCTACTTCCGGGACATATTTAATATAGTTTACACGTATAATATTTAAAACTTGACAGTTTGTCTTCTAACAACAAGTTTGCTAGCTTGTTAGCTCTGTTAGCTAACATAGCGCTACATTAACTCTTCAGTCTACGTCAATCAGCGCTAAAGTTGTAAAAATATTTAAAATAAATATATTTTTACGTGACTATCAACAGAGTATGTGGCGTTTGTGATTAAAATACTAAGCTTTACACGTCAAAACACAGAAACGTGTTATCGGCCTGTGTTTGCTAAAATTCAACAGCAGCATTGAGGGTTAGCCTGTTTGCTCGGAGCACAGCAGAGGACCGGAACCTACCAGCGCGTGAAGCGGCCGCTTTCCTCCCTGTTTGAACGGCTGGTTGTGTTTTAGTGATGATTCCTTGGGAGGCAGGACGCGGGTTGAACAGAAAACGTACTTGGCTGAGCCGCGGTGGCTGGTTCCTTGTTTCGTTGAATTCCCGGGATGTCTGAGTGACAAGTAAACTCTGCAGTCAGGCAACTGCGATGCATTTCCGGCGGCTGCCGCCTTCAAAATAAAACTCCGTCAAGTCAAGAAACAACAGGAAATTACGTCAAAACGAACCAGCGGCTCTAAAACGCATTAGGAAAAATTTTTTATTAAATAATGAATTAGCAGAATAATCAATAAATACGAATAAATCTCTCCTTCTGTAATTACTGTGTTAAAATATTATTACTATAGTCATTGATTTGGTTTTGATGCAATTGTCTAAACTGTTCTGTAAATGTGTTAGTATTTAATAAAGTAAAGAAAAGCATTAGACTAAATCAAAGCTTATTTTTTTTAAAAATCCTTAAAGGTACCAAGCGTAATTTTATAATGGAGATCTGTAAGTCTTAGTCCTCAGAAGATGATTTTAAGAGCAAAAATAATTGTATTGATTAAATAAGCAACTGTGGAATTTTTTAATAATAGAAGTATGGTGAGAAAGTATTGCTTTAAGATATTTTGATAATTAATTTGAAATCAAAGACACTTTTCCCCAGTGTTCTAAGTAGCTAACTTAAACGAACATAAATATTGTTCACTTTTCGGCACATCCCCTGAGGGGCCACCACAGCGAATCAGCTTTTGCCGATCTTGACACAACCCTGTATTTTATCCGGGCTAGGGGCTGGCACAAAGAGACCCAGACCAGTTGGGCAGTAGCGCGAAGAGACTTTTCTATACAAATAGAATGTGTATATAAATATCTTGTAAATCAAATGTTTGTATTTGAAAATAAAAAAACTGACAAAAAAAACACATGTCTGAGATTTTCTTTGTAATTTAATAACATTTTAAATCAAATTTATACAAAACAAATGAAACTTGGAACACAACATGAGGAGAGAGACGCTTCTTTCCACACAAACAGCTCTTTTTTTTTTCTTTTTTTAAACCTGGACATGTCTGTTGACAAAAATGGCCTCTCCATCAGTGCCGCAGACTAGACACTGTCCGATGACGTCCAGGCTGTTGACGGACAAGGTCTGGCTGGGCAGCATGTGAGTTGTCTCCAGACGGCCTTTGCTGGAATCTCCACTCAGCCAGGCGCTGCTGAGGAGGCGGTTCCCTCCAGCGGGGGTCCGCGTGCTGTTGGAGATCGCGCTGCTGTTCCTTCCGCCTGTCAACAGTTCAAACAATCCAACGTTCATCTCCAGCTGCAAATATTCTCACAATTACACCAAAAGTCAATAAAAAAACAGGAAACACATTAAAGATTATTGAACTTTTTGTGCTTCATCATATCAGATCTTGTTTCATATTAAACCCATTCCAAAGAACCAACAGTTTTTAGTCGAAAGGCACAAACCTGCTGTACAGGTCAGAGCTGATAAGCTGTAATTAGACTTTAGTGAACTTCTGAGTTTCAACAAGATCAGTTTAGTTTGAAGTACAGTGATGTTCGATGAACACAAAGCAGAGGAATGTGCAAAATCATAACTGTGTTTTTAAGGGATTCTCAGCGCCACAATGCTGAGGAGGAAGGAGCAAAGACAAACAAGGTAAATGTTTTTTTTGTTTTTTTTTTTAAACTCAAAGACACCTGTGACTGAAGTCAGAAATTGTCAAAAATATTCTGAGCTCTGAACAGGAATGAACTGAGAGGAGGCAGACAAAAGAAAAGATTTAACCTGCACAGGAGCAGATTGGAGTCAGACTGAGGAATCTGTATGGGGTTAAATCTGGATCAGTTTAAAGTGAATAAAAACCAGATTGAAAAAACATTTTTGGAAATAAACATTTAAAAATTGAATTCGATTTTAAGCTCAAAGGTACAGGCTAAATTGGTGGTGTCCCTTCAACAACAGACATTTTGGAATGAAAATCACAGTCATGAACTGGTGGCCAATGGACTCAAATACCCGCCCGCTCATAAAATTAGATTCAACTTTACAAATTGTAAATTGGCACTGTTAACTGAAGACGGAAAGTGAAGAGTGAGAGAAACGAAAAAACTGTTGAAAATACAAAACAGTAATTGTTACAAATAATCTTATTTTATTTATATTTACAGATTTAAGTTTAGCTTTCCTTTACTGAAATTTCAATTTACATTTTATTTTTTTCAAAATTTTCTGTTTCTTATAAGTTTTCTGTGTGTACTTCATAGAGTTTAAAACTCAAATTTTCTTCTTACATTTACAATCTGGTTTTTCCATTCACTTTAATTTGATCCTGTTTTAACTTCACCCATTTTGTTCAAGTGGAATAAGGAAAGAACGTGTGAAGATAAAAGCTTAAGCCGGTTCAAACCCAATCCATGACTTTCTATTTTTAAAGTCCCACTCCAATCTTTGATCTGTTGTAAAAGTATTCACTGGTCTTTCAATTATGATGATGCTGTTATTATCGAAAATCTAAAAACCTGTGTCGTTTTCTAAGACTTTGTTTCTGCAGAGCAGCAGGAGTTAATCAGAAATGTGCCTGTGAGTTGTGTTGGCATGGGGCAACCCTGTCCTCCTGTCACTCTGGGCCCTCCCATTTACTCAGAGCTCAGAGCAGTGAGCTTGTGGCAATTCCAGTGTATTTTCTTTGTCACAAACAAGCTCTTTTTCAACAACATTTTTTTCATCTGCTTCTGATTCACAACGACTTCAACAAAGAAATCTCCAGAAATGCAATTTTGAGCTTAATTTTCTCTACACGTGTCCTCCATAATCAGAAAATTCCACAAGAACATGTTAAAAAGACCAAAAACACATTTTTATTGGAGTGGGTCTTTGCTGATGACGCCTTGCCTTGCAGGAATGATGACATCTCAGAATGCGAGGAAGTCTCCCAGTGCAGCAGTGAGCCGTCCTCTGAACATGTGAACAGATGATCCGGGTTTGTCGGGTGGAAGTGAACCTCCCACACTGAGGAGTTAATCCAAAGAGAAATTAGTGAAATAAAACCAGACAGATGTTTAAAGTAAAATAAAGAACGGATCTGACTTTCTGCAGAGTGCGCCTCCATGAGTGAGATGGGCGTTCCCCCCTGTCTCACGTCCCACACGCAGAGCATGCCGTCCTGGCCCCCGGTGGCTACAATGTGCTGCTGGTTGGGATGTCTGTCAACGCATTGGAGAGGAGCTCTGTCTCCTGACCTGGTAGAGGAAAACCAAACAAAGCCATGTTTCTGAAAGGACAAATATACGAAGGAAAAAAATCTAATTTCAGAGCCCCTACAGAGATAGAATCTGTGACGGGGAGCTGCTTTGTTGCCGGAGGTCCCACAACTTCAGCTGGCCGATGGAGTTCACAGTCAAAACCTCTGTGGTCCTCAGGTAGGTCACAGCGTGAATTGTGCTACTGTCTGCATCCTCTAACAAAAACACAAAAGGCAGTTTTAAATGTCACTCCTTACATAACAGAAATGTTTAGTTCCTCATCTCACCAATGACTCGGACCGCTTCTTCCTGGTCGGCTCTGAAGACCACGATCCTGCCATCCTCGCCAACTGTGACGATCTCCGGGCTGCTGCAGACCACGGCGGTGCAGGGCGCATTGTCACTAGGGTACCTATGTGCTCTCGCCCAGTGCTGCAGAACTGAAAGAGTCTGGTCAGGAAACAGAAGGAAACCCAGTTTTAAACCCGAACTATCATTTATTTTCCTCTCAGGAAAAGAGTTAAGAAACAACGTACAGCAGTGTTTTGATGATGGCGGAAAATAGTGACTGCTCCCGTTGACGACGCTGAGACCATCCGTTCCTGGTCCAAGAACTAAAACATGAAAAATAACAGAGACAAAAAAGACCAATTACATTTTTAATCTAAACAATATACACATTTAAAACCTTAAATGGGCCAACTCAGATCATCTTTTTTTAATCTAAGGTAAAAGTGTTCCAAGTCGTCTTTTAATTATGATTACACCATTTTTAGCCTCCTTTCCCCCCTGATGTTGAGAGCTATCTGTTTACGCGCTCTGCCAGCTTACAGACCCTCACACTGCCAACCTAACATTACTGGGGCAACAAAAATGGTGAGCAATATCAGAGCTATCCAGCCATACAGTTTTAAGCCAGATTTCAGCTCAGCATAACAAATACATACATAGATCTATTTGTTTGTAAGTGGATACATCAGAATGGAGCAGAGCAGGGAGCTTGTGGACCGCTCAGCACATTTTTGAAGTCACAGATATGATGGTTTACAAACTGCATTTTTTTTCATCTGCTCCTGATTCGCAATAATCTAAGTAAAGAAATAGTCAGATATGCAATTTTAAGGGTAATTTTCATTTTACATCATGAGAAAAATGCTACAAGAACATGTTAAACACACAATTTTCATGAGAGTGGGACTTTAAGAATTATTACTGATTTAGTCATTTATTTCATTTTTCTTCAGAAATTAAATACAATGATACTGATGATTATTTGACTGACCAACCTTGAAAATTAAAATCAGCAGCAGAAACACAGATACAATTTATCTATTACTTACAGACTAGAATCAATTACATTTCTTGAATAGAGCAACAGAGGCAACAGATGAAGCACAGCATGAATCAACATGATTCAAAACTTATATGACTAGGAAAAAAACATTTTTAAAGAGCATATGTTTTGATCAAACTAACAACTTACAACTCAAATAATGTGAATAAAATATATCTGATTAAAACATATGAGACGATTAAGAAGCAAAATCCAGAGAATTTAACAAAAATGTAGTGTCATTAAATTGCAAAAAATATATACATAAAACTTTTGAGGTGTGAGCTTTTCAATGATCTTTGTTTATGATAACAACTAAAACTGACTTGCTGATTAAGTTAATGTACAAAAGAGGAACAATAGTTTTGATTTCGTTTGTTTACATGCATGCTGAAATAAAGAAATGGCTCCATGATGCAGAAAAAACATCAACACTGATGATTCAGTCACTATAAGGTCCGTTTTTTCGGGGGGTATCTTACTTGCAGGTCCAGAACATCTCCGTCATGTTTGTGTTCACATAAAATTTGCGGGTCTCCTTCAAATCCGTCTTCTAATCCAGAGTTGTTTTGATTCCCAATCGACCAGATGGAAATCTTGTTGTCCTGTAAATCAATGGGTTAACAAATCAGAGAATCATTTTCTAAATCACAAGCCCGCTGAACGACAAATGCACCAGAACAATTTGGAAATTAATTTAAATAGTTTGAATTCATTAAAATGATTGAATTAGCAAAGTTTAAAACAAACTATCGTAATTTGTTGGGTCCGTTGAAATTAGCTAACCTCGTTGTCCCACGAGCCCGCAGCAAAGACTTCTGGTTGTTGCAATGAAGAATAGGTTACCGGACACCACCTCGTCTTACTAATTTTCTGAGAAACATATTTAGCATTTAAGGTCTCCATGGGAATAAATTTTGAATTTTGTCAAACTCAGAAGTGTTGTTTTTATCTTACAGCTTACACACTGAACGATAATCTACGCGCCTGCCTGCTACTTCCCAAATAACTACGGCGGCCCGGCAAGACCAAATCACGTTCTGCCATATTTCTGGTTACTCTGTCTCCACCTAGCGGTCGCCCCACTGTATTACTCCACAATTCCAATAAAGCAGAGACAGAGGAATGTGGCCTTTTCTCGCTTTAAACTGACACTGTCCTCAGTAGGTATCTAGGTGTCTTTATAATTATTTATTTTTTATTTTGTCAAAAAGGAAGTGTATAAGATAGACGGCCCGGTGATAAAATAATTTGGATGTCTGGTGACGTATCCGCCGCTCCACCGTCTCTGCTTGAGGTTGCGAGCTTCATCGGGAAAACTGTTGGCGCAGGCGCGGCACTGACAGCTGCTGTCTACCTACTCCGCAAAGTCTGCTTAATAATGGCCTGGAAATCCGGAGGAGCCAGTCACGCAGAGCTTGTCACCAACCTTCGCAGTGAGTCACCTGTTTCATATTTAAGGTGGCATCAGCGACCCCTTCACCCGTGCGACGCTGGAAAACAGTATTCGGGCGCGTGCTTGTTACCGCAGGTGCGGTAGCTAGCTGGTTTCTCAGCACTGTTGCCCCTTTCCCCCCAAACCACGTTTATTCTATGGGGCACGCGCGCTTCTGTCATTTCAAACAAATGAAAACACCGAAAACCCAAACTACATCATCGCTGCATAACATTTTTATGGTTTAATGTGACGTTAGCCCGGCCAGCTAGCTGTATGTGCGTCATTTAGGAGCCTATAGCTAGCGTTAGCAGCGCTGCTAGCTGGGTGCCCTGCCCACATTCATTCATGTCTGGCTGCACGGACCCCTCACTGTCGTCTCACTGATGAGAACAGTTAAACTAAAGCTCGACTTTTAAACTCCTTCTGTTGCACGAGACTCAAAAATTCACAGTTGCTGTGTCATGGCAGCAGCTAGCAGCATCGAAAGAGTGACTCAGTGCTGAGTCCAACCCGGAATCAATGGTAAAGTCATTTTCCCACTTTCGCCTTTTTTTGTGAATATTAAACAACCAAATCTATGTGTTTAACGTTAATATGTTGTCTTAATTTATTGTTTTAATGTGGCATTTGCTGACTGGAGTGAGCGTCAACATTCTCTAAGTATCTGCCAGCTCTATTTATACTCTGTGCAGTCAGGGGTATCGTGCTCGCTTTTTGCCAATAGCTGCGTGGTTAGGAGCGCATCAGTCTCTATATCTGCTTATCTCAGTCCAGACATCTGTTTGGTTCAAACTAGCACACTCTGACTCACTTATAGAGTTTGCGTCATTTGCATTGAAGCAGACCACATGCAGAAGGCATGCTAATCAGTCTGCCATGTCTGGCTGCACCTTTACTCCCAGGTAATTCATTTTTAAGCCTGCAAACCGTTTAAAACGCATTTTGTGGCGCTAAAAGTCTTTTTTTTTAAACAGACAAGCACAGTTTCAAGTGACCGTACAGATGGATGAATGTATACAAATAATTAAAGAATTTAATGACCTTTTTTCTGCTAACAGTGTACCTGTTCTTTCTTATTTTTAAGTCTTTTCTGTTTGATGACAAAGCTTTCAGTTCTATTCTATGCACGAGAAATCAAGCTTATGTGTCTTCCTTAATCTACAAATTACAGTGAAAATGCAAACTGTTGAGACAAACATGGGATTATAATAAGAGTGTCATGGGGTCTCCCTGTGCCAGTCCCCAGTCCAGGTAAATATACAGGGTTGTGTCAGGAAGGGAAACATGGGAGGTGAGCTGCGCGCTCCACACGGCTGATCGTTCTGGTATAAATGAGCAGATGGAGGATGTTTTCCATTTTTCTGTTCTAGCATACTTGAACATATATATGATTTTTAGTTATCTGATTTTATATGCATGCATGCCTGTGAGGAGAACAGGTTCACAGAGAGGAAAAAGGAGCTGAATGAGGCTAAAGGCAGAAGAACCAGAACTAGCTGATAGCAAAGAGAACACCATGAACCAGAAATGTATGTTTTTTATGATCTACAAAGGGTTTTTTATGTCATAATTGTCATTAATGTTGTCCAGAGGTAATATAGGTTTGTATTTATTTTGTTGTTATTGTTTTGTTTTAATTCAGTTAAGTTTTAGGCTTTTCCAGTAAGTTCTGTTCTTTAACATCTTTTTTAATTTTTCAAAACATACGTTTTTAATTCTTTAAGTAAAATTAAATGTTTGATCATATCCAGTTCATATCCAGGGGAGGAGCTACTGTCAAACGTTTCTCTTGCCCTCCCTATGAAAAACACAAAAGTTGTTGAGAAATCCAGTGCATTTATCTTGAAGAGCTCCACAAAGGCATCAGAAGTCTCTGTGAGTCTGAGACTCACTGAGTCTTGTTTGATGAACCAAGACCTGAAATTTTGGTGATGGTAGATGTTTTTTCCATCAATGAAAATGAGTAATTTCCCATGACAAACCTGACCATCTCTCGCGGCACACTGGTTGAAAAACACTGGTTTAAAGGACAAAATATATATTTTTGCTGCCCTTTTCTGACTTTGAGCCCCTGCCCCGCTGAAATCCTGTGCACGTCCCTGCAGAATAAAGCTGTGAAAGAAAAAAACCTTCACCAGGTTTACACCGCTTTGATGTTTCACACCAAACCTCGTCCAGGTGTTAGCATTGGGTGACAGTCCAGTGTGAGTACCAAATGCGTGTTGAAGAATGCCTGTTTAGTGCGTTCTTGAACATGCATCAGACGCCTGGTGTGTACATTAGCAGAAAGAGTATCTGGGCACCAACAACTCCATGTTAGTCTGATTTAACTCAAAATGCAATAAGTGGTGTCTGTCTTGTTGCATTTTAAGCTGCAGAACTGTAAGGTGCTCCTCTGCTTCACCTATTCAAACTGCTCTGCATCCTCAGAAAATGGCATCATCAAATCCGACAGGGTGTATGAAGTCATGCTGGCCACAGACCGAGCGCACTTCTCCAGGTGTAACCCCTACATGGACTCGCCCCAGTCCATTGGTAGGTGCATTGAAACCACTGTTTTGTGTGTTTGCGCATGATTTTCTGAGGGATCAACAAGCCCATGTTTGCTTCTCACCTACAGGCTATCAGGCCACCATCAGTGCTCCACACATGGTATGAACGTCTCCACCTTCCTGAAGACTCTTTGAAAACTCTTGAAATCATCTGGACTCACAGTTATTCCTATATATACAATATTCTGATTCGTTTTTTTACATTTTCTTATAAATTGTGTGTGTATGGAATAATTCTGGTTGTTTTTACTGATGTTGAAGCAATTTGGAGAGATACACTGAGCTCTGTCAAAATGTTTGGTTGGGTATTAATGTGATTACGATAAAGTGACTGTGTAGTGGTGTCACCCTGTGTTTTTTAACTTACATGGGTGGGAGTTAGTGTAGTCAGTCAGTAACGTCTGTTTTTGTGGTATCTGTTTTTTATGTGTTTCTAATTAGGTTGGAAGTTACATGTATTGTGAATATGCTAGTGCGGCTCTGCTTCTAAAGTGGCTAAAATGTAGCGTGTTACAAACAAGTTCTAGAATTTCCATGAACAAAGTTAATTAAATCTGACTGACAGATTTATCTCTGACTCTTTTGTCTTACTTAATGCGCTTTATAAATGACATAAGTTTGAAAATGGAACATTCATTGACAGTAAACCTTATAGTGTGGAAAATCAATGTAACATCTCTTTAAGTCAAGATCAGTTTGACACCCAGTGCTGGTAAACCTTTAGGTTTGATCACCTCTCTTGGTCGCAGCAGCCTCATGTGATATTTCTTGTTGCTTTGTCTTTGCCCAGCACGCTTACGCATTGGAACTCCTCCATGACCAGCTGTACGAGGGAGCTAAAGCTTTGGACGTCGGCTCCGGCAGCGGCATCCTGTCGGTCTGCTTCGCCCGAATGGTAAGCCTCAAACCATACAGGTAAACTTTCAGGAAACACGCTGTCGAAAACAACAGACCTTCATCTTTGTTTGAACTGAACGCCAAACTTCTCTGCCTTCCAGGTAGGACCTAAAGGGAAGGTCATAGGAATTGACCACATCAAAGAGCTGGTAGACGACTCCATAAACAACGTGAAGAAAGATGACTCCAGTTTAATAACGTCCGGACGAGTCAAGCTGGTTGGTAAGGTTTCTTCTTTAAAAATGTTTGTACGTTTCGGAAAAGAAGCCGTCGTCTTTCTCCATCTTTGTGGTAAGAAGCAGCTAGCTGCTGTAAAACCTAAATAATTCAGCAGGGAGCACCACTTTCTGCCGCTCTGCAGGTCAATGCTCATCAGTTCAACTCAGCTGCAGGTTCTGAATGTGATCCTCTACTGAAAAGAGGAAAAGCACTTGCTTTTATTTAAAGTATTGTTTTTACTTTGTTATATTTCAACTTCAAAAACGTTTTCTATAATTTTGAAAGAAGTTATTATATGGAGTGACTTAAGCTCAACAAAGATGAAAAAAACCTGCTGTGAACTTTTAAATTGAAAATCAACAGAAAAGATGTCCTAAATTTTAGGAAATTGTTTTAAAATTACTGATCTATGTATGTCGAAAATGTCTTAAAAAATTATCCAAATTGATTTTTTTTAACTCAGCTGTAATACTGTTTTTACCTTTACACATTTTTTAATGAGTAGAAAATGTTCACTTCTGGAAATTTAATGTTGGGATTTCTGTTTAACGTTAATCCAAAATTCAGTAAAAATAAACAGATTTTTCATTGCATAAAAGTCTACGCAGAAGTTTAAAAAAAAAAAAAACGTTTTTTTCATTGTTTTACTTCCTATCGTCCTTTTCATTTGGATGTTTCTGCAATGAAGTTAAGTGTCAGAAAGAATGAAGAAGTTCCTGAGCTGAAGCCGTCCTTTCTTAACAGAGCTCACGGAGACTCCACTTGTTCCATCACGGTCTGCTTATATTTTGTTCACCATCTCTGCAGACAAATGATTCACAAACACATTTCATTGGAAACAGAAGCTCAAATGAGCTTGTTTGTGTTTCAGTTTTAAATCAGTTTTAAACTCTGCTAGAGATGTTTTTGTTCAGTCGTTTTGTGCTGTTCTGTCCCAAAGTCAGACCTGCTGGTTAGTTTAAAATCCCATGAGTGATGCTGGACATTGAGTCAGGAATTCACTGACAGCAGCAGCTCTTTGACGAGTTCAGGATCAGGAACCTCAAACATCATCTCCTCACAAACACTAACATTTACAAAGCACACTCGTCCTCCGTAAAGATGTCTAAAGATGTCTCTGTCTTCTGCTTTCAGTGGGAGACGGGCGAATGGGTTACCCAGAGGAGGGGCCGTATGACGCCATCCATGTTGGTGCAGCAGCACCCACCGTCCCCCAGGCTGTGAGTACATTTCTGTGAGAAACTCATGCTTCACCTCAAGATAAAAATTTCCCTCAAATTTTTTGAAACCAAAGTTACATTTTGGAACAATATTTGTTATTCATTAACAACTAAATCCAGCCTTGGATGCACTTAAAATACGTGTGAACAATGCTGCAACACGCAACAAATGGCCAATTTGAATTTCCATCAGTTTTTGTCATTATTTTAAATAAGAAGGCAGAATTTAGAGGCTGCAAGAAAATAATATCACACAGAAGGCTCCATAACTAACCTACACCTGAATAACGTCCAGAACAGAGCAGATCATTACTGACTGAAGAAAGACCAGCTTCACAAAGCTGAGAAATTTAGTATTTGTAAATGCCAACTTTTACCACGATTGAAAATCTTTTTTTTTTTTTTTTTGGCATGTTTTAATTTGTATTTTGGATTGTGGTTGCAGTGTTTTTTGTTGTTTCATTTTAAAAGTTGAGTTGGAAATAATTGTTTTTATCATTTAGTTTTTACATCTTATCTGGGAGGAAAATAGAAGCTCAGACATATTATACACTTATAACTATACTTTTAAAAATGAGTTATTCTTTTTTTTGCACATTTCTTTATCGTTATTGGTAATAATTAAAACAACAAAATGACCTGAAGACCCAATTGGGAGACAAACGAGTCGGATCACTAAGGAGCTGCCGTCTCAGACTATGGGAGAGGACAGCCTATTTGAAGGTTTTATTTATTTTTAAAGTATTAGTATTATTTTTCCTGACTGTTCTTTGTGAAGATTACTGAGAGAGTTATTTGGTCATTTTTTATTTTTTTCAATAGTGTTGTTTATTTCATTAAATTGATCATTATTTATTTCCTGACTGAAGATCCCAGAAAGGGTTATTAATATTTGGTTATGCGGGGCTTTCTGGAAAACTAAAGATGTTTACTTTTAGGCACACGCTTCTTCTGTTAGCCTACAAACTGACCCCGGCCCCACATCAGAGGAAAAAACCAGCAATGTGGCCCTCAGAAGAAAAAGTTTAGGGAGCCCTGCATAAGACAACCACAGTTCAGCTCTAAACATGTAGATAAGAAATCCTGTCTTACAGCTCTGTGTCCATGACACTTTTCCAGTCCTACTATCATAAAAACTATCACGAATACTGTCAAAATCTTAAGACTATTTCAGAAATTGTCAAAGTTTTTTTTTTTTAATTGTTAGATTTTAACAAGATTTTTAGTAGTGCTTCAAAAAGTAAACATAAATACCAACAAGAGGCCAAACATTTTGAGCAGACAGTTTAATTAAAACATCAATTTAACTTAAACGAGCTGATCAAAAGGACCATAGCGCACACACACACACACAAAAAACTAAGTCCTCAAAATAGAAATTACAGTGGCTTGCAAAAGTATTCACACCCCTTGAATTTCTCCCCATTTTCTTACATTATGATCACAAACATCATATTATTTTATTGGAATTTTATGTTAAACCCCAACACAAAGTGAAACAAAACAATTGTGAAGTGGAAAGAAAATTATGCAAGAGTTTTTTTTTTGTTGGTATTCAGCCCCCATTTCTCTGAGTGCATCTAGTTGCCTTCAGAAGTTGCTTGATGATTGGTGACTGATCAAATGTTAACTTAAGAGTCCACCTGTTTGTAATTTAATCTCAGTAAACAAATCCAGCTGTTTTGTGATGTCTCTGTGGTTTGTTAAGAGAATATTGGGGAGAAAACAGCATCATGGAGTGTAAGGAACACACCAGACAGGTCAGGGAGAAAGTTGTGGAGAAATTTAAAGCAGGGTTAGAATATAAAAAGAGTTCCAGAGCTTTGAACATCCCACGAACCACTGTTCAGTCCATCATCCACAAATGGAAAGAGTATGACACAACTGTAAACCTACATAGACATGATCGTCCACCTAAACTAACAGACTGAACAAAGAGACACTGATCAGAGATGCAGCCAGGAGGCCATGGTGACTGGAAATGGGAAGATGGATGGAGCCAAATCCAGAGCAAAATTGGAGGAAAACCTGTTGAAGTCTGAACAACACTTGAGACTGGAGCAGAGATTCACCTTCCAACAGGACAACCACCCTAAACATAAAGCCAAAGCTACAATGGAATGGTTTAAAATGAAACGGATTCATGTGTTGGAATGACCCAGTCAAAGTCCAGAATCTGTGGAAAAATCTGAGAACTGCTGTTCACAAACACTCTCCATCTAATCTGAATCAGTTTAAATTGTTTTGTAAAGAAGAATGGGCAAAGATTTCAGTCTCTAGATGTTCAAAGCTGGTAGAGACAAACCCTAAAAGATTTGCAGCTGGAATTGCAGTAAAAGCTGATTCCGCAAAGTATTGACTCAAGGGGGCTGAATACTTTTGCACACTGCACTTTTCAGTTTTTTATTTGTAAAAAAAAAAAAAAAATTCAATTTGTGTTTAATTTTCTTTCCACTTCACAAGTGTGTACCTCTTTGTGTTGATCTTTCACATAAAATTCCAATAAAATATATTTATGTTTGTGGTCATAATGTGAGAAAATGTGAAAAAGTTCAAGGGGTGTGAATACTGGTTGTAAAAGCCTCTAGCAAAGGTCCAAATTTAATGGCTTCATGAAGGGCATCCACTGTCTGGAACTGATGTTCAGTTTACCGTCCATCCCAAATGTTCTAAACTGGATATAAAATCCCGCTCTGATCTATTTAAAAAAAAAACCGCTCCCAGTTGTATTTTAAGTATGATGATGCCATTTTTAGGCAACATTTTTTTAAAAGCCTGTATCCTTTGTAGGACGCGGTTTCTGCTGAGCAGCAGTAGTTCATTAGAAATTCACCTCTGAGTTGTGGGCGGGGCACTTCGCACATCTTCATTTCCCATCATCCCTTTGTTGACACTCTCGCATTAGCTTGCACCCCCTCAAAACCACAACCTGATACTAGCGCTGCAGCAAAAATGTTGTGCTGTTTCGGAGCTATCCAGCTGTTGAGTTTTGATCCAGATTCAGATGAGGAAAACAAAGACGTACATGGATCTATTTGTCTACAAGTGGATGCATCAGAATGGAGAGGAGCAGAGAGCTTGTGGCCCACCAATTGTAGTTTTTTTTTTTTTTTTTTATCACTGATACAAGCTTTTCAAACGGCATGTTTTTGTCTGCTCCTAATTCACAATGATTTGCATCCGTTTCAATAAGTTTCATTCTCTTTATTCATGTCCTCCATCATGAGAAAAATGCAGGAGGAGCATGTTAAAACATAATTTTTATTGGAGAGAGTGTTTTAAATGGTTACTTTGAATAAATTAGCAGCTAAAATGTATTATTCCTCTTAACCCTCTTTTGTCTTTTTGGTATTTTGAAGCTTTGTTTAGAAGTTTAAGGTCCAATTATGAAAAAATACAAATTCTTGCATTTTCCTAACAGATTTTGGTCAGGAGTTTATTTCTTGTAGAATCCCGGCTTAGTGCTTTAAATATCAGACCCACCTGTGTTGTGTTGGTCTCCAGTGAACCCTGGTTATTGTGGTGTTTCTCCTGCAGCTTCTGGACCAGTTGAAGCCTGGTGGTCGTCTGATTTTACCTGTCGGGCCTCCGGGGGGCAACCAGATGCTGGAGCAATATGACAAGCTGGAGGATGGCAGCACCAAGATGAAGCCCCTGATGGGGGTGATTTATGTGCCTTTAACAGACAGAGACAAGCAGTGGTCCAGGTGGAAGTGACTTCCTTCTCCTCCCCCTCCACCCTCCCCTCTGTCCTTCTTACAGTGTCAAAGGTGAAAGGGCGTAGCTTGGAGCAGACGACGGATCGTCAGGGGCTGCCTTTTGCTGCTTGTTGATGTTTTTGTTGCTTCTCCCACACTGACCAGCTGTACACCCCCCCCCCTCCCTGACCAACTAATATCTAGATTTCTTTTGGAGCCTGAACCTTCAGAAGCATGAATGCTTGATCAACTCGAATGCTTAACCCTTTCACACCAGAGCTTTAGCTCCAGTGTTCATGTTCATGTTGAACAACTTAACTCTTTAACCATTTACGCAATTAACGTAATCAAAGCAGATTCTCAGGACTTCCAAGCGATTCATAATCGCAGGCGTCACAGTGGAGCAGAATGGCTCCAGTCGCTGCAGAACGGGACACCTGCTGGTGACCCGCGAATTTTATGTCCAGGGTTCAATCGCAGAAAAGTCGCGTCATTTAACTTTAATTTATTTCAGTGATTGGAGTACGTGACTACAGAGAAAACTGTCCAGAAAAATGACTTTTTTACACTGAAAAGGATGACAACTCACTGAAGAAGTTTGGAAATACCGAACTTCACACACAAACAGAGAGAGACGACAACTAGACGGAAAATAGAGCAAGTTACTGGAGAAAAATGTCTTTAATTTCATATCTTGCAGCACTTCAGAATGCGATTCACCCCCTTTTTTAAATTTTATTTTGTCTTCTTTTATTGCCTGCCTCTCTTTAGTGGATGAACACACCACTTCCTCCTCTGACTTTCATGTATCTGCGCGTGAGAAAGCTGTTCTTCACGTTAAAAATAAACGCTGGAGACGATCGCATCACTTGAAACCTATAAACACAACTCAGAAGTTCATCACAGTTATTGTGGAGAGTCGCAATCAAAACCAGCCAACATTAGTATGAACTAGAACACAATTCTGGATACGATTGATGCGATGACTGATTGTTTTTAAGGAAAAACGGGGCTTCACATGGAGGAAAGTGCCTTTGCACTGACATGCAACACTTTGAGTTAAGTATTTACACAACTAACATAAATAAGCCGAGTTTGTCGGGGAGAAAAGCAGCTGTAGGTCAATGTGCAACACTGGAGTATGTAAAGTATTCATGCAATCAATGGAAACAATCTTATTCTGATGTGAAGAAAAGCTGTTCTATGCCGATATGAAAGGTGTTGCTTATCAGTGCAAAGCTGCTTTTCAGTGACAGAATTCACTAAAATTATGCTAACTACGTAAAAGGTCAAAGAGTTAATGTAGTTCAAAAGCGTGTGTTATTTTGCTGTTGCCGATGACAGCTCCGGTATTTAAGGGTTAATAAACCAAAACCACCAAAGCAGCTCCATTTCTCCTGGGCGCTTGCATGTCTCCTTCCAGGTGTCGGGTGGTTCTCTAACGTCTTCTTCTCAATTTTCCAGGGATGAGCTTTGAAGAGGAAGACTGTCCATCATCCACCTTTGAATTTGAAGCAGAAGAACAGTCGGGCGGGCCTCAGCGTTAGGTTGAAAGCATCACCACCGTGCTGCTTTTGTTTGGATCCATCAAAGAACAGGAGCTCTGGGAGTTTATTCTGAGGCTGCGGACGCTCAACACTCCAGATGGGCTTTCAGGTTTCTTTCTTTACAGGCCTGCATCCTTTTGGTTACTGTCCATAGTCGCTGGAGGAAGTTGTTTTTTTTTTTGTGTGTTTTTAACATTTGAATTGCAAACAAGTTCAGACATTTTTACATCGCCACATTTCAGCAGGATATGAAGAACACAGGACAGGATGAAGGCTACATCTAACTGTAGGGTCTTCTGCTAAGCTTTCCCCCACATGAGCAGTATTACAAAACACCGGAAACGCCACAACTGCTGACACACATCCGCAGGTCACATGACCACACTGGATCTCCTCTAAAAACGGAGCATCTCCACCACCTGAGGGTGCCACACTACGCAAAGGACGCTCACTGCTTTGCCAAAATAAAGCGTATGAAGCAAATGAATGTGTGATTCTTGGTGTGAACAATCCAAATGTCGGTTCCTTTTTGTTCTGAAACCACATTTCAGTGTGTTCTTTTCCACCAGGATAACACTCAATAATTGGCACATTTAAAATTTATTTCACATTTATTTTTGTAAAGGATAGAGTGGTCTACATGTAGCCACGCTGGAATAATATATTCTTGAACAGATTGTAACCCTTTAATAAAAATAAAAAGACCTAAAGATGTATGTTCTAAATAAAAGCATGATGTGAAATTTGTTTGACTTAAAGACTTTTTTTTTTTTTTACACTAATAAACATTGAACGCTGGGAGTCGTGGGGCAATATAAGCTGGGAGGGACTTGAACATGGAGTTCCTGGCAGAGGCACAGCGGGTTTGTGTCAGCAATACAGGTAATGGCAGATTGGAGCCACATGGTGGCAGAAGCTGTGAGGAAACCAGAAAGACCTTAGGATTGTGGGTAAAGAACAGCTGATTTCTTAACACAGATGTGATTACAGAAGCATCATGGGTGTTAGTGATGGGTTTTGGAACTGAAATGGAAACATATGACCACCACTGCAACATCAGACTCTGCAGCAGGAGCCTTATGTTAGACTACAGGTACATGCCATTGATGAGGTAATCAGATTCCTCTGTGGTCAGGGGGCGGGCTTTCTTCGTTCTGTGACGGACAAGTCTGAGGCGGCAGCCGATCATGAGCAGCAGCAGAGCGGTGATAAGGAGGCCAAGCGCCAGAGGAAGGATGGCTCCTGCAATCGAGAGGATTCACTGAGCCAGGAGGGGAGGCCACGAGATCTAATGGCTGAAACTGTAAACTGGGGCCTCACCTGACTCTGGAGGGGGGTGTCCCCCCACTGCAGGAAAGGCACGGCTGGGGTCACCCTTTGCTTTGTTTTGGGGGACTTCAACAGCATCTGCAACAGAAAGAAAACAATCCCCAGAACATCGCATTTCCTTCTGGAAAAGTCTTAGGTTTCAGACAGACTTACGTGTGTCTGTTTCCTTGGTAACCGCCGGCGCCACACTTGCTGGTCTAAAGGCCGGACCTGAGTAAAGACATTTGCCATGAAACCACTGAGCATTCATTACAAATCAGGCTGAAAACTGAACACAGGGTGGGCTCTTACTTCTCTGTATGCATTCACTGACACAATCTGATTCCTGGAGGAAATTGTTGTGGTTGCCCTGGCAACCACCATACAGGAAATGCTTGCACGTCCCTGTTTTTTGGTCGTGGTACCACCGTGGAAAGGTACCTTTGCACGGACCCACAACTGGATCTGCAGCACACGGATCTACGTGGGGGAAACAGCAGGTCTGAGGTTTTATTCAAAAGAAAACAAACTTCATTGAACTTTTTGTGTAAGAGAATGGCCTTTGATTTCATCGATTGATGGAATAGACTCAGAATACAGTTTCGTCTTTTTAAGCTTTCATTCTGGGTGCATTCAGACAGTGAGGGTGGAGGGTCTAATATCTGATCCATTCACAAAGGTGTTCCTCAAAGTGTCGTACTGGGCCCACCAAACCAAATTCTATGCGGCAGGAAATTCACACATTCACCTGTATGTTGATAATGCAATTCTTTACACGTCTTGTTCATGTCTTCAAACAGCTTTTTCCTAAAATAACAACCACCTTCATTATGTTCAAAAAACCTTCTGGAATGTACAAGCAAAACCAATGAACTGATCCCTACTGATGGTTCTGTTATTGCTTTTTTTGTCAGCTGGTCAAATCTCTGTGTCTCCAACTATATCTGATAAACACATCAGTACTTTAGTCCAATTTTAGACGACTTTTTAAATTGCAAACCCATAACCCTAACCATCTAAAACAGATGTTGGTGTTCAGCTTATCCCACCAGGGGTTGCAACAGCAGATCAACATTTACTGATTCACACAGGTGGTTTGACAGAGAGTTTTACACTCAATGCCCTTCTTGACACAACCAGTAAGGCACAGGGAGATCCAGGGATAGGTAGACAGCAGCTTCAGGGGTCTTGCCCAAGGACCCACTCTGGATTAGGTACCAAGGTTTTGAAGTGAACCCAGGTTTCCTGCATGTCAGTCCTACATCCAGCCAGCAGAGCTATCCAGCTGGTAAACCATCAGCTGTGTGGCTTTCCTAATCAGGTCCAATCAGTTTAATCAAACACATCTGGACTCAAATGAAGGCGTAGAACCATCTCAAGGATGGTCAGAAGAAATGGACACCACCTGAGGTAAATGTATGAGTGTCACAGCAAAGGGTCTGAATACTTAGGACCATAGGATTTGTCAAATTTTCTCTTTTTATTAAATCTGGAAAAATTCTGTGGGTATTTTTTGTCAATATGGGGTGCTGTGTGTAAATTAAAGAGGGAAAAAAAATGAACTTAAATGATTTTAGCAAATGGCTGAAATAAAGCAAGGACTGACAAATTTAAGGAGTTTAAAGACTTTCTGTACCTACTGTATGCAAACAAACATTCAAATTTGTTTAATGAAATTATTGTTTTATGTAAAAATGATAATAAAACTGAATCTGCAGGTAGATGTGTTTACAGCATAAACCAGCTTTAATGTTTTACTGATTTGCCTTGAGCAGGAAAAAAAAACATGACACCTGAGAATGCACTCAGAGCTCCTAAAAGCTCAGGTACAACCTGAGAACAGCCTTTTGTGGTTTTAGTGAGTCAGACTGAAGGATCCGTGTGTGTGTGCGTGTTTGTGTGTGTGTTTGGGGGGGCAGACAGAGGAGCTTTGTCCAGCTCTCAGAGGATGCTGGTGCTGGGAACCCATGTTGTTGCAAAGCCCTCTGTGGTCTCATGGCCGTACAGGCTCCATCTGCTCCATCTGCAATCAGATTCCACAGTTTAAGTGAAAACTGACCTTGGCTGACTGCCGTCTCCTTAAAGATGGAGTCTTGTGGAGGACGGGCTCTACTTCTGTCCTCTGCAGGGGTGATGCCCTTCCTGTTTCCAGCGGGGAGCATGGAGGCGTCCTCGGCCTCTGTGGGGGCTGCAGAGCTTTGAGAGGTCAGTGGATCCACCCTGTGGGTCACCAATTTGCGACCGTTATCAACTAGAAAAAGCCAAAGAAAGCAGTCAGATGAGAAGAGTCCGATTCAGAGGATGGATTTGCTGTTGGTCCTACAGTCTGTGCAGAAGTCTTCATCAGAGCGGTCTGGACAGTGCTGTTTCCCATCGCAGGCGTAGGAGATGTCGATGCAGCAGCCGTCGTCACACTTAAATTGGTAGTTGGAGCAATGGCCGGTACATGCTGCATCCAAATGCATGTGTGAGTGCACATTTACAGTGAGTAAAGGTTTACAGTGCAGCTCAGAATCAGCCGAGTTTACTGCTCACCTTCTGCTTGGTGTTTTGGCGCCAGAACCGTGACGGATATGTTGTCCGAGCTTTTCTGTCCGCTTGTGTCCGTGATTGTCATCTGGAAGGTGTAGACGCCCTCCTGCAGGCCGCTGACCTTTAACAGGCCAGGATGTGTCGACTGCAGGGCAAAGACAGGAAGCAAGTCTGTGACTGATGGAAAATCTGATACCACTGTCAGCAACAATCTACAGAGAAATGGAGTTTGTTATGCATAAAAGACAGGAGCAACGCTAATATTATCAAAACCAATCTAACTGTAAATAAGAGCAATTTCATAACAGTTCATGATCAAGATTTTGAAGGCCTTAAATTAGAGGTTAGCTATGTTAAAATAATTCAAATCAAGCTTTTTTTAAACTTCCAATTAAATAAAATTAACAGAAAGAATCTACAAAATTAATGATTAAAAAGGTAAAATTCTCTGACAGTCTAAAATTGATTATTTTTTACTTTTAAAATGGAGAAAAATCTTTAGCTTTGCTAAAATACAATAAAACAAAAAAATAAGCATCATGGAAAATGACGTTTCCTACAGAGGTGCCTTTGCAAGAATAAAGAACAAAACAGGAGGACGCAAAACGCACGCACGCACACACACAGATGAAAAGACAAATATTTACACCTGAGCTGATACCTCTGTAAAGGACATTCATTTGAATGGAAATTTCATCCTCAATCAACAGAAAGCCCCTGTGGACCTCTGCTGCTCTATGAAAACCTGTTTATTCAGTCAAACACCAACATGCATTTGGCTGTTATCTGAGACAACATTTACTGGCCATTAATATATATATATATATATAAAACCATCACAAATGTATGTTTGCAGTATGAGGCTCCGTCGCAGAAGAACACATCTGTGCAAACGTTTATTTTCATGAGTAAAACAGAACACTGAACTGCTTGATCAGTTCCATTTAAAAACAAAGCATTAATTCTACAAATACATTCTAATGCTTTCAAGTTTTACAGAACAAACATAAAATTGACATTTTTGTTAACATTCTGTGAATAAGTTAGGAACTAAAAGCAGATTTTCTGAATTTATTCTAGTAGTTTAGACTGTTGCTGCAGCAAAGGTCTTAATTTGCAAGTTTTTGATGGAAAATTATCGTTTATTTCGGTCTGAGATTGAACATGCTTGGAGATGTTTGGAGATTGAAAAAAGGTTGGTGGTATTTCCAGTTTTAGAAGTAACATGCCTTTTGCGTAATTTGTAAAGCACGTTACTCTGTTTTTTGACAGATTTTAAATAACTAAAATACCTCCACACAGCAGGGTCTGAAATTTTATTTTTGAAAGACTGACCAAGTTAGCTGGTTGATTTAAAAAAATCTGCCAGCCAAACATATATTTTATCAGCCAAGTTCTAACATTATTTTACACAGAAATACCTTAAGCATTTTACTTTATAAAACATTTTCCGATTTTTTTTTTTTAGGAAAATGAAATTGCCTCAAAGTAATTTATAATTGGTATGAATACGTCTTTACTGTTTTCTAAGTGGAAACTCAAATTCAAACATGCTGAGAAAACAAGGACAGATTTATTAGAGATTTCCTAATTCTGCCTCCAGGTGATCCCATTTTATTACAAATCATAACAAAAACGCCTGAAAACAGTATTGTCATGACTCAGCCATCCTTATCTCCCTCTGACCACTAGAGGGAGCCCTCACCAGAGTACTAACAGACTGTCTTCCTGTGAAACTCCACATCCCACCCTGCATCTGACCATCAGTTCCTGCCATCATCAGCTGTTCCTCATCATCTCATCACCACACAGCTTTTATGCCAGCTCCTCTCTCTGTTCCATGCGTAGTCTTGAACTGTTGTCTGATTGGTCAGTCTAAGCAGTCTCTTTGTTTGCCTGTCAGTGGTTTTCACCTTTGCCTATTTACTACGTCTCCCGCTTTGCTCCTTGTATTTTGATCCTCGACCACACCGTGCCTTGTCCTCCTGTGCTGTTTATTAAACCCTGTTGGCATATGGATCAACACGCCTCAGCCTCCTCCTTACAAGTATAATGTTTTTGGTTGTTGTCATTATATATATCATTATTTAAATTAAAGTAGGCAGGAGGATTGAGCACGACATCAGACAGGTCATAGTTTTCAGTGTAACACAGACAGTAATACTACACAGACGCTGAAAAAACTGTGGATTCAATTCTGTTATTATTGAGAAGATACAGTTTTTATTAATGTCTTCCCAAACTAAACACAGCACAGGTGAAGTGACCACAGAGGTGGAGTGCTGATTCTCTTGATTCTTTTGTTTTCCTCGCTTGCAGACGATGGAGGAGAAGAGGACAAAAGAAATTCACCAGAAGAAGAGCTAATAAACATGACTAAATTTACACAAACATTAAAATCTCCATGTGGTGACTAACCCTCTAACTTTTACACCCAAAGAGGAGAAAATGCTCATGACTGGCGAGTTTTAATTTCAGACCCTTCAAAATCCTGAAACTTAAAATAGAGCCTGTGTGAATTGTAGCCTCAGTTTCATGTCCCTTCCTGGATATTTTCTCTTTTTTTGACCTTTCTCTGTAAACCCAAGAGATGGTTCAGCCTTATGTCCCCTCTCGTCCTTCTAGATCAGCTGCTTTTAAAAGTACCGAAAACAAAACTCAAACTCAGAGGAGACATGCTATTGCTGCAGCAGCTCCAAAACTCTGGAACGATCTTCCAATTCATGTCAGAGAGTCTATATCATTGCCTGTTTTGAAGTCCTCAATGTGTATTAAAACATTAACACAATTTATTTTACCCCACCACATTTTAATTTATTCTCTTTTATGAAATGTTTGTGATGTTTTGTTTTGATGATGCAACTTTATCACAATTTTTTCTACACTATTTCTATCCATTTCCTTATACGAATCTATTCTGTTACTGTAAGGCACTTCAAGTCTGCATGGACAATTTAAGTACTTTATGAATGAAGTTTATTATTATGTCTAACTGTCTACATTTATTGAGTTACTGTCATGTGATTGGCTAAGAAAGAAATTTCCGTTGACGAACAGTTGGATAGGTGTGCCTAATGATGTGGCCAGTCAGTGTATATCAGAGACAAAAATGATCCCACAGGAGCCTTTCTGCAGATCAGGTGGTTTAATCTTGATCACCAGGTGTGTTTTTTTCTGTTTCATTGCAAAATGATTGAAATTCTAGACCTTCATGTTGATTGCGGTGTCCCCATTCACAAGAGTCCAGTCATAGCGGCTGATTCCATGGTCGTCCACGCTGTCGCGGCCATCCAGCACGGCCCAGTCGGTTGGTAACTGGATCACCACGTCCTGACCCGCGTTGCTGCGAGGAGGCTCATCCACCTCTGAGAAAAGATGTTCAACAGTCACCTCATTTTTATGCTGAAGAAAGTTTAGTTTAGTCAGTTTTTTGTCTGGGGTGGGGGGGCTCTTGGGGGTGGGGCCCCGCGCTGGGCCACCTGGTGCGGTGGGAGGACTGCTCTCCTGGCTGGGCTGGGCCTTGCGCTCTGCGCTTCCGTATGTCACTGCGCTCGGGTGTTGGGGGCCCGTGTGGCTGTCCTGCGGGCCCTGGTCTGGGTGCTTGGCTGGGCTGCCTGGCGGGCGGATCTCCTCCGTTGACCCCACCGTATGGCTGCGGGTGTGGGCCCTGGTCAGCGCTGCCGCCTCGGCGGGGGTATTGGTGTGGGGATGGCTGGAGGTTCTCCCTCCTTTTTTGTGCATTCCATCATCTACTTCATCTTAACATAACATTCACCTGAGCACAGGCGTCGGCTCACCTTTGCACCTTCAAATAGTGTGCGTGTCAGAATGTAATGCTTTACATGTGTTGGTTGGTATGCACAAGTGTGCGTGCGAACTGGATGTGGACTAGTTTGTGAACACTCTTGGAGCCGGCAGGTATGTAACAGCTGAGTGTGTGGACAGGCCCCGCCCATTTTAGACCAACACTCACTATTGCAATGGGTATAAGATCCAACATTTTGTTGCCAGTAGATTTACAACTCTACCTTCCCTTCCCAGTAGTCCTTCTCTAACTTCTATAATCCACCCCCACCCCCCCCAACTCTCTCCTTTTCCCCCTTTCCTCTGTCCTGCATCACTCTGTACTAGGATGTCATTAGGGACTCTGAGAAGAACTGTTTCAGTGGAGTGACCTCTGCGAAAACCTGACTGAAATTGATTAAGAAGGCCATGATTGTCTAAAGCAGTTGGAGTTGTTTGGCAACAACCTTTTCTCAGAATTTGGAAATAAAAAAAAAATAGATTAGAAATAGGTCTGTAACTGCTCAAGCGGGAAAGATCAAACCCGGTTGTGCTGTCAGCTCGGCACATTGACGTTGGAAGTCATCTGGAACCCAAAAGACAGTGCGCTGAACCTTTTTTGGAAGGATTTTCTATCTTCACTGGTGTCAATGACAGACATGAAGTCCAGTCCACCTTTGTCATGAGAGGGATAACACGTCAACGTAAGAGCGAGGTCATCTGGACCCCACATTACAGTATGAGGGTTAAAGAGAGGAAGGATGACAACTTTCTTAATCTACTCTGGGACTTTACCAGACAGCAGGTACCAGTGAATTAGTGCCAAGACAGGAACAGATGAACTGGAAGACAGCTTTGAACAAGACAAAGACTAATCTAACTAACTCAAAGAGGGAAACAGGTAAAAACGTATCTAAAATCACAGGCCAAGCAAGACAGAACAGAACCAGAACCAGCTGCGGGACACAAAGAGATTCTAACAGATCAGACTTTCTTACTAAAAAAGCAAAAAGGATGATTTTACAATCATCATTCAAATGAATGGGAACAGCAGGTGTACTAGATATAACAATATTACTAATGGTGTTAAACATGGTGTTGTGTAGTTTTTTTGTTGGACCTGACAAAAGTATGGAGTATATATGAGACACGTGTGCGTGGTGAATGTGAAAACGAAAAAGCAATCCCGCTTTGATTACTCACAGAATGAGTGGTTTTGAAATAGAAAATGAAAAAGCATTTTGGAAGATTGATTTTTAATTTTATTAATGAGTCAATTGATGCTGTTACATTGTGAAAATGAAAAAGCATTTCTGTAATCCATTTTCATTTTCAAATGAGATATTTCTGATTGAATTTTGGTACACATTTGCTAGAGAACTTTTTGAAAATGAAATGTCAAATGTCCTTTTCTTCATAATTTTAATTAAATGACAGAATGAGCGGTGTTGAAGAAGAAAAAGAAAAAGCTATTTGGCGGATTGAGTTTTCATTTTATTTTTGAGTCAACGGAGGCAGCTGTATTTTAAAAATGAAAAAGCATTTCTGGTATAGCTTTTTATTTGGAATTATGAGTCACAATTGCTTCCATATAAAAGAAGAAGTGAGAAGAAAAGAGTTGGATGTCAGGGATGGGATGGTAAGGGCTCAAAAGAGGGAGGGGGGTTATCAAGTTGGACGATGATTACAGAAGTAGGGGGAGTGGAATAATAATGCAACATGGTGCGGACGCTTTATCATCATTGTTGTTAGGTAGACATGTTAGTCTAAAGGGAGGGGCAAAGTCCACATACACTCAAATGTTACAAACATACCAGTTGGTTCCAAAAATGTTTACACACAAACATGTTAACACATGAGACAAAACAACTACAGCTCACATGAACATTCTCAAACATACATACTAACACCAATAAAGCATTTCGTTCTGTCACGTATGCTGTTTGTGCAAAGGCGAGCTGACACCTGTGTTCAGGTGAGTCTTTACGTTTTACTGAGGTGGATGATGGGATGTAAAAAGATGGAGAGTGCCCGTTTATCCCCACACCAAGACCCCCGCCAAACAGCAGCAGAAGCCAGCCCCCCCACAATATCCGAGCAGGATGGCACATAGAGGATGTCTGCCTGCCGGGCAATCCAGTCAGCCACCCAGACTAGGGCCAGCGGGACCGCCACAGGGATCTGGGCATCTCCCTGCCCCACCCCAGGCATGAACCCGGGCCCCCCAAGAGAGACCCGCCCCACTCAACCACCCGCCCACCTCCCGGCGGGGTGGAGAGAGCGGGGCAGTGGCCACCCACCCCCGCCCAGAAAGAGGACGCCTAAGGGAAGGGACGCCCCCCTGATAGGAAAAAAACTGCCATCATAATACATAATTGTATGTAAAATAGCAAATCAAAAAATGTTGTTGCTGTGTTAGGGGCCCCGTAAAAATTATTTTCATGGGGCCCAAACTCCCTAGCAGCGCCACTGCAGCAGGTACTTCCTGCTTAGAACACCAGGAGAGAGAGGTCACTCAGTCAGTGGCTCTTATACAGTCAATGGTGTGAGTGTGTGATCCTGCTCCAGACTGGTGAGCTGTTCAAAGTGTACCCCACCTTTACCCTACCATAGGTGGGATAGGCTCCAGCATTCACATGACTTTCGATTTGACAGGTTTGGAGGATACATGGATAAATAATGGATGGATTGATGAATTGATGTATGAATTATACTTTTCTTTGCTCCCTATCTGCTACACCACCCTCATCCATACCCTCCTCTTCCTCCTCCATCTCCACATTCTTCAACTTCCTCTTTGGTCTTCATCATTTCTGGTAGATCCAATCGCAGCATCCTTTTTCCAACATCATCATTGTGTTGTTTCTATGAAATACACCAATTTAGTCAAGTAAAGACTAAGTCTGATTTTTACTAGCTGATTGTTATTTTTTGCCTCTGATTTTTTGTGAGTTTGAATTGATTGTAAGAAAAAACCTCGTTTCAAGTCTTCCGCCTCCACATTAAACATCTACAGAGTTTCTACCTGATGACTAGATTCTGATCCAGATCCCACCTGCAGTGTCCTCCTCCTCGGAGGGGGCTCCTCCGGACCTCCATGCTGAGCCGCTGGGTGACCCCGGCAGCAGCCCCAGGGTGGAGTTTGGAGCCCGGCTGTAGGTGGTGAAGCCCCGCTGCGGTGAAAATGAGCAGATGTCTTTGTTCCTGTAGGTGCAGTTGAACAGGTAGCAGCCCAGAGAGTCGCCGGCCTGCCGCGGCTCCTCCTGCAGCACCGCCACAGTGCAGTGCGGCTGCGCGCAGCAGGCATGCACGCAGTCCCTCCAGGAGTACACCCTGTCCGGGGCCAGCAGGAACGCGGCCCCCTGCTGGATAGACACCTTGGTCCGGATGATGCGCTCCTCGGAAGCGCTGAAATCGCCCACGCAGGAGTCCGTCTCGTCCCCCGCGCCATTAGTTTGGTCCTGCTGGAGCTGCTGGCGGAACTCCTCCAGCAGCTCTTCCACCCCGGAGATTTTGGATTTCAAATCGGAGATGGACGAGGAACGCGCGGCGAAAGGGCTCGCGGCGATTAGCGTCAGGAAGCAGACCAGCATCGGATGCTGAAGCTGCTCCATTTTTATTTTCAGCTCCACAGACCTGACACACCCCCAGAGGTTCCTGTAGCTCCGCTCCGTTCACCGCCGCAGCATCTTTTCACGTTATTCTATTCTTTCAGAACAGAGAGCCGCTGACTGCACGAGCGATGATGCTAGAAATCTGCCGTTGTCATGGTGAGCCTGCCGGAAGCGCTGACGTCACGCTTTAAAACAAACATGGCGAGCAGTTCCCTTGAAAAAACAAACTGGTCTCTCCACTGTAAATTTAAACCAGCACTAAAGATTAGAAAGTTGACAAAATTACCCAGAACAAGAGTCAGAGCTGCCAACTTTTCATTAAAGCTTGAAGTGAGACAAGGTTAAAAATAATAAAGTCACTCTATACGCTGGCAAGACAAGATGAGGTGTCGTTTTGCAAAAGTGTAATAGTGAAATTAAAAAAGCGCATGAATTGAAAAGTAATTGGACAATAAATAACTTTTTAAAGAGCAACACAAATATGTTTTTTTTACTTTGATAAAAAAATTCACCCACGTCCACATGCAGGCTCTCCATCTTACTTTAACCAATCTCTAACACTGCATTAGCACGCGTGCATCAATAACTGTATTTTTTCTTTTATTTGTATCTGTTTTGTTTCATTTAACCAAGAGACAATGTCAGAGCCAGTGCTATTGCTCTATTTTGTGTTCTGTTATGTCTGAAAGTGTTCAGATTAATGTCATGTTAGTTGTAGTTAATGTGGTTTGTTAAGTAGTGAGTTACTTCGCCTTTAAGAGCTGCAGCACAGGGTACGGCAAGTGTCTGATAGGTATGTGGGGGTTTGGAAATAAAGAAAGCAAGTTGAACACGGCGTGGTCCTCAGCTCCATGCAGACACAACATGTTCGTATGACAGGATGTTACAAGCTCATGCTAAATGAGCCAGCATTGTCATATCTGTATCTATGACTTTCTATGTGCTTTGACCATTTTGTAAGACTCCTGATGTGACTTTGAACATGTTTAAAAGCAAGACAAGCATGAATGGTTCTTGTAGCAGTTGTAAAAGAGAATGGTTTACAGATTAAATGTTCTTTTGCTGTTATTTTGAAAATATGTTTTTTAAATGTGCAATGTCCATTTTTAATAAGCTAAGAATGCTAAAGTAGCAGCACAAAGGAGTATTTCTGTTATTTGCACAACAATTATAGAAGCCAAAGTGAGCTAAATGTTATGTAAGAAGTGAATGTTACTTTTGAAATTGAGATATAATGTAACTGAAAAGAGAAAATAAAACAAATACTTTGAGCAGGAGCATCACTAGACTTAAAGAACAAGGGGGGCTTAGCCCCCAAGAGACCTGTCCACATCAGTGACACCTCCCTTATGTTCACAGAGGAAGCCAACATAGGATCCTCCTGATCAAAGCAAGGAACCAGAGCTGGGAGATCCCAGTGTAGCGACCCTGTTCACTGAGAAACACAGTCATGGATTTGGAGGTCCCTCTGAGGAAAACAAAATGTAAAAGGAATAAAATACATAAAAGTATATCAAAGTAAAAAAATAGAGATAAAAAAGCAAGTAATGACAAAATACAGAGGTAAATGAATGATTAAATATGTAAATAAATAAATAGATAAGGAATAACAGATACAAATCACTAAGAAGTTAAAAGATAAGTAAATGAAGAATTGTTAAAATACCAATAAGTTACTAAATTTCAGCTACAAGCCTGATTAAAACGGTACGTCTTGAGTCTTTCTTTAAAAACACGAACAGTCTCTGAAGCTCTCTTGGAGGCTGTTCCACAGGCGAGGTCCATAGTAACTAAAAGAGGCCTCGCCATATGTTTGAGTTCTAACTTTTGGAATAACCAGAAGGCCTGTACCTGAGGACCTCAAGGTTTACGAAGGCTCATACCTTAAAATCATATCAGATAGATATAATGGCCCATGACCATAAAAACATTTATAAACCAAGAAAAGAAATATAAAATCAATTCTGAATTGCACAGGGAGGCAATACAGAGATTTTAAAATTGGTGTAATATGTTCCCGTCCCCTGGTCCTCGTAAGCATGCGTGCGGCTGAGTTTTATGATAACTGAAAGTTTGATGTCCTTTTTCTGGGAAGACCAGAGAGCAGGGCATTACAGTAATCTAATCTGCTGGAAATAAACGCATGCATTAGCACCTCTGTGCTGACAAGAGAGAGAAATGGGCGGACTCTGACAATGTTTTTAAGATGGTAAAACCCTGTCTTTGTTATATTTTTAATCTGTGGAATAAATTTCATCTCAGAGACAAAAATAACACCCAGGTGTCACACATTGAGGAGTTTTATAGTTTTGATAAAGCAGTTTCTCCCCTGTCTTGCTAAGTAGAATAATGTGATCTACTGTATCACTTGCAGCGCTCAGATCCAGTAGCACCAGGACTGAGAGTTTCTGAGAGAAAGAAAAAGAGTACTACTGCATACCACCCCCAAGGTAATGTAATGGTGCCTGTGAAAGATTTAACCAAACACTGATAAGACTGCTAAGTTCCCTAACAGAAGTGCAGCAGCTGCAGTGGCCGACCAGGTTGTCTGCTTTAGTCCAAGCGTACAATAACATCATTCATAGCATCACTGGTATAACCCCTCATTTTTGGGGTGTTTGGGAGGCATGCAAGGTTGCCTGTAGACTGGGTGAGTGGTCTCAAATCTCCTATCTCACACCACACCTTGGAGGGGTGGGTAAAGACACATCATGAGGCACTACAACATGCCAATCAGGCTGTGGAGAAGCACTCTGAGCACAAACGTGGTCCAGAGAAAACTCGTTACAACCGTCACGCTAGACTGACCCCTTTGCTCCCAGGAGAACGGGTGCTAATCAGGAACTTCCGCTGGAGGACTAAAGGAAAGTTGGCACCTAGATGGGGCATTTGTGATTGTGCGAGAACTGGGGGAGAATCATCCGACTTACGTAGTTCGTCCCAACCCAGAGTGCATACCAACCTGTGCATAGAAATAATCTTCGGCCATGTCTATTACAGGGAGATGGAGCAAGCTGTCGTCCAGAACCACAAGTGACTCCACTCAGCCTCCCACCTCCAAAATGATGCCTCCCTTGGTTAATCCTTAATCAGGCTAGCCCAGCAGTTCAGTACCAGCAGCAGCTCCAGAGCAGGATGACCCGTCTGACCCTCCAGAAAGAGAAGGAACCACAGAGCCTGAATTGAGGCGCTCCCACCGTTCCAGTCTTGGGAAGCTCCCTGAACGATATAGAGACTAATTGGCTGGGATGACCAAAATTAAAAGCTGGGGAAAAATGTCAGAAAGTGACTGTTTGACTGGAACTCATTTAGTTTTTTTTGGTTGGTTTTGTTTATTTGGGTTGTGCAGGTTTTCTGTGTTTAATTTTTGAAGTTGATTCTAAATGAGTTGGACTAAACAGACTGATGACATGATGACGTCCAGCTGTGCTCAGTCACGCCTGGTCAACTATAAAGGAGAGTTCGAACTTCGCCAAGGGGGAAGAGGAATGGACTTTGAGACGGATGCTCGGGCACCGGCCACCGGCCACAACACCCCATACCGAGATGGGACTGGTGATTTTTAAGCAGAGAAAAACACGGGGCGGCGCGCCTGACCGGATGCTGAACCTTCATGAACTTTGTCTTTTAATGTTTTTTTTCCTGTCTTTGCTGGCTAAAAGGACACTTGTGTGGGACATTGTATCTAGTTCCTTTTTTTTCCTAACTATTGTTTGTTGTTGTGGCCATTTTTAGTGTGATTTGTTTTCAACCGTTGTGGCTTTTATCTTTGCCATTTTTATAGTGTGAATTTGTTTATACTCTATAGAATTTTAACTTGACACTAAAAACCAAGTGTTAGAATGTGGTGTGCTCCATTTCTGGCATTCTTGTGATCCCTGACCCTCAAACTAGAGGGCTCGTGGACGCCCTCTCACAGATGTCCTTTGGGAAGTCAGTGATCTGTGTTTATTGTTCCAGTCACGTCAGTGTTGGGAGGAGCAGCAGCAGTCATCTTGAGGCTCCTGAACATCTAAAGCTTTCTTCCAATACTTAACCACTACTAACTCAACCATCATGTTTGATGTTTTTGCCAAACACTACACAGGAAGCATAAAGCAGTATTCTGGTTGACTGAATATTGGAACCAAATGCGTCCTTCAGACCAGCAGTGGCAAAATGCTCGCTTCCGTGTATCATAATTATCATGTGGGATCCCTGTGTCTTTGTTACCTAAATCAAACCCTGCAGTGGAATGAGTGGCGGCAGCAGCTTCCTAATTTCCCCTCTGTTGGCCTGTTTGCTCTCCTTTTTCTGTAACACTCAGATTTTCCTCTCCCTCTTCATCCACCTGCTGCAGCTCCTCTGTCTCTCCTTACTCTTTGTCTTGACCTTGTCTTCTTTTTCTCCTTTCACTTCTCCTTCTGCCCGACCCTTCAAGAGACATTAAAACATGTTGAACTAATAACTGATCCAGCATACAGTAAAGGGCGATGTCATAAATTTTGCTCACACCCCATAGTAATTTGTTGCTCCTAAATATTTTAAAGCTACACAGATTATATTTGGGCTCATGTGTTACTTGAGTTGAAGTAATACTAAAATCAACAATATTTGTTGTCAGGCTAATTTGACTCATTTATCCTGACTTTCCATTTTGTAAACTGTCTTGAATGACTTGTAGCGATGGCCAAGAAACACTCGTTTGATTTAGTGCTTAAGCTTCGTGCAGTGGTATACACCAAAGAAAATTGTAAGATTAAAACTTAAATTTGAAATCATAGAAGTCAAAAACCAAATCAAACTGATTTGCCTCGTTTAACCAATTCAGCTAAAAGGAGCTAAAAATGTGTCCTTAAGATCACTTCACTGATGACATGAGAAATGAAAAATTTGAAACAAAAATCTAAGGAAATACAGCAGATATTTTCTAATTTTGGGACTGCATCTTTTTCACTCCTTGAAAATTCCAGGTTCTTGAATGTTTTGAGCTACAGCTTTGAACTCTTAGCCCCTGCAGAGAAAAGCTGCTTAAACTTGGCTTAGTGTCTTTCTCATGTGATGAAATAACAATGCAACACAAAACAGTGCTGGTAAAAAAGAAATCTTTTAATAAGCATCTGATGAGGAAAAGGGTTATTCTATGTGGCTGCTAGGTTTACAGGTTCACTGCCAGCAGGGGACGACATTCTGCAGAGCAGAATTCAGCACAGTGTTGCTTTGTCTGGAACCTCAGCGCCAGCTCTTGAAATCGGAACTCACAGCTGTCAGGCCTGCCTGCAGAACACGCCGAGTTTGAAGAGAACTCCAAAGCTTGTTGATGGATGGACGAGAGCCTTCAGGTAAGAGGGGGTGGGGTTACTATAGCATATACTGAGCTGGGAGAGATGGTTGATGCCCAAGCAAGCACTCACTGAAGGTTTTCCTTAAGAAAATACACCTGGAGTCTCTCTGTACATCAGAAACAGAAATGTTCACTTGCATATTCAAGAATCATTTAAACATCACCTTTTCTGTTAGAAATGTTCTGATTTTCTCACACAAAGATCTTAAAACTACTCTGATAAAGATCATCTCCCACAAATTATGTACAGCATTTACAAACATCCTCTCAACAAATAATAAAATAAAGATTCAACGGGCACAAAGGTTTGTTTGTCTGCGTCAAAGAGTCCTGACAAAAACATGGAGCTCTTCTCAACATTTTTTTAAGTGCAAACTAAGTAAAAACTTTGACTGCAGCATTTAGCATGAAGCCGGAACGACCCAACAGGCGTCCGAACCCCACGTCAGTAATCCCATGACTCCAACACGAAGACAGGAAAGTTGTGCAAAATTCCACCTTAAAGATAGACTTTGAGATTTCTAAGAAAACTAAAAAAGTGTCACTCTGCAGCTGAAGTTTGTGGAGCCATCTGTGGAAAAATGAGAACCTTAAGTTGGGATGTTCCCTCCTGACAGACTACTGAAAGTATTTGTATTTCCAATTGTTAGTGTTTCCTCACACACCTAGAACAACAGCAGTCCATGGTGAAAGAAACCAGATTAAACCACTGTTCCGCTGGGGGAGATGATTGGGTTGTTCTGAGATGACAGCAGTTCCTACAGAGAGAGAGAAAGAGAGAGAGGCTGACTGTGAGAATAGAACTTCAGGATCAGAGATTAAACTCTTCAAGTAAACTAAACCAAAGATAGGTATGACTGATTCAGAGATTAAGGGGGCATCATTTGTTTCCTTCTTGTTGTTGTATTCTGTGAGGATGCTGTCCCTTCACCCACACTGGATTAGCAGGTCATCAATGTTTGCCGTTTTTGTTTTCTGTAATGTCGTGGTTTGCCCATTGATTATATAAATGACAGGGATCTACAACCTGAGGCTCTGGAGCCGCTTGTTGCTCTTTTACCCCTCCATTGTGGCTCTCTGGTTAAATAAAGCATAAAAAGACTTTGCATAAAAAGTATCTGAAAAGTAAAAAGTAAGTGAATAGTAAAGTCAACAAATGCTAACTTTATACAGCTGACTCACAAACAAGGACAGTACTCATCACTCTATGGGTGTGTCCAAATTCGGGTGCTGCATCCTGTCTGGGCTGCATTTGTCGGCCGCTAACGTCACAACGCAGCAACAAATGCTGTCCAAATTCAACCACTGCTTCAAATATAGCCAACGAATACATCCTTTCTTCCCAATTTCCAGGATTGTTCTGCTGAATCCTTCTATGGCGTCCGTATCCCAAGATGCCTTGCGCCAAAATTGGAGATTTTTCAAAAACAATCGTGGACTGTGAAGAGGGACCTCAGAGCTGGAGATAATTTAACTTTTAAATGTAAGTAAACAATCTAAACAGATTAGTCTGTGTTTTGATCATCGATATAAAAAAATGTATGTTGTTTTGATTTGACATTTTACAACAGGCTGCACGGTGGCGCAGTGGTTAGCGCTCTTGCCCCACAGCATGTAGGCCTCCCACCGTCCAAAAACATCTATCTATCTATCTATCTATCTATCTATCTATCTATCTATCTATCAGTGATGTGCGGTGAGGCACTGACGTCATCAGTCAGATTTTACAAACTTGAACCATACAGAGTACGTAGGTTTTTCACCATTTGATTGGCAGCAGTTACAGCAAGTTGTTTAAAATTTCAACATTTTTTACAAACTGTAGATGGGGAGGCGAGGTTGCAAAAATTGTCATTATTGACTTACTTTTAGTTATAAATGAAGTCAGTGTGTTGCTCCCTTTGCTAAACAGAGCGCTTCTCCTGCTGTAACCACTGGTCAAAGTAACAGAGAAACATCAGTGGCATTTTTGATATTAGGCCGATACCAATAATCTCAAATTATGCAAATATCAGTCAATACCAATACATTACCCATCCAGTCCAGTCCTCACATAAAGTCAATGGGCAGAGCATAACATTACAGTAAACAAAAACAGTAAATGTTCATGACTTGCTAATCCAGTGAGGGTGGAGGGACAGCATCCTCAGAATACAAGGAAATATTTGATCCCTCTTCAAATCTCAGAATCAGACTCATTCTAGTTGGATCGTAGGAATATAAATCGATATATCGATTAAGTCGATTGAGTTCTGCACCTCTAGGCAATATACAATATATAAAATAAAAAAGACTAGATCTGGAAAAAATAGATTACATTTATCAGCTTTTACAACATTTTAGAAGAACTTTAACCTTTTTTCTAACAAAACAAACAAAAAACCCCCCACCCAAATACTTCCTTAAAGTTCAGCAGCAAATAGTACCTTAAAGAAAAATAGCATTGGGAGTGAGTGGACACACTCACCATTTTGCCTGGCCTCGCCCATGTGCACACGAAGCCTTCCTGGCATGCGGTCACCAGACAATCCTCTAGGAAGATCAAGACGGTAAGTCTCTCATGGGCGATCTTCTTGCACACCAGAGGCTCCAGCAGCGGCACCTCCTCCATGTGAGGACACAGCGTAGTCCCCAGCATCTTGGCCGGCTGGGATTTGGCGGAGCGGATGGAGCCGCTATGGTTAAGCTTGTCGCCGCTCTTGGTGCCAATATAGCCCACGCTGTGGTTCCGCTTATGCTCCTTGTCATGGCGCTCCCTGCGAGAGTCGAAGGACAGCGTTGCAAACCGGCTGACGCTGGAGGCGATGAAGGAGCCGTCCAAGAGACTACTGCCCTTGGTGGAAGGGTTGCTGCCATGTTGACTGCTGGGGGTGCCGTCTTCTGAGTGCGATAAGCTGTTGGACCGAGGTAGTGAATCGGAAAGGGAATTAGCCGGGTTTTCAGTGCTTGTACTATTGTTTCTGTTGTCTTTAGCGTTGGATAAAGCAGCGTTTGTTTGCCCAGCTTCTGCGGGGCTGGTGGACTTCATGACGTTGGTGTGCGTCCGAGTGCGTGACAAAGGGAGGTGGGGAAAGAGAACGTCCTCCGTCAGGTCCCACAGACACAAGTGAGTGTCCTGTCCCACAGAACCAAACCTGTAGGTGGCGCTGACAGGTTGATCTGTAGAGTTTTTCTGCGAGAGCTGAGACTGCGTGCTGCTGGCCCGCTCTCTGCCCTCCTGCTTGTGCAAGTTCTCCTCACTGCCCCTGAATTCAGCGGCAGGATCACCGTCCTCCACGCTGGTGGAACAGTGGTCGAACGCCACCACGCTAACCCAGGACTTATGACCGTGCCCTCGCGCCACCACTTTGCAGTCCTGAAATGACCATACGGTTACCAGGTCGTCCTCCCCCCCTGCCACAATGTACCGCCCGTCGGGGCTCCAGCACACACACAGCAAGCCGCCGAAGTAACTCTTCATCGTTCCATGAAGTTCTGCTGAGTCGAACCCAAAGACGCTCAGAAAGCCATCCTGGCTGGCACACGCCAGAAACTTTCCATCCGGAGAGAAAGCAAATTCGTTGAGCGCCCCCTCACCCACCGTCCAGCGCAGCAGCGGGTTGCGAGCAGACTTGCTCTTGCAGGTGTGCACAGCATAGTTCTTCCCCTGCTTGAGGAGCTGGTAGTGGGGCGCCGTGGTGCCACAGGTATTCTCAGCGTTGTACAGGTACATGCTGCCGCTGGAGTGTGCGACCAGGAACAGGCTCTCGGAATCGGGAACCCATCGGACGCACGTTACCTTGGATTTGTCAATAAGCCTCTGCGAGAAAAAGGCATTTCACTTAACACAACATTCTCACTCCCAACTCGTCATATTAACACACAGGGACCCCCTCCGTGTCACATATTGACGCTTTGGGTAACCCCAACTTGTTTTTTTTAACATGCTGCCTGTTTCTGTTAAATAAGGGGTCCCAAACCCCCGGACGGTGGTCCGGTACTGGTCCAAGGACCACTTTATATGGGACCAGACAGAAAAAAAATACATTCGCTAACTTTGATTATTTCTACTTTGTTTATTTCTGATTCTGAGGGAAGTTTTATTTAAGAAAATTAACGCATTCTGTTTACCAGAAAGTTTTATTTTGGAAAACTACTGGATTTTGTTCACCACATACTTGGAGAGTCATGTAACTCAAAGCGGTTGCTCGGATTGCTAGGCTAGTAGCCCAAAGCTAAAAACAAATAAAAACAATAGAAAAACGTATTTGGAACGTTTTTTGGGGGGGGGAGAAAAGAGCCAGTGAGGAAACTGAAGAAGAATCTTTGACTCAAAAAAAAAAAATCTGCTGTTTATAGACAAAACCAGGAGTCTTCCTTGACATATGAATTGATGGAGACAGTGTTTCCATGTACCAAGCTGCTCTGGCTAAAATGCAACGACTGACGCTCAAATGTTTCACATATTCTCATATTAACAGAGTTACAGACACAATGGATTCATGTTTATTATAATATTTAGAAAATGCCAGTTTTAAGATGATTGTGTCATTTTGTTTTGTTTTATTTATCCATCACACTTTTAAAGTGAGACGCGGCTAAAGTTCGCGTCTGGTTGTTAGCCTCCACTTCAAAACATTTTTTCCCAAAGTCACAAACATTTCACAGAGAATGAAGATTTAATCAAATTGCCGACTTGCTCTGAACTGAGGAAACTTGTAAAAGGGAGATTTGGGGATTTACTGTACAGAAAGGCAGAATTAGGCAGAATTCTTTTCAGTTATTTTTGGCATGGAAAATGTTCCTTTGTGTTAAAAAGAAATACACAATAAAAAGATCTACGTAAAAATAAAATATGATAAACCTTACTGCAGTGAAAGATGATCTGAGCCTAGATTGAGTTCTCAGTGGTAAAATGGCATTCTATGTATTTAAATAAATAAATACATAAAACGTTGCTTTTTATTGAATTTTTACGAATCAGAAACAACTTCTACCAGCATAACAATTTATTTTAACAATGATTGAAGTTATTAGATTCTATTCCTATGATCCAACCAGATCAATTTGTCCGAGGCCGAATCGAAGAGTCCAATTAAATAAAACCCTTTCCGAATGACCTAATACAATAATTAAACCAATCTTGGAAAATCCCATTTGAATTGAGACATGTTAGGTTTATTTTATGTGACATGTGACCGTACAAATAATGTTCCCTTTGGATTATTTTGATATGGAAAAACAACAGTGAGCTGAACTTTATGAAACTAAAATGTGAATGGATTTGACATTAATTTTGATTACTTGTTTGTTTGCATGCATATTTAACACTTGATTATCTTGAAAGAAATACAAAGAATCTGGAAAACTTCATCTGCACTGTTCAGTACAAAGTATTTGTCTCTGAGTCACACTGGTTGAAGTTTTGTCTACAGATGTCCTGGATCCATTTTAGATCAGTGAATCAGATCCAATCAGATCTTTCAGAAAGAATCAAAATTGAAAGTAAATCAAATCAGAAACGACAAATATTGAATCAAACGTTGTCTAAAATGAATCACTTTATTTCTGATTTGTAAAAATTCAATAAAAAAATATTACTTTTTTTTTTTTCATAGAATACCATTAAGCACTTAGTTCTGGATTGGATCATCTTTCAGGGCAAAAATTAATTCTCTGTCAAATGCTTGTAGCTGTTTAAATGTACACTTTATGATAAATATTTTTCAAAGTGGAGACTAATGGACGCTAATTTCAGCTGCGTCTGATTTTAAAAGTGAGATGCATAAATAAAAAAGAAAAAAAATGAATGAAATGAAAACATGAATCCACCATGTCTGTAGCTTTATTATAAGAGTATATGAAATATTGAAGAGTCAGTCATGCATTTTAACCAGAGCAGCTTGGTACATGGAAACACTATCTCCATTTAAATCCATGTCCATTAATAAAACTCTTGGTTTTGTCTGAAAACAGCAGCTCCCGGTTTCCGTTTTTTTTTTCTATTGTTTTTATTTGTTTTTAGCTTTGGGCTACTAGCCTAGTGGTCCAAGCAGCCACTTTTTGTAATGTGACGCGCCAAAATAGGTGGATTTGGTGAACGTAATCCAGTAGTCTTCCAAAATAAAACTTCCTTTAGAATCAGAAATAAACGCAGCAGCACGCTGAGCGTCAATATGTGACGCGGAGGGGGTACCTAAGTGTTCGACCATATTTGATGAGTCGGGAGTGAGAATGTGTTGCACTGACACGAGTACGCCCCTTTCAGATTTTAGGAAGCCGTTACTCAAGGGGACTGCCACCCACCTCTTCGTTGAAGAGCTTGCTGGTTTCTTTCTTGATTGGGTCTATGAGCTGCACCTGGCCGGCAGAGAAACCCACTAACAGGGAGACGCTCTCTGCTGTCGCTGTGAGGGAGTTGAAGTCATGACACGTTGGCTGCGTCCCCTTGTATATCCTTTTGTCTATTGGCTTGCTAAGATCAGCAGCCTGGGGGGAGAGGGGGGCAGAAGATACATAAAATACTGAAATCACTGAGACAATGAGCAACCCAGAATGGAAGCAAATGTGACTCAAAAATAAAATGACAACTCAATCCTCTCAACGGCTTTTCTTTTCTTCTCCAACATCCCTCATTCTCTAACTTCAGTAAAATTATAAAGATAATGTCATTTGACATTTCATTTTCAAAAAGTTCTCCAGTAAATTTGTACCAAAACTCAATTAGAAATAACAAATTTGACAATTAAAATTGATCAACAGAAATTAATTCATTTATTTTATATACCGTTTTGTCCCTTTCTGGATCACGGAGCCTAACCCGGCCACTCATGGGGCGAAGGCAGGGGACACCCTCAAAACAGGTCCCCGGAAATGCTTTTCCTTTTTCACAGTGTAACTGCATTACTTGTCTCTTACATAACATGAAAGATCAATCCTCCAAACTGCGTTTTCATTTTCTACTTCAATACCACTCATTCTGTGACATAACTGAAGTGACAAAGCGAATTGAAGATTGGCTTTTCATTTTTACAGCTCACCACGCAAAACATGTCTTATTAGGTGTGTTTGAGATGAACCAGAGCCTGGATCGCCAGCGAGACCAGGCGGCTGAGGGCGGGGGCCAGGGAAGGCGCTTGAGATGAAGGTGGACACTGATCTGCAGTGAGACTGAACGAGAACAGGAAGTTTAGGGTTGCCCTTAAGATTCGTTTGAATTTTAATATGCCTCTCCCACTTAGTTTTATCTGTGCTATTATGTATATTATATTACTTAAAATGTTTTATGATGTGTGTATTTTTTAGGTACTTTTGGTGGCCTGGCATGGATGAACAGATCAAGGATGTAGCAAAAGGATGTTCCTCATATCAAGAGGTCAGGAGCAATGCTCCTTTTTCCAGAGGAGCCATGGCATTGCATACACATCGACTTTACAGGACCTTTTGAGGACAGAATATTTCTGATTGTTGTTGACGCACACACCAACTGTGGCCTGAAGTGGCTATTGTGAGATCCACTACCACTGAGAAAACTGTTGAGAAGCTGGGAGAGATCTTCAGCCGCTTTGGACCGCCTGTTCAACAGGTCTTAGAAAATGGCCCACAATTTGTGTCACAGGAAATGACTAACTTCTTCCAAACAAATGGAGTTCAGCACATTTGAAGATCATGAAACAGACATTAAGGTCATCAAGAGGACAAGGAACACTCCACCAATGACTGCACAAGTTTTTACTCATCTACCGAAGCACACCACATGCAAACACCCGATCTTCTCCTGCTAGTCTGTTGCTACAGTGAGAACTTCGGACAGCCTTTGACCTTCTCAAACCAACGTCACTGAAGAACATGGTTGCACAACAGCAGAAGAAACAAATTAAACAGAGGCCATTTAAAGATTAGAATCTTCACACCAGGTGACTGCTGGTGAGGAATTTCAGTATTTAATTAAAAGCAAGTTAAAGGAATTTTTCAGATTTAAAAAGAAAACTAAGATTTTGATAAAAATCCTTCATTCAATCCATTTTGTACTCAGTGCTTTTATCCATTTATTTTTACCAGCACTACAGCTTTTTTTTTTTTAAATATGTTTTGAATTTGGAGAGTTTTGGATGGAAAATGAAAGCAATAGGTGAGCATTAAACATATCATCTTTAGGCAGCAATGGTATGAGGTTAGTAATCATTTAAGTAATCTGTCATGCGGATTAGTTTAAAAATAACTTCAGTAACAGCTCTGCAGGTTTTCATCCAGAGTTTAGGAGAATCGTTGGGCTTTGTCACAAACGTCACTTTTGAGTTTTATTTTGACAAGACTCGTCTGAATCTCAAGAGCTGTCACTCACAGACTGGGTTTACAACTGTTTACTTAATTAAAGGCACGTGACCAGCACCTCTCGAATCTGTCACCGGAAACCTCATGTCACGGCTCGTCACTGACAGCAGCCTCTTCAAAACAACCGCGACGATGCGCGCCTACACTTCCAGGTCTGGTCCAAACTGGCTGAAGTTGGTCACATCATCAGCCAGCGGGCTTCTGGTTCCGAACAGCACCAGTCAGCGCTGCTTACCTTTCGGACGCCTTTGTAAATGTAGAAGTAAAGCTCTCGGCCCACATTGAAGCAGATCCGCTCTCCGTTACCGGACTGGTCGTTGACGTTGACGAAGGAGACCTTGACAGGGTTGGAGCCCTGTGAGTTGAACGGCATCCGGTTCGGGCGGCTGTACTCGGAGTGAGTGAGAAGTCTGTAGACTCCTTCTCGGGTGCTGAACTGACTTTTAACGTCGTTCGCCTCCTTCCCTCCTCCCTCCGCCGCCATCTTGAAATCTGGCGCCCATCCTCATCCCAGACCCGGATGTGGCACAGCGCATGCGCAAATCATATCAAATTAAACTTTATTTACAAAAAGCGCTTCTCACAATTTGCGCAACTCGAAGCGACTTACATTTAAAAACAAAACACCATCAAAATCAAAAGCACAAGAAAAACCCAACCCATGATCCCAAACACAATGATTACTTATAAAATACCTTATAAAATAAACTTAAGGCTTGGTTCTGCTATGAGGAAACTGTATTTGGGAATCTATTCATGCCAGGAGCAGCTCAGCCACAGCACCATTGCCACAGTGCCCACCCAGACCGGGTCAGCCACGAAGTCCACTCCACAGTTGCCACAACCGTGGCAACGACCCCAGACACCGGGGCTAAAATCATAAGACACAAAAATTCCATATATAAAATTATCTAAAACATAAAATATAAAATGAGATTAAAAGTATACAATGAAATACACAACTACATCAAACAAAATTAAATACATCAAATAAAATACATGAGAACTAATAGAAAAAATATTTATTTTCATAGTACACACACACACACACACACACACACACACACACACAAATACATAACATCCTGTTTTTTTGGTGAAAACGAAAGGGGACAGAAAAGAATACATAAGCAGATTAAATCAACTAAAAGCACAATTAAAAAGGTGGGTCCTAAGCCTCTTCTTAAAAACCTCTATAGTCTCTGCAGCCCTGCAGTTCTCCGGCAGGCTGTTCCACAGGCGAGCGCCATAATGGCAGAATGAAGCCTCACCATAGGTTTTGGTCCTCACCTTTGGGAGAACTAAAAGGGCCTCAGGGTCCGTGAGGATTCATACTTCAAATGTAGATCACTTAAATAACATGGTACAAGACCATTAAAACATTTATAAACCATTAAAAAAACTTTAAAATCAGTCCTGAAACGCACAGGGAGCCAATGCAAAGATTTTAAAATGGATGTAATGTGTTCCCGTCCCCTGGTCCTCGTCAGAACTCGTGCCGCTGAGTTCTGGAATAATTGTAAGTTTGAAAGAGACTTTTTGGGTAAACCAGAGAGCAGGGCATTACAATAATCTAAACAACTAAAAATAAAAGTATGCATCAGCATCTCTGTACTGGAAAGAGAGAGGAATGGATGGACTCTGGCAATGTTTTGAAGATGATAAAATCTTGTCTTAATCACATCTTTAATATGTGGGATAAAATTCAGCTGAGAGTCAAAAAGAACGGCCAAGTTTCTCACACAGTAAGAAGGTTTAAAACTCTGCAACTTTGGTAAAACCATCTCTCTCTTGTCTTCAGGACAGATGAATAAAACTTCAGTTTTGTCCTGATTGAGCTGTAAGAGGTTCAAGGTCATCAGGGGACAGTAATGTAAAGCTGATCAATGCCGTGTCTCCTGATGACATCCCCAAGAGGCAACATGTATAAATTAAAAAGTATAGGCCCTAAAATCGACCCTTGGGGAACCCCACAACTTATTTGATGGATTCTTGAAGAGCATGTATCCATACTTACATAAAAGTGTTGATCTGTGAGATAGGAATAAAACCACTTAAGAACATTTCCAGAGGCCCACTAGACTCCTAAGTCTATCTAATAAAATCTGGTGATTTGCTGTATCAAAAGCGGCACTGAGATCCAGCAGCACCAGAACAGAAATTTTCTGGGAGTCTAAATGAATTCTGAGATCATTAACAATCTTTAGAAGAGACGTCTCTGTACTGTGGTTCATCCTAAAACCAGATGGATATTTTTCTAAAATTTTTGATTATTTAAAAACTAATGTAGTTGAGTAGTGACACTTTTGTATTATTATTGACATTGAAATTATGTAATTATTATGTAAAAAATTGAAGCCAGCATATCTTTTTTGCTTGTCTGTTCAGTTTGAAAGCACCTCATGCAAATGTATCATTAGTGAAGGACTTCAAGCAGCACAATCAATGACTATTTGAAATGGAACCAAATGTACCCGAGTGTTGGGGTGAGTAGTTGCTGAGAATGAGCCAAAGGCTGGAAGGTTCCTTGCAGCACATGTCAATTCATGTTGGTGGCCCCCACAGCAGCTGAAGAGCCAAGCAGCCCGCAGCTGTGACGCTCACAGGGGGGTGTTAAACCATGCTCTATCAGGGTAGCTAGTTTTTTGAGTGACAAGCACTCCTTGCGACTCTGCAGCCCTATAAGGTCATGTCAACTTTAGGCCTGTGCTGAGCTATAGCTGCAACCCCTTCCCGGCCTTTCTTTTACCCCCCCTCCACAACTGCAGCGAACATATCTTCTGGAAGCTTCTGAACGGGAACTTCGAGAAACCTTCCCTGACGTATAAAAAGACAGCAGTATGTAGGGGTGTCTGCATAGAGTCACAAGACACTCACTTGAACGCACCGGAGAGAAACTCAACTTCCTACAAAAGCAGCAGCGAAGCGCCTGAAGCTTTGAGACAGAAGACACTTATCAAACTATCATCCTCTACAACTACAACTCATTCTAGTCAAGGTAAGACATTGGAAAGTTTAGCTGTTTTTTGTGGTCACCACAAACGTATATTTTATGCACTAGTTCCTTGTAAAATGTGAGGAAACCCTTTGTAACATCAACGTCCCTGCTAGACTTTTGAAAGCATGCAGAATGGCAGTTGACCTTGAGTTTCCATAGATCAGAAATGTAGACAATGCAGTAGATCCAAAACATCCATAATATTCTTAAAAAAAACATTCTTATAAAAGAATAACAAACAAAAGAAATTCCAAGCAGCAACATCTGAATTTGATTTTTTTTTATTTGCTAGAAAAAAAGTTTAGAAATTACATTTTTTTAAATCAGAGAGCTGCTTTTGTTAATTTCTTTTTTTGAAACAAATATGAAGTATTAGAACTTTTGAAGAGGTGGGGGTATCTGATCTTCACCCAGTGTTTGACGAACAGATGGGACATGTGCTTGTCTAAGCCAAGTGGCCTCAGACGCAACATGATGCATACTTAAGGAAAAAAATCTGTAGCAGTCCCCAAATTAAGTGCCCTGGATTTTAATGCAATTTGGACACATGTTCACAACTTAATGCTAAATATGAATACACCAATTTGTCAAAGTTTAAACCATAAACATGATCATTTCACAAAGCCTATTTATGAATCCACTGTGTCCTGATTAGGAAAACTTGTTATGGAAAATAAATGTAAACATTTAAATTTTTTTTTTTTTTTTAATGCAATGCACTGTGGTCTATATTCGCCAGGCTAGAAAGCATAAATTAACTAGTTTTTTGCAGAGACTAGCTTTAGTTCTAGTTGACAAGTAAATTCAGGCACCTCGACAAAACACTGAACCCCCTATAAAATGCCCTAAGTAGTGAGGGAATCGCGACACAACCCAAGTGAGAACTGAGCGAGAGAAATGTGGAACATGTTTACAAAATAACATAAAACTAGAAGGATTTGATGATATTAATACAAATATCTGCTTTTCTCCAGATGCCTGAGAATGCTACACATGTTATGGAGGAGGAGGTGGAGACTTTTGCCTTCCAGGCTGAGATTGCTCAGCTTATGTCCCTTATCATCAACACTTTCTACTCAAACAAAGAGATCTTCCTTCGAGAGCTCATCTCTAACTCTTCAGATGTAGGTGGAAGCGGCATTTAAGATGCTTGTTTCATGCAGATACGTTGGTTTAAAATGTTTTTTTTCATTCTTGGCCAGGCTTTGGACAAAATCCGATATGAAAGCTTGACAGATCCCAGCAAACTTGACTCCTGCAAAGAGCTGAAGATTGAAGTCAAGCCTGATCTGCACGCTCGCACCCTGACCTTGATCGACACAGGCATTGGAATGACCAAAGCAGACCTGATCAACAACCTGGGAACCATCGCCAAGTCTGGAACCAAAGCATTTATGGAGGCTCTACAGGCCGGAGCCGACATCTCCATGATTGGGCAGTTTGGTGTGGGCTTCTACTCTGCATATTTGGTGGCTGAGAAGGTGACAGTAATCACCAAACACAACGACGACGAGCAGTATATCTGGGAATCTGCTGCCGGTGGCTCCTTCACAGTTAGACCTGACAATGGTTAGCTCAGTTTTTCACTTTGATGAAGTCTCTGACTCAGTAATTTGATTAATTCATGCATCAGGAAGTTTTTTTTTAATCAAAGTTGTGATGGTTTGTTTTTGTCTTGCAGGAGAGCCTTTGGGCCGGGGCACTAAAGTGGTCCTTCACCTCAAAGAAGACCAGACTGAATACTGTGAGGAGAAGCGCATCAAGGAAGTTGTAAAGAAGCACTCACAATTTATCGGCTATCCAATTACACTTTATGTAAGTTTGATCACCAAAATGTACAAAAAAATCCCAAATACAAAGAGAAAACCTCAGCGTTTTCAGGAAATATCTCTAAATGTCACCATTCACACACTAATTTGTATGGAAATTCATAATGTCTTGCTAGAGCCTTTTTGATTACCTACAGAGGAGTTACATCAGAGTGCAGCACATTCTCAGAGACCTTCTTTTACATTCCAGGTGGAAAAGACGAGGGAAAAGGAGGTGGATCTTGAGGAAGGGGAAAAGGTGGAGGAGGTAGAGAAGGTGACTGATGAGAACAAAGACAAACCTCAGATTGAAGACGTGGGATCAGATGAGGATGAAGACACAAAGGATGGAAAAAACAAGAGGAAGAAGAAGGTCAAGGAAAAGTACATTGATGCTCAAGAACTGAACAAGACCAAGCCCATCTGGACCCGTAACCCAGATGACATCACTAACGAGGAATATGGAGAGTTCTACAAGAGTCTCACCAATGACTGGGAGGATCACTTGGCAGTGAAGGTATCTTATTTATGAAAAGACCAAAACAAACTGCTTTTCTTTGTTATTGCAAATACTTATGATAATAATAATTGCTCTGTCTGGCTAACAATGACATGTGTACTTGTTGAACCTGCAGCACTTCTCAGTGGAAGGTCAGCTGGAGTTTAGAGCCCTGCTCTTTGTACCTAGAAGAGCTGCTTTTGACCTATTTGAAAACAAGAAAAGAAGAAACAACATCAAGCTGTACGTGCGCAGAGTGTTCATCATGGACAACTGTGACGAGCTCATCCCGGAGTATCTCAGTAAGCAACATATTATAGTCACCTAGTTTACAATCCTAACAATCTGTTAGTTTACAGTGTAAAATAAATTTAAAGTTAAACAATGTTTCTTTTGTCTATTTAGATTTCATTAAGGGTGTGGTGGACTCTGAAGATCTGCCCCTGAACATCTCCAGAGAGATGCTGCAGCAGAGCAAAATCCTGAAGGTCATCCGCAAGAACCTGGTTAAGAAATGTCTGGAGCTCTTTACAGAGCTGTCGGAGGACAAGGACAACTACAAGAAGTTATACGAGCAGTTCTCCAAGAACATTAAGGTAAGCTTAATGTAGCTTCATGCTCCTAAATCTTTCTGAGAGGTGTGTTTTGGTTCATTGTCGCTAACACACTATGTGCCCTTTTAGCTTGGGATCCATGAAGACTCCCAGAACAGGAAAAAGCTGTCTGAGTTGCTGAGATACTACACCTCAGCCTCTGGAGATGAGATGGTTTCTCTCAAAGACTACGTCTCACGCATGAAGGACAACCAAAAACACATCTACTATATCACTGGTGAGGACAGACCCCGCCTGCATCTGAGTTGATTCTTCACCTGAGTGTTTGCACACGTCTAACATCATGTTTTGGTTTTCAGGTGAGACCAAAGACCAGGTGGCCAACTCTGCTTTTGTGGAACGTCTTCGCAAAGCCGGTCTTGAGGTCATCTACATGATCGAGCCCATTGATGAGTATTGTGTCCAGCAGCTGAAAGAGTATGATGGCAAGAACCTGGTTTCAGTCACCAAGGAAGGTCTGGAATTGCCTGAGGATGAGGAGGAGAAGAAGAAGCAGGAGGAACTGAAAGCCAAGTTTGAGAACCTTTGCAAAATCATGAAAGATATTCTGGACAAGAAGATTGAAAAGGTACGCTCTTGGAAAATGGTTTTACCTCAGAAATATTGCTCAATCACTAGAATTTCATAGTTTAAAACTTTGTTCAATCATCTATAGGTCACTGTCTCCAACCGCCTGGTCTCCTCGCCATGCTGCATCGTCACCAGCACCTATGGATGGACGGCTAACATGGAGAGGATCATGAAATCTCAAGCCCTAAGGGACAACTCTACCATGGGATACATGACAGCCAAGAAGCACCTAGAGATCAACCCACTTCATCCCATCATCGAGACTCTGAGGCAGAAGGCTGAGGCTGACAAGAATGATAAAGCAGTGAAGGACCTGGTCATCCTGTTGTTCGAAACTGCCCTGCTGTCTTCAGGATTCACCCTGGAGGACCCTCAAACACACGCTAACCGCATCTACAGAATGATCAAACTGGGCCTTGGTATGTTTTACTTCCTATTCACCAGAAAACACCGTCACAAGTTCCACAGTTTCAAATTGATTGTTTGCTAAAAAATGCCATCTGGTTTTATAGGAATTGACGATGACGACTCTGCAGTTGAAGACCTCATTCAGCCGACTGATGAAGATATGCCAGTATTGGAGGGAGATGAAGACACATCAAGAATGGAGGAAGTTGACTAAATTTCTTGTCAGGCCTTTCAAAGTTTTCTTTTTTATTTTTGTAATATGGATTGTCAGGACAAAACAAATACAGACACGATTTAACTTTTACCAAAACTAAGCCACTGTATATAAAAATTTGAAAAACTCATTCAGTTATATAAAGTTTCTAAGCTTTGACTTGTGTTTCTTTTGTAACCTAATACATTTTGTATGTAAAACATTAAAATTTGTATTGAAATAAAACAGAGTCGGTTGTCTTTAAAAATATTAAAAGCCATTAAAGTCAAAAACTAATCCTGCAAACATGAAGCACATTTTAATTAGGAACTCTCGTAACTTTAAATCGATTTCCTTTCTGGTTCTGGAATTTTCACTGCATGGTTCTTTCTAGATCCAACTCCTACACGTGTTCCTCGCTTGGCACAATCTCTCTCCACAATCTCCACCTACTAACACCACATAAGGAGAGAAAGGGGCGGACCCGGCGGTGACAGACGTGCGGCTCAGCCTATCAGAGAGCACCACCGAGCCGCAGCCGAGAGGATTCCAGACGCTTCTGGAATCTCGTGTCAGGGTTTTTTCTCGAATCCGATGAAAGAGTACAAATAGCGGAGAGACTCACGGAGAGACAGATTCTTCGACGCACCGGAGCGACTGACGTGAGAGAACAGCGCGCGATAGCGGAGCTTTCCACACTCAGAGGACCAAGGTAAACGAAAGCAGTCACACAATGGGTTGCAATGCTCATTAGTTGCTTCTTAGGAGATTATATTCACGGTTGCAATGGCTGCTTATTGTCTACACTTGTCATTGATCATTTAACGTCAATTTTTTATAAGCATTTAACCAGAAAGACTACACTAATATAGTTTTACGCAATGGGTTAGTGAATGATTTTTAGCTTGCTCTCTCATTTTGTCTTATCGAGTGATTTAAGTCTTTCTGGTGACGAGATTCTTTTGCTGATGCACTTGTCAGCACTATTTAACTTTAATGCGCTTCCGGTTTTACTTTATTTATTTAGTTTTTATTTTTTTTTTATATTTTTCTTATTCATTTTTTCTTAACAGTTGGCGTATGAGCTCTTCCTTCAATATTTTCCTCCCTTTTTTACGTGTCATTCATATAAATGATAAACGGTCGCCGGAAGGAGTGGCTTTCTGCTGCTCTCCTCCTGGTACCTTCTAGAAACTCTCCTCAACCTGGGAAGCCAGCAGGGGGCGACATTGCTGCACTAATGGAAAAGATGAAAAACGGAAATGAGAGATTTGTTCAAAAGCATTTTTCCATTTAATCAAACAATTAAAATGTAAAATATTTTTTTTTTTATTTTTTTCCCTTGGAATGATATGAAATGAAAGCCCATTTCCAGGGATGATTTTAGAAGACTGTGTTTCTATAGATTGTATTGATTTTAATGGATTAGAGATATTATTTAATTTCAGCATATAAAGGGCAATGTGCAAGTCTAGGCCACAGACCAGGTCTGCAGATGGTACTTTCTTTGTGCAAATAAATGCTATTAGATTAAAAATGACACTTTCTATTTCAAAACAAGACTGTTCCTTCATGAGGCTACCACTTTTATGATCCCTCATTCTACTAAACTCAATGTATTGTTTATTATACTGTTTGTTTTGCAGAACTTATCTTTTTAAAGAGAAGTTATGATTGATTAAAACTAAAGGTTATACTGTCTCCTGTTACTCAGATGCCTGAGCTGCATGAACAACCAATGGAGGAGGAGTCTGAGACCTTCGCATTCCAGGCTGAGATTGCTCAGCTTATGTCCTTGATCATCAACACTTTCTATTCCAACAAGGAGATCTTCCTCAGGGAACTCATTTCCAATTCCTCAGATGTACGTTTTTTTCCGTAGTTTACACTAGTTTAAGACATTGCAGATTAAATTCACAGATTTATGTTTTTTTTTTCTTAGACAATATGAAAAGTTGTTTTGTTATTTCATTATGAATTTTAAATATTATTGAATCTCACAAAACAGAACAACAACTAAAATAGAATTGCATTTAGGCTGCAGTTGTACTAAAACAAAAGTGAGCTTCTCTTTTGAAAGGGAGTTCATGGATCTTTTTGTTCCAACAGGCTTTGGACAAAATCCGTTATGAGAGCCTGACTGACCCTGCCAAGCTCGACACGGGCAAAGAACTCAAAATCGAAATCACACCTAACAAACAGGAGCGCACCCTGACCTTGCTCGACACGGGCATTGGAATGACCAAAGCAGACCTCATCAACAACCTGGGAACCATCGCCAAGTCTGGAACCAAAGCATTTATGGAGGCTCTACAGGCCGGAGCCGACATCTCCATGATTGGGCAGTTTGGTGTGGGCTTCTACTCTGCATATTTGGTGGCTGAGAAGGTGACAGTAATCACCAAACACAACGACGACGAGCAGTATGCCTGGGAATCCTCTGCTGGAGGCTCGTTCACAGTTAAACTTGACAATTGTAAGTGATGTGATGTGAGGCTATGGAACGTCAGCTTCTGGTGTCTGTGGTTTTCATGTGCTGATGCTTGGTTTCTATGTCTAGCTGAGCCATTGGGCCGAGGAACCAAAGTGATCCTCCACCTGAAAGAAGATCAGACTGAATACCTGGAGGAGAGGAGGATCAAGGAGATTGTGAAGAAGCACTCTCAATTTATCGGCTACCCCATCACACTCTTTGTACGTATCAGAACCCTGTATTTCAATTTGAGATGATCTAGTCTGATCAGAGAGAACTAAAACTGTGCCTTCTGTGGTTTCAGGTGGAGAAGGAGAGGGACAAGGAGGTGAGTGACGACGAGGCTGAAGAAGAAGAGAAAGAGAAGGACAAAGACAAGGAGAAGAACGAAGAAGAGAAGGATGAGGACAAACCTGAGATTGAGGATGTGGGGTCAGATGAAGAGGATGACCATGACAAGTCTTCAGACAAGAAAAAGAAGAAGAAGAAGATTAAGGAGAAGTACATCGATCAGGAGGAGCTGAACAAGACCAAACCGCTGTGGACCCGCAACCCAGATGACATCACCAACGAGGAGTATGGGGAGTTCTACAAAAGTCTCACCAACGACTGGGAGGATCACCTGGCTGTCAAGGTTGGTGTTATTTGATAGCAGTTACGGGGGAAAATCTGCACTTCAGGGCAACATTTTCTGACTTCTCTCTTCTTTCCTCTGTAGCATTTCTCAGTTGAAGGTCAGCTGGAGTTCCGCGCCCTCCTCTTCGTGCCCCGCCGGGCCCCCTTTGACCTGTTTGAGAATAAAAAGAAGAAGAACAACATCAAGCTGTACGTGCGCAGAGTGTTCATCATGGACAACTGCGATGAGCTCATCCCAGAGTATCTCAGTAAGTATCTAGACGTCTTGGATTCTTTTCTAATCTGAGGTAAAGCGAGAACAAAAAAACAAACGGAATTTTTCTTTTCATTTTGTCAGATTTCATCAGGGGTGTGGTGGACTCTGAAGATCTGCCCCTGAACATCTCCAGAGAGATGCTGCAGCAGAGCAAAATCCTGAAGGTCATCCGCAAGAACCTGGTTAAGAAATGTCTGGAGCTCTTTACTGAGCTGTCGGAGGACAAGGACAACTACAAGAAGTTATACGAGCAGTTCTCCAAGAACATTAAGGTAAGCTTAATGTAGCTTCATGCCCCTAAATCTTTCTGAGAGGTGTGTTTTGGTTCATTGTCGCTAACACACTATGTCCCCTTTTAGCTTGGGATCCATGAAGACTCCCAGAACAGGAAAAAGCTGTCTGAGTTGCTGAGATACTACACCTCAGCCTCTGGAGATGAGATGGTTTCTCTCAAAGACTACGTCACACGCATGAAGGACAACCAAAAACACATCTACTATATCACTGGTGAGGACAGACCCCGCCTGCATCTGAGTTGATTCTTCACCTGAGTGTTTGCACACGTCTAACATCATGTTTTGGTTTTCAGGTGAGACCAAAGACCAGGTGGCCAACTCTGCTTTTGTGGAACGTCTTCGCAAAGCCGGTCTTGAGGTCATCTACATGATCGAGCCCATTGATGAGTATTGTGTCCAGCAGCTGAAAGACTTTGAGGGCAAGAACCTGGTTTCAGTCACCAAGGAAGGTCTGGAATTGCCTGAGGATGAGGAGGAGAAGAAGAAGCAGGAGGAAAAAAAGGCTCAGTTTGAGAACCTTTGCAAAATCATGAAGGACATCCTGGAAAAGAAGGTTGAGAAGGTGAGCAGACAACAGTTTCTTTGGAAGGATGGGCTTCCTAGTAGAGTGCAGCCTTAATGCTTTTGTCTGCCTGCAGGTCACAGTGTCAAACCGCCTGGTCTCCTCGCCATGCTGCATCGTCACCAGCACCTATGGATGGACGGCTAACATGGAGAGGATCATGAAGGCTCAGGCTCTGCGCGACAACTCCACCATGGGATACATGGCTGCCAAGAAGCACCTGGAGATCAACCCTGACCATCCCATCATGGAGACTCTGAGGCAGAAGGCTGAGGCTGACAAGAATGACAAATCAGTGAAGGACCTGGTCATCCTGTTGTTCGAGACTGCCCTGCTGTCTTCAGGATTCACCCTGGAGGACCCTCAAACACACGCTAACCGCATCTACAGGATGATCAAACTGGGCCTTGGTGAGGAGTCCACAGAATTTTTAAAATCTTTTTTAGTAATCTTTGGGAAACACTAAACAGTTTTTCATCTTTTTCTGCAGGTATTGATGAAGATGACACACCAACAGAAGAAACCACATCTGCTCCCACTGAGGACATGCCGCCCCTGGAAGGTGATGATGACGACGCATCCAGAATGGAGGAGGTGGATTGATCTGAGTGATCTGTCGTCTTGACCATGTTGAGATGGTTCCATGTACAGTTCAACGAGTTCACATTTCTTTCCTTATTCCCCCCGTGTTTGCGTTTGCTCCTTCAGGACCGTTACTGAAACATTTTCTCTATTCTTCAGTTGTAATGATGTAATTGTTTTTGTATTTATTGACATTCCAATGTTGCTCTAATTGTAAATATCGCTGGAGTTGGAATGACAGAGCAGAAATAAAACTCTAAAGTTAAACATTTTGTTTTGTGATTCATTTCAAACACAAAAGACAATGTTTTGTGGGAGCTGCATCCTGATGCTTTTATTGTGAAGGGAAACTGGAAAAGGAAGAAGAGAAGTATAATAAACACACACCCAAGCATCAAATAAGAAACCATACTAAGTTGAAGTTCACATTATGACTGGCATTATAACGTTGCTGTCTGATTTCCTATTAGTTTTTGCAGTTTGACTTAATTCCCTTCAAAATAAGAGTAACAGTAAATCTATCAACATAAAGCTCTTACCATTTTTTGGACAAAAACACAAGCATAATGATCTGAGATTGTGTTTTGAAGCACCCAGGCTAAACTTCAAGGTGTGACGGGGTAAAAAGGAAAAAATGTTAAACAAGGATCAGTTCATAGTTATATTAGAGATCTGTGGGAAGCTGTTTTTTTTTTCATTTTATATTTCTAATGGTTTTTCTTTTTTTTTCCTTGTAAAAATGTAACCACTGATGTACAAAAAGAAACATTTTCGATACATTTTGAAAATTTAAATCAATTTTTTTGTATTGCAGTAGCTTAATGTTTCCAAAGGGGGGCGCTTAGTGCCTTCCGCCAGTTATTCAGCGTCAGCTGACCGATCGCAGCCAATCAGAGCGTAAGGAAAACTTCGACCCGCTGAGGAGTGTGGAGTCCGTGGTTAAGTCCGGCTCACAGAGGACTCACACAGGAAACCAGGGTGGTTGGTGTCCCACGATGCCCAACAAACCGAAGAAAGATAAGGTAGGTTAGCCAGCTTGTGACCAGTTTTCACCGGTGGTGAAAAGTTTGTATAAGGTAAAACAAATAAAATAAAACAACAGTTTTTTAATCTGGGCCACGTTATATGGCATTTAGCCAGCAGCACTCTGTTAGCCAAATAGCAGTTATTGCGTGACATCCTCACGTATCAGCCCCGACTTCTTCAAAATCTGGACTAAATGAAGAAAGGTAGTTAAATGCAGGCGCTTTCTATCACACAGCGCATTCGCTTGGCTCTAATTTGTCGCGTTTTATCTCCAAGGCGATGATGAGAAGCTAGCTTTCATGCAGCAGTAAAAATACATCCCCGCTAAGCCGCTGTTCCCCTTCAGTGATGGAAATAGGTCAGATAGAGAAGTAAGAGGCTGTTAACCGTCAATATATGTATATATATGTGTGTATATATACCGGAAACTGAGCCAGTGACATCATCAGAAACATTTCAAATGTGGACAGGGGAAGAGGGGCAGATGAATCCACCCAAGGCTTAGGGGGTAACCATAAGTTTAGCTCAAATATAGCAGTGAAATCCATCATTCTTCATTATTACGAGCATTTTTTTTTAAATTAACGTGTTGCGACAAGATATTCAATTTACAGCAGGTCTTTTTTTTTCTAAAAAAGTTGCAATAAGAGTTCCCTTGTTTCCCCTCCAATAATTGTGATTAAAGCTGGTTGGTGCTTGTAAACATCTGCTCTGAAAGAACTAAAGAAACAATTAATGAAGCAGAGCTTTATTTTGAAACAAAGCAAATCTTTTGGCATTTTCTTGCAAGAATAACTGTAAAGAGGTGAATAATTCCATAATAGTTGCAGGCTTTGTCAGTTGTATACACACAAAAAACACTGCAACTAATTTATGCTGAAAAGGTCTCTTGACAAACTTTCTTTTAGAGTTTGGGGTTAAATTTCATTAAAGTTAAAACAAAAAACAAATATTTTCCAGCTTCTCCTTTTAGACCCAATGGAAGACAAATTATGTTTCCTGTGTTTTTAACATGATCTTGTGGCATTTGTTTTGTGATGGAAGACATATGTAAAGAAAATAAATCTTCAAAGATCTGAAAAAGATTGTATGTAGAATATACGCCAGCTAGGCCACAAGGTCCGTGCACCACTCCATTCTGATGCATCCATTTGCAGGCAAATAGATCCATGTTCGTCTTTGTTTTTCCCGCCCAAGCTGGCATCTGGTATCTGGCTCAGAACTATATGGCTGGATAGCTCCATTCATTTTGCTGCACCTGTAACCTTAAATTGGCTTGTGAGGGGCTGTAAGGTAGTGGGAGAGAGTGAAAACAGAGTGGGAACGGTGCCGCCTGCTACTCAGAGGGGAACTTACTACTGCTGCTTTGTCCCTGTTTTTTTTTTTTTTTTTTGAAAGCTACAAAGATAATCAACCTTAACAGACCACTGGGGAAACGTCAGTTTCAATATTATCGCTTGCACAGTGCTCCTTGGGATGTTTAACGCTTGGAAAAAGCTTTTTGTATCCAAGTCCAGCTTTAAACTTCTCCACAACAGTATCTCAGACCTGCCTGGTGTGTTCCTTGTTCCTTCTTCCTTGTTCTTCTCTCTGCGCTTTAAACGGACTCCTGAAACTGTCACAGAGGAGGTGCATTAATATGGAGACTTGATTACACACAGGAGGATTGTATTTATCATCACTAGTCATTTAGGTCAACATTGGATCATTCAGAGATCCTCACTGAACATCTGGAGAGAGTTTGCTGCACTGAAATTAAAGGGGCTGAATACTTTTGTACGCTCAATTTTTCAGTTTTTATTTGTGAAAAAAGTTTGAAATATCTAATAAATTTCATTCCACTTCATGATTGTGTCCCACTTGTTGTTGATTCTTCACAAAAAATTAAAGTAGGCCGAATACTTTCGCAAGGAAACATATGTCTACCAGCAAAATCTGGACTCTACTAGCCAAACATTTCTCAGGAAAAATAATTTGTGTCTTAACTCAGACTAACCTCTGCTTACATACTTTTTCTGGCTCCAACATGGCGGCATCCATATTACAAAATTTCTATGGTGACGTGACACTCACTCTGTCCAGTTCTCATATACAGTCAATAGTTTGGAGCTGTGGTTACCATTCTTTGCTGCAGATTTCCTGTCATTAACAGGGGGATATTTTCTGTTGCTGAAGGCAGCTTGATAGAACCTTTGTGATTTGGCGAGCGACACTTGCCATGTCTCTGTTCAGTACACACAGCATGTAATAAATTGACAAGATCAACAGCTAATAAGTACGGAGAACATGGTGCACTGTTAAAAAAACGTGTCGAGTTTAATCAGCCATCTTGGCATCACCGTCACATCAAAGTTGGGAACAGCGTAATCTTATCTTCTAAACCCGATTGACTGTTGTGATTAGGCAGAGTTGTGTCAAAGTTGCAGTTACTAAACAAAGTTGCTGTGTTGAGAAAAATGCACAGGAATTGATAATGAAATCCTGAAGGGGCTGGTTAAGAAATCCTACACATTGACCCTTAATTTGAAAAATTCTATAATTTTCAACCCAACTTGATTTATTTGGACTTTTTTAGCATCAGTAGAATAAAACAAAGTGGTACACAAAAAAAAAAAAAAAATTGTAAAAAAAAATCTAATTCTGTGGTTAGAAAATGAAATCTCCTGTTGTGTTAATATAGAAAGGTATCCATAAAATTTCAAATTTTGATTTTTATTTGAATTTTATAGTCATGTTTTTATAATTGGTCAAATTATATTTTTTCTTTTTTTGTTTTGTAAAGAGATGTAGTAATTTTCATTCTTTCATTTGTTTCCAACTATAACTCTTGTATTGTCAAGTTTACTCTGAAAATGTGCATTTCATCAAGGCTTTTATTTGTTCTTAGCATTGACAAAATAAATCCTTTTATTAAGAAGTTGAGCGTCATCCACGTCAGTGTTCCCTAACCTTTTTGTGGCTATGGACCGGTAAACCCATGAGGATGGGGTGCACAATGATAAAGAAACAGTATACTTGAATCAGAACATGTGCTTTAAACTTAAACTGTTTGGATCATCATTTTACTCAGTCGTCTGACGTGTCCATTTTGGAGGATTAATAAAAAACGCAGCTCCTCTTCTCTCGCCTTTTCTGTTCCGATCTCTCTTTCACAACTAATGTGAAATGTGCATCTGAAAGGATGAGCTTGCTTTAGGTATTTCTGTCTTGAACATAAGATCTTATATCTTGAAGTTGTAGCCTGTTCTGTCTGTTCCTGCACTTATCCTATTTGCAAGAAAAGTTCCACATGCAACTTTTTTTTTTTTTAGCACGCCCCCGGACTGCTTTTAGATTCAAGTGGCTGAAATGTAATCGAGAGAATCCGGTCAATTTTCAAAACCAAAAGATATTTCAGAAAAAGATCGTTCAGACGTAGTCATTTTGCTACCACCACCAAACTTTACAGCTCAAGTGATTGAAGGTGTAGCTGAGATACAGAAATATCAGAGGTCTAAAGCTTGAACCCTGAGGAACTCCGTGTGCCATTGAGATTTGAGTGTAATGACAGTAACAGGGTGTCTTTTTTTTTTTTTTCCAGGAGTCTCTTAAATCCGGCAGAGGAGGAAAAGGAGGAGCACAGGAGAATTCAGATTATGAGGTGCGCACACCATAAACCTAAAAATTCAAACTCTGTTAAGGCTGAAGGTCACAGCCTACACACTCAAATGATTCTATTTCAATGCACAAGTGAACAAACAACAAATTACTATTTGGAACACTGATTATTTGGTTAAAAAAACTCACATATTTAGTGATAGAAACTTTAAAAAATGGATTTTAAATCAATAAAATTATAAATTCTTACAGTTGAAACTAACAAGCGTGGAAAATCCTAAGAAACTGTTACTTTTTCTTTTGAAAATTTGATTCACAGGTCTGACTTTTTCTATTTTGTTTTTGTACAGTATGACCTTGACAAATTTTAACCATCTTTTAACAAGGATCTGCTTGGGTTGTGTGATATTGTATTATTTTTTACATAACAATATATATATTTTTTTGTTATATCAGGCGAAAACGGCATAAATCATGATATGAATCAAATAATGATATTTGTCAAATTTGAACACTGTAACTCATAAGAGAAACGTGTAATCATCAGCAGGTCATTTAGATTTTAATATTTATTTCCTGTCGTAGTTTAAGCATAACAGATGCACTGAACGAATGTGATGCAACAGTGCTTTTCAGAAAACTAAGAAAAGGCTTATATTTTACAACCTTAACAGAAAATTAAGGCAAAATCTTTCAAGTTTCAAAAAAGGACATAAATAAAACGCAACACTAAACTGCTCGATGAGTTCCATTTAAGAGGAAAGCATGAATTCTACAAATAATTTTACAAATAAATTCTAATGTTTTCAAGTTTTACAGCAGTGTTCCCCAACCCTTTTGTGGCTGCTGACCAGTCAACCCCTGAGGTTTTCACCTCTGTTAACATCCTCTGCCTGTTAAAGTTACAAAAATAAATCAAACAGGCTCAGTGTGTGGGAATCACCTCTTGTGATAAATCCAGATTTTAAGGAGGACTCCTAGTAGACTAGGGATTTTTTTTTTTTGTCTTGAAGTTGTACCCTTCAGTCTGTTTTATCTGTCTCTACTCTAATACATTTGCAATTTGAAACGGTCCACATACAACTTCGTATTACACGCCGCCGGACTACTAGCGCTTAAGTAACGGAAAGAATCTTGTCATCTTCAAAACCAGAAGATTTTTCAGAATAAAAGACTGTTCAAACGTAGTCTACATGTTTAAAAAATCAAAAACGTAATTTTAAAAGGGAAATTTCAGTCTGAGATTGAACGTGCTTGGTGGCGCCGCTTCATGTGATAAAAAGGTTGGTGGTTTTTCCAGTTTTAGAAGGAAGATGCCTTCTGCACACTTTGCAGCGCACGTTATTCTGTTTTTTTGTGTTGGATTTTAAATAACTGAAATGCCTCCACACAGGGACCAACATTTAAAATGGCCCAAAATTTAACTTTCAAGTCTCCTGCCAATCCATTCTTGATTTGTGAGTAGCTTTGGATTTGTGCATGCATAACAGGGATGGTGAAGACGGGGTAACTCTGGACAGGTCACCAGTTTGTTGCAGGGCCACAAAATCACACATCCATACACACTTACACCTAGGGACACTTTAGAGAAACCAATTAACCTATCAAGCATGTTTTTGGACTGTGGGAGGAAGCCGCATTGCCTGAAGAAAAACATATGTAGACATGGGGAGAACATGCAAACTCCATACAGAAAGATCCCAGCCGGGATTTGAACCAGGGCCTTAGCGAGCGCACTAACCACTGCACCACCGTGCAGCCTCATAGCATCAACAGTAACCTGAAATAAACTGAAATATCTATTGATTATTATAATATATTTTTCCTAACCTGAGTTTTAATTTTGGTAGAGCTCGAACAGGAAAACCAGCAGCAGTGCTCCTCCCACCACTCAGCTGCTAAAAGGAAAGCAGCCAGGATCGCAGACGTCTGCCAAGAAGGACAAGAGGCCAAGCTCCACTCGCTTCAGCCTGAGCAACAACAGGGAGCTGCAGAAGCTACCGGCGTTTGAAGGTACTGACCTGACTGAACCTTCCTCTCTGAAATTTTAGAGTTAATGGAACTGGTTACTTTCCTTTTTCCCAATACCTACTTTCCAGATTCAGCCTGAGTCCTAACTTCAAATTTCAGCAGAAACAATGATCAAAACACAATTAAATAACAATTTGATTCTGTAAAAAGTCTGCAGCTAGTCAAATCAAACTCTGCAAGAAAAAAAAAGCATAAATGCCTGAAATCAGGTTTGAGAACAGACTGGAATATGGATAATTAAACCCCGGTATCACCAAATCACAGAGCATACATGGATAAATAATTTTCCATCTCAGACAAAGGCTTTGCAAAGACCCTTAAACTTCCTCCTTCCAGGTGGAGACCCGTGGTTTTTACATTTTGCAGTTCTTGTTTTTAACAATACCTGTAATAAAGTATAATAGGAAGTTACTGTTATACAGCAACTAGAAAGAGACAACCCACAGACTTCTATTGAGATTCAAACTGCTATTCTATTTGTTATCCTAACAGCTATTCTAACATTCTATTTGTCAAAAGAACCATTTTTGTTCTGATTCCTTTTGTCGACTGAATTGACTTCATTTGGAGCTGGAAGTAGGCCTTTATCTATGGGTGACATCACACTCGCTTGGTCCATCTCTTAATACTGTCAATGGTTTTTATAGAAAAATTACGGTATACAGTGCTGCTGAAATTACTGATCCATTCATTCATTCATTCATTCATTCATTCATTCATTTTTAAAGCTGTTTTGTCCCTTTCGGGGTCACGGGGTTGGCGGAGCCTAACCTTGCCACTCATGGGCGAAGGCAGTGGACACCCCTGGACTGGTCGCCAGTCTGTCGCGAGGGCCACAATCACACACCCACACGCACTCACATCCACACCTAGGGACAGTTTAGAGTAACCTAAACCTAACCTATGAAGCATGTCAAAATCTGATTTGGTCACTTTTATTTAACCAGCAAGTTTGCTCTTATCTCAGGAGTCTGTAATGAGTAAATAGGAGACTTTAAAGGAAATAACCAGAGAAAGGTGAGCTTGCTGAAAATTCACTGTAGTTGTCCTCACATAGGATCATAGCACTGTCAAACAGGAGCAATGTGCTCCCCTTTTCCTCTGAGACATGTTTCTGATTATCCTGGGCCACGTCACTGTCATTTTCACACTAAGCTGAGCATGACATAACACAACACACAGCAACGAAGGACATGCATGTCATGGATTTTGTGCTGGATTTAACCTAACGTCTATATTTAGAGGTAATCCACAGATAAATCTTTAAATCTATAGTTGCTGTGCCTCACTGCAGCTTGCAACCTCATAGAAGGAAGGCAGGCAGCTCCTTCTTTCCTCCTGTGCAGATGTTGTTGGATGTGTAGCTTCTTGGCTAATGTGGCTCGGTACCAGATGACCTGGCTGTTGGGCCTCTGGGCTTTTCACCTGCATTCATTTCCATCATGAAAGAGAGGATGCACAGTGAAAGTTTTGTAAAGCACTAGGGATACACAAAATGACGAAAACTTCCTGACAATATGACTTCCAATACCTGACCAAAAAAAAATACAGCAAAACAAAAAAAACTGTTAATTACATCATTTCAATTTCATTGCAACAGTTTTATGTTAAAAGTCAACCTAACTCAAATTAAACGCCAAATGACCCTCATTAACATAGAAGAGCATTTAACATAAAAAGGGATCCATTTGATTGGTCAAATGTGTTAAAGGATAATTGTAATTTGTTAAATACTTAAAGCTGCCTTAAGATGCTTTTAGAATGTATGTAAACGTTTATGGTAACAATTTATCTGAATTTACTCTGTCTTTTGTCATAGGGATAATGCACAGGCTGATATCGCATTGAAGATAAATTTGCAGTTTCAATGGCTGGCCTATAAAGCACTCATATTTTCTGAGTTAAGGGATGAATCGAGACAAATGAGTTTTTGGGGTTTTATAACTGGCTTTAAAGTTGAAGACCCGCTCCAATGAAAATAGTGTTTTTAGCCTGTTCTGGTAGCATTTCTCTCATGCTGGAGGGCATATAGAGAGAAAATTAGGCTAAAAACTACAAGGTAGAAAAGCGTTGTAAGTATACGCCATTTACCATTCCGATGCCTCCTCTCGCAGACACAAAGAAGTATGTTCAGGTATGTCTGTTTTCCTTGTCTGAGCTGGAATCTGACTCAAGTGTACAGCTGAATAACTCCTATATTGCTCTCCATTTGTGTTTCCATTTTGTTTGTTACTTATGTTGGATTGTGGTTGTAAGGAAGGGCTGTAAGCTAGCGGTAGAGTGTGTAAACAAAAGGATGATGGGAAGGCTTACTTCTTTCCAGCAGTCCACGCCAGAACTCAGAGGTCAATTTCTGAACTTCTGCCGCGCTGCAGAAACAATGTCCTATAAAAGTGCACAGTAAGAACGGAATAATCATAATTAAAAGACCACTCGGAAACACTTTAACAATAGATTAAGATGATAAGAGTGGGACTTTAAAGCTACGTTTACACTCAACACGATTTGATATCTTGATCTATTCTAAAAACATTCCCAGTGGTTTTGTAATCATGAGAATTCTGTGTTTAGCTAACATCCAAAAAACTGTATTGTTTTCTGAGACATAGCTCCTGCAGAGCGACAGGGGTTCATCAGAAAGTTGACCTGTGTCAGAAGAGGCAGTGGCTGCGAATTTGATGGGCGAATCGCGTTCAGTGTGAACGTAGTATAATTGTAGTAGTAGTATCAACGTTCTGAATGACTTACTTTTTAAAAGCTTTTTGCTATTTGTCTTGTTTTGCTGATCTAATGCTGCTTTGCTTTGAGCTATTTGTAAAAATGAGTATTAGGAAAGAGCAGATCTGCTCATCATTTTGGATGCAGTTTACGAGAGTGAATTAGTTTTGTCTCATCTTTCTGTGAGATGTTTTTCCATAATGGGTCATTCTTATATACTCTTGTGGTGACTCTCAGGACATGAAGCCAGACCTCGTCTGTCAGCTCCTGTCCCGTTGGCCTGACGTAGATCTGCAAGTTGAGGTCCCACAGATGCTCTGTAAATTCTTTAACAGTGTCTCGTCCACACAAGCTGCTGTTAATTCGGCTCTCCTTTGAGCTCCTTTACAATCTTAGTTTTAAAAAACAAACTGCAGGGACCAATAAACACAATTTCTAATAAACCTGAGCCAATTCCACCCCATTAGTTTTGTTGAGGTTAATACAAATTTCTGACACTCAGAAATGTGTTCTGCTGTATGACTTTCAATGCATTTGTCGCCATCTGCTGGTAAAGAGTATAAACATTATGATGAGTACCTGATTCCTCTTTACTTGCTTTTTTATTTTAAAATCTAGGAACAAATTATGCATTTATTAGAGATTTGTGTATTTTAATATAGTTCTTGTAGTTTTAAGGCACAAAAAATATGCTTTTACTGTCTCAGTCAAACTAAAGGTAACATGAATGCATTTTGTTGTTTTAATTATCTATTCTCTCCATTTGCTGAAAAAAAAAGTTTCCTGAAGCTTAAAATGATATGAATTAAAAGATTTATTTAAAACTTAGTTGTCTTAGGACAACATTAAAAAGGTTTTGTTCTTGAAAAGTGTTAATAATTAGGGAGTAACTATTATATTTTTAAGGGATTTAGTAAGTTTGAAGGCTGACAGGACAGGATTCTCCCAATGTTGCAGCTTTCCTAGATGAATGCAGACTGTTTTAGAGCAGTGAATGCCGTCGTCTGGAATGTTTTCCAACCTGCGTCTTTGGGAAGTCTGCTTGATTGGTTGCTCAAAATGTGCTAATAGAGAAGATCCTGTTGGACAAGAATGCTTCACGTGAAACGCATTTGCTTAACGTTGTGTTGTGTAACACTTCAGCTTTTGCTTCATGTCACTGTGACCTCTGAACACTGGGAGTTTCTGAAAAATGTCAAAAACAAAAAGTCAAGTCATAGATGCAAGTTGTTTTTTTCATTCCTTGGCTCTGATCTTAAGTGCCTTACCTGAACTTAACTTAACTTAAACTTTTTAAACGTAACTTAAAATGTGTTTACTGTTTTATGAATGTGTGGGAATAGTTCTATTAACTTCTATTCCAGACATGAAGTGTGAATGGCTTTTACCATTGTATACAGGCAGACTAAATCAATAAATCTATTTACTAAATCTGTTTGGATTACAATATTACTTTTAATTAAAAAAAAAAACTTCCTATTTCCATCGAAAAATTAATGAAGTTTGAATTATTTTTTTTAAATTTAGCAATTGAAATTGGATCAAGATTTCCCACAATTAACTTTTTATTGCTTACCTAAATAAAAAAGTGCTACACGTGTAATGACACTTTAATTTTGCGATCTTATATGAGGGATTGCAAATGTAGTTCCAATCAGGAAAAAAAATTCACAAAAGTTAAAATTTGCAAAGTAGTCAGATTTGTTTATTATAAATGTTTTAAGGTTGCAAAACTCTTCACTTCACACTTGTTATGTACAGGTGGTAAACTAAAAACCATTTACACAGGGTACGTTGCGCAGAGGAAACTGGTTGACCCTGGTCTTCAGCCAATCAGGACGCAGAACATTGTGTCGTTTAAAAAAAAAGCATGCAAATCTGCACTGAACAAAATCCACAAAACAGTGAGGGACAATGCAACTCCTGCAATAAACAAAGGGTCACTGCATGATACATTTATGCATTATGTAATGTGTTTATTACACACGTTTAACAGTTTAGTCACAGGTTTGAAATATAATTGAAGCACAATTGTGTTGTTCATTAAGTACAGAGAAAAAAATAAGCAGCTTTTTAAATGACATGCGACAAATACAAAGCATGAATCTAATGTTTTTAGTATAATTGCTGAAAAATACACTGCAGGTATTTGTTCTTGCTTCGTGCATTATACACAAATAAATATAAATAAAGTCTTGCACACATTACACAAATGATAGTCAGCCGTTAAGCCCCAACTTTAAGCCCTCATCCAAGACACACATGTGCACATATCTAATATATGACACGTTGCATAATTATTATACCTGCATGCTCAGTGAGGCTTGAACAGAAGTCATTCGTTTAACCAAGATGTGTATTGTAGTAGGTGTAAACTTTACTATAAATAAGAACAAACAGAAATGCTGAAGCATTTGTATTCAATCAGACTTTCCACAAACACCAACTCCTCATGAAAAACTACCTGAAGAAACTGAAAAAAATATTGGATGTTAATTCTTAACTTTTGTAAATGAGTGATTTTGTGCCCATTTTTTACAGTAAAAGTGGGATTGTTACCACGTATATTGTAAAACTGAGAACAATTCATGCTGGAGTTCAAGCTTTAGCAGAGAACTTAAACAGCAGCAGCTTTTCAGACCCTTGGACAGTTCTGTGGATCCACTGGTCAGTGCTGAAAATCAGCACATCTGAGCATGTCTGACCGCTTTTGCTGCAACAAGCAACACTCCCTCTGTCCCATTTGGACTCATGTCACTTCACAAGTTCACTCTCGCTCCACTGCCAAAAATAAAACAAATGGCATAAATAACTGGAGTGTCTGAACAAGAAAAGCACCAGTTTGAGTTTTTAATGTGGAAATGTCAAATCTGTGATTTAACTAAGACAAAATGGTCAGAATGAGCTCCCTGATGCAGAATCTAGACATGATGTATATGTCAGAGAGCACTTTATTTACTTGTTAATGACACCATTTTTTACACACAAATTCAATCCCTTGACAACATTCCTTGGACAATCGTAACTCTTCAACTATTACACAATTAACGTCATTCCAGTGGATTCTGAAGCTGAAAGAAAAGCAGCTTTGCACTGATTTGCAAAAAGCTGCTTTTCTTCCCGTCAAAATCACGTTGATCGCATAAACAGTCAGAGTTATGATACGTCGAGGAGCATGTTCTATTTATTTATTGCTGGCGACATTTGTGGTGTTGAAGGGTTGATGCCTGTGCACTTCCTGACACATGCAGAGTTCACTGGCTCAACTCTGTGACAATGTCAAACTGGCTTCACCCACAACCTGTCAGCATACAAACCAGGCGTCATACCCTAATCAAAACCTACCCAGGCGCTTCTGCGCCCCAAACCCAATGTATGAAACCACAGGAAGGAGCTATAGCTTTGATATACAATATCTGAAAACTCACACTGCAGACCACACACATTTTATAGATGTTTTTTGCGCAAACAAATAAAACAAATGCATGAATTAAAAACTAAGTTAAGTTTTTCAACTCCTTGTAAAGTTTGATTGCGTTCTCCAGTGGGATAATTTTCATTGACTGCACATGAGAACTGGACTAAGTAATCTCTGCACTTACACCCCTTACCGTCCAAGCAGGAAGTACCCACTGGTTAGACCTCTATAGAGAAACAAACAGCTACTCAGTCACTCAGTCAGGAAAAGTACCTTGTCTTGACCAAACAGCTCAGTGTGAAAGTGTGTTATGCCCCGTGGTAAAGTAATCAAACAAATCCTTGAGTTGAAGACGCCCGTCTTTTGTTTTTGGATTTTTGTGAAAACCAGATTTAAGAAGATTCAAATAATGTCCAAGCTTGTTCTACATTGTTCTTCATCCCCTTCCTGGTTTCATCCATATCTGCACTTAAAAAACCAAGACCAACTCAATTCCATTCAGTTTTATTTATATAGCCCAATATCACAACCGTAGCCGTCTCATTAGGCTTACTCCGGTATTAGCAACCAACAAAAAGTCAGTCATAGAACCACTAAGCTGTTCCAAGTTAAATGTGTTTCCCAGGTTTGCAGCTTTGGTTGTCTCTCCTGCCTCTAATGCATTACAGTTGAAACACTTGATTAAGTTTGTTGCTGAATTGCACAGTTAGTGACTAACTGTGTTTGATATATCAGTAAAAGTTAGAGATGAAGACTGTTGGCCACTCCGATGAAAACAGTATTTTTGGTGTTTCGTGTTGTTTGTTCTTGTGGCCTTTTTTTCTTTTTTGATGATAGAGGACATGCTTATAAAAAAACTGAGCTTAAATTAGTATCTTTATATAAATCAGGAGCAGACAAAAATGTCATTTGAAATAGATTCTATTTGTTGTGTAGAATATATGCTGGGTGGACCACAAGCTCCCTGGTTCGCTCAATTCTGATGCATCTACTTGTAGACGACTAGATCCATGTACGGCTTTGTTTTCCTTGTCTGTGTTGGCATCTGACTCAAAAGTGTTTGGCTGGACAACTCGGATATTGCTTGCCTTCTGAGTAGTAATATAAGGTTGAGCTGTAAGCTAGTGGGAAAATGACTCAACAATGGAGAACTGTCAGTTATGGGTGACGGGAAATGGGGCGTGCTCTACACCGATGGTCCTGCCCACAACTCAGAGGCAGCTTTCTAATGAAGTACTGCATCCCTGCAGAAACTATGTACTAATAAATGACACTTTTTTAAAAATTTTGGCTAAAAACAGCATAACCATATTTAAAAGACGACTGGGAAGCCTTTTACAATAGATTAAAAGATGATCAGAGTGGGACTTAAAGATAAAAACATTGGGGGAAGAAAGAAAAAACACTTTTTCTAATTTTGATTGCTAAACCTAATTGTTCATATTTTTTTCCTGTGAATTGTTGTGTTGAAGCTTCGCTAATGGAGACCAACAGAGCCACATCTCAGTCCCCGTTTGTACTTCCTCTTCTGTAAGTTTTCTAGCCACAACTGCTGCGTTTTCTGTGGGCATCTCTGCAGACGTGCTTCTGTTAGAAACTTTGCAGCCAGCTGCACATCCTGTGCAGACTTCCTGCCTTCCTGTGTTGCTGTACACCTGCGTTTGGGTGGAGGCCTTGTATCTCGTAGAAAAAGTTCAGAAGATTTCTTTATGCGTGTAGTTAAAATAGCTGTTTTCTTACGTGCTGGACTGCTTTGACTCTGTTATTGTAGGGATTTCATTGAGCCTTTTTTGTGGTTTTCCATGCATTGAGGGTAGAGTATTTCCTGGTATGGCTCTTGTGTGTGTCTCCAATAACCTGATGTGGTTTAATTGTTTAATTGGCGTGTTTAGGCTTTACAAGTCTCCACACATGCATCTAGTTTCTTCCCAATCGGTGACTGTTCCCCCACCTTTCCCAATCCACCAGCCAATCCTTTCCCTCATGTTTGCTGATGCCTGCCCATGTGACCTCAGCCAGCCAATAGGGCGGCTGCTGTGGGGGGATGACGTCTCCAGCTTGCTGCTTCCCTCCAGCAGCAGGGGAGCTTCATTTTCTGCTCGGTGCTAAAATGGAGGCTGCTTTCTCGCCGTAGCCCGGCCTTCCCTTCTCTCCCCTATTTCCCGGCTCAGTTCCTTGATGTTGGCATGCGCTAGTCCTGCTTTGGGGATGGTGCCGGACACGCCCAGCTCCAACGGGCCTTTCCAACCTGTGGCCCTCATGCATTTTAGAGGTGAGAAGAGGAGGTCCTCTGCTGGGGCAGTGCTTGTGTTCTGGAGCTGCTAACTTTGCTTTTGTGTTGAGGAGACCGAGAGAGTTTAGCACCTGAAGATATCTGTTAAGCTCCGAACAGGAAGTGTGTGTTCGTGTTTGCTGAGACGCTGTCCTGTGTTGGAGACGGAGTGTGAGAGAGTAAAACAGATTACTGCCCCCCTCCCCCATCTGCACAACTGATGTCTCATTGTTGTCAGTGTGTTGCAGGCTGTGTGTTGTGGTTTGACACGCTTGTGTTTGTTGATTGCATGCTGGTTGCCAAATAAAAATAAACCTGCAGTTTTGATGACACTGTTTAGCATCAAGCAGCTATTTCTGATTAGCACTGATCGGCCTCTCAGCATTTCTGAATTGAAGGAACCTTGTCATTGTGTGTGCGTGTGTGTGGGGGGGTGTGCTTTACAGATGTTCATTAAACTTTACAATCAAAGCTCTTTTGGTTGTAAAACTAGCGGGGATGCGTTCAGTCAGTCATGAACGTGGGCTTTTCCAGTTTCCTCGGTTACATTTGTGGCAGCACAGACAGTAAATAACATTCTGTGCCGTGATGGTCTGTTTAAAATGAAGTCCAGTGGCAGCTTTTCTGATGGTTTTGAACTTTTTTAAAAGACTGTTTCCGCGTTTGTTCAGCAATGATGCAGAAACTGTTTCATAACTGTTGGAAATGAAAGTTAGAGAATCGAGACTGAACCTTATTGTTCCCACTCATGTTTTAAAGCAGCACTGTTCTGATAAAGTCCCTTTCACTTTGGAATTTGGCCAGTGTTGTGAATGTTGCTTCAAACCCCCCCTCTGATCATCTTTTGATCTGTTGTAAAACCCTTTCCAGTTGTCTTTTAAGAATGTTTGTGCTGTTTTTAGACAAAATCAAAAACCTGTGTCGTTTATTTGAACAGTTTCTGCAGAGCACCAGGAGGTCATTAGAAATTCGCCTGTAAGTTGTGGGCGAGACCTTTGGCCCCCCAGCCCCCATTCAGTCACCTATGACTGAGCACTGTTTACATGCTCTCTTGCTAGCTTACAGCCCCTCTGACCACCAACTAACAATACTAGTGCAAGAAAAATGGCAAGCAATATTGGAGCCATCCAGCCGTACAGTTCTGAGCCAGATTCCAGCTTAGACGAGGAAAACAACGACGTGCATGAATCTATTTGTCTGTAAGTGGATGCATCTGAATGGAGCGGAGCAGGAAGCTTGTGGTCCACCCAGCGTATTTTCTACTTAACAAATAAGTTATTTTTCTAACTGCATTTTTCTCGCCTGTTCCTGATTTACAGCGATTTGAATAGCGAAATACTCAGAAATGCTTTTTTTTTCTTTGTGTTTGTCCTTCATCATCAGAAAAATGGCACAAGAACATGTTAAAAATGCCAAAAACATGATTTTCATCGAAGTGGGTTTATAAAAAGTAATTAGTCATTCACTACTTAATCCAAAAAGTAACTGAGTTTGTTACTGTAGTACTATATGTGAAAAGTAAGTAGTTAGAAGGAAAATAAATATTTGTGTTACTGTAAAAAAAAGTTAGTGTTTTTCAAAATTAAGAAAAATGTTTTAATGAGTTTTATCAAGTCAATAGAAATGAGAAACTTGACATGTATTTGTAAATGTTCACCCTCTGGCTTATCCTGTCAGGGGTTGCTGCAGCGAAACAGCTTTCACTTAATTGCAGTGGTGGTTTGGCAGAGAGTTTTTAGCGGGATGCCCTTCCTGACACGATCCTGTATTTGCAAGGTGCAGGGAGACCCAGTTATGCAGCAGCATCAAGAGTCTCACCTTAGGACCCACACCAGGTTAGGTTCAGTGCACGCCCTGGGAAGTGAACCCAGGTTTCTTTCGTGGCAGCCCTACATCCACCCCTTTATAAGCTTCAATATTCATTACGCATTTACAAAGTACTTTGGTCACAACAAAAGTAAACTTAACAACATGAGTTTAGCTCTTTAGTTCAAATTACCACTTTTAAACTGGGGATGTTGCAGGTGACATCTAAGTAATGCATGCTCTTTGACATCCCATAACTCCTCCACATGAATCAGTGGATTCAAAAGTGGCTCTTCGTGTCAGCTTTGCACTGATATTGAAGAAATGGCGCAAAGCTGCTTTTCTGTGCTTCAGAATTCTCTGGAATTACGTCAGATACTTAAACGGTTGAGGAGTTTACAATTGTGGAGAGAACATCAACACTGGAATGAAAGCTCTGGTGTAAAAGGGTTAAATAATCAAACTGAAAATCTCAGAAACTGGTCTAGTTTACATCTATTTATTGTCTGGATGTGGACAGAATTTTCTCCTCTGGACACAAAAGCAGGGGATGTCAGAATGTACTACTCCAAAGTAACTGTGTCTCCTGCTGCAATAAAACTCCTCCCTCTGGTTACAGACGGAACAGCGGTTTTCTTCTGCTCCGTACAGGGCGCCTGCCGCTCCTCACCTTTAGTCTGTGCTCCTCACAGAGAGAGTCTGAATGATTTCTCCATACATGAATACGTGCACTGCTCATCGATGCTTTCGTAGAGCTCTTCAGAATAAATGAACTGGATCGCTCATCTTCACGCCCTCCCTGATGAGGTTGAGTAAAGATATTGATGGACGCTTCTCTCACACGCAGCAGGAACTTCCAGCAGGTTTCAGTGGCCTTGCTAGATTTTTATGTACTACTTTTGTGGGGGGGCTGCCCCTCCAGAGTTGTGACGTGACATTTTATCCACCTTTGAAAATGATTTGCCAAAAACTTGACCACTTCTTTCCAGATTGCTTGTTCAAATAAACGAATGCTTCCTGTACGTCCTGAGTTTTAGGTTGGTGACACTGTTAGTGAAAAACTCTGCACAGTCAGGGGTGCATGATGGGTTTGGATGCAGTCTGTGTTGATAAGCAGCTTCCTGCGTGCATTCAGGAGCCTTTGGAGGCTAAAGGTTATGCTCTGGTCCATCTGCGTATGAGGTCTGCAGCTACACGGCATGTCTTTGAATATTTTAGGCCTGCCCAGAAACTCTAGTTCTGTTGTGTAACAGTAGCTCAATATCTTTGTAAACTGAGCTGTTAGGGCGCTCTTGCTTTCACTTTTGGTATCATGCAGAAATCAGTAGGCATAGCAGTCCTGAAGTATCACACTGTATGAGTGGTTTTGACTCATTTTACTGTGAACTTTTTTTTTCAGTGAAACTGGCAAAAACCAAACTTTTTTTTGTTTTGTTTTCTAAGTTCTGAGCAGGAATGACTTTAATAACCACACAGCAAAGTTGGGAAAAAGTGTTGGATTTTAAAAGTGGTGTGATTGTCAGTGTTGGATGAACCTTAAAGTGGGGTTGACAGTAGAGTTTGTTCAGAATATCAATAGGCTGGGATTTGTGTTCTATGTGTTAAAGCTGTGGTTTATCCAGCCTTTTACAGCAGGATGTCTCACAGGTTCAGTACATCCTGTTTTATAAAAAGTCATAGTCCTCAAACAGCTCTGACATTGGTGCTAGTTAGTTGCATTAATGAACAAAATACAAATACATATTGATTCCAACTTCTAACTCGATTTTAGGTCAACACAACAAGAATAAATACAAATGTATTTTTCAATTTTACTTTGCAGTGGAGATGAAAAAGTGTTTGTTGCTGCTCCTGTAAATTGCCCCACTACACTGTGTTCCAAATTATTCTTCAAATTGTATTTAAAAGTAATAAAGTTAAAGTTTTGTTTTTTAGTTAAACTCATTTATAGTATTGTGTGTCGAGGCTCTTTGGATCAGTCTGAAACCTGTGCTAATTCATTTGTCAGGTAAGCACAATTACAGCGAAAACTACTGAAGGCTGTAAAATCAACAAAGGAGTATTGTTTTTGGAGTATTGTTTTGGACCGGAATCATGGGAAGAGAACTAGTCAGCCCCTCTAGGATCTCTGAAGGTGTGAAAATGACCTCTGAAAAGGATGGGGAGTTTCTGGCTGACCACTTTCATCCATGGTACTATGGAACAATCTGCAACAGAGGTTGCTACGGTAACACATCCTACTTCTTCATGGGTTCACATCCTGCAGTGCTCCAAATGTCCGCTTGCTTAAGCCAGCACATGTCCAGACCTGTCCAGAAGCCATGTGGATCACAGCTGGTAAACTCTAGTCCTCAAGAGCCTCAACCTGCCTGTTTTCCAGTTCTCCCTGACCAGCTTGTTGCTGAGTCAAGTGATTCTACATCCTGATTGATTGAACAGTAACTGATTACCATATATCTTCCAATACTAGCCAGGGCGTTTATTTTTAAAAAAATGTCGGGATTTATTAGAGACCAGCGTCTATTGGAGACTGGTGTTTATTCCATCACAGAATGGTGATGGTTAATGGGTTCATTTAGCGTAAAATTTGATCACAAAATGCAGAAAATAACAGATGAACATTTCAGGATTTATTGAAATGATGAGAACATTTTATTCTGTTCTGTTGCTCTGTTCTGTTTGCTCCTTCGCTCCTTCATCCATCTGCTTGCAACATTCTCTGATATGTTTAGGATTCATCCCAAAATGTGGTTCATTGGTGGTAAGCATGTGGTAAGAGGCAGGTGGGCAGGGGTGTGTGGGGTGTGGGGGTCTTAAAGGAGCCCGGCCACTATTAGAGACCGACGTCTATTACAACTAACACCTGTCAGACCCGGCTTTTATTGGAGACCAGCATCTATTAGAGACAGGCCATTACTGGAAGATATACGGTATCAAAAAGTGTTGAGTATTACTATTTAATTATACTACTAATTATTAATTCAACTAATTATTACATTGTTATTAATTAACCTTCTTCAGAATATCTATATATTAGGGCTGTCAACGTTAACGCACGCGATTAAGTAAAAAAAAAAAAAAAAAAAGTTAATTTATATTAACAGAAATTAATCCCACTAGCAAAGCAGCCGTCTTCAGGCTTCAGGTCAGGCTTCAATTTCCGAAAAAGCACACGTTGTCAGGCATAATCCCACTTATAACATGGTCACGTACAAAATAAATAAATATTCAATCAATTTTTTGTACTTGATTCTTGTTATTTTTTAGGTTTAGATTGCTTTTTGACTATTTGATATGTTATGGAGCCCATTGTCATGGTAACAAGTCAATGACGGCCCAAATAAATATTTATTGCTATATAAGAAAAATTAATTCATGGATTTGATTGTCTGACTTTGTGATAGAGTGATTACATTTCTATTTATTTTACTGAGAAGTTCTTTGCCAAACCAGACAGGCTGTTTTCAGGAAACCTTTGAAGAAGCTGAGGGTGGAGACAAATGTCAGACATCACTGCCTCTGACACGTGGCGCTGAAGGTTACCGTTGTGCGTCACGGATGTGGTTTTTCAAAGTGCAAAGGTGAAGAAGATTCTTGAGCTCTCTGGTGGAGCCACTTTGATTCTTCTTTCTGTCTGAATGCACTTGAAGTTCTGAACATCTGCTCTGCTTGGGAAAGCTTCTAATCTAAAACGACTCTTTCTTCTCGAGATGGATCTGATGGTCTGATCTTCTGGTGATCGGATCAGTCTCTGTTCATTTCTCTGCACAAAAGAGATTTATCTGAATTATTCTGTGACTTATTTTTATGAGGAAGTTGTTGCTCAGCGAGAACTGACAATAATGACATGCTAATGAATCAGAAAATGTTTTGTTTGAAAAGATCTGGAACTCTTATTAGGCAACAGAGCTCAGCATAATCTTGGTTTTAAATGATCATTTTATCTGGTTAGTTAGTTGAAGGGTCTACTTAGAGCCACACGCTTGTATTACAGTAAATGTTTGTAACAGAATATTTCCCCAATATTGTAGAAACGCCACCAATTTTAAATTGTTTTCTAAAATTTCAGCGTGAACAGACTAACTTCCCTGAAAACGCCTCAACACCTTGTCAAAATGAAAGGAACATTTAAAACTTACTTATTGTATTCTGTTTGTGTGTTTTAGTTCAGATAAGGTGTTATTTGGTTTTTTAAAGCTATTTTTTCATCTTTTTATTGTTGTTTTTTTTCATGCAACTACTGCTTTGTTCTATTCATAAATAGGAAAACTTCACATTAAGAAAATTAGTGATTAGTAATTCACATCTTCAAATTTCTGTTGACATTAAACCAAGTATCATAGAGTCAAAAACTAAATCAAATAATGAACTTTTGCTTTTTAAAGCAAATATATTCAGGAAACTCACACGTAGACCTTTTGATGGTACAAAAAATAAATCAAATAAAAGTACAGCCACGGAATGTTTAAATAGTTTGGACAAAATAGCAATTTGTGGCCTCAAATATATCAAGCACACCTTCATAAGAAATGAAAAGAAAAAAAAAACCTGGCAAACACTATTTTGTGTATATGACTCTCAGAATTGCCAGGCTTTTCAGAAAACACTTGTAGCTCATTCCCAGCTTAAAATAAAACTCAAACTGTCTTCTGACCATCATAGAGCTTTACTCTGTATCAATTTTTATCACCCAACAGACCAAATTTTATTTCAGTGAAAATGAAATTCTCTGAATTCTTCTGAAATTCTCCTTTTGGGATATTTTTTGATTTCATGCATCAGTTATTTTAAGCATTTGTTTGTTATAAACCCGTATTAAAATTAGTGCTATCAACGTTAACGCATTAATGCACGCAATTCATTTTTAAAAATTAACGCATTCATGTTTATTAACGCTGATTAATTACACTCCGTGAAGCAACGGTCTTCTACCGGTTCAGGCTTCCACGGCATGCGTCAGATTCTGAATGCACACTTCGTCTGGCACAATCCTGCTTATAACAGGGTCACTTACAAAAGAAATAAATATTTGATCAATATTTAGTACTTTATTCTTGGTATTTTTAAGGTTTGGATCACTTTTCTCAAAAGGCGGACTATTTGATATGTAATGCGGGCCGTTGTCATGGTAACATGTCAGTGTGTCACTGAGACCTCGACTGCAGCAGCAATATATGTGCTGATCGTCATGATAGGTTCATTAAACATCAGTTCAGAGAGAGAGTTCACCTCTTACCACTTGTTTTTTGTACAGAAGTTGATGGAAAAGTTTGTTATATAGAACCCTGCACAAATAGAACATTATGCTGTATATCAGCATCTTTGTTTTTTTTGGAGTAATACTGCATACATAAAAGTCTTTACAGTTCTGCTTATCTTACTGTTCATGTGTTTTGTGCACACAAATTACACTTCTGAGTTAACACTTCATAAATCTAAACATTTCAGATAATACAAATGAAGGAAAACATTTTCTCTCTGGCCTTTTTTTTTCTTGAAAGCTGCGTATTGTCATATAAAATTTAACTAGCAAAACAAAGTTTTAATTAATCACGATTAATCACAACCCAAAAGTGTGATTAATCTGAATCATTTTTTTTAATCCATTGACAGCACTAAATAATATCCAATATTAAAACGTCGGTTCCCGTTTTCCCCGGTTTCAGCATCAGTTTAGATTTTTATTTGTTTTTTTTTGCTTTATGATTTCTCTGCACATATTGTTGTGCATTCCTAGAAAGAATTCATGAATGTTTTACGCAGAGTTTGTTTAGAAATAAATTCTGCTCATAAACTGTTTTGTCCTGAGCAGCAATTTATCATTTATTGTTGTGATGAAGCAAATGAATAAGCCAGGAGCATCAAGGCTGCAAAAACAATCCTTTGATATTCATGAATTGAAAGATTGGATGATGATGATGATGCATGCACAGGTGGTGCTGATTTAAAGCCTTTGCGTTATTAATGTTCACCTGATTCACTCTTTGAAGTGCTAAATAAATCATTTTGCATTTGCATGGGTTTTTTGTGGTTCGGCAGCATCAAGGCAACATGAAAGCCTCCCATCTACCAGACAACTTTAATGCCAGTAACGAAGGAAAAGCCTTTTTTACCCTACACTACTTAGGGACCTACATAGGGAAATTACTATAAAAATAAATAGTAAAATATTGTTTGTGGTTTTGCTGGACGGAAAGTTTTATTTGATTATAATTTGTCAGGAAGCCTGCTGTGTTACGGCAAATTAAGAAAAAACATCTTTTTTTAAGCATTAGTTTGTGTTTTTTAATGTTTTTCTCATCACTGACATTCCCTTTTGTGTGACCTAGATGTCCCCCCCGAAGAAGAGGAGAAGCTCTTCATCCAGAAGCTGCGTCAGTGCTGCGTCCTCTTCGACTTCATCTCAGACCCTCTGAGCGACTTGAAATGGAAGGAGGTGAAGCGAGCGGCGCTGAGCGAGATGGTGGAGTACATCACCCACAACAGGAATGTTATCACCGAGCCCATCTACCCAGAGGTGGTTCATATGGTCAGTTCAAAGACGCATGCTGTCACACACTGCGATCTACAGATGGTGCTATTTGCTGTTTTGATGCCAACAGCTGTTATATTTGTTTCTAACTGGCTGTTTAGAGTAATACTATCAGTCATGTAAAAATGAGCTAAATTATGCTGCTGTTTACGTTTTTCTTATCTATATCAGACTTTAAATCTAATGTTTCGGTGATGGTTTAAAAAACTCACACATCTTAAATGAATCTGTTTTCCTTCTTTTGTGCTTTGATTTGCTTTGGGGCGTTGCAGGCACTTCTGCGGCCATTACGGTGGTCGGAGTTTCCACCCAGTAGGATTTCATGAGTCAAATAATCTCAAAGTTGATATTTTGATTTTGATTTTGGAAATTGCCAGGTCCTCTCTGGCCTCAACTTCCTGTCTGGTTGATCCTCTTCTTGGATTAGATTTGTTTCAACAATCATTTTGCAGTAGAGCAGCCTTTTTTTGTACACTAGAAAGGAAGAGGCAGGGACTCGAACTTGGGTAGTGCTTAAGGGCCTCGTCCCAGCACAGCTTTTGGGGCCATGCCAGAGTCCTTCTCACCCCAAAGTGCGACTCTTAAAACCTGTGATCACTCTGGTGCACTCTGGCCCGAGGGATGTGCTCAAGAAAGAAATACTGGTTGCTCTGAGAACAAATCATTCTGGATCTTGCATCCAGCAGGAGTCAACACCACCCTGTATTGTATGTGCAATCATTGCCCGGACACTGATTACCAAAGATGTTTGAGTTGAGCTTGGAACCGTGAGCAATCAACCCCCATTAGTGCTGTCAGCCCAACTGGTTTACTGTGAGCCGCTCCCAAGTCTCACAAGATAAAAAACTTGACTCAGAACTTGATTTCATGGATTTGAGACTTAGAATGTTGTACTTCCAGGACAAAAAAAACACAGTTGTAAAAAAAGTGTGAATACAACTGTGGAGCTGGAACCAAGGGGCTGAGCCCAAGTCCTGAAGAACAACCCCACACCATCATTCCTGCTCCACTAAATTTCACACTCGGCAAAATTCAATCCAAAATGTACCGTTCTCCTTGAAACCTCTAAACACAGACGCGTCCATCAGAATTCCAGATGGAAAAGCGTTGATTTATCACTCCAGAGAAGGCGTCTCCACTGCTCTAGAGTCCAGTGGCGGCGTGCTTAACAACACTGCATCCAACGCTTTGCATTGCACTTGGTGATGTGTGGCTTGGATGCAGCTGCTTGGCCATGGAAACCCATTCCATGAAGCTCTCTGGTTACTGGACTTGGAAAGCTTACTGGACTTGGGCTGATCTGAAGGTCACTTGAAGGTTGGAGCTATGCTGCAATTGACTGCAGAAAGTCGGCGACCTCTTTGAACTATGCACTTCAACATCCTCTGATCCTCTCCATCCATTCACGCATCAACCATTCTGTGGCTGAGTTTCTGTTGTCCCGAAACTCTTCCATTTTGTTACGTTAAAGCTGACAGTTGACTGTGGAATATTTAGGAGCGAGGACATTTCACCACTAGATTTGTTGCACAGGTATCATCCTATGATAATTCCATGCTGGAATTCACTGGTTCCTGAGAGCGGCCCATTCTGTCACAAATGTTTGTGAAAACAGTCTGCATCGCTGAGGATTTGATTTTATACAGCAAGTTATTAGGACACCTGATTCTGATCATTTGGATGGGTGAGCCAATAGTCCTAGAAAACCACACAAGTTTTTTTTTTGTTTTTTTTTTTTTTGCTAAACATGGCATATTCATAAAAAGAACACTTGGAACACCTTTGAGTAGATCGAAATAGGACGACTGGGAATTGAAGAACCAGGTTTGTCTAAACACAGTCAGGCTGGACTCTGTTTAGGTTCTCCCTGTGAAACTAATCACTGCAGCGCATAAGCTCTTAACCAGAAATTCTGCACAGTCAAAGTGGGCGACGTTCATCTTTAAACTGTGATTTGGTTGACCGGTGTCCACCTGTTTCTGTTGTTGATGCGTTCGTTTGTACACAGAATAGTCAGTAAGAAAGATCTGTGCTCTCTGTTTCCAGTTTGCTGTAAATATGTTTCGGACGCTGCCGCCATCATCTAACCCCACTGGTGCTGAGTTTGACCCGGAGGAGGATGAGCCCACACTGGAGGCAGCGTGGCCACACCTACAGGTACACAAAGTCCCGAGATGCACGTTCAGAGGAGTCTTCCAGACATTGGTGTGTAACTGTGGCTCTTTTTCCACAGCTGGTGTATGAATTCTTCCTGCGCTTTCTAGAGTCTCCAGACTTCCAACCAAACGTAGCCAAAAAGTACATCGACCAGAAGTTTGTAATGCAGGTGAGCATGGTAACGCCCGATGGTGTGTAGGGTGTTGTTAAGAGTTTAGTAAAGTCTGTAAAATCTTTTCCAGCTCCTAGAGTTGTTTGACAGTGAAGACCCCAGAGAAAGAGATTTTTTAAAGACTACTCTTCATCGCATCTATGGCAAGTTCCTGGGTCTGCGAGCGTATATTAGGAAACAGATAAACAACATATTTTATACGTGAGTGCACAAAGCTTCCAATTTCAGTTTGTCTTGGTTTTTGACTGTTTTTATTTATTAAGTGTTTTCCTTTTTAGATTCATTTATGAAACTGAACATCATAACGGAATAGCTGAATTACTGGAAATACTTGGCAGGTAGGACTTTCCATGGAACCTCAGAAGGTTTTCCAGCTTCTGTTCATCCATCTACTTCAAAGACACTGAACAACTTTGCAACTGTCATCACCTTTTCCAGCATTATCAATGGGTTTGCGCTACCACTAAAAGAAGAGCACAAAATCTTCCTCCTGAAGGTCCTGCTGCCTTTGCACAAAGTCAAGTCGCTGAGCGTGTATCACCCCCAGGTAGCTACTGCCGCTGTTGCCTCCCAGCTGCATCGGTGTGGCGGGTAGTGGAGATAATCGTGTGTATGTGTGTGTGTTTCCCAGTTGGCCTACTGTGTGGTGCAGTTTTTGGAGAAGGACAGCACACTCACAGAACCGGTAAGTCTAATGCTGGCAACAGACTCTTCTCTTTAGTTTCCATCTTGCAGAGTGACGGCATGACGTCACTTTAGTTGGTTACCATATGGATAACACTTTCCTTATCTTTTGTCATAATAAAAATGGGGAAATCTTTATTGGAAAAAAATCAAATGATTTTCTTGAAAATAAGTCAAAATGTGTGCTTGTTGGGCTCAGAAAGGAATTGTATTCTAATTCCTAATATCTCAGCCATCCCATGTGTCAAACAGTGCAACAGAACAAGAAAATTGAAAGAAAATTATGCTGTTCTAGTTTTGCATCTACAAAACAATCAATCCCTCACACCCTTGTGTGGTTGTTAGTGGCAGAAGTGTGTATTTGTGTGTTTTTGTTTGTGTGCTATGTTAATGCAGTTTTGTGTGCAAACTGTGTGCAGACTTCTTTTCTCAGCAGATTCCTGGCCACTTATAACACGGCTTGTTTTGTTGTATTTACTTTTGCTTACAGATATCCAAAAAACCTTCTCATTTGTCTCTGATAAAAAATAAAGTACTAAACTGAATCCTCTGGTACATGATATAAATATAATTTTAGAACAAAATCCAACTCTTCTGTTTTTTTGTTCTGAGCAGAATAATCGACACACACATGAATTTCACCAAAGCTACTATGTGCAGTGCTGGTCATCCTTATTTTTGTGTGTTTGCGTGTGACAGACGGTGATGGCTTTATTAAAGTACTGGCCAAAAACTCACAGTCCAAAAGAGGTGATGTTCCTCAACGAACTGGAGGAGATACTGGACGTCATCGAGCCTTCGGAGTTTGTCAAGGTCATGGAGCCCCTCTTTCGTCAGCTCGCCAAGTGTGTTTCCAGTCCGCATTTTCAGGTTCTGATCTGATCTTTTCTGCAGCACACGTTGTGTTTCCTGCTTTCACTGGGTTTTGCTGACATACTCATCTGCCACCAACCTCCACTAGGTGGCCGAGCGAGCACTCTACTACTGGAACAACGAATACATCATGAGCTTGATCAGCGACAATGCCGCCAAGATCCTGCCCATCATGTTCCCAGCACTTTATCGCAACTCCAAGAGCCACTGGAACAAGTGAGTTGACTGTCGAAACTGTGCCGTCTCAGCAAATTCAAGCAAAAGTTCACGGGCATCTTTGCATGTTCAGGACCATCCACGGTTTGATTTATAATGCTCTGAAGCTCTTCATGGAGATGAACCAGAAGCTGTTCGATGATTGTACGCAGCAGTTCAGGGCAGAGAAAAGCAAGTAAGTCATCAGGCTTTTTTTTCCCTTTGATTATGATACACAAACAATTCTTTGTGCTCATAAATTATTACATTTTTATTATAATAAATAACTGCATAATTGCGTCGTTAAATACAAAGTTTCAAAAGGAAATAAATGGAGATATGAACCAAAAAAAAAAAAAAACACAATTTATGTATAAACATAAAATAACACAAACTTGAAAAAATATTAAATTATCAACTAGTTTTCTTTTAAATAAAATTATAAAACAGTTTAGCACCTTTAAAAATGTTTATTTATTTTAAAACATGTTTAGGGAAAAATATTCGTATATTATATATACTCTTGGAACAAAATGGAAAATTGAATTTTATTGCAAAAATACATATAATTCATTTTGACAGTTTTCATAAACTTCAACATTTAAAGAAACAATGTATATAGTATATTGATACCTGGTAACCCTGTATGTCAACAATAATGATTAGCAATTATAAAAAGGCATTTTTTAAATTACAAAAATAAATAAAAGTAATTTAATCATGTGTATGAAACAATTACTTAAAACTGGATTTCAGAAAAACTTGCCTGCATATTTGAAGTTGTTCCACACTTGTTGTGCCACACTCTGTATGCTGATAGGATGTCTTTGCATCTCCTCCTGCCTTTCCCTACCAACACTTACTCTAATTGGACGCCATCACCTCAGTGTATATTTGTCACACTTTTATTTGCTAGTGAAAGTGTCAATAACTTTTGTTAACAAGTGATAGTTTTCATTAAATCATCAGCTTTGTCCTAATTCTCTTACTACTCCCTAACTCCTCAAAAACTATATAGTGCGACACTATCTAGTTTGGTTGATTTTCAAGTAATTCAGTCACATCTTCACTACTTTTTCTTTTTTAAGGCAAATATGATGTCACCTATTTCCATGAAAATGATCATATATTACCTTTGGCACATTAAAGAAAAGATCATGTATAAAATGTGAATTATTTTTGTGGACTGTTTTCACACCTGCAAGTAAAACAACTCGATCTCTGAGGCACCGCCTTTCGCTCCTCGTGGGTGACGCCCAAATCATGACGTCAACATAGATCCTGCCTCAGCAGCGTGTCTGCGCATGTCCGCTCATAAAAACAAACACAGAACTTTTTAACGATGGATGTGCATGTTGTAAAGCTTTTCACTCTTGTCCCACGCGTGTGTGGAAATGTAACATTAGCTTGTGTATTATATGCTTATACTGCTTAATTTCAGCTAGTTGTACGATTTACTTACGGGTATTGTGTACATCTCGTAGGGGCTAAGCCCCCCTTGTTCTTAAAACCTAGTGACGCCCCTGACTGCAACTGAGGTCCGGTCAGGTTACCTGTGGGTTTTTTTTAAACCGCAAACCACTATCGTTAAATGTCCCAAAGAACTCAGTGACCCATGATGCCTACATCTGGTGGCATGCAAGCTTTTAATTTGTTAGATTGTTTATGTATTTAGATATATTTTTGAGTACTCACATTTAGAGTGACACTTAGAAAATCACAAGTTTTTAAGTATTTTTTTTAAAGAATTTAAACTGTCCTTTAGTTTAGGTTTTAAGACTTTTCAAGGAAGTAAGTCTTTATCACCGCTGGTTTTTCTTACTGACAGGATTCAGTAAGAATCTTCACATTTACATCCGTTTGGCTAATTCAGATGAAGAACGTGTCTGATTCTGTGTCCATTGATCCCATGGATTATTCTGCGTTCTCAGAGAAAAGGCCAAATGGAAGGAACGAGAAGAAGCCTGGCTCAAGATTGAGAACCTCGCAAAGTCCAACCCACAGGTGAGCATCACCTGCGATAAGGGGGAGGCGGGGCTACGTTCCACGGATCTCATGGTGATTTCTGCTGCTCTCCTTTCTGCACAGTTCCTGGTTTACGTTGACCCAACGGGTCCAGGCAGCCCCATGGAGGTGGAGGCGGATGGGCTGCTGCTGGATGATGTGGGCATGCTAAAGAAGACGGCACATGAGGAGGCCACACAGGTGGGGGACCTTCTGGAACATTAGAGCCAGGAATCTACTGATCAGAAGATGAGGAAAGGGGTGTTCAGATGGTGGATCCAGAGGAGCAGAATTTTTCTGAAGAACTTGGTTCTGGTTTTCTGTGACTGTTACTGTTGAGCTGCTCACGAGGCTTCTGTGTGCAGATCCAAAGAGATCAGCGGAGAGAGCGCCCGCTGGTGAGGAAGAAGTCGGAGCTCCCCAAAGACATCTCCACAGTCACAGCCTTGGAGATGCACCGTAGAGCTGAGGAAATGTTGACCACGCATGACGGACATTGAAAGAGTCTCGTCTCCACCGCCTACTTCTCCTGAAGGGGGGCCCCGCAGACGGCCAGCATGGAGCCATCCTGTCACCCGAGAATCTCTGCCGCCCCCTGCTGGCTGCAGAGACGTGTGCGGTTCTGGAGGCTCCTGCATGAACGCATCCCGCTCTTCTTCCTTAGATAAGATCTCAATGTTGACTCTCCAGAGTGAGGGGGCTGCGCTGCTTGCCTCTGGTCATTCTTCTCAGGTGCTCTGTTTTGAGTGAGCTGTCCAAACTTCTGGCCCCTCCTTTTGCCTTGTCAGGTGCTTTTACAGTAACGCCTCCTCCAATCAAAGCACATATGAGGTTTTATTTTATTTGTAAAAAGCTTTGATGAGTTTTGGATTTTCAACATAAAAGTGGTAAAAAAAAGTCCTAAAAATCGTTCCATGTATCTGGAGGAGGTGCAGAAACCTACAAGGTGCCAACTGGTTTTCATTACTTGTAAAGGTTTGATTCAGCCGCGCAGGCTGGATTTTAAACCAACAGATTTGTACTTTCAGCCCCTTTAAAGACAGATGAGCTCGATGGAAGAGGTTTTACCATCAGCCTTTCCTTTCTCAGTGCCTTTGTCGTCAAAGATGTCGCCTGGTGTTTTCAAACTTCCACCCCCTTTTTTTGGGACTCCATTTGTAGCTCTGGAGTTTTGTAGGCAGAGGTCCGGGAGGCGGCGCAGCGTTTTCCCTAAGCCGTTTTAAGCAAAAGAAGCACTTACTGGTAAAACTTGAAAGAAGAGAAGATTAAAATCAAAGCCGGGCCTCCATCTGTAACCTTCTTCTGGTTTGGTGGTAAAACTGCTTCATCTGTCCAGATGCTCATGTATGCGGTCATCTTCTGTGGGCTGAATGTGGGAACCATGACCTCCATGTTTCCATGAAGATCGGCGATCAGATCCCCCATTTTGCAGATGCTAACGCTCTCTGGACGTTAAATCAGCTTTTTACATTTTTAAACATTTTTTTTTATTTTTGAAGAAGTAATATTACAAGTGTCCTTTAGTGTATGATACTAAAAGGAGTCGTCCGTTGTACATATCATCTACTTTTCCGTTTTATCTCTGAATAAATAGTAGATTTCATATTTTGTACAGATGTTTTGAGCAGACAATTGGTTTGTGGCACAAAGTTCAAAACAGAATAGAAAGTGAATCTGGAGGTTTTTATATTTTGTTGTAATAATCCTCCTCTTCTTGTCATCTTCCTTCATTCACGAGCTTTTCATGTGGAGTTTTATCCAAACCTCCCGTGTTGTACATTCACCTATAAACCAGAAATAAAGAGTGTTTTATATTTTCATCCTAACAGGATTCCTGTGAGTTCTTCGCTGACAAACAGTCATGTTTAACCATTGACTGTATACGAGAACTGGACTAAGTGATCCCCACACACACATACACACACGATTCCAAACAGAAAGTACCTGCTGGTTCCAAGCAGCCAAAATCTCATAGACCTCTTTTGAGAAATAAACAGCTCTTACTCGCTCAACAGCAGAGGTGTAACAATAAATCGATGAATCCATTTTTTTATTCCTACAATCCAACCAAATCGGACTGTCTGAGGCAAGTTGTTAGTTAAATCGACCTTTACCATTATAAAATGGATTCAAAATGAATCACTTATATAGATATTAGAAAATACCATGTGGTTTGAGGCAAAGTACGTTTATTTTACTATAACATAAACATAAAAATGTGTGGAAACACTGAATTTAGCAAAGATGTGACCATACAGTGTGATAGAAGTTCTAATGTTCCCCTTGGATTATTTTGATGTGAAAAAACACCAGTGGACTAAACTTTATCAAACTAAAATGTGAATGAATTTGACATTCTTGTTTTCTTTGTTTGTACTTAGTTTACACTTGATTTTCTTATATTTTTATTTAACCAGTGAAAACATTGAGATCAAGATCTCTTTTGCAAGGGTGACCTGGCCAAGAGGTCAGCAGCAAACATCACAAAACATGACCGTATAAAATAAAACAATATTATGAGACAATTTTTAATTAAAGTGCAGCAAAGTAATTCAGAGTTATAAAGTGCAATAGATGTTAAACAGTCAGAAATAGGATGTAAAAGTAATAAACATAATGAGAATTTCAAAGTGCAAGAGATGCAAAGTGCTCACTAGTTAACAGATACAAATAAAAAACACAGGCACTGACGGATGGACTTTGCTGCACAGAAAGGAAAAGAAAAAGATCTAAAAACAAGTCTGGACAATTTTATTTTAGTTTGGAGAGTTTTATAGTAGAAGCAGCAGAAAGACAGAAGGCTTGTTTCCCAAATTCAGTCCGAACTCGAGGAACATGCAGATGAAAAATATTACTAGAGCATAAGGCATACTGACTGTCTTTGAAGAAGAACAGAGAAACGAGGGAGCCACACAAAGCAACTCCTTTTCACCAATGTCATCCAGTGCGTATCATTGTACGCTTAGAGAGGGCCTCGTAGTTCTGACATGCAGTTCACATAGGTGAGGCGACTACAACCAATTATGATCCTCAAGGCACAGTGATGCACAGTGGTCAATGATTGAAGACAAGTGTGCTCATGTATAGAACATCTCCGTGATCAATCAGAAGGAAACATTCAGTTGCTACAAGAATTTTGCGAGCTCTGGGAGAAAAGCAAGATTTGTTTCTGAAGTAAAATCCAAGCTTCACTTTTAGTTTGCGTAACAATGTAGCAACATGAAATTCAATAAAAAGCTCTGTATCAAGTAAAAAAACCAACATACTTGTATCAACTAACTACTGATTTACCACAGGCATCTTTTAGAACCAGTGCTCTCCAGTAATTCACATCGCTTTGGTTTTCTCTGCATTTCAGACCATTTTAGTGACCAAAGACGACACTAAAAGCAGACTGTTAAATCTCCAAAGCTTATGTAACTGACAGAAAGCAACAATAAATGATTGTATTGTCAGCGTGCAAAATTGTGTGATGCAATTGACAATTTGACACAAATTGTTTATGTAAATGGAAAACAAAATAGGTCCTAGAATTGAACCCTGTGGCACACCTTTCTTGACGTCACAAGCAAGAGAAGTGGGGCAGACATTTGGATAGACTGGAACCTATTTGACAAAAAAAATCATCAAACCATGCCACAGCTTGATCAAAGATGCTGATCTTGACCAGCGTTTTTTGGGAGAGTGTCATCTACAGTGTCAAATATTATTATTTTCCTTCATCTAACCCTGTCTTCTGCATCCTCCACTGTAACACCAGCTACCTTCATGTTTTTGTTCACTGCATCCATCGACCTCCTCTTTGGTCTTCCTCTAGACCAGTGTTTCCCAACCTTGGTCCCCTGGGAATCCTGTCCTGTATTTTTTTTCAGTCCAACCCTGCTCAAACACACCTGCCTTTGAAGACTATCATTGCCAGGCTTCTGTAGAGCCTGATGATGTCCTGAATCAAGTGTGCAGAAGCAGGGTAACATGGAAAACCTGCAGGACAGTGTGCCTCGAGGATCAGGACTTGGAAGCACTGGACTGACTTTATCTCCTTGAACATGTTTTTTTTTCTTTGGAAGAAAGAAATATCTCATCACTGCTACCATTTTCTCTGTGATAAATTATGGTAACATTCTGTATATGAATGATCCATTGTCATGTCTTCAAATGTTGGACACAATGTTGCATTCTGCTTTGAGGTTCATAATTGCAAATCTATAACACATACTCACTTACAACATAATCACTGTGACTTGTACACAGGAGTACAAACGCTTTCCTGGCTACTTGGAGGCAGTCCCATTGTTGACCTTTTATTTACATGGCCATGCTTGGTTTGCTACCCCCTTACATGTTCTTTACTCTAGAGGAGAAATGTTGAATCTCACTCATTGAGATCAAATGATCTGATACTGTTGACTGTTACGGCCCTTTTTGGGTCTAGGGGATCTGGAGGAGCATAACATAAAAGTATAATTTGTCCAAACTAAATCAATAATAAAAACATCAAGAGACTGTCTTCATAAAATAAGAAAACTATGTATTTACAAAAAAACAAAACGACCAACAAAAGCTTAAAGGTGAAGCAAAAGGCTTCAGGGTGAACAAAAGTCAAAACAACAAACAAAAGCCCCACCTATCTGAGAGGGGAAAGGGAATGCAATGACATTACCTGCCTACACTAACATAAACAGTTTCCAGGGGAGTTTCCAGTTCCAGGTCCTGACTGCACACGAGGCTTTCTTCGGCTCTCGATTCCTGACATTTTTTGGAGCGTTTTTTATATATTCTTTATATTAAATAGCAGATATTCTGCTACAGAGAGAGCTGAACATGGCACCTAAAGCTGAACTGGCAGAACTTAAAGCTGTATTGGCAGACATCCAAGCCAAACAAGCGGACATCCAAGCCAAGCTAACTCCATTGCTGGCTATGGAGGCTAAGCTAACTCCATTGTTGACATTGGAGGCTAAGCTAACACCTCTGCTGGCACTCATGCAGGAATTCCGACAAGAAAAAGTACGAAATGAACAACAGGATAATCTGCTTGACCTTATGGATAGAAGACAGAACGATGCAGATCAACAACTAAGAATGAATAATATCATTCTTACGGGATTTCAACTCAAACCAAGAGCTAAGTCTCGTGCAGCTAATGTTAGCATGGATGCTAGCGGAGCCGCTATGAGAACAGCCGAAACTGTTGAATCTCAAGTTGGAACATTCCTCACTTACAAAGGGATTTCCTTGGATTTAAATAATATCGAGATCTGCCACCCGCTTCCCAGGAGAAAGGAGTCAGATAAACCAGCGATCCTCATCAGGTTTGTGAATCAGAAGCACAAAATTGCTCTGATGAAGCAAAGGAAACTTGGAAAAAGGTTCGGAGATTTACATTAACGATCACATATCGAAATATCACGCATTGTTGGCTAAGCATGCCAGACTCCTGAAGCGGAAAAAACAGATCCAGAGCACATGGGTGCTGAATTCCAGGAGTTATGTTAAACCATTCGGTCTACCTGAATTGACCAAGGCTGTGGTCATCACCAACATGAAAGACTTTGAGAAGTGTGTGGTCACGGATGTCTGAGCCTTTATTTGAATCGAAATAAGAATCAAATATGATTTCAAGAAAATATGGCGCTGGGATTTACCACTAACTCTTAGATCAACTTTGACCTGATTTTCAGCAGCGATTTCTGCCCTGCAGACAACACAAAGTCTGCAGTCATATCAACGAGGAGAACTCTGTTCTAACCTGAAGGACGGCTGTTTTTTTTCTTTTTTTTTTTTCTTGGGGCTCATCAGTTTACTTTGGACATGCATCCTTAAAGCAGTTGAGTCAAAGTCCCACATCATCTGAATTTAAAGTTATCCCCTGTGCATAAGTAAAAGTGAAGGTGATAGTGTCCCACACCAATCCTCCCAACAGTTTGTTATTTAACTTTGTTAAGCTTGAACTCTGTCAAAGAGGACTAACAAACACAAACAGTAAAGTGCAAAGAGAAGAAACAAGAAGGTAGTGTTGGCTGTTGTGTGTTATTGATTATTCAATGATGTGTGTGTGTGTGTGTGTGTGTGGTGTAGTGTGGATGACATCATGTTGTTGTGTTGGATGTAACACCCCAAGATGACCAGGAGCTGAGAGATTCAGAGTTAAGGAACCACAGCAAGCAGTGATGTTGACCTTCCACACCAGCTGGACAGCTGCTCATGATAACAATCACATTTCAGGCTGGATCACCGCTGGTGCCGGTGTGTTGGGTCGGTGCAGTGCAGCAGCCCTCCCCAAGTGTTCGAAATCCCCCCCCCTCAGTAACCATATACCCGTCCAGCCCCAGCAGGTAACAGGACGCGCGGCCGAAGGCCACCCACGTCGCCCTTGACGGCAGAGCGAGAAAGCAGCTCAGGAGCCACGGGGGGCACCGGTCGGCCGGACCGATACATACCAGCAGCACCGAGAGTCAGTAATGGGTAGGGCCGGAGACCCCTCCACCCCAATCATCCTCCCCGCCACTCAGTCCGGGGAGAGGGACGCGCCCCACCCCACCCCGACAGCAGGAGGCCAAGCGGAGGAGACAGACCCGCAGGATAAAGTCCAGGACCGCCCCATGCCGTCCCCCCAGCAGCCCGGACCAGGACGGCTGTTAATCAGGAGCAGAACGCAGGAATACAGTCTTGGCTGATGGCATGAATCATATCACTTGACATAGTTCCCTGAAATGTGATTAATGTCAAAGGATCTACTAATGAAACAACCTGCACTTATTGATTTTCTACATCTGATTAAAGTAAATGATCTTTCAGACACATATGATTTATTGTTGGCTCTTTCTATACTTGATCTGAAGAAATGTCTTGTCTGATGAAGATAGCTACATCTAATTGATATTTACTGATTTTGATCTTTTTGTTTTGTTTTGTCTTTGTTAATTCTTTACTTTTTTCTTTAATTACTATTATTGTTTTTATTATCATTTATTCACATCACTGATTTTTTTATGATGAAACTATTCTTAAAAAGAAAAAAAAATGTTTTTTTTGGAAGGAAAAATTAAAAAAACAGTAGAAAACATGTATAAAAGAAAATGGCAGTTCACCCCTCCTGAACTCCTCTGTGACTCCTACAGCACACCTCACCACTATTTTACAGCCTTCATACATGTCCTGAACTGCTCTAACATACTTCTGTGTCACTCCAGACTTCCTTATAGAATACCACAGTACCTCTGGTCACTCTGTCATAAGGTTTCTCTAGATCTTCAAAGACACAGTGCACTTTCTCTGACCTTCTGTGTCAACTTCCTCAAAGCAAATATTGCATCTGCAGAGCTTTTTCTAGGGATGAAACCATACTGCTGCTCACAAATGTTCCTTTCTGCTCTTATCCTAGCTTCCCCTACTCTTTCCCACACCTCCATTGTTTGGCTCATCAGCTTTATTCCTCTGCACATTTCCCTTTATTCTTAAAAATGGGCAGCATCACACGTCTCCATTCCTCAGGCATCTTCTCACCACCTAAGATCATGTTGAGCAACCCAGTCAAAAACTCCACTGCCATCTCTCCAAGACAGTTCCATACCTCCACAGGTATATTTTCTGGGATTGGCCTTTGACACATCTACTCTCACCCCACGCTTTCCTGATGACACACCAAGTACACATCTGTCTGTCTCCCTGATCACATTAGTTGTAGTTATCCAATCATCTAGGACCTCCTGACCACCCAGAGCCTGTTTCAACTGCTTCTTAAAAGTCATGCAACATTCTTCCTTTTTCAGCTTCCACCAGTGTGTCCTCTTCTCTGCCTTTGCCCTTTCTTTCTTTTTTCATCTTCTTCATCACCAGACTCATCCTGCACACCACCTTCCTATGCTGTCTGGAAACACTCTCACCAACCACTACTTTGCAGTCACTGATCTCCTTCAGATGACACTACACAGGATTTAGTCTATCTGTGTGCTTCTACCTCCACTCTTATAGGTCATCCTATGCCTCTTCTCAAAGAACGTATTCACTATAGCTATTTCCATCTTATGTGGGGGTGGGGCTTTGAACTCATTGGCTACCGAGACATGTTTGACATCAGGTGATAAAGGATTATTTGGTCTCTTCTAACCACATACCATTCTCCCAGTGCTCCTCTGGATCATCCTGATGATCTCTGGAGAACTTCAGGTTTGTCTGGACTTGTGTTAGCTTAAGCAGGAGGACCTTTGGAGCACTGCAGGATTTGAATGCATGAGGATGATGTGTGTTGCTGTAGCAACCTTTGTTTCTGCGGTCCCAGCTCTCTTCAGGTCATTGTCCAAATTCACCCTTGTAAGTTCTGGTCTATTTCCTTACTGTTCTGAAGATCATTTGTTTCCCTCCACCAGGTGAGATCTTGCATGGAGTCCCAGGCAGAGGGAAATTGTCAGTGATCTTCTTTCATTTTTTAATAATTGCTCTAACACAGGGGTCTGCAACCTGTGGCATGCATGCCACTGTTGGCACGCAGGAGTGTCATCTGTTTGTACTGAAGCAGCTGCCGTGCTGCGTGAGTCCAGGTGGAACAGAACTGAACGGACTAGATGTTATGCCTGGCACTCATGCTGCAACAACACCAACAGATTTAAACTTAACTACCACAATGCACTCCTGCTGTGAGCAGGATCACCACAGTATTTTTTGGATTTGAAAAAAAATGTGTTTGAGTATCATAATCTCTTCTCACAATGAGTTTTTTTCCCCCCCTAGTGACGTCATAACATCCACCCACCGCTATAGACCCTGTTCACATGATGTCAGACAAAATGGCGACATTGCTGACAGTGTGTAAAGTTACTTCCGGCTTACAGGTTTAAACCGGCAAAGCTAAATGTTGTTTAAAATAGTGCTACGTAAATGATAAAAGGCAACCTTACCAACTGTTATGGAAAATTGTACAATATTTAATTTAATATTTTAATTAAATGTTCTACCTTACAGTGTTTTTTTCCTCTCTTAGATCATTCACAAACTAAAATACAAATATCAGTAATTCTGCCTGCTGAATACTGCACAGCTGCTTCCCCAAAGTCATACGCAGGATAATAAACGAGTTGTGGATCATTTCTCTCTTACAACCCAGTCAAAGTTAGATGAAGGTTTGCTGAGGAAAAAATAACTCTAAACAAGAATGAAATTGGAATCTGACTTCTGCTCAAAGGGTCTGTTTATTCCAGAGTAAAATAGAAGATCTTTTTTCAGTCTCCCAAATGAAAATGCCCCAGTTCTATGTTTCTAACAATTTTTGTAGACTACTAAAAGATGTGCCTGTCACATTGCTCAACCTCTCTTACTGCAATAACAAAAACGTGTTTACCTGGATTTTTAGGATGTTTAGTGAGACACAGACATTTCTGACCGTAGATTCGATCTTCAGTTTCATTTATTGGAAGGAATAGCTGACAACAAAATAATCACGAGTTTGAAGATCTTTTTTGCAAGCTCTCTAGGTTAGAAAAGAGTCAGTTCTATTCCCAACAGGTACAAGTACTTCACTGAATGCCATTTGTTTGATCACAAAGGAAATTAAGATCTTTAGTCTTCTAATTTATGCTAACGAGCTGAAAGATCTTTTTTGCACAGTTATAGTTATGTCTGTGTTCACAAAATCACTAAAACAAAGCAAAAGTGAGGCAATTTCAGTGTGTCTTACATTGAAGTAAAACTAATAACAATGCATTATTTTCTAACATTGCTCCCATTTGCTTTTGCTCGTAACCGTGTTTGATCTGTGGGAAAATAAGGTTAAAAAAGGATTAAATTAATTGAAAACCGTAATAAATTATTTTATACAGAGATGTGACTGTTCGCACGTAATTTCTAAAATATATGCGGCCAGAGCTGAACTTCTTTTTTTGGTCGCTCTTATTTTGACAGTTGAAAGTACTCTGACGCTTGAATTCGTGCTCTTTTTAAGCTTTATTTTAGTAATTTTTGTTTTTTCTTAGTTTAGTATTTTTAAGGTGGTTCACAAGGTAAATATAAATGCAAATCCTTTTTATTCATTCAGATTCAAATGTCTGTATCAAAAATAATCAACTTGGCTTGTAAAAAACAAACTTTGCTTCCATCTGCTGGATGAAAATGAAAAACACTTGAAGTAACGTGAAATGCGGGCTTTGATTAAAACAAATAATAGAAAACAGCACTAAAAATGCTGGGATCATTTCCATGCTTTATTTTGAAACTTTAATGGAGAGTTTATACAGTCAACACCTCCAGATCTTTTCAATCGCTGCTTTCTTCCTAACATCGGGGTCATTTAAGTTCTTCATCTCTAAACACAGCACCCTCCTCTCTCGCCTGCGTCTAGCACCCCTGCTGGTCTCTGAGATGAACTCGAATGAACCTGCTGGGATCAGAGAAGGAGCTGCACAGCTTTCTGCCTGTAAACACTTCCTCTTTGGGTTTTTTCTTTCTTCTCCGACTGGATCAAACCTCTGATTCTATATTTGCAAGCAAAGAATTCCACCTTAACAGCCTTAACGAGGATGCTGCAGCGGCCTCCATTGCAAACCCACGCTCGCCTCATTATCAGCACATTGTAGTTCAATTATCTAAAAGGAAATATTCCTGTGGGCTGATGCGTCACTAAGGGTGGGTGTGCGTCAGAGGGGGTGGGGTGGGGGGTGTTTAAACGGCTCCCCCTCCTTCGAGACAAGTTCATGTGGGTTCACCGCTTTTGCCTGCAGAAAGAGCAGGCAAAAGATTTTGTTTTGATCTGGATGGTCTGACAGACTGCCTCCTCTGTCCAAATATCCCACGCCCCCCAAATAAAAAATTATAAAAGACTCATCATTAGGACCAGAGATGTCAGAGCTTATCACCATGGAAACAGAACTCAAAAGTTTGGAGCATCAACCCCCATTGTGGCAACATCCAATCAGATTTTAGGGAGAGATTTGTCTTTTGCTGCATTACTTGTGCGGATGTGAGGTCTGTTGCGGTCACATGTGTGCAGACCAGACATCACTCCTGATTTTGTGAGAGGGCGGGGTGCATAGGGGGCAGAAAGTAACTGCACCACAGAGAGATTTCAGACCCGGCTTGCAGCTGCAGCCTCGTCTTCCCCCTCAGGAAGTGCAGCACCTGAAGTCATGGGTGGAGTTTAGGTGATGCATTGTACCCCCCTGACATTCACACACACATGCACACGCAGACTCCTCCATTTTGGAGCTCAGTTCTGATGTCTTTGATTCCTGACACTTGACTTCAAAGTCCTCAGTATCAAAGCTGAGGAGTCGGGATGAAACCCAGCAGCAAGTAGCAGCCTCGCATCCTCACACACGCACACGCACGCACACATACACCCAGGCACACGGACGCACACACACACACACACACCCACCCACACACACACAGTTTGGGTTTGTCTAGTCTTAACAGCCCTCTCTTTCTCACATTGGAGGCTGCAGGATAAAACTGATAGAGGTGGACTTGTTTCGGCTGCAGCAAAGCTTCAAACCTGACCATCATCTCTGCAAATTCCCGTCTTGACTTGGAGATAAACATCCAACTTCCTTTTTTCAGTTCTCACACTTGAGAGGAGCAAACCACCTCAAAGTGCCATGCAGTTCAAAAGCTCATTGCTCATTTTGGGGCAGTATTGCCTGAAATGCACATTGAATAGTGAGTAAAGAAAGCTAAGAAGAAGAAATGGAGTCTGAATGAAAAAAATGAAACGTCCTTTAGTTTCCTCCTTACACAAACTTCATGGTTTGGTCCAAACCATTGACAGCAGATGAGTACTGGACAATCACTGCTTACTGGCAACGCCTGGCTCCTCTGAAAGACAAAACCAGCCATCCCTAATGAGATAATGGATCTCGTTATCACGAGAACACAGTAAAAAAACGTAGAGTGGGCTGTTTTTGGTTTCCATAGGCTCTTGCATCTGTGTTGCAAAAAAAAGGTAACTGAATTAACTAAATTTCGGTGAAAACTGAAGTAAGCAATTTTCTTTGGATGACTTCACCCTTCATCAGTCCAGTTCTCACATGATTCAGTCAATAGTCTAAACCAACGTTTGTTCATTTAGAAGGCCCACCATAATGCACCAGTGCAAAAAGCTTACGTGAACTTAGGTATGGATCAAACAAGAATTCTGTCTGAAAATGAGGATTTCAGTTCACTTGCAAGTGAATATTGCTGTGGTTCACAACAGTGTGAAAGCAGGGTTTAGAGAGAGATAATTCAAATTGTAATTCAAATTGGAGGTTTTCACTTCAAACTTACTCCAAGGTGAATACGCTTGAGAACAACTGATCTCATGAACTTCCTTGAATTCTGACATGAATTCTTTACTCTCTCCTACTCACTCTTCGTCCACTCCCCCACTTTCTCTCTCCCCTACCCGAACCAGGGCCTGTATCCTTCTCCCACCCCCCACTCCCCCCATGTGCAGTCTTCCTTACATCCAATGTCATTTGGCAATGTTGTTTTTTGTATTGTTGTATTTTGTTCATCATGTCTCTGTTTGGTGCAGTGTAATTCACATGTTGTCCCTCTTTCCCACTCCCCTATGGAGGAGCGGGAGAGATTCTTGATTCCAGGTGGATCATCTGTGCTCCTGTCTTTGGCTGTGACCTCACCTCTGGCTCCACTCGCAACCCCAGCTGTTCCACAACTTCAGCTGGATGAAGCCCATTTGCCTCAATATTCAAACATGTTGTTGTTTATTTAAATATTTACTTAACTTGTAGCTGTTTATCTAGACGTGTTGGTTAATTAGACATATACTTTAATTGAATTGAATGTGTCACAGTTTTTTTTGTGTGAATGCATATTTCTTCTAAATTAGAAAAAAAAGATTTTTTTGGTTATTTTTCATGTACTTCTCTGAAATTTAAAAAGAAGGAAGAAGATTTAACTTTTTGTTGGATATTTTGTTCTGTTACACTAATATTCTGTGATGGGTTTGGGTTATTTTTATGCAAACCAGGTTGCAGAGTTCTCAAAGTGGGAATAGTTTCACCATGTATGGAACGCAATGACAGGCCCATCAGAAATTAGGCTAAAAATCCCTACCGCATTGACAGATTTTCTATAAATAAGTAAAAAAAAAAAAATTCTGTCAATGGGATAAGAAAAATGTCTGTACTAAGAACTCTTATTGTAACAGAAAATTCTAGTCACTTAAACATTTTTTCTCAAACTAAGTGGAGTGGGTCTTTGTCACATTTGTTATCTGCAAACACAACCTTAACACAGTTTGAGCATCATCTAAATCAAGATTAGCACAAAAAAAAAAAGAAACAATCTGCAAAGAATCTTTAAGCATTAAATGGAGATAAAAATAAATAAAGAGCCATTAATTATCTGATTATAGATGAAAAGGTCCTCTTCGATTAAATAAAGCTGTTCAAACAGTGTTTGCGATCGTCTTGTGCAGTTCCTGTAAAAGAGTTTGTAACATGACGTCCGATGTGTGTGTGAGTCGGTGCGTAATGAGTCATGTGTTGGTGCGGCGGGTAAAATCAACAAACAAACAAATAAATAAATAAATACACCTGATTTCACCCTGGTGAATGGATACACAGCAACAAAATGAACAAACTGTAAAAAAGGAGATTTCAAACAGTTCTAATGCGATTATTTCCGCAAAAGTCACGCAGCTGCACAAGATCATTGAATGAATTCAGAGGACTTTCATCTGCTTGTCCTAAAGTCAGCTAAATGTTAACTCAACCCCGGATGGACAAGTGATGTGTTGCATTTATTTGCAAATATCAGTGTAAGCCCATTAAGATGGCCATGGCTGGGATATTGGGCTGAATAAAGAAAATTGAATTAAATGTTGAGCTGCACACTTTTCTCCTCTGCTTAGCTTTTAGTTCAAGGTTCGTTTGCGCTGTGAACTCTTAAAAACCTTCCTCTCCCTCAGGCTGCTTTTATGAGCTGTGGCAGATTGGCCTTGACCATCCTCTTTCAATCAAGATTTTAAGGTGCATTTGAGGTCTGGAGAGTGTCAGTGGCAAACTGATTTACTTTTATTGCCGCAAGCTCTGTCACAGCTGAGTACCCAGCAGAATAAACAGGCTGCGTGTGCAGAAGCATGCAGCTGCAAGACTGCAGACGCAGTCGTCATGCTTTCAGAGTGAATGGAAAGCATAAAAACCTGCTGTCTGCATTTCCAGTGGTGCTGAACTACTAATGTTTGTTTCTTTGGAGGCACCTGTAGTGAATCACCAAAAGCTTCTGGTAACACAATCATCCAAACACGTGTCTGATGAAAGGATTTTTAGAGGGGCTCCCAATGAAAAGATGCAGAAAATCAACACTAATAACACTGTAAAAATGAGGATTGTATTCATTTTTTTGAGAAATTATAACTTCAGTTACACTTGATTTACATTTGCTGTCTCATTTTGAAAAAAAACATCCTTACATTTTACAAGATAAGGGAGTCTAAAGGTCGAGTCACATTTTCCAATATGGGGGTTGACTCTTACGGACGCTGTGAGTTTTGGGGTTTTCCAGGAGTCTCTTTCAGTTCCCTTGAAGCTGGATGAAAATAGGACAAACAGTTGTCGTCTGTGTGGTAATTATTGTGAAGTATTTCTAGGCTAATGGGAGTCACTTATGACGAATGGGTGATGCTGTCACGCATACGTCACATAACTGGCCTTACGGCTAGATAGCGGTTGTGTGTGGGTGAAAATGGACTAAAGGAGCACACACTTGAACGACACGACCGGCTTGTATAGATTATTAGGAATGGGGGGGTTGTGTTGTGTCAGACGGCTAGATGCGAGCTCACCGCATCACCTTTATTTGTGTCTCATTCAGGTTTACCAATTTTTCTAGCCATAAGGGCAGTTGTGAATAATGCCTAAGTGAGATAGCTGTCAAAAAATCAGCCTTTATTTGCACTGCAAATGCAGAAACTATCTTATTCACCGTTCACCCTGCATGCGCGAACCATAAGTCTCTTCTGCTAAATCGTTTTACCGTGGTTATGTTACATGGTAGTGGGTATCGCGTCACTTCTGCTAATGTAACAGTAATAATCTGTTAAAATGTTTATAACACTGAAAATGTTTATCATAATGAAAGCTTGTACTTTAAAAAGGGAAAGGGAAAAGAAATGTATTTTTCTTCAGTTTTACTCCCCAAGTTAGGAAGATAAAGCGCCACTTACTGACACTTTATTAACTCCGTTAACACACACGTGTCATTGTTAAAGTGGCTGCAGGAGTCCGTGACATCTCCTCAGAGTAAAACACGTTCACTTCTTCTCTTTCCCCGTCACCAACAAATGAAAAATAAAAATGATAAAAGAGAGAAGATGTATGGTTCATACATGCACAGACGTGTCCATCAGAATTCCAGGTGGAAAAGTGTTGATTCATCACTCCAGAGAAGGCGTCTCCACTGCTCTAGAGTCCAGTGGCGGCGTGCTTAACAACACTGCATCCAACGCTTTGCATTGCACTTGGTGATGTGTGGCTTGGATGCAGCTGCTCGGCCATGGAAACCCATTCCATGAAGCTCTCTGGTTACTGGACTTGGAAAGCTTACTGGACTTGGGCTGATCTGAAGGTCACATGAAGGTTGGAGCTATGCTGCAATTGACTGCAGAAAGTCGGCGACCTCTTTGAACTATGCACTTCAACATCCTCTGATCCTCTCCATCCATTCACGTATCAACCATTCTGTGGCTGAGTTTCTGTTGTCCCGAAACTCTTCCATTTTGTTACGTTAAAGCTGACAGTTGATTGTGGAATATTTAGGAGCGAGGACATTTCACCACTAGATTTGTTGCACAGGTATCATCCTATGATAATTCCATGCTGGAATTCACTGGTTCCTGAGAGCGGCCCATTCTGTCACAAATGTTTATGAAAACATCATCTCAGAGGTGGGACTTCTCTTCCAGTTTCTCTTTTTCCTCACCTGGGTGTCCTGCTTATTGTGTGTTTGATTGTCTTGCCCTCCCTCCTGTTATAGTCCACGTTTTCCCTCCACTTGTCGCCAGATTGTTTTGTGTGCCTTCTTGATGCCTCGAGTCTTCTAGTTTTGTTTTCAGTGTGAGTTGAAATAAACGAGGACCTTCTGTTGGGACTTTCTGTTTCTAGCGTTTGTGTCTGGATCCTGACATTAATAGCTCTATTTAGAATTTTCATTATTATTTAATTAATTGTTGTTGCCATTAACTAAAGACACAAAACTCCTTTGTTATTGTAAACGTTGAAGCTTATAAAACGTAGACATTTTCAAAAGTATTGCATTATTTTTATGACTGAAGTTAAATAAATAACTTTCCTTTTTTACCAGCTTTTGGTTAAGACAAATTGATTCTGTAGATGCATCCTGTTATATTTTGTTTGCATCTTTTATTTCTGGTACAGTTATTTACCTTTTTATACTAAGGGTTTAGCCCCAGTGTTTACATTCTTTGAACTACCGTAACTACCGTAATATTCACGCACAATTAACTTCATCCCAGCGGATTTTGAAATAGAGAAAAGCAGCCTTCAAATGAAATGCAATACTTTATGAAGACCTTATGCAATCAACATAAAGCAGCTGATTCTATCAGAGAAATTTGGACTTTGTGCCAGTATACACTTAGTGATCGTGTAAATGGTCAAAGTTACTGTATGTCAAACAGCGTGTGCTTTTTAGATATTACCAGAGCCATCTCTGGCGTTAAAGGGTTAAAAACCTAATGTTGGGAACAACAAACTATGGAATTCGGAGCATGTTTTTTTTGGACCATGGAAGGATCATATTTAAGTGTCCGACAGAACCAAATATGCAGCTCTTAGCGATACCCCTTCCATCCCCTTTACACTCTATGAGGTTTTGTCTTTGGGCTAACTCTTCTTAATGTCTGCATGCTCCCACTGGACTTTGCCACCAGTTGGTATGAAATAACACTCTTCTTCAATGCTGATGACTCTCAGTTCTTTGTAGAATAGTATCCAGCACACACCTGGCCTCTCCTATGTTCTGTCTAGATGGGGTAAAGGTTGAATCATACAACATTTTGATCAAATTAATAACACAGATCAGTTCTCATTCTTCACTCTCAAGTCAACTCTCAAGACTTCTTCCCCTCTGCTCTCCTTTGCTTTGCATCTGAAAGTTAAACCAGGTTTAACTTTGACCAATAAGGGGCTTGTATTTGACAGTAATGTGTAGATGGTATCCCTTTTAATTCATGGAAGTCCCAAACTTTGGAAAATTGATCATGGAGGAGAAATGAGTAACCGTGGTTTGTACCTGGCAAGAATTCTATCACGCCAAGCCTTTCATGTATCAGAACAGAGCTGTGAAAGTAAAAAACCTGGAGCAAGATGCAACACATTTTGCACCAAGTCTCTGTGAGTACATGCGGTGGTATCGGGTAGGGACAGACCTGTGTGAACACCTACCTAAAAACCCAGCAGGTTACATATGCCGGTCTGTTTGCAGCTTTGGGAGCAGTCCTGGCAAGAGCTGCTGCAACCTTCAAAACTTTCAAAGCAGCGTAAATTATGATGCCCCTTCTCTAAGCTCTTTACTGACTTTTAGTAAATGTTCACTTGAATTTCGACTTTATTGGCTTTGTGAGTGAGCTTTTGTGTGAATAACACCAGACTGAGTCTAACAAAGCAGTCATGGTGTCTCCCTTTCTCGCCCAGTATCCAATCAGGAACTGACTTCCTGAGAGATCAAGTTTTTCACAAAAATCTTGTGTTCATTGGATATGTATCTGTTTATCTATTTTATCTTTATTTATCATGAGAATAACACATGTAGATTTTTTTTCTCTAAAAAAGCTTATCCCTCCTAGCATGTTCTAGTAAAGAGGACAATTGTTTATTTTGAAGTTTCACATTTGGACACAGGTAAAGGGGAAAAAACATATGGAAGGAAACCAGTTCCTCTGTGTGGAAGACAAAGGACAGCAGCGATGTGTGATATATCAAGCCCCATGTTAGCAAAGTTAATGCTGCAATCATCATCGCTCCAAAGCTTTGACTTCTCTTACATAAGTCAGAAAGAAGACCAAAACACACAGACCTGGGTTTTCTGATGATCATATTTCCTAAGTAAATTTGCAAATATCCAATTACTCCAGGCTATCCGGTTTTTGTGGGTTCAGTGCCAATAAGGAAATGCCTCACTGTATCTTTAGAGGTTGTTCAAGAATTCATCTGAAGCCCGAATGAAATGAAAGAAGTCTTTTCCATGAGTTTGTGCAGTGTAAAGTGTGTATTGCTATAAATTTTGAATACCAACTGGTCACAGGACACGCATGAAGATAAGGGGGTTTTATTGGGAGTTTTACATGCAGAGATGCTGCATTTCATTTGGATCACGATCTCAGATATTGTTCCTGGAAACTCCAGATCCATATCTTCAGCAATTTTTCCAACCAGGAAATTTCTAAGAAACCGTTTCTTTGCTTTGGTTTTGATGTGTGAGTTGCATCAGCTCCCCTTAGTCGCCTGATGGAATTCGGAGAAAACTGTAAGTTCATGAGAAAACACTCCACATCCAACTGCAGTAACACAGTCTCAAACATTTCAGTCATGTTGCAGGAAGATGAGCTCACATGCCATTTATTGACAAGATAAGACAATGTCTGTATCCAAATTCCCTCACTACTCCCTAACCACTAAGAAACTATGTAGCGCGGGACTATTCAGTGCCCTGGATTTTAACCTAATTCAGACACATGCTCACTACTTTTTTCTTTTTTTAAATGGCAAATATGTCATTTATTTGTTGATGCAAAAACCTAATAAATATGAGAGCGCAAAGGAGTATACTTTCAAACTCATTTTGGCAGGTGATCTTTGATCCTACACCATCCATCAAACTCATTTGACAGGCACCAGATAACTTTTTTAAATTTTATATAATATTTATATTAAATGTATATTAAATGGAGAAACCACAGCAGTCCCAGAGTCGGAACCCTGCGCCTCAGACCACCTCCTACCCAGCCGAGGCCCCTCCAGGCTCAGGCAGAGTTTCGCCTACCCTGACGGTGCCATCCAGGGAATAACACTTGTTCTTGTAAATATGCATTTCAATAACAGAAATCAAGCCCTTGAACATGATGAACCGAGGGTTAAAAAAAAACACGTCAGACCCCCTCTAAAGGCTTGTACTATTATTTTATTATTTCTAACGGCGTTACATGGAAATGTAGCCCTGCAGGGTTCAGTACGGCTATGGAATGGAAGAAGCATGGGACAACGATGGGACCATTTACCAAACCCCACTATCTCTTGCTTCAACACCAAGCACGCCTTCAGGTCATACGGAATGGGTGGTTCCCAAATGATTTAACAATGTTGAAATTAGAAAATTTTTAAACATACCTGCTCTCTGTAACACCCTTGATTTAGCACAGTTTTACACAAACGTGGTAAATGTTCTAGCAGAGTTATCTGAGGCGGTCAGAGCAAATGCTGAGCATGGAGATTTTGTTCAGTTAGAGCTCATCGCCGATGATGTCCATTCTCACGTCTCCTTGGCAATGGACGACTCTGTAGGCATGGGCGCTATTCTTCCAACGTTTGAAAAGCTGCTACAACGGGTCATTCAATCTAATACTAGCATAGCTTCAGACGCGTAACTACAATCAGTTGTTCAAGTAGTGCAAAAAACCAGAAGAAGTCCTGAATGGACAAATCAATCCGCTTTTTAAAGTTTTATTTCAAAATCATTACTCCGGTGACAAAACTATTAAAGGATTGCTGGGCTGACTGTATGTTTGCAGTTTCTGCTTTAAACCTTTCACAAATCTGCATCATTACGGCTGCTTCGGTCACTGTTCAGTTTGTAACGACATGATGGGTTCAAATGTGGGGCATGCAGAAAGAATGCCCAGATTGTAACAAAATCTGTCGCTCGCAACGCTGTTTAGAAAAACACCAAGAACCTAGAGCCAGTCAGAATTCTCTTAGCACTTGTGACTCATTCAAAGGTAAAAAAATTGTAAACAAACGCATTACACGTCCATTGATGAGGTGGCCAAGAGTCACGAATGCCAAAATACAAAATCTGCAAAGAAAAAATAGAGGGATATTTAACAAAATCACTTGTGTTATATTCAACCTTTACCAGACAGAAACCACAAAAACCCTTTCTTTTTGTTTTTCAAATGTTATTTTTTCAGAAGGCAAATCCCATTCAGTTTTACAATATAGCATGTACATTGGTTCACGCCTCATCATTTAGTATCAAAATTGAACAATAAACGTGTAATGTTAGGGGGACGTAAATGAAATAAAAGAGATAATAAAGACAAAAAAGCATGACAATTTTGCTTCTCAACCTGAATTAGTCACTACAATTTATATTCACAAATCCAAAAGTTGATTATTAGAACAAAATCCCTCATATTTAACATATGACATATGTTTAACATATTCTGTCACTGGCCCATTCAAAAAATGCTGCTGAGCATCAAGCAGAAATGTGAAAAGGTCTTGGACTCATGTTGTCTGTGAAAATACATAAAGGTGGTGTTTAAAGAAGATCAGGCGGCAAAGTAATTTCTGCTCTGAATGTGCTTTAATGAGCATAATCCACGGTTGAAGATGTATTCGATTAAAAAAAAAACGTAATTAAATTAAAAGGTGCTTCTCTACAGCCGGTGTTGGATTTGATAAACATGGGGGAAGCAAAGACGACATCTTGCGATATTTACCTGATGTGAGGATGCATTTCGGCTTCTGTATGCGACTGGCAAAGAAAGGTGACTGCTGCCGCGTCTTTGACTTTAGTAAACCCTCTTGGTAAGCTGATGATCAAAAAGCTTTAAGGCTCGTCATTTAGCCACGGCTTTGCTACAGAGAGCTCTACCCAGTAACATCTGCATGTGCCAGATCTGCAGATAAATTGATCTCATAGCAACAATATCTCCATGGCAACCAGGACACATATGCCATGCAGAGATGATATGCAGAATAACTGGCTCCCAGGCTGCCTACTTTTTTTTCAGCCGAAGAAACTTCACTGAATGAATCATCAAGTTTCCATCCCTGATTTATTGTCTGCATCATCGGCCTCCTGGAGCTTCCTGCCTTTTCTTTTAATTACTTTCCACCATTTCTGCAGCAGATTCCAACAACTGCGATGGGTTCTTCTTTTGCACCATGATTCACTGGTGCTGGTTTTATTGCTCTTGTATTCCACTTCGATGTTTTTTCTAAATAGTGCTGGTGAAGAGGCATCCACACCGGCCTGACATTTTAAAGCCTTTGTGAATCAAAAGCTGCAGCCCAAACATAGTTTCCCCGGGTTAAAAATAAAGTTGAGCTCGTGACATCATTGCTGTGTGACAGCAAAAGTTCCTCTCGGCGATGGCGGGATCACAAAGCAGTTGTAAGAAAGCAGCTTGTAGGAAGGGAAAGTATGCAGACGCATGACAGAGAGAATACGCAGTGTAATACTGTGTCCTGCTGTGACGTTCAGTCAAGCAAACAAAAATAGATGCAAACATGCTTCACACACTGTTTTAGTTTTCTGGAACCTTCTGGCCAAATTGGTTCTTCGCATTTTCTATGTGTAGCTTCTGCTGCAGTAGCTTAGCTCATTTAGTGCCGTCTGTGTAACTTCAGCTCTAAAGAGACTTTTTTGTGTCTTCAGGCTGAAATTTTTCTAAATATATTTGTGCATTTTTCCCAATACATAATGGAGACAGAGAGGACCCAGCTAAGATTTGAACCAGGATTTTTTTTTACTGTAGCCTGACACCATTTTTAAGTCTGCTTTGGTGTTTGGAAAAACTAAGGCACATTTAGCCCTCCAAACGGAGAGTTATGGAAAAATAGTGTCTCCGGATTCGGACGTCACTACCACTCGATGACGTAACCAAAAATCGCAGGTCAGTTCTGTTAGTGCGGAGCTCCCAGCACTTGAAAATATATAACAAAAGCGGTTTTATAACTTTAAAAAGGTCATGCTACAACAAAAAGTCATTACTTACATTTGAATGTAAACTTCTGTGCTTCTGAGCGCACCCACAACAAGAAAAGCGCTTCTCCTGCGCGGCATAGCGCGACGGGGAACTCCTTTGTGACTGAAGGCTCTGTATACCTTTATTTGTCACAAAACTCTTCACAACAACAAATGGACCACTGAGGCAATTAAGATTTTGGAATAAATGTATTAGTTCTGGAACTGAATCAGAAAAAAATACTTTCGTAGCATCTAAACAGTTTATCTTGCTGGAAAATCTGTTCTGAACTGAAGCAGCTTCAATATTCTAAACAAACATATACACATATACAAAAATCCTTTAAAGTATTTAGGTAACACAATTTTTTTGGCAGTTTCCCCCTGGATGCATTTTGCATTACTTATGGAATGTTAATGTCATGCCTTCCCAAAAACCGATCGAATTATTCTCTGACGTGTTCTGATGTTTTGTTTGATAATGCAACACCGGAGAGTCAGGCTCTCCTCAGGGTGCCTGAATCTGATCTTCTCGTTTCCTCTGAAGCTTTCCTTTCACGCCATTTCTGCTCACCTCTCAGAACGAAATTGTTTCCTTTCAGAATCATCTCTGTTGTGTGCACACATTTTTTTACTTTTCTCTATTTCCTTCTTTCTAGAAGGTGACGCTAAAGGTTAATTCTGCTCTTAAATTCCCAAACATCAAAGCTCACACTGAGATAACAGTCAGCCAGAGGCTCTGTGAGGTTAGGTCTAAATAGTAAAAATTTCACGGAAGCCCCCAGTTGCCCTGTCCCATGCTCGCAAACCTTGTTTTCCTCATCATATGACTTCCAGCGCCTCGCAGCTAAATAGGAAGTCATGGGACTGGCAAAATAAAGAGATGTGATTTCAGGATGTCATTTCATGTCCTGCCAAGCAGCACATATTTGGCAGAAATGCTGGAGGAGGAACTGCGTTTGTGTAACACCAAATGTGACGTAGGTGGCGAGGCATCTCCTCATTCAGCTGATGTAAAGGTTGCACCTCTTCATTTTTTAACTTGTCCTCTTCAACAGCTGAGCAAACAGACATGAGCTGGGAGCCTCGTGTTGGACAGACTTTACTGTTACAATAGGGGGTTATAAATCTTCGGACACACAAGGTGCATATTTGTAGAAATCCAATTTGTAACTGAGGCTGAACTTTATTGATATTGATTTTGGTTGTATGCTTTTTTTGTTTATTTGACCGCATGAAACAGAAGAAGAGAGTTTGATGTTAGAGATGGTGGGTAAGGGCACACAAAAGAAAGGGAGAAGAAAGGAGGTTGAGGAAGTTGGAGGATGATCACAGAAATGTGTGTGTTTGGGGATGGGTAGAATCGTAAAGCAACAAGCTGCTGGAGGCTTGCCATCATTATTGCCAGGGCTAAATGTTAGTTTAAAAGGGCACTCACACACCCACAAATATTACAAAAATACCTGGTGGCTCCAAAAATCTTCACATACAAACATGTCAACAGGTACACAATTCAACTACAATTCAAACTCACATAGTCCTGCTTACAAACCAACACAGGTAAAGCATTTCATTCTGTCACGCATACTATTTGTACAATGTGTTTATGTTCTACTGTGGTGGATGATGAAATGTATAAAGAAAGAGAGTGCCTGATCACACCAAGACCCCTGCCCAAGTAGCAGCCAGGGCCCCCCAACACCCACATGGTATAATAGAAAGAGGAAATCCGCCTGTCGGGCAATCACATTGGCCACCCAGATCAAGGCCAGCAGCACCGTCACAGGGGCTCCCAATGCCAGAGAGCAGGGAGGCACAGGAGCATGGAAGGTGCAAGCTCTGGCCCAGTCAGAAGAATAGCTCCCCTGTCGTGCCAGAAGGTCGAGCATGCCGCCCACTCCAGTCACAGACAAGAAGCCCACCACCATCTGGGAATTCTAGGCATCCCCCAACCCTAGGCACAAGCATGGGCCCCCCAAGGGAGACCTGTCCCATTCTCCAACCATGCGTCAACCCTGCAGGAGGTTTAGGAGAGCATAGCCGGGACCACTCAACCCAGGAGGGAGATGCCCAAGGGAAATGTGGGTCCCCGAAGGGCATTGTAAACGTGTGCCAACTAGACTCACCCACTGTTGGACCTTTGGAGAGGTCCAGCACCTGAGTGGTCATATGAAGGAAGAGGGTAGATCAGGGACACCTTCCATACTGACTCCAATTGGTGAAACAACTGACCCACATGTGTTGGGCCCAAGTAACCCCAGCCCAGAGCCTCACTGCAAGAAGAGCCAACCCCTCAGACCCCCCCATCCCCACAAAGAGAGTGAAGCCAAAAAAGAGCCGGTCCCAGGGGTAAGCATAGGCCCACTCCCCCAAGCGCCCACCCTGTGAGAGCTCTGGTCGTTCACTGATGGGACAGAGGTGGCCGAATCCGTCAGGGCTGCCAAGGATTTCCTCATTGGAGACCCCAACCCGCCAATCCTCCAAGATCCCGTACAGATAGTGGACCCCCATCCACACACACACACAGACAGGTTCCTCCTCTCATTAGAAGGAAGGGTCTGAAGGGTGAGTTTGAGTCCATGTGGTCCTGCATGTCTGCTCTCTGAGGAAAAGCAGCTGAAGAGAAGTCCTAAATACTGAACACTTAATTGCCATGATTGGAAAAAAAACAAAAACAATTGAACAAAAAGTTTGCTAAGACAGAACTTTAGTAAGAAATGTACATGCTAAAATAAATGCAGAGAATACAAAAAACAAGTTAAAGTAATTTAATTGTGTTTTCTTGAATTAATTTAATTCTAAATCATTGAATTACAGTATTTTAAACTTATAGAACTGCAATGTTAGCAAACTGCCTAAAACCACTGATGATTTTCCCCTTTTTCCGTGACAGTCCATCTAAATTTAATGCAAAACCCTCTATATGTGTGCATGTCAATAAAACAGATGGTTTGGGTCAAAAACCAAATTTAAGATTTAAATAAATTAACAGTTGGGTTAGAAAACAGTTGTAAAACATATAAATGTGGGTTAGGTTGCCAGCCTATTATGTTAAATTTAATTAGTGATATTTCGTAATTTTTTTCCCAGGACAGAAAGTTTTGCTTTTAGGACTGAAAGCCTGAAATGCTTTATGTTTGTCTGCTAGAACAGGCAACTTGAGGTGGTTTTCAAGCATGAGGCAATGTTCTAGATTAGTGCTGACACTGCAGATTTTTCCTGAAATAATTTTTGAACCTTGATGAAACCAGTTATCAGTAAATTCATTTAAAGTTTCAAACTTTGTGTTTAGTGATTTATATCATAGGCAAACTTGACTGAATTGCTACTTAAACTCAAAACTATTTTAAGCCAAGGAAATGCTTGTATTTGATGTGTCTGCCATTTATTTTATGTCTTAGGAACAAAAACACATTTAACTAAAAACATCCGCCTGTTTGAGCTGAGTTACACTCAACAAAAACTGATTTTGTGCTAAAGATGGAGAACAGAAGATTTTCATAGCAAAATGTTTAAAACGTTTAAAATGATTAATCTTAGAACTGCTCATGTTTTCAAAATCTGGGATGAAAATGTAAAAAACGTATTCAGATTTTGTTTGTGTTCAAAAAATTTTTTTCACCTCTTTTCTCAAGTTTGTAATATTGAATCTCAGTTTAGTGTGAAGAGCACAGATCCGTGTCACGTTTTATAGCAGAAACCCCATGAGGGAACCTGCATCATGAGCCATTTGCATCCTGATGTCGTCCTGCACGGAAAAAGCGATGCATTTAGCGCAATAGGTGCACCCTTTTGCCCTTAGAAGTCGATGAAAGAAACCAGTGAAAAACAAACATGGTCACAAAGATGAGTCACTGATGTGGATGGAAACAGCCAGTTCCGACTTGAGGGAGAGAAGGGAAGCCTATGTCTCAGTGCTGTGCACATTTTTTTTTTAGAAATATTCAAATATTAAAAAAGGGCTATTAGGCTGATGCAATCTTTTGTTTTCTTGTATTTGTTTTTGTTTTATCAACATTTTAAAAAACTGATTAAGGATTTGTTTGACCCATATACATATACATATATATTTATATATATATATATATATATATATATAAAACAAGTTATTAGGCTGCTGTAATGTTTTAATGTGTTTTTTAACCAAAGTAAAAAGATCATTCAAGGGTAAATTTGACCCTGACATCAAATTAGTTCAAATAAAAACACCCAGTAACAGTAGACTGCACTGTAAATAGTCTTCAAGGGGTATTGTACATGTCACACTATTCATTCAAGTACATTTCTTTCAAAAAGATAATTACATATATTTTTCTTTAATTATTACGTTTTCTCAAAGTAATTATTTAAAAAAAAAAAAAATTTCACTGAACAGCATAATTTAATTTCCTAAAACTCAAATTTCATAGATTTATTCAAACTAAAATTTCAGTTACGCTCATTCTGTAACCGACCTGAACTATTCTGGACTTGTTCTGCTCGCGCTCAGGAGGACACGGGGAGCTGCTTAGACAGACTTTGTGGGAAACCTTGCTGGGTAAAAAAAAGGTATGTAGCGTTTTTTTGTGTGTCAAAATATATTTTCATATTGATTACCTACATTGTATACTTTATACAAAACTATATTTCTTCCGGTGTTCAGTTTATGGTGTTAAATACCAGCTGCTTCTCTCAACTCGTCAGCTAGCTTTAGCATTACCTTAACACTTTGCATGCTTTTACAAAGAACAATTTCATTGAGCTGCGTTCACATCGAACGTGATTCCCGCTTCAAATTCAGGTCAACCGCTCTCCTTCGCCGCATGGCGAATTCAACTCATGCTCAACGCCCCAGAAGCTTGTGGAAGAAGCCACCAGCCAACATTGTTTTACCGTATGTCTACAAGGAGTGCCGTCGGTGTATTTATATCGTTTTCAGTTTATGGAAGACACAGAGGATGATTAGAGACTGTATTTATTTATTTTGAAGAGGTCAGAAGCATCAGTAATCATGTTTTCATGTATGGGTTCATGCCCACAGTCAGAAGTCTGACATTGAAGGTGAGCGGAGCTCAGGGTGGTGGAGCTTGCTCACTCTCTCGGTGAGGTGCGATTGTTTCAGTTCCATGCGCCCTGTGACAGGCTGATGGCCTGTTCAGGTTCAGGGAGTACCCTGCGTTCGCCCAAAGCAGAAGATGAAGCTGTGCCTCAATAGCAACATATAGCTTAAAAAATACATAAATGAAAACAAATATATACACATTTTAAAAAGTATAATATTATATTTTAGACTGGTCTTTTCTATGATAACCTTTTTTCTGTGAGGGTTTTCAATGTTTCTTTGGTTTAAAAAAAAAGCAGCACATATCTGAGTTTTATATTTAAATACATAAGACAGCAGCGGGTGAGGCAGCGGCAGCCGCGCACACTGACTGGAACTGCATCTGACGCATGTGCTTCACTAATTCAGTATATTTATCATCTTAAAAGACACTTTATTTTAAAATTACCTAATTTGCTTTTTCTTGCCATGTGACTCGTTTAGTCAAAATGTTTTTGACAGATTTGATCTGCTATGAATGCGCTTTAGAAATACACTAGTTGAGGCCAGCAGTACGCCTGCCTCATCACAGGACGTATGCCACAAGGCAGAGGGCGCTGGTGAGCCAGGAGGATGTGACACAGCGGCTAAAGAATAAGAATACATTTAAAGAGAGCTAATCAAATTCCGCCTTTAGTTATTATTCTTTCATATTGTTTATCATCATTATCTAAACTGAGGATTATGTTTTTAAACCCCTAAACTCAAGAATTTGTTGAGTCACTGAGAATGATCTCCACTGAGACAGACTGAAGAAAGAAAATATACTTTTTTATGCAGAATTTTTTTTTCTCTGCTACAGTTTGTAAACAGAAAAAAAATGTTGAAATAGGATTTTACACAAGTCACTTTATCTGCTGCCAAATAAATGGTGAAAAAGCTAATCTGTAGGGTTCATGTTTTTAAATCTGAGGACGTCAGTGCCTCACCAGCCGTGAGCCTCACCGCACGTCACTGCCACAAAGGTAGCCTGGACTGCAACCCCGCAGCCCAGAAAGGGCACAGCGGGTTAAGAAAATGAATGAATGGATGGATGGAAGTCCAGGACAAAAATGCTTGCATTGTCCTCCAAGTACTCTTCCCACTGCTCGAGTCACTGAACGTGTCACATGCCCAAAGCTGAGTCCCTTATTGGCTGATGATATGTGGCAACCTTGCCAAAGTTCAAAAAGTTGAACTTGTGCCCTCCACCTATAGATACTGCCGAAATTGCGCCATAATTGTTAATATAATCATGTGCAGAGTCTGAAATTAACACTTGCTAGTCGTGAACTTTTTCCCTGTTTAACAACAGGGCTGCTAAGAGGACTGCTTTCCATCTGGCAAATATGCATTTGCACCAAAAAAGTCATACTTCCATTTATTAGCTCTCCTTTCAGTGAAATTTTCTTTAATGCTCTACTAATTGCACTTGAGTTACACAAGCACATGGACACAAAAACGACTTTTTCTGTATTTCTGCTTAAACATTGTAAAAAATTGGCCGGTTACAAACTATGTTTGGTCATTAGATTTTTTTTTATCTATTCAATTCAATTTCAATTCAGTTTTATTTATATTGCCCAATATCACAGCCATAGCCGTCTCATTGGTGTGATGTCAAAAAATTGCAAGAAAAAACCAAAGAATCAATCATGTAAAAGTAAACAATAGCTGGTTGTTAAACAGACAAAGCTGAACAAACATCTCTGTCCTTACAACCTCGTTCGCGGTGAGGAAAAAGTCATTTAAAAAAACCCTATGTGTTTTTTTTTTTTTTTTTTTTCTTTTTTTTTGGGGGGGGGGGGGGGGGGGGACGACGACGACTAAGAAACCTCAGGGTTGCTCACATGAAGGAGAGATCCTCAACACCGGACGGACAGGTGTTGCTCTAGAACTATTAAAGAAAAGTGAGCTTAATTAATTCTACAACTACATGGTTGAATAACAAGTATATGTCCAATAAACAACCACGTTTAGATAAACAGCTACAAGTTAAGAAAACAGCTAGATATTTAAGTAAACAACAACATGTTGGTTAGGGTAGGGGAGAGAGGAGGGGCGGCGGGGGGTGGGGGGTGGGGGTGTTGGAGGCGGACGAAGAGTGAGTAGGAGTGAGTAGGAGTGAGTAGGAGTGAGTAGGAGTGAGTAGAGCCAGTGTGGTAAACTTCATCACAGTAGGTGAGGCAGAGGAGCAGTAAATTAAATATTCTCTGATTACTAGCTAGCCTGGCAGTAATCCTGTCCATAGAGGAATGATTGAAGCCTAACTTTGAATGTAGAAATTGTGTCGGCCTCTCTTACATGAGCTGGGAGCTTATTCCATAAAACAGGAGCTTGGTGGCTAAAGGCCTTACCTCCAACTGTGCTTTTAGAAATTCTAGGAACCACAAGCAGTCCTGCATATTGTGAGCGAAGTGTTCTGTTTGGTTCGTAAGGCACTATGAGATCTTTAATATTGGATGGGGCCATTCCATTCAAGGCCTTATAGGTTATAGGCTCCCAGTTCAATCTAGAATCAAGTTCAAAATCCTCCTGCTAACCTATCCCACATTAACAAAAGATTTTGGACCTCTTATTTATTTCTGGACTATGAGACTTCAAGCAAAACACAGTCAGTTCAAATGGATTGTGAGGCATTCTGGAAACTTCAAGAACATACTTCTCTCCCTTGCCAAAAAGCACCAAACTTGTGTTAAGTCATTATTTGTTTTCTACTGCAACTTTGCCAACTGTTGGAGTAGTAAGAGTAAAATCAGTGCCAATAGATGTTTTGCATGCTGATATTCAAAACTCTATCAGACATCTGTACCCTACTCAGTCTGAAGTTCATATGGTCGACACCGTCACTTATCAGGGAACAAGGTACTCAAGAGGCATGATTGTAGCTTATGGTTACCACTGCAGGTCTTCCTGATTTTGCAGAGATTGTTCAAATTGCAATTTTTAGGGAAAGAGTGCATTTTATTGTAAGAAAGCAGATGTCATGGTATGATGAACATTATCGTGGATATCACTTGGAGTAAACTGTTTCCACAGCTCTTGTTGAACAACAACGTCTAACTGATGTGTGTCCTCTGTCAGCCTATATTGTTACAGGAAAATGCATGGTGACATTGAAGCGTCAAATTTGCCTCAAGTGTTGAACATCTATTTTTGAAGTCTTGTGTCTCTGAAAACATGGAACAAATTGTGAAATCCAGAGTCCTTGTTGACCATGAGGCCAGAAAAGTGACACTCTCCAGTAGCATACCTTCAAATGTGGCAGAATTGGTTGCAGGTGTTAAGGAGGAACTTTCCATTACCAAAGTCTTCACTACTAAGATGAAGAGTTTGATGACTTTTTTACACTTACATCAACTGAGGAACTTAAAGACAGAGACACAATAAAAGTTGTGTATGAACCAGTGAATGTGATACTTTTAGTCGTTCCTCCGGAAAGCACGTCTGCTACTTCTGATGTCATGTGTTCATGTGAGCATGAAAGTCACTCAAGTTCAAGTGAAACTGTGATTCTGAGTCCACCCCCTTCTGAAAGGCAGAGTCCATGGCCAGCTGTATTTCCCATTCTTATTTTTTCACATAACACAGAACTTGCTTTAAGACAAGGCAATGAGATTTACTTAAAAGAAGGCACACCACTGAAATCCCCAAGCGTCAGATCTGACATCTTGGAGCGCTTAGCTGAGACGATGTTTGCTTACACAGAATATCCGAATGATGAACAAAGATGTGCAGTTGCACAGGTACTAGTTGACAAGCATCCATGTTTGAAGTAACCTGGATCTTTCAGTGGGATGTATGGCTGGCAGCAAAGTCTTAAATATAAATGTGGAAACTACAGGACCACACGTAAAGCACTGGGAAGCCCTGAAATTCTGATCAATTCTCTGAAACACAAGCCAGAAGATGAAAGAAAAGTTGCCAAAAGCATAATGAAACCAAAAGGGCAGAAGTCAACTACTTTCCCTCACATCAACCTGGTGAGACAGATGAGACCCTTGAAAACCCTTGAAAAGAGAAAGGACAATGTCCATCCATCCATTTTCTGAACCGCTTAATCCCTTTTGGGGTCACTGGGCAGCTGGAGCCTAACCCAGCTGCTCATGGGCAAGGGCAGGGGACACCCCTGGACTGGTCGCCAGTCTGTTGCAGGGGCCACAGTCACACACACACACACTCCCACACTTAGGGACAATTTAGAGTAACCAATTACCTATGAAGCATGTTTTTGGATGGTGGGAGGAAGCTGGAGTCCCTGGAGAAAGCCCACGCATGCACGGGGAGAACATGCCAACTCCACACAGGGGGGTCCCCCATTGGTGGTGGTGTTTCAAATCCCCCAGCCAGGACTTGAACCGGGAACCTTCTTGCTGTGAGGCAAGAGCGCTAACCACTGCGCCACTAAAAAGGACAATGTGAAGACCATAAATGATATGATGGCACAGACATACAGCTTGAGAAGACGAGAAGTGGTTTCCCAATCCCCAATGGTGGCGGAGCTGAAGGAACGTTGGCCAGCTCTCTTTGAACCATTCCAAGTAAATACTTTCTTACCTTCCAAAATACATTGTATGGTATCATTTGTTTGATGTTATTGTTGTTGATAAACTTGAGTCAACATATTTTGCCTTGAGTTACTTTGTTTTTTTAGAACATGCTCTGAAACCATTTTTTCCTATTATAAATTACAGGATGTTTGATGTCTGATATGACACTGACACGTAAATATTTCAAACTAATACAGAAATAATTTATTGTCTTCTAGATAAATGAAGAATTTCGTAGATGCACTGCAGTTCTGCTGGAACCAACGTTCATGTTCGAGTTGGATCGACGCACCCCAAAGCTTACGCAGATATCTAGTGACAAAGGGGGAGCAGTTGGCCAACGCATCAAAAATTAAATGATGGAACTCATTCAGGTAAGATAAGTTGGCTAAGAAAATCATTGATTAAAACATTGTTATACTTCATTGTGTAAATCCCAAATATATGTTGTAAATAAACATTGAATTATTAATTCATTTGTTATTCTTTAATTTAAAGTCAGACTACTTGAAGTGGAGATGAGACCAGTGCGTTAAAATGTCCTTCACATTTGATAATTAAGAGTCGGGCTGGACAATATATAATGTTTTATATCACAATATTGTTTTTATATCTGGGGATAACAATATACGTCGCAATATAAACTAAATAACTGTATTTGTCAAATTTGAACGCTCTGTGGTTCATTAGAGAAATGTGTAATCATCAGCAGGTTGTTTTAGATTGAAATCTTGATTTCCTGTCATACTTTAATCATAACAGATGCACTAAAGGAACATGATGCAACACTTTTTATCAAATGACTAAAGAAAGGCAGATATATTTTACAAACTAAACTGAAAATTAAAGCAAAAGCTTTCAAGTTTTAAAAGAGAACATAAATCAAACAGACCTCTAAACTGCTTGATCAGTTCCATTTTCAAACAAAGCATTAAATCTACAAATAAATACTGTTTTTAAGTTTTACAGAACAAATATAAAGTTGACAAACATTTTTGTCAACATCCTGTGAGCTAGGAAGTAAAAGCAAATTTTCTGAATTTCTTCTCGATACTGTTGCTTTGCAGGTCTTAACTGTTGTTTTTGCAGGAGAATTATTGTTTATTTAAGTCTAGACACGCTTTCTGCATAATTTGCAGTTTACGTAACTTTTTTTTTTTTGTCAGATTTTAAATAGTTGAAATATCTCCACATAAATCCAACTGCAAGTCATCCTTTGGAAACACCACGAAAAAAATCATGTACAATCTTGTAAATGTTTTGTACATTTTCACAACTTAAAAAAAACGTAAAAAAAAAAAAAAATAAATATATATATATATATATATATATATATATATATATATATATATATATATATATATATATATTTTTTTTTTTTTTTTCCCCAATTCTGGACCCAGGTGTTTCTCCTTCAAAGAAGAGAGATGTCACACTAAAGTGCCTCATAGAGTACATGGAAGAAAGTGTACAGGATCTTATCTTTGATTTTCAGGTAAGTGTTTTTATTTGTTCTTAGGAGGATAATTTATCAGGTGTTAAATGGTTTGGATATCCAATTAAATTTGTGTTTCTAAAACTTTTATTAACCCTCTGTTTACTTGAAGATCCACTCCAATGAAAATTGTGTTTTTGGTGTTTTTAACATGATTCTGTAGCATTTTTTTACATCAGGGGGGTCATATGTAAAGAATATTAAGATTAAAACTGCTTTTCTTAATATTTCTGTATTCAAATTGATGCTACTGAGAAACAGACAAAACATTGTTGTTTGAAAAAGCTTGCAGTCATGTAAAATCTGTAGTCAGCAGGCCACAAGCTCCCTGCTCTGCTCCACTCTGATGCATTCGCTCACAGATAAATAGATCTATGTACATCCTCATTTTCCACATCCAAGGTGGAATCTGAATCAAAACTGTACAGCTGAGTTGCTCCAATATCTCTTGCCATTTTTGTTGCAATGGTAATGTTAGGTAGAGGTCGGGAGGGACTATACTTGCTGGAGAGAGTGTAAATAAAGGGATATAATAAAGGGATAATGGGAAATGAAGGTAGGTTCACTCCACACCAAGGTCTGGCTCACAAGTCAAGCCGAACTTCTTATGAATTCCTGCCACTGAGTAGAAACTGTTTTAGGAAACGACACAGGATTTTTGCTTTTGGCAAAAAACGGTATGACCATAATTACAGTGAAAGACCACATGGGAAATAGATCAAAAGATGAATGGAATGGAACTTAAAATCCAGGTTTAAGACCCACCCTTTTCTCAGCTGATTTTTAAAAGTTTTTATTCATACATTTACATTTGCCCTTTTTTTATGGCATACTTTTTTTTTTCTAATAAACCTTGACATTTTTATTATAAAGAAAACTCTTGATATTCTTTCTTAAATGTTTCTTTTGATGTTTTATATAAAGCACTTTGAATTTGCTTTGTACAGAATATGCTATAAAAATAAACTTGCCTCGCCTTCCTTTCCCAAAATCATTTGTTGGGTGAACATAATATAATTGTGGAAAGTATTTCCATGTAAACCAAATGTGTTAATATAGCAATAAACATGTGTGTTGGGAGATCTGAATGCAATTATGTTGGTGCAACATAATTTATTAATGTTGCTGTAACATGATGAATGCAGCAGTTGACCTGACCCTGCTGATAGTGTCAGGAAATGGTGGCGAAGGACCTAAAATGCAGAAAACCAGGCTTGGTGGCAGAAACTAAGATATTTAAGAAAAAAAAACAGAAAAAAACTGAAACATGACAAAATCATTCATTTATTTTTCTATACCTGTTTAGTCTCTTTTGCGGTCACAGGGGTGCTGGAGCCTAACCCAGCTACTTACGTATGGGGAGAACATGCAAACTCCACACAGAAAAGTCCCTCTTTGGTGACACTGTTTGAAGTCCCTCAGCCAGGACTTAAACCAGGGGCTGTTGTATTGTAGGGCAGGAGTGCTAACCACTGCACCATCGTGCAGTCTATGGCAAAAATGTTGGAGAACCAAAAACATGGCAAGGCAAAGCAAAAAGTTTAAAAAGCAGCCAGTTTAAGTGTACAACAATTACACTTACATTGTGCTAAAAATTAGGCAGTTTAGTTTTTATTTACCATCTATATATCATAAACTTAAAATGTTCCAATATAATCTGAAGAAGTGTTCTGTTAGTATAGTTCCTACACAGCATGTATTTGGTTTATGATATGCTTGCTATGCTTATACTCCAGTATACTTGATTAACTTCAAGTTTACTACTTTTTGTTAAGGGTTGCCTTTCCTTGGAAGTTCAAGTTCTAAATACTTTTGGTGTTTATTTCTCACAGGGAGTTGCAGAAACGGACGTGCACGAGTCATTGGAGGGAGCATCAATGATGATTTACCAATGCCAGGATCCACATGCAGCCGGAATCATAATAGAAGGAACTCCTGTTCTCACAGGGATTGCAAGATTTACAAGAGCCTGCTGCTTGCTGATTGGCATCAATTATGCACTGAACCTGCAATACCCAGCAAAACTCCTAAAAACCTTTGAGGTTTTCCAAAGACTCTTTCTTGGACTTGATACAATTAAACCAAAACCAAGCTCAAAGTTCATGACTTTGAAGAGCAAATTATTTTCATAAGTTTTTTTCTAAACAGCTGCAAAATGTTCAACACTGTTGGTGGTTTTAATGCAAAATCTTGTAAGATGTTCAACAAAAATATATTGATCTTCCTTTTGTAAGTCTTTTAAAATGCCTTTATTGGTAAACTGTTTTAATTTTTTAAAGTGAATTGTTAATTGTTTGCACAAAATGCACCACTGAATACAACGGTGTTATTATATGAAAAAAAGGCTAGTTCTGTCAGAATTCTGGAACTGTTTTGTGTTTTATGTAGAAAATTATGCTAAGGCTATAAGCTGGCTAACTTTTTTTTTCTTCTAAGCCTGTCATTTCCAGCAGCTGAGCTGTTACGGCTATTAGTTATTTAACTTAAAACTGTCAACTTGGAACTGTGTTTAAAATTTTGTTTGGAATTTGAATAGAATTTTCAAATTCTTTTATTGTCAGCCCTACAAAAATTACTTTATCAAAACTTGATTTTTCTGACCGAACTCAAATTAATGTATTTGAGTATAGAAAATAATTTAAATTTGCTACATATAACTTTTTTTTTAAATTCCTACCTCCTTGTACTTAATAGTTTTTAAAAAGTGGATTTATTCATGTTAACTCAACTTGAAAATTCTGAATAGACAAATGGTAATATTAAGTTTTACAAACTCAAAATATCCCTTTGTTCACTAAACTAACAAAAATTACTTGGAAAATGTTGCCTTATTTTTTAAGAAATAGTTCTTGCAGTGATGCAACAGCTCTTTTGTATTTGCTTTTAAACTATTTTATTAAAAGTGGGGGGAACTAGTTTTAGGGTTAATTTGACGCTGGCATCAAATTAGATTTAAAAAAAACTGAGGTTATTTGACTAATGCAATGTTTTCTTTTATGTATTTTATTATTTTTTTTTTATTGTTTTATTGAAGTATAGAAGAGCTTAAGGGTTAATTAATCCAAAAATCCTGTAGGTAAAATTATGTTCCTTGTGTGAATTAATTTTGCAACTTTGTTTTTATTTTTTTGAATGATATATTTGTGGATTTGACCAAAAATTACACAATAAATAATAGCAATGTTTTTGTTTTTTTGTTGCCTTTTTTGCACAGCATAAGACATCCAACTTCATACCACCATGAAAAAACAGTGTTTTCTTAAACGTTTTCTATAACCGCGTTTCTCTGGTCTGCTGCAGCCATAACACCGTATCTTTGGTTGATAAAACAATCCAATCTCTCCAAAACACGCTGCTCTTTGTAATCAAGCGCCTTCATTTTTAAAGTTTACACAGCACAGTCTAACAAAGACGGACGGAGCCCGTTGACTTTCTCTTTGCAACAGAAAAGCTGCAGCGTCACGGCCATACATCTGAAGGAGTGATCTTCGATTACGCACACGTGCTCGGGGAAACGGAGCGCAGTGGAAGCACAAACTTTGGCCAATTTGGAGCCCACGCGCTGCGCGCAAAGAAAAACCGCAGCTGAAGAGCCTCTGTTCGAACATATTTGGAATAAAGAGTGATGTTATCCTTAAAGGGCGTCTTGGACGTGACAAGATAATAGTTATTTTATTTAAATAGCGCTTTAATAATCTTTCTACACACAAGACATTGCATTTTTGAACAGATTTGTAAGTGCAAAAGAGACACCAACAGACACAAAATAACCAAACTAATTATAGTCCCCATCACACGTCAGAGATGAGCCGCATTTATTCCACAGATTTGTTCAGCTTCTCGCGTGGATCAGAGGGAGCGTCCTGCCGCTAACGTGGAGTCAGGAACATCAGTGTCGGCTCTCTGGACGCGCCTTTTAAAAGCCGAACTTCACGCAGACTCCGGGCTGGAGCATCGCAGCGGACGCACCCACCAAGCCACGCATGCACGCGCGCGCACGAACACACACATAAAACCTGGCATTTATACAAAAATAAAGGGATCATCAGATCATCAACTCTTTTCAGTACAAAAATAGCAGCAGTTCCGGCAGCTACACATGGAGCACCGCGTTCTGGGAACGCAGCAGCTCCTTCCTGTACTGCTGCAGCCACGTTTTCAGCTCCGAGATACGGTATTCTTCCGGGCCCCTGCCGCCCTGGTATACCACCGTCTCATCCCTCACTACGTAAAGTCTCTCAAAGTAGGCTCCGTACGCGGCGTTGGACGAGTTGTCCATGTTGTCCACCACCACCCTGCTGCCGGGAACCTCCGTGAGCATCAGCGCGGCGGCTCTCAGCCTGTCCTCCAGACAGCGATGCTTGGGGATCTGGTAAGGCGCGTCAGAGCTCACCCAGCCGTCCGAGGGATGCGCCTCCTCGATATATACAACTAAGAAGTCCGCGATATCTGCGTACTGGCTCACGACGCGCTGAAACGCGGCCAAACGCATCATGAACGGCGGTCAGGAGCAGCTGCCAAAGTTGAGAATGAGCGGTCTTTTCCCTTTCATGCAGTCCAGGATTCGGACCCGCCTCCGCTCCTGGACCAGCACCACCTCGGTGTTGGGCGCAGCTTGGCCCAGGCGCGCGGATTTGAGGATGTCCAGCTTCTGGCCGTGCCACACGGCCCGCAGAGACTCCAGCGTGAACATCTTGTTGGAGTCGGAGACGCACAGTGGCGGGTCGTCCAGGCTGTCCTGCCTGTCACCCATCTTTAGCAGCAGCTTCCTCCTGATGCATAGGAAATCCAGGAGCCATAGCATGACGGCGGCCAGGAGGAAGCGGGGCAGCAGCATCAAGCACAGAGCTGCCTGCTTCAGCGTCCGCGCCATCTGGACCCCGCTGGAGTCCTCCATCATCTCTGTCGGCAGGAGTCAGACTCCTACTCTGTCACCTTTGGAGGAGAGGCCATTGGAGAAAAGTGTCTGACGCAGGCAGACGCTCTTTTTATAGGCAGAGAAGCATGTGAATATTAGAAACACAAAACAAACCAAAAAAAGAAGCACGCCTCTGGTGCCGGCGCACCGCCCACTCACATGGTGGGGATTACCTTCTGTCAACTTTGCGCTCCGGAGATCCAGAGGCGCAGCAGCAGCAGCAGCAGCAGCAGCAGCAGCAGCAGCAGCAGCAGCAGCAGCAGCAGCAGCACCCACGCAAACGGACACGCACCACTGCAGGGATGTTCGCGTGTTGTCTGTCAGACACAAAAGTCCAGAAAAACAGTCACAACTCCTAAAAAATATGAGCCGGGAGCTTTCTGGTCCGCTGCCGCTAGACGGCGCCGGATTCACGCGCAAGTTCGGATGCGCAAACACCTCTCCACAGGGGTTTTTTTCTGAATCCCCCCATTTTTTCAGTCTAAACCTCTTAAATGTTAATCTCCACAATCTGAGCTCACAAACTAAAGTTTGCGAAGTCAGAATGATTTAACATTTTCCTTTAATGTCAAACTACTGACAAACACACATTCTCCTCACTGAGCTGAGCTGTCACCTCATGTCACCTCCGTCTGAAATCTGACCGATGGGGAGCTCTAAACCACGTGACCACGGGACCTCTGACGTCACCGCTCGACTCCAGCCGTGTTCTGTCTTTTCTTTATTCAGAGAAAAAAAAATGCAAATTTGTGAAGAATTTAAGATTTTTAAAATAGAATAAAGAGATATGACCATTAAGCAGACGAAAACTAGTTAAATCTTCATTTAAATATATATATATATAACTCTAAGTTTAGGGTTTAGTTTATTAAATGTCCTTTTTTTCTAGTCAAAGCATCTTTTAACTTTCAATCAGGACAACATACACACACACACACACACACAAAACAAGTCCACAAGCTGAATCTAAAGCTATTTTTAAAACAATGCTTCATTTTAATTCTTTGAACACGTTTTTTTTTTGTTGTAATTTCCTTTTCAGGACGAGCTTTCTAAAAAAAAACTTGGACTTAAGGTGTATTCAGACTGGCACAATTGTTTGGTTGGTCCTAGTCCACAAATTTGTTTCAGATCAAGTCCTGAAGATTGAGTTTGGTCCGTACTCAGACTGGCGTCTGTAGGAGAATTCTGTTTTGGACCAAAGCTTGTAAACAAAACCATGTGACTAAAGATTTCTTCCGTCATTGACCAGGAACTACGAGGCGGGTCAAAACAACAAGAGAAAGTCAGAGGAGCGGCACTTTAAAGTCCTTGTTGGGATGGTTACCGTATTAAAATTTATATTTTGATTACCAGTTTCAGGAACAACGATTTTTACTTGTTACTTTGATACAGCGGAGAAATGCTGTAAGACGGTTACTAGCAAGAAGATGTGCCACGAGACTTTAACTCAGAGGTGTCACGCACTCCCTCCTCATGCCTCCTGTGGTTGCCACAGGCATTGTCCATTTCCCATCATCCCTTTGTGTGTATCTTTGGTGTCTTTCCCTTTGTTTTCTATCTCAGCGTTTTAGTTCCTCATGGTTGTTGTTCCTATTCTTGGACTTGTGTTAAACCCGTGTCAGGACTTAAGCACCAGTGTTCGTGTTCTTCCTAACTCCTGGGTTACCTCGTCTGTCTGCTGTTACATTACACTGAGATCATAGCCCAACCCGAATTCTTCCCTTTGACTTACCACTTCTCCCTTCCCCGACATTTAGCCCTCCAAACAGAGTTATGGAAAAATAGCATTTCTGAATTCAGACGTCACTACCACTTGATGACGTCATCAATAGTCGCCGGTTAGCTATGTTAGAGCTTCCAGCGCTTGTATGTACTGTACATAACAACAGCAGTTTTATAGCTTTAAAATGGTCATGCTAAAACAAAAAGTCATCCCTGACATTTAACTGTTTAACTTCTGTGTTTTAGAGCACACCCATGTGAAGAAAAGCGCTTCTCCTCCATGGCATAGCGCGACGCGGAACTGCCTCTCTACGGAGGGTTTGGTACACCTCCACCTCCAGGGTAGCCCTTAAAAAATATATCACTACAAACACCCCTACAAATGGAGTGGTAGGGAGAAGTAGTAGGGCGAAGGGAAGACGGACGAGAACGACGTAGCACTTCAAGCTTCTTTTCCTCAGACCCAGCACATCTTCCGTCAGTGTCACCTACCCCCAGCACTCCGCATCTGCCTCCACTCTGTCTCCCTCCCTGACCCTATGCAGCTAGGGTCCGGACGGCTCACCCCGGCTGAACGAAGGAGGCGTATGGTCCAGGGCTGGTGCTTGTATTGCGGTGACCTCATCTGGAATTGTCCGGGAAAAGCTGGGGCTCCCCAGCAGTGCGGGAACTGGTGAGCCATGTCCCTTCCTTTACACTGCCCTCACATCCATCTACCAGGGTCCAGACATGTCTTGGTGGCACACAAAGGGTCACAGGAGGAGTTTGACCTTTTAATTTACTCTGGTTGTGATGGTGATTTGATCTCACAGGCTGTGCTGATAAACGTTTGATCCCTGTTGAGCCCCAGACTCCAGCCTTAATAATTCATGCCTTCAGTGGCTCAGTCACACATAGAGTCACTGCACATACTGTGGACATCAAAGTAATCGTGTCCGTAACCACACTGAACTTATGAGGTTTTTTGTAGTTGAGTCTTTAGAACCCCAAGTTATTCTTGGTTTTCCATGACTATGCAGGCGTGTACCTCATATTGACTGGGCTTCTGGGCTGTTTAGACTGACAAAAATATGTTTATACATGTGTTTTATACCGAGGCAAAAAATGCATCAAACTCCACCAAACAAAATGTTAGTTAGAAGCAGAGAACTACGAGAGGCCATATCAGTGGCTTAAAGAAATCTTGGATAGATCTAAAAATCTGCATGAAGGTTGACACTAAAACTATAGACGAATACGATTTGAGTAAGTTCAGGAATCAGACTGGGGTCATCTTGGCCCCATTGAAGGTTCATGGTGGAAACGGGAGAGACGTGTTTAATTGTTTTGTATTGTAATTGGTAGATCTGAGCCTCTATCACTCTGGTGTTCAGAGCTTATTCCTGAGCTGCCAGGATGAGCAATTCTGTGCTGTCCTGTAGGTCAGCCCCTTCTAGCCTGGTAGGACTTGTTGATATCAGCCACTTCAGTTATGGTTCAGTGGTACATCCCATGCAGGGGCTTGTCCTGCCATGAGAATCTGTCCTCCAGCACTGCATCATCTGCTGTCCATTGCCTGAGACATTCCCTGAACACACTGTCAGTTGGACCCTTATGCTTGATGTATTCATGCATCTTATTCATGAATGGGCCGTCTGTGGTGTAGTGGAAAGGGTGGTCGGCCTCTGATCAGAAGATTGAAGGTTTGATTCTCGCCTTGCCCATGTGTTTATTTAGACATGTGGTTGTTTATTAGACATACATACTTGTTATTCAACCATGTAGCTGCAGAATTAATTATTAATTAATTCCAGCACATCACCTGTTGGTCCGGGGTTGAGGATCTCTCTTTCATGTGAGCAGCCCTAAGGTTTCTTATTTTTTCCCCAGAACAGGGATTTTGAGTTTTTCCTCACAGAGACGGATGCTGTAGGGGGAGAGATGTTTGTTCATCTTACCAGTCTGTTTAGTTTAGTTTAGTTTCTTATGGCTGCATATCAGCATCTTTATATTTATATACATGTATATACATATGTGTAGTAAAATCCTACAAGCTTGTTTTCCTGCACGGGCAACCTTTCTATTTTTAAACTGTTTAGTAATTTTACTGTTTGTTTTTGAAGCAGTTAATAATCTGGAACCTCACAGTATACTTCTAACCCATTTTAATTTACACACAGGTCAGATTATTGGGGTCAGATGCAGATTCATCCAACCATCCATTTTCTGAACCTACTTAATCCCGTTTGAGGGCCACAGGATTGCTGAAATTTATCCCAGCTACTGTTGGGCAAAGCTGTGGTTAAACTTGTACAGGTCCCCAGTCCATCTCAGGAACACAGTCACACAAACACACGCTATGGACAACTTAGATTCACTAATTAAGTAGGGGTGGAAATCTTAATGCACCTCGGGATTTGATTATAATTCAGGAGGCAAAGATTCACTTATGAATTGATAATCAATTCAGCATTCAGAGTGGCTTCCAGTCATTATCTGAGTTTGGAGGATATGAGATTTTAGTTGCCAGTCTTTGGTTATCAAATGAGCAGTCATTGTGAGATATGATGGCGATTGAAGTCCAAGCGTCCCACGTTAATGCTGACCTGTTCAGCTTTTACAACTGCTGCCATAACCTCAGCTTTTTTCTCAGTTTATAGTGCTGGGTTAATTGTGTTGGTGTAGAAGCGACAGAAATGCATGAAATATCTGGGCTTTAACATATGGATCAACATTTGGAAGCCCTTATTCTCCACCACAGAATATGGTCTCAAGTCCTTTGCTATAAAAGATTTTACTGGCTTAGTTATTTGCTTAGCCCTTTCTGACAACGATGGAAGTTTCTTTAGGATATCTAACATGTTTTTTTGACCTTTGGAAGTGCTCGCAGCCGCTAGCACCAGAACAATTTCTACCCTTCTTCCTCCTCCTGATGGAACCGAATGATGTAATTTTGCAAATTTGTAGTGTTGCCTACATATTTAATATTAGTCTGACAGAACTTACACACAGCATTACTTTTACCCAAAGGCAACTGGCTGTGTACACTAAAGTGGAGCTGGTCATATGACGTGATAATGTCACATTGTACAACACGACTGTACACTGTCGATGTATGACTTCATTTATTTATAGACTTGACCTGAGCTCTCTATTTCTTATTTCATATTATGACACCGAGAAAAAAAGACATTTTTTTATTGATCAAACTTTACATTTAAGATTCTATGCATTTCATGTTTTAACTTCCATAAAAGAAAGTACCGCTACTTCTTGCTGTCCACTTAAAGCGCTGCCTAAAATGATCCAGGACATCTTTATCCAAATCTGCAACCAGTGTGGCTCAGAGATCATTACCTGGATACTGAACAGTGCAGGTGAAGTTTTCCAGATTCCTTGTATTTCTTACAAGATAGTTAAATATGTGTAAAAACAAGTAAACAAGAAGGACTGTCAAATCCATTCACATTTTAGTTTGATAAGTTCAGCTTACTGTTGTTTTTCTACATCAAAATAATCCAAAGGGAACATTATTAGAACATTTTCCAACACTCTATGGTCAAGTGTTTCCACACATTGGACTTTAATGATGGCTGATCTGTTTGTTGCATCATTTGTGTGTTGTCCACTGTGATGCACTTGTTTGTTTTATGCTATAGTAAAATAAACCTACCATGTCTCAATCCAAATGGAGCCCATGATATGATGTGGGCAAAAAAAGAATACATTATTTTCCACAAACTAGCATTTTGTTCCCACGAAATAGTAAATTCTTCCCACAGAATAATTGAATTTTTCACTTGAAATCTTAATTCGTTTGAACAAAAGAAATATTTAAAGTGAGGAATATCCTAAAAGCAGACTTTTTTCGCATGAAACGGGAGTAGTTATTTCTCTGGCAGTCCCTTTTCTGGATAGCTTCGATTTTGTGGAAAATAAAGCGAATCTTATCTTCTTACGTATCTGCATTGTCCTGCACACATCCTGAACAATCCCTCCTCTTCAGCAGACAATCCCAGCCTGAAAACATGACAGTCTCAGTCTTGAATTCACGAGTGTAACATGAGACAAAGAAAGCCCTTTGCTTCATGACAAAAACGAATTGGTGCGCTCTGCTTTGATCCTTCGGCTTTGATGGATGCATGTTCTGAATCGCAGTGATTCATCAAACATTAAAGGACCAATGCCATGCAATGTAAACTCTTTTGGGCTTTTAAGTGTAATATAATGTCAGTTACTCATGAAAAACAGCAGTATTTTGATTCATTCTCGCATCTCTGAGCATGCCTCTAAAATCCTGCACTCTGAACACCAGCCTCTCTCAATCTACGAAAACAAGCAGGTCCTCACAATGTGACACAGACAAATGAGAACAGCCCCTTCCAGGAGGAGTCTGCGATGCCAGAACCGCCCCCAGGATAACACACACAACCACATTCATCGCAGAACTAGCAGCGATTTTTAAAACGTTTTAATTTTATTTGCATAATATGCACATTCATCTTTGCAAAAGAAGTGTAAATCTGAAGTGTAAATCACACCAACAAGTCAATCAATGCAAAGATATGTTGAAGATCACAACCATAGAAAAAGAAAAAACAAATAACAAAAAAACAACATTACATTTTAAAAATTAAAACAACATCCCAGAAACTAAAGCACAATTACAAAAATGATAAGATAAAGATTACATGTTTTGGAAGACAAAATTAATTTACAGAAATCAAAATGAAATGTAAAAAAACAAAACAACAAGAAACCCGGAAATGTAGGTACTATGGGACATCACTGACTGGATGATGACATTTGATGAGCTTCATTACCAAACATCACGACAAAGCAGAGCTCCTGATTCTTCAGAGTTCAGCTGTTAGTGTTCAACCAGTTCAAAGTTCAGCTGGTTGTACTCTCAGTGCAGAATCAATGAATGCCTGGTTTGTATGTAGAGCCCAAAAACGGACTTAAAAAAAATTGCGTAGCGACGTATAAGAACTTTGAATCCGGAAACCTGAGACTTGGGTTTTTAGGGGTTTACAAAGATTTGTTTTTGAAATGGGTTGCCAAAGCCAGTGTATTACGCATAAGGTGTGTGTTGTTTTCTGTAATAGGACATGTAAGGCAGAGGGCCAAAGCCATTCTTTGGAAACTAGTCAGGCTGCACCTGCGATTTATGATGGGATATAATGCACTCATAAGTGGGGATCAAAGGTGGAGTAGGTGGTGGTGAGGACTCTGGAGACCGGCAGCCTCAGAATGCACCAAGGAGAAAGAAGAGCAGGACATGATGGAGAGGAGCAGACTTTAAGCACAAAAGAAGCATCCAAAATTAAAATGTCCCATTGGAGAGGAGAGGAAAATCAAAAGAAATAAGCGATGTCCGTTTTAACAATCTCAGGTGTTTTCATTTCAGCTCCTGAAATGAATCAAAAAAATGAAAAAACTCAAGTCTACCTAAAGTACATATGAATCCAAAAAACGTGAGTGCTTTAAAGGAAAAACCTTTTCTTCTCAAAATCCAAAGTCTTTGCAGAATTTATGACGTTGCATCATTTTTTTATGTTTATATTGGGACAAACACAAAGGTGCACAATCCAGTCCTTTCAAGTGCTGGTCCTAAGTTTTGGGTAAATGCAGAGCCGAGGCAAGCATCTGATATAGAACCAAAGACAAATCCATCTAGAGAATTACAGACAGAACTTTTAAACCACCTCAGTTGTTGCCCAGGTTACCTAAGACTTCTACAGGTGCTGTTGACCCAAAGGGTTCTGGTGGAAACTGCACGATTGTTGGTGGAAGAAGGAGATTAGGAAGGTGGGTTTGAGGGCAGAGAGAGAAAAAGAAAGGCAAGAGTGAAGCACTAAGTGGAAGAATTTTGATTGTAGGAACTTTGACAAGAAAGCTACACAGTTGGCTGACATGATGGAAAGAAGAAAAGTGGATCTCTTATGTGTTCAGGAGACCAGATGGAAAGAGAGTAAGGTTTATAGATTCGAATCAGCTTCAAGCTGTTTTATCAGGGTGTAAGTGGAAAAGAAGAATGGAGAAAGAGGGATCGATGGAGGAGTTTGCTAAAAATGTTCTGGAGGTAAACCCAGTGTAGGATAGGATGAAGAGTGTGCAGCTGGAAGATGAAGGTGTGATGTTGAATGTTGTCAGTGGCTAAGACCCTCAAGTAGGATGCAAGCTGAAGGAGAAAATCTGGAAGGAGTTGGATGAGGTGATCCATCAGGTGTACTTTTAAGAGCTGCTGAAAGAAGAAAATCACAGAGCAGCAGAGGTGACTGTTGTAGAGCAAGAAATATCAAAGCTTAGTGAGGATGAAGCGAGCAAGACAATGAAAAGGGTAAAGAGTGGAAAAGCACTTGGTCCGGACAATGTACTTGTGGAGATATTGATGTGTTTAGGAGAAATGACAGTAGAGTTTCTGACTGTTAAACAAGATCTTGAAGAGTGAGGGGATGCTTTAGGATCGGAGAAGAAATGTTCTGGTTCAAGAAGGAAGATGTCCAGAGTTGTGGAAACTACAAAGAAAGGACGTTGATGAGTCTCTATGAAGTGCGCGGTTGGTGTGAGTGAGGAGGATACAGATGGAGGCGGAGCAGCCAAAAAGCTTTAAGAAGACTGAACTACTCACAACACAGAAAATGAGCTATCATTTACTATTAAACTGGAAGGGTCTCAGTTTGTGCTGAGCTTCTTGAACAGATAAAATCCAGTTAAGTGATAGCACTCCATGGAGTTCTAACATCTATTACAACTTTATCCGTTTGTACTCACAAAAGTGAACTCGTAGTTTAATAATTCCGATCAGATTTTAAATGAGTCCATTGATTTTTAGCTGACAGTTGAATTGCAGCCAAACGTAGTTTACACATCGTCTGTGGGTTAAATGATTCTCTGCTCTGGAGCTGCAAAAGCACCTAAAACCCTTTTATCATTAGTGGCCGCGTATTCCCTCTCCCTGTGATCTGAATTAGATTATTGATGTCTTCCACTTGTTTACAAGTGTCTCTATGGTGGTTTGCGGAAAACTCAAAGCCAGTTCTTCGGGTTGAATCTGATTTTCTCAGAATCATTAGAGCCTGAGAGATCAGCTCGGCTTTAGCCTGGTGTGACCCAAGGAGCTTTAGGGGTTACCACGGAAATGCTAAGTCGCCTGCGCTCATTAACACAGGAAAAAGCTGTTGGTATCCAACCCTCAGACATGGGTTCCTCAAATTAAATGATCAAAAACACAGAAGAAGCAGCCTAAGCCGATGAGAGGATGAGCGGGTGCTGATTTAACGCCCCCTTCACTTCCTACATTACGCCGGTGCTCATTCAGGATGACGTTCTAGCTGCGTGTTCATTAGACTACCAGGAGTTTTTCTGTTCAATTGAACCCTTATTTTTTATTTGGGTCAAAAATGACCCATTTTCAAACACTTCTTGCTTTTTGAACTGGAAAAGGATTTCATCCAATATTCAGAAACAACTACAAAAACTAAACAATTAAAAAAAAATGTTAGTCAAGTCTTTAGTCAAAATCCTTTATGATGTAATGGGTCAAAAAAAATGCACACACACACATAGCATACACACATTGTAAGTTAAAAAGTCAGTAAAGCCAAAAATAAAACCAGTGTTTCAATGAATCTGAATACATATTAAGTTAGCTAAGAAATGAAAAACAATATTTTTGAGATTTTGTAGAGTTAAGTATTTTCAGGCTGACTTAAATTTGACCCACTTATACTAAAGCTGAGGGCAACTTTCTAACACAATAACAATGCTAAATTGATAAAGTGTGGGTTTTCTATGAATTCCTAATGATTTTTCTGGCAGTTGTGTTAGAAATGTTTGTGACCGTGGTTTGGTTTCAACAGATCTCCTCACTTCCACTTCTTGACCAAAGTTTGAACAGTGCAAGTTGGAATTCTCCATTTTTTGGATATCTTCTTTAATCCATTTCCTGTTTTCTACAGTTCAGTTCAGTTCAGTTACCTTTTCCCGTAGATCTTCTCTCATGACTCAGGATCTCAGGGGCTATAGGGAGCCCGGAAACTCCAAGACCTTATGTGCATACACATTGATTACAGGCAAATGAGTCACATGTGAGGATGGCTTGCTCTACCTGTCAGTCAAATTCTTGTGTATCAGCTTGTGGCAAGGCAAGTTTATCTGTATGGCACATTTCATGTACAAAGACAATTCAAAGTGCTTTACATAAAACATGAAAGAAAGAAAACAATCAAAGAATCAAAGGTGTGATCATTACAATAAAATTCCAAGAAAGTTAAAAAGAAGTGAGTTTAAAACAAGCATAGATAAACAGTACGGATGTAAACTTTAAATACAAATTAATGAAATGCAGCTGAGAACAGGTATGTCTTTAACCAGGATTTAAATACACAGAGTGTTTCAGCTGATCTAAGGCTTTCTGGAAGTCTGTGTGTAGGTTTTCAGAACAAAGTCATCAAGGTATGTAAACTTCGGAACCTGCGTCATTTGGCAAAAGGAAGTAATACAAGGTATTAAGAACTGGGGTATGTACACTTTTGATTTGTGTAATTTGGGAAGTGTCTGGTCAAATTATCTGAGTGATTTAAAAATGGTAAACAGACTTTATTTGTTTATTTATTTTTTACAATAAATGGCTTCACTCAAGCACTATGAGTGGAAATAACGTTTTTCCTTCATTATTTTCATTCATTTATCATTCATATACTATAAAAAAAAATACCAAGAGATCAGAAGATCTTCCGTGGTATGTAAACTCATGAACACAACTGTAAAAAACAGTCTGCTTCAAGGCTGAAGCAGTAAAATATGCAGCAACTCTTCAGACGTCATCAATTCCAGAGATTAACTTCTGCTGTGCAAACAACCAGTTTTATCATGCAACAACCAAAGCAAACTCAGAATGTTCTTGCCCACTTTTGGTTATACTTTTTGTCCCAGAGATAATTCTTCTGAAGTGAATTAGATGCAGCCCGACTCTTGACAGCACGGGTCATCCCAGGGCATCCCAGATTAGACACGGCATCCTGGGCCGAGTCAACAGCTAAAGCTCTGAGAGCAGCAGGCTTTCAGGTCGGAACACAGTTTGCCTACTGGTCACAGGAGAGTCAAAAAATGCAGAGCAACCAGCAGCACATACATGTACCATGCAGCTGCAACATGAGCCAAACAGCTGGCAGGTGAAGGAAACTCTGCGCTTCATCTGTCTGTCTCATAATTTAGCAGGAGGTCATGCTGTGGGTGAAAACACTTTTTTTTCTCTTTACAGTGGTGTTGGATTTTATGCTCATGAAGAATTTGAGTTGTAGTTACTAAGCAACTGTCAAGTAGTTCTTCACAGGCTAATCTGAGGCTGCACGATGAGACAGCAGCCCAGATCTGCAGCATCTTTTATGCTCCAACACTGTTTGAGTTGCTAATGAAAAAAAAGGTGCTGTGGTGAGAAAAATCAGGGTAAGAAGGCCTGATTTACACATGTATGACTCTGGAGTTTGGATTTTATTTTAGAGAAATAAGCTGAGCTCTCTTTTTCTTGACTAGAAACAGGATGAATCAGATTAAAGTGTCAACCTCCAGACTTAAAGACGTTTTTCCAAAAGCTACGAAGCATATTCTTCATGCAAATTCTAATGCCTGCAAAGCTTGAGTCTGCACAGTAACCTCCCTTTTTGTTGTTTTTTATGTTAAAGACATGTTTCTAATGTTTAAGGGACTTCTCCATCTTTTGATTTGCATTTTAATTTTAGCTTTACAGGAGTACATTTGAGGTAAGTGATCGCTAAGCTGCAGCTGCTCTGGATCTGAAAAACACCAAAACAAGTGATACCCATAAGCTATGTTGTGGTACTTATTGAAGTTGAAGTCAGAAAGAGGAGAGGAGCCAGCAGATGGTGAAGAAAGTGCAGAGGAGCCTCTGGGAGAAAGTAGTATAATGCTTACAACCTAATGTCATTTCCCCACAGACTTACTCCTAAATACAAGATTTCCTGTCAGTAATCCTTTCAAACCAGAAAAGCTCAGGTTCACACTAAAATAGAAAAAAAAATCTTCACTTTTCTTCGTCCTCTGTGCCACTTCTGAATAACTCCAACAACTCCAGAAGACGTAGTGGAGCTTCCTCTTTCGTGTCCATGTTGATGATGTGATCCAGTGACACGTCGTGCTCAGTTAAACTCGCTTTTCAACAAACTCGTGGAAACTTTCGATCTTGGCTTGGAAATCTGCTGGCAGTTTTTGGGACACCATTGTCCGTTCTCTGATTGAGAGGTGATTGAAATGGAAGCACCGGGAATGTCCTCCCGCAAAGTACTTAATATTCATCGCCTTGGGAACCACCTGGTCGTGGAGACGTAACTGCATCATTGACAATCCTCTCCCGGCAGCATGTTGTTCAAGCACCCACTGCTGAACTCATTCCTCTATCTGTGGCCATTTAGGTTTGAGCCTGTGATTAGCTCTTTTTGTTTTCTTTTTTGCAATAAGAGTAACCCCTGCTTTACCCTTGTTCCTAACAAGTTTCTGTCTTACTCCAAACTTTCTCCCTGCTGCTCGATTGTTGTTTTCAGATACAAACTGTCACTACTTGCAGCTTGTAGTCTGAAGAATTTGATTTTCTTTTGGGGGAAATTTGTTTTCAATTGTCTTTGTCAGCTAACATTTGCTGTTTAAATTTTTCATTGCTAAGGAGTAGGAGATATTGGTGTGTAAGTCTAGATCGTCCCCCTGTGACTGTCTGTAATTTTTTTTTCCTTGTATAAGTCGCTCAGGACTAGAAATCACACGAACAGCAAACCTATGAAAAAAGTGCTATTCATAGTCCATAAAATACAGCACTTAGACGGCCTTAAGTGGTTTACAGTCACAGTCCCTTCAGACATGCAAAGACCTGAAATTAGGGCTGACCTATCACCACCAGGAGTAATGTGGGGTTTAGTGTCTTGCCCAAAGACACTAAACACAGACACATAGACAAGCAAGACAGGATTTGAACCTGTGATAATCTGATCAGAAGATGACCACTCTACCTCTGCACCATTGCTGCTGGATATGCTGGATGTCCATCCTGACCCAAACCTCAAAGAAATACGGCCAAATGCCCCATATGGCTGTACTAACATCATAGCACTTGGTATTTCCAGGCAAACTCCATCTAACAATTAACCAGATCAAACCAGGTCCAACCCAACTTTTTTGGTTCTGTTACAAAATAAGAGTTTTTAATTTTGAATGGTTTTTTTTCTTTCTTTTGTTATAATCAAGGACTTTTTTTTAATCCAGCCTATGTGTCCCTGATCTAAAGAACTGCCAACTTCACTGCATTGATCTTCTGAGTCTTCTGGACTCTTCTTCTCCTGGGACATTTCATGTTCGTCTTGTGAAACCTTCTTAAGGATTTTTTCCCCAGACAGTGTGTGTACAAATCCTTCTTGTTTCAGCCAAATCCATGTGCGCTGTTATTTCTCAGGGGGTGACTCTAATGGCTCGCACAAAAGACCATAATCTGAAATTTAGCTGTGAGAAAAATACAGAAACCTTTGGACTTTCAGAGCTTGAGTGCAGTTTACATAATTTAGAAAAGCATTTCTTCTGTTTTCCTTTGACACTGTTTCACCTCACACTGGAGAGTGCTTTGAAGAACCAGAGGTTCCCAGCTCAGTTTCCCTAGATATTTTGAGGGTAACAAATAATTAAAGGCATACATATCAATTGCATTTGTAAAACAAACTAGTGGGCACATTTTTATTTAATCGTAAGTAGCTCACAATGGCAAGGGTGCTCACAGGTGAGGTGAGCCACTGGCTCCCCTGCCTCCCCTGACCTCATGTCCCTGGTTGAAACTCAATATAATAAGTAACCTAAAACTGCCAAACCAATCCCAAACCTGTCCGAGTTATGTCCACATGCCTAAAGCAATTTTGCCTGCAAATCTGGAATAAAAACCACCCAAATGGGCAGGAGTTCACCCAATTTGGAAACACTGTTGGTAAATCTGATAATCTGAGGTGCAGAGAAACTTCAGATTCCATGGACATGCATTTGTCTGACAGGGTTTCTTTGCAAACAAAATAAAAGACTAAAACTTGATTATAACACAGGAATCAAGCATATAAAAGCAATTCTAAGCATTTTATTTTCTTTACATTTTCATTACTTAAGTGACATAACAGTAAAAACTACTGAACAAATTCTAAATTTTTGTTTTTAGGGTGTTCATCATAATCAGAAAAAAACGTATCGCTAAGTAACCCGTAATATTCATTTTGGTTCTACTTAAAAAACAGATTTAAAAATATGTCAGTTGATTCCATATGACATGTAATGTCGCTCCATAGTCTATTTGTTATTTGTTGTTATTTTTTGCTCAGTAGAGGGTTTTCTTCTCTAAGTCTCTAGTAGATCTCGCTTTTACTTGTTGAACTCTGAGTTCATTGAGGCCAGCAGTTCTTTACTAATTTACCAGCTTCTTTCAAGCTATGGTGCAGAGGTGGAGTGGTTGACCTCTTATTGCAAGTTCGGTTCCTGCCTTGCCTGCCTATGTGTCCTTGGGCAAGACACTAAATCCCACATTGCCCCTAATGGTTATACATTGTCGTCAGTGTTTGGCAGAAGAGTCAGTGTGTGAATGTGTGTTTATGGGCAGTGTTGGGTAAGTTACTTCTAAATAGTAATTGATTACTTTACTTAGTTGTTGGATCAAAATTGTAATTAAAATACTTTACTAATTACTCATTTGAAAAAGTTAATTCACTACTCGTTACTTTACTTTTTTCCGCTCGTAAACAAATTCTCAAGGGAAAAGCAGCTTCTCACAAACAAGATCCTCTTGTCTTTCATTTAACAGGGCTCCTTTGAAAACAAGATTTTTTAAAATCTCAATAGAACTTCAGTGGTTAAATAAAGGTAAATTAATTAAAATAAAATAAAAAACTGTATTTTTAAAGCAATAACCTTGTTGTGCAAAGCATGAACATGACTCAAGACATAACCTGGCTTCATTAGAATTCAGACAACAGTGTGAAAAATGACACAAAAATAAGTTACAACATATGTGGTCTATGCCACTGCTGAAAGTCAGATGTGGAAAAACAAGCTTTTACTTCTATATTTCATCTTTATATTCAACTCCATCAAATGTGAAACTAGACCAGTCTTTTGAAAACACGAAAAAAACTATTAAATGTCTTCATGTTGGTTAAATTTATGTATTCCATTGCTATGAGTTGCACCGGTCTCTCTCTACGTCTGCCTTTTGTGCACAGTTCTGCACAGTTCTGTGCTGCTGTGAGTCTACCGAATTATGCACCCACCTCCTATTCCTGCAAAGCGCATTGGCCACTCATGGGCGAAGGCAGGGGACACCCCTGGACAGGCCGACAGTCCTGTGGCAGCGGCCACAATCACACACTCACATCCACACCTAGTGACCAATTAACCTATGAAGCATGTTTTTGGAGGGTGGGAGGAAGCCAAAGTCCCTGGAGTAAACCTACTCATGCACAGGGAGAACATGCAAACTCCACACAGAAAGGTCCCCCTTTGGTGGCACTGGTTCAAGTCCCCCAGCCAGGACTTGAACCAGGAACCTTCTTGGTGTGAGGCAAGAGGCAGGCGCTAACCACTACACCCCCATGCAGCCCACATGCAGCTTGGAGAGAAAAATAATGACAGGATGAATTTTTATAGAAAAAACAACTTCCTGTAATGGTGCTCACACCAAAGAGCAGCTTTAGAGTCATTTCATCTGTAACAGACATGTCAGTTCACAGGACGGATATCTGCTCTGCTGCTCACTCGCTACTCTGCGGGGATGACAGGTCTCCTTTCAGGACAGCGTCACTTTTGAGCAAGTTTGGAAAGCACCTTGACTGCAGCAATGAGTGTATGTCTGTTTTTGTTTTGTTGTCTCTGTTTTTTTTTTTTTTTTTAATTAGTCTCCGTTTCATTTCATTTAACTAAGAGAAAATGTAAGAACCTACAAAACCTGAAGCAATGAGAGTCTCTATAGTCCAGTAATTTCAATTAATTACCAAAATTTGAACAGTAATCTGTGATATTACTCTGTTACTGACAAAAGTAATTAAATTACAGTAATTTGTTACTTTGTCACCCCCAACACTGTTTATGGGTTAATGGAAATGAATGTAAAACACTTTGGGCCTTCTTAGAATTTGTGAAAAAGCACAATATAAGTCAACCAATCAATCATTTTTTTAAATGGAGCACATTTCATTAATATGCTGTAGAACACAAGGTGCTTGACATAAAAGACATACACATGCAGTTTAAAACAATAAAAAGTTACAAATACAATAAATTCGAAACAACAACAATAAAAGACAAACATGAAAAGAAAGGAAACACAGTGACTAATACTGTGAGGAGGCGCTGTACAGATTAAAAGGTCGAAATAGCTAAAATATACAAACGAAAAGCCATAAAAACACTTTGATCCATCCATCCATCCATCCATCCATCCATCCATCCATCCATCCATCCATCCATCCATCCATCCATCCATCCATCCATCCATCCATCCATCCATCTTCTTCCACTCATCCTGGGCTAGGTCTCCCCGGCCACTTTCTCCAGCTCCTCCGGGGGATCCTTTTTAAGAAAAAACTAAAAAGCCAAAAAAGATAATACATTTCATGAAATGAGACTAGCAAGGGTCATTTTAGGATGCAGAGCTGTTTTTTCTTTACTTTCCTATAGGCCTTTCTGTCTTTGCTCTTGTTGTAGTTTCAGAGTTGCCTTTGTTCTGTTGGTTTTGTCTTTGCCCATCTCTTTCCTGCCCCTTCAGCTCCACACTACTGATAGCAGAACGTCCCTTTCACTGTGAACAGTCATGCTGGGGATTTGCTTTGTTGAATTTTGAGGGATTTTTCTTTTTTTTTACAGTTTCCCAATGTTTGGACAAGCCATGTAATGACATTGAACATTCTTAATTTATGGGTTACTATTTAAATATAGTTTGGACAATTGAACTCCATTGGAATGATCCGGTCTATTTTACATTAAAAGAATGAAATGAACAATCACGCCTGACTCAAGTCTCAGCTTGTCGGGGGATAGGTTTGAATTGCCTATTGGGAAATTGTGTATACTCATTTAGCACTTTTCTGACGGCCCAAAGTGCTTTACAGTCAGCATTCTCCCATAAACACCCGCACTGTACTTGATTGCTGTGGGGTTTTGGACCCTGGACGGTAGTTGTTTTGGTTTATTGTGCATTTCCTGTTTTATTTTGTTGTTGGCGCCTGCTTCCTGTGTTTTCTCTTGTCTTCTCGTTTCAGGTGTCCCGATTCTCCCCTCCTTTGTTCTCTCCCTCCCTGATGTTGCACACCTGTTGATACTTGTGTCATCCCCTCCTTCTGTTTATAAGTCCTCATCTCCCTTCCACTTGTTGTCGGGTGGTTTTGGTAGCAACATGAGTTCGTGTTCAGCTTTCTGTATTTGACTTAAATAAAGCTGAGACTTTGCAGTTACGAGTACCGTTTGCATTTGTGTCCTCACGTCAACCCTGACAATTGCAGCTCTGCTGCCACACATGGCATCAGCCTATAACCATAAGGAGCAATATGGGGCTCAGTTTTTTGCTCAAGGATACTTCGACACATGGGCGGGCAAGGTAGAAACCAAACTTGCGATCTTCCGATCAGAGATTGACTGCTCCACTTTTGCACCACAGCCGTATTGCTGATTGTAAAAAGTAAACAGCTGTGTTCAATGCTGACATACTTTGAAGGACCATTGCTGTGTTTCAGATGTTTGGGACAACCTTGCATATTTCTTAGCTGATAGCAGACTGGCTCAAACTAACTAGTAGAAAAGTTCATTTGAGCTGAAGTCTACTGGTTTCCTGTGATAGTTTGGCCTTGGCAACACTCAGCCTTTACAAAACATGCGCTTGGCTTCTCTTAACCAGCAGATGGGTTAAATTCAAAGCACATGAGACACACAATTAACTGAGACTAGGTTGGTCAGTGCATGTTGTAAAGTAGTTGACAAAATCTGGAGATTAGTTGCACAGGCTTGAAAGTTCTCATCATGAGCAGGCAGGAAGAGCAGCAACCAGAACCTCAGCATGTCGCGTTCTGTGTGTTCATGTTTTGATTTCCTTTTTTTCATACTCATTAGTGTTCCAACAATTTGTAAATTTTCATGCAAAACTATTGTTTTAGTTTTTAGAATTCTACAGAGTCATTTAAGGCCAAGTGTGACTTGACTTTTATGGGACTTTCCCTAAAAACACAAGTCTTACATTTTCTGAAACATCAAACTACCAAATGGAGGGGATTTCCACCAGTTCAGGCCAGATTACATGGAGATTACATTATTTTACAAATAAACAAGAATTTGCTTAAATATATTATTAAGATATTAAATGATTTGGTAGGAAGGGACTGTACAGGGCTAGGGATCATCGATCGTCTTCGTCTTGTAATTTCTCGAGCATCAATGGGAAGGTACTGTGGAAAAAATGTTCGAATAACAAGTTGTAGAATATGAATGGCATGCCCATGCATGTGGCGAGCTCACCACTGTTACAATCTTAGCTAGTTGGCACATGTTTTATCGGAGTGTCGTAAATGGGTATCCATGCGTTCGATAGCTCAAGGTCAACGAAACAATCTAACATTTTAAATAGCAAGGTAAAAATTGTAGCCAGGGTAAGCAAAAAACAAACGCAAAAAAACCGGCTGACTCAGATAAAAAAAAAAAAAATTCGCAAGACAATAATGTTGGAATTCACTAACAAAGCAATATAACTTTGTCTGGGATATTCAAAAGAAGTTTCGAAATTATATACTGGATTTTTTCCATTAATTTCAGTGGCCGTTTTGTTTCAAAATCTGAGATTTGGCGACTTTAAAATAAGGGAAAATGAACCCTTTGTTTTGGCAATTTTTATGAAATTCTGAATAGATGCCACTGCCTAGGTCTACAATGATCCTTGGAGTTACGTCGACCTTTGACCATGGGAAGAGGCCGCAATCTTGAATTTTCACAAAAGACTACCAGCTAAAACTAAAATTTTGCTCCAGGGTTTTTTTCTGATCGTCTCCTAACTTCTTGTGCATCATTTGAATTAATTTGGCGCAAATTGCTAACATTACTATTTGTAGATCTTAAACAACGTGCACATGGCGAGTTTGCAAAAGTGGCGTACTCTTAATAATCACACATATTTTGATGGAATATTGCAAACATTTAATATGTTGATCCCTGACTAGAGCTGGACAAAATATTATAATTCCGGATATAAACATATTAGGAATGTTGGCGGGGCTGGCAAATAACCTTGGTTGCTAAAATAATTCTAAAGTTTACTTTTACCTATTCTTTTGAAACCAACAACAATTTCCTCAGCATCACAAGGTGACCAAAAGATAAAACGGTTGCTTTGGAGATAAAACCAACAGAAAAGCCACTGATTTGAAAAAAAAGTGCTTTTCACATCAATTTCTCACAGACAGCTCAGACCAGCCGTACAGAAAGTGAAAGGGGGTGGTTCAAGCACAGGTTGTGGCTGCTCAGCGAGTGTGGTCGAGTCAATAGTGGGCTGTGAGGGCGGCAGTGGCACGTAGAGGATAGGGCCAGGGCGGTGGGGCTTAGAGGCGGGCAGTGAGGGCAACGGGTGGCGCCTGAGGGCCATCCAATGCTGCTCAAAGCGTTAAATGATTTTAGTATTTATTTGTTTATTTTTTACATAAATAGAGTTTCAGCTCATGAAATTCACAAGAGGATATCATAAATTTGAATACTGTGGAGAAATCATCATTTACTCCTCACTTTATGCAAAAAGATAAAAACTGAGGTTATTATCACATCAAATAAATAGAAATAAAGTATTTTCAAAATATGTCCATCTTCAATTATTCAATCATTTTGGCAGGGGCCAGTTCCTGTTACACTGTGCTTTTTCTGGACTGAGATGTCTGAGGTCTTTCCAGGGATGTGCTGTAGGCACTCCCCCAGTTTGGGGGTTACAGCCCTGAGTGCTCCTATTATCGTGGGCACCACTGTCACCTTCACCTTCCAAGCGTTTTCCAGGTCTTCTTAGAGTACATGGTATTTCTCCAGTTTCTCATGTTCCTTCTCTTTGATGTTACCATTTGTAAGGAAGCTGAGGCGTGTGGATCCATTTGCAATAGGTTTAATGACGTAGCAACATGAGAAAGGGAAAGGCAGAATCGTGGTCAGGAAACAAGCCAGGTAGAACACATGAGCCAGTCGAGATAAACAGGTGAGGGTCAAAAACACAGGAAGCAAAAAAAGTATAACGCTTATACTGAACGACAAGGAATCGGTTCAAGACTACGCATGGAACAGAGTGCTTAGCAGAACTATATGCATGAGTGATGAGAACCAGCCGTAAGGGACAGGAACCAGATGCTGATGCCTGATAGGAGATGCAGTGCAACAGGGGTGGCTTAAGCTTGTCAGCATTCAGGAGAGGGCCCCCCCTGGTGGTCAGAGGAAGACATGACTGGCTGGACTCTGACACCATTGCTTGGTGGTGCCACATCCACCACAACGGCTTTCCTATGTGTTCTTTATCCACCACTAAAATGTCTGGTTGGTTCGGCATTACCATCCCGTCTGTATCTGGAAATCTCACAGGATCTTTGCTCTCTCAATCCCCACCACTGTCAGAAGTGTTTCCAGTCCATATTCTGCACACATGTTCCTGTATACTATTCTAGCCACTTGGTTGTGGCGCTCCATGTATGCTTTCCCGACCAGCATCTTACACCCTGCAGTTATGTGCTGGATTGTTACAGGCGCCTCTTTGCAAAGCTTACACCTTGGGCTTTGTCTGGTGTGATAGATCTGAGCCAATGTCGACTACATTGCATCTCTTTGACACAATCCAACTACATTTCTCAAGCCCAAATGACATTACAACATCAGTACTTAGATCCTGGTGATGTGGATCAGGGAGTCAATGTTGTGTTTGCTCTCAGAGTATAGTTTGATGTCATCCATGTAGAGGAGGTGATCGATGGTAGCCCCATTCCTGAATCAGCATCCATAACTAGTCTTTTGACTATTTGGCTGAGGGGGTTCAGACCTATGCCTAACAGCAGTGGGGACAATGCGTCTTCTTGGTATATGCCACATTTGATGGACACTTGTGCAAGTGCCTTACACTTGGCTTCAACAGTGGTTTGAACAGTGGTTCAAAAAATTCCCTTCTGAGTTGTGAGCAGGACTGTTGGTGTGATCTTTGTTTTCACTCTCTCCCCCCAGCTAACATTACAGTGCAGCTAAAATGGTAAGCAATATCAGAGCTATCCAGCTGTACAGTTCTGGTCCAGATTCCAGCTCAGATGAAGAAAACAAAGACGTACATTCATCTATTTGTCTTCAAGTGGATGAATCAGAAAGGGGCGGAGCAGGGAGACTTGGTCCCCCCCATTTCACTTGCTGTCACAAATTTAAATCTTTTTCAAACTGCACATTTTTATTGCATTTTTACTGCACTGAAAAAACTAAACTAAAAATCACAAATACAAAACTATGACCACTGAGTTATATTTATTGACTGTCTGTGAGAACTGGACTGAGTGACCCTTCCCCCCTGGTGTTCCAAACAGGAAGTGCCTGCCGGCTCAAAGAAGCCAAAATCGTATAGATTTCTACAGAGAAATAAAGAGGTACCACTAAGATATTTTTTTATTTTTCAGAATAACCATTTTTGCTCTGATACATTTTTAAGCACATGCTAATCCTCATGAATAAATGCTTATCCTAATTAGTTTTCATGATATTATTTCTTTATTGTAAGTTATTCCATTGATAAACTGACCAATCAGATGTCACAATGCCCAAAATAATTTTTTTATTTCTACTAGGTGTGTGCAAAGGTATGTGCATCCACAACTGATTTCTTCAGGACACAACAATGCAAGACCGAAAGAAGGTTGGTTGTGTCGCTGTATGAAACATTTATCTTAACAAATTAACACTGGAGATGTCGCCGGTGACATCAAAATACCACTTGTACTGTGATCTACCAGAACTCTTTGACCTTTTACGTAGTTCTGACAAACTAAATGGATTCTGACGTGGAGAAGCTTTGCACCACTGATTGTAGATAAGAAATGGACTAAGTGACTCCTACCCCAAGTCTTGAGCACTCTGGAGAAGGTTTTCATTCAGGATATCCCTGTACTTGACTGCATTCATCTTTCCGTCCATTGCAACCGGTCATCCTGTCACTGTAGCTGAAAAACACCCCCACAGCATGATGCTGCCACCACCATGCTTCACTGTTGGAACTGTATTGGACAGGTGATGAGCTGTGTCTGGTTTTCTCAGCATTTTGGAGTCCTTCAGGTGTTTTTTTTTTTTTTAGCAAACTCAATTCTGGTTTTCATCTGCCTTGCACGGAGGAGAGGCTTCCGTCGGGTCACTCTGCCATAAAGCCTCGACTGGTGGAGGGCTGCAGTGATGGTTGACTTTCTACAACTTTCTCCCATCTCCTGACTGCATTTTTGGAGCTCAGCCACAATGATCTTTGGGTTTTTCTTTACCTCTGTCATCAAGGCTCTTCTCCCCCTATAGCTCAGTTTGGCCTGATGGCCAGCTCTAGGAAGGGTTCTGGTCATCCCCAACATCTTCCATTATGGAGGCCACTGTGCTCTTAGGAACCTTAAATGCAGCAGATATTTTTTGTAACCTTGGCTAGATCTGTGTCTTGCCACTGTTCTGTCTCTGAGCTCTTCAGGAAGTTCCTTTGACTTCATGATTCTCATTTGCACTGACATGCACTGTGAGCTGTAAGGTCTTATATAAACAGGTGTGTGGCTTTCCTAATCAAGTCCAATTAGTATAATTAACACAGCTGGACTCAAATGAAGATGTAGAACCATCTCATGGTCAGAAGGATGGTCAGAAAAAATGGACAGCACCTGAGTTAAATATATGAATGCTACAACAAAGGGTCTGAATACTTAGGCCCATGTGATATTTCAGTTTTTCTTTTTTTAATAAATCTGCAAAAATGTCAAAAATGTTGTGTTTTATTTTGTCAATATAGGGTGCTATGAGTACATTAATGAGGAAAACATTAAACTTCAATGATTTTTGCAAATGGCTGCAATATAAAAATTAACGGGGTCTGAATACGTTCCATAACCACTGTATATTATCAGTGAACGAAGTGGGTGCGTATAGAAGTCCACAAGGGACAATATTAAATAAATACATATGCTATCAAATCAAAGTGTCACTGATTATTCTAAATTGGCATTACATAAGTAAAATTGGAAATCAATAAATAAATGTTGAAACATTTGTAGCATTAAAATATTAAAATTGCCATTAAGAAGCACATTTAAACATTTATTGACATTTAATTATTTCATTGGCCCAGTGTGCGCCGGAAGAGACAAATTAAAATAAATATATTTAAATAAAAGTTTTATTAATTATTTAAAAATGTAAATAAATAATTAAAGTGTCATTAAATGTGTCAATATTTCATTACAATTCAATTTTAAATGATTTAAGAAAGAAATATTTCATTATTTAATAACGCATTGCATTTATTTAAATATTTCATATCACATATAATAATTTAAATTTGTCTTTTTCAGCCCACACTGGCCATGAAATAACTACATTAAATGTTTAAAAATGTTTTTTTAATGGCAATTTTAATATTTTAATGCCACATGTATTTATACATTTATTTATTTTATTTCAAATTTTATTTATTTATTACCTATTTTAAATTATTAATGACACTCTTCTTTAATAATTTCATTTTAAGTACATTTATTTTAATTTGTCTCCCATCCTACCCCTGAACAATGTTGTAAATAAATATGTAGTTCAATGTTTAAATGTGCTTTTTAATGTTTCTTTAATATTTTAATGCTACACATATTTAAACATGTATTTATTGATTTCCAATTTTATTTATTTAATGACAATTTTATGAAACTTTTATTTAATAATTTCATTTAAAATATATTTATTTCAATTTATCTCCCATCTTACACTGGGGCAAAGTAGTAAATAAATATGTATTTAAATGTTTAATTGTGCTTTTTAATGTTTTTTTTCAAAATATATTTTAATGCCACATATATTTCAACTTTTTTTTATTTTCAATTTTATCTATTGATTTCCAATTTTATTTATATAATGCAAATTTAAATACTTAATGACATTCGTATTGCCTCTTCTGAACCTCCACAGGTGCAAAGTCACCCTTAGAAAATGCCTTACCTCTGGCTCTTGCGAAACAAGCCACCGTTTGTCTCTATAGCCACTCAACAGTGACTGTTCTGAGTCGGTCTGAGTCGCATTTTTAGAGCAACTTCAGTCGCTAATTGTGAGTGAGCTTATTGGAAGTCCACACCCCTTACACTGAAAGTGCCACGGGAGAATCTGTCAATCAAACGTTCAAGGTGAGGTCAGTGGACACCACATGCTTTTACTGAGGCATCTGATTGGTCAGTTTGTGACTTGAAAAATTTGCAATAAAGAAAAGAAATCATGAGTAGTTTATCAGTAACGGACACAAATGAAAATATCTTTACGGCCCTGGAGAGGGTGCTGGTGAACTGTGGCCCACCGGTTGAGAAACACTGGTCTAAACAAGGCCGTAAACAAATGAAAGAAGATGATATGATGCCAATTTGAAGTCTTATAAATTAGCAAAATTGTCCAAGGTGTTTGCAGTGACACAGTAGATAAAGGTGAAGCAACTGCTCTTCAGGCTCATCAGACTTAATTTATATCATGTTAAAATCTTCCTCAGGTTGCTAACCGGATTACATTAAGCCTGCAAGTAAGATAAACACGGTGCACAAGTATAGTAAACAACTGTAAGCCCGTTTAAGTCTGCAGAAATAGCCCAGACATTCCTCTCACCTTGCCTGCTTCAATAGATACTTAAGCTCAGGGTAGCAAGAGGTTTCTTCTTTGTGTTTTGCAAGCCATACCAAAGTGGACTGACCCAGTGACGTGGATATTTTAGACAGGCAGATTTTTCTTAGTAGTGCAAAGTGAGAAGGTTCACGGAAATATCAAGTTAGCATGTGAATACCTGGTGGAATCTTCAGAATGGAGAAAAAAAGTCTGTGTGTTTTTTTTGCTTATAAGATCTGACCTTTAAGGATTCAAAAATAAAACGGGATTCAGATCAGCAGTATGGAGCTATGGCGAGTCAAAACTCTGACATAGATGTGTTAGAGCAGAGATACATGTTTGACCCAGCTCAAGCCTTCATGTTGTGATAGTTCCGGTTTGAAATCTCAGGTATGAGTTCCTATGTACTGTGTTTTTCAAAATGGCTGTTGAGTCATCCCTATGCGAAGGTTTGGTCATGTAGTATCACTTTCAAGATGATGCCTCTCTTTGAGTGGGTTGTGATGATGTCAGACAACTGGTACATTTTGTGTCTGCTGATATGTGTTACGCAACATTTGTCAACTGGTTACTCAGTCATGTGAAACATCTCAGCTAGTTATCGCTTTGCCTTAAAGGCAGAAAATGCTCCAAGCTTGCATGAGTCACACTTGTAAAAAAGAAAAGCAAAAGCTTCTTTTTTTTTCAAGATCAGCTTTGAAACTGAAAAACAAAATAAGCCTCTCTTACTGTGAATTTGTTTACAGCTAAAAATTGTTTTAGGGTTTAGTTTTAGGCTAAATATTCATTAAAAAGCTTCCTCAGAAGGCTAGAGGCTTCTTTAAATTTGATGAGTCCAAACAGATAGGGATTGATAAACGCTTTACCCCCAAGAAGGGAAGTCCCCCACAAACAAACTTCACCAATGACAATGAGAGCGTTTGCAGTAAAAGCAGTGTGGCAGCTTGGAACAACCTGAGGGGCCCTCCGGTCCTTCTCTGTTAAGTGAGCATTTCAGAAACTCTTTTGAAAGAAGTAAACTGGAAATTACTTAACATCCTTGTTCTCATAATATGACTGTCATTGAACTAGAAACGCACACATTCAAGGTCACAACAGTCCAAAAACCAGTGCTGTCTTGTGATTCATTTTTTGTTATATGATTATTTTTTCATGACCTGTCATTACTTATTCAAATTAGTCTATTGTTAATCTCACCAAATAATTGCTGTGAAAAGCCTCATTTTTAGGTATTTTCAATTAAATTTGTGACGTTGTGGCCCAGTAAAAGATCACAATACACTTTAAAAAGTGGCTTTATAAAGTGTTCTTTAAATAACAGATTTCCAACCTTTACTGTTACACCACCAGGGAGATTTTTTTTAACCTCAAACAATTATAAAAAAAAAAAAAACAAAAACAGTGTGCTCTAATGTAACACATAAGAACAGTAGAAACACTTTGATGAGAAATCCAAAATACAATAACCACTAACTTCTTAGTAATACTATAACACCGTATATATGCTGATAGACGTTATTTCACAGATAACCGTTCGATGAGACCAGAACTCTGATCAGAGGAGCCCAGTGTGAACACAAATCATAGAAATTATTTTTTAAATAAGTAGTAGTTTAATAACAGGGAGTGTGCATATGTATGTATCAAAATGTTTAACTATATTAATATTTAAAATAGTTTTATTTCTGTTGTAGCTGGAGGGCGTTTGCATCGTCTGCTTGATCTGATGTTTCATTATCAGTTCCTCTTACATGCCCTTACGTAACCTGGGGCTATCGCAGCTTTATGACTTCCAACCGACTCTCCGACTCATTTTTTTCTTGACGCCTTACCTTATCAGCAACCAGCATATCTTACAAGTGGAAGTAATTGAAAAAGTAAAACAAAAAAACAATGCCCAGGACAGCATTTATACATCAGTATAACTGAGTTAGCAGGAATCTTTATTGATCTTCCTGTTTCGTTGTTGTATGATGTCATCATCTCCTCCAAAAATGTGATTACACTTAATTACCAAAAGTATCGGCTCACCTGTCTTGACTCACATATGAACTGAAGTGCCCTCACATTCTTAACCCGTAGAGTTCAGTATGATTGTGGTCCACCTTTTACAGCTGTTACAACTTCAACTCTTCTGGGAAGTTCTGTCCACATGGTTGAGGAGTGTTTACAGGACCATTCTTCCAAAAGCACATTGTTGAGGTCACACACTGATGTTGGTGGAGAAGGTCTGGCTTTCAGTCTCCGCTTTAATTCATGCCAAAGGTGTTCTATGGGGTTCAGGTCTGGATTCTGTGCAGGCCAGTCCAGTTCATCCACACCATGTCTTAATGGGCCTTGCTGTGTGCACTGATGCACAGTCATGTTGGAAGAGGCAGGGGCCCGCTCCAAACTGTTCCCTCAAGATTGGGAGCATGGAATTGTAAAATGTTTTGGTATCCTGAAGTATTCAGAGTTCATTTAACTGGAACTAAGGGGCTGAGCCCAAGTCCTGAAGAACAACCCCACACCATAATTTTTCCTCCACCAAACTTCATACTCGGCACAACTCAATCCAAAATGTACAGTTCTCCTGGAAACTCCAAACACAGATGCGTCCATCAGATTGCCAGATGGAAAAGCATTGATTCATTCCTCTAGAGAAGGCTTTGAAGGCTCATATACTTTGAGTTGTGTTTTTGCTCTGAGGTGGTATTTAACTGTAAAGACTTATCAAAACAATAAAAACGGGCTTAAAAACGCTGTAAAAACAGACTGATCTCAAACTTTCCTGAAGCAAAAGTCAATCCATAGAACAGGACTGCGAGTGAGTTCAGTCACACATTACAACACCATCCGCCCTTGATATGTTCTTGTTTATGAGACAAACTGTTCTGAGTTTGAGGACATGACACGTGTGCATTTTCATTATCACCGTTTGACCTCAGCAAACTCCATCTGCTTAAAGTAAATCTATCACCTCGTTTGAACTTTATGGGAGCTCTGAACTGCTCCTCCACCCAGCCAGCCACAGCCAGCAGGGCCTGGCAGTAAAGCTCCTTAGTGGTGGAATGACACAGAATCCAAAGAGTCATTTTTAAGCATGGCTACAATTAAAACCCTTCCAGGAATCACAAAGGAGGCATTTAAATGAGTTGTTGTAGGTCAGCTACTGTAAAAGATAATTAACAGCACAGCCTGGTTGTATGTGGATTCTCCTATTATATAATGCTCCTTTTCTTTGTGGTGGTGGTGGGTGTGTGGTGGTGGGGGGTGGAAGGGGGCAGGTGGTCTATGAATGCACCAATTACTTAGCTGCAATGCTCAAGTCTACAAAGCAAACATGCTTTCCACCTATTCTTTGTCTTTTTTCTGGCAGCCCCCTGCTCCTCCCCTGTCCTCATTTTGTCTGTCCAGTCACATCCTCTCTGACTTGCTTTTCTTGTCTTCCCTCTGTCACAGGCTTTCTCTTCTTATCGTGTCCTCATGTTGCCTTCCTCGTCTCAGTTTCAGTCTGACAGAGGCTTGAGGAACTCGCTCTGTCTGGAGGAACGGTGAACGCAGAGAACACACACACGCGAGGGAATAGAGTTCTGCCAAACACGCTCTCCAGCCTAATTGATCTGTTATGATCAAGTGCTGTATTGATCTGACAGGGAAATTATTCACCTGAGCTGACCCAGGAAAACACACAAACAAGGGAAAGGGGGACTGCAGGAAATGCGTCACAAAAATGCCTTTAGGCTAAAAGCTGAGGTAAATTTTTGTGGCCCAAAGCCAAGTAAACTAAACTTTAGGTAACCTACTGTGTGTCAGAGATAAGGCGGTTTAAGCAGAGCTGTGCATGGTTAAGTGTTGGCTTCCCTCTGCTGGTTTAAGAGAAAAACATGACTGCATTTCTCTGGGTTTTAGTATTCTTTCATTTATAAACAGAAACATTTCAAAAAAAAAGAAGAAAAAAAAATAATCACATTTTAATCCCATTAATTTTTTAAAATAGTTTTTCAAATTAAAAAAGTTTCACTTTGACACCCTGCATATGACCAACTTGAAACTAAGCAGCAAAAATGCCTACCCATCACTTAGTGACATCTCACCGTTTTAAAAAAAAACCAAAGAGGACAAGCTGCTTAGCTCTACAAAACACCCAATCATGAAAATTATGTGTCACCTTCAGAATGGAGATTTATTCCCCAGAAAAGCCATCAAAGTAAATTTAAATTGAAGCAATAAAAACCCACCCAGGAGTCTGAAACTGGAGGCTCCAGAGCTACATGCAGGCTCCTTTATTCCTTCATTCTGGCTCTTTGACTTTAACTAAATGGATGGATGGCTGTCAGAGTGGTTTATTATAGAATTCTTTGAAAGAACTTAATCTAATCTTCTGCTGCACAACAAGTGTTGAATTAAAGGCCACAGACAAGGTTCATGAATTATATATAATTTCATTTACATGTACAGTAAAGGTTTTTAAAATTGGATTCTAAATCAATGTTGTCATGTTTATATTTGACAGTAAAACAAGAAAAAGGAATACAGTGCACCAAAGTCATAATTGACAGAAAAGGCCTTGTTTGACTTAGCTTTTTTTGCATTTTTATTTTGATAAATTCTGCTCAAACAGGAGGATCATATTTGATCCAGGGCACATTTTGTTTTGAAACAAGTTTGTCTGTGCTGCTGTCAAAAGTGCAAGAACTTAAATAAAGAGAAATATAAAACGGGTATTATTCAAATATTGTAAATATTCTAAAACTATAGTGTGTAAATGTGTAGCTTAATGGCCACAAAAATATGAACAAAGTTTATGAAGTGTCACTAATTGGCTTTCACTGAGTTGTGTTCAGGAAAAAACTGAACCAAACAGGGTTTTTGAGCATTTGGTGCAGCATTTGGTTTAGCATTTGAAAGGTTTAAAACTAAACTGTCTCACAATGTCTAAACCCAGTTCACATTCCCTATTAGGGGGAAGCTGCAGACCCTTGAACAGTACGGAGGGTTGACCCATACGAGTGCTTCAGGGATTTGGGTTGTCCAGGCCAAAGAAAAAGTCATAGAAGAGGAGTGGCTGCATATTAAATTCCCACTCCAATCATCTTTAACCTGTTGTAAAAGTGTTCCCAGTGGTCTTTTTAACAGCAATTATGCTGTTTTTAGCCAAAGTAAAAAAAAAAACCTGTGCCGTTTTCTAGGACATAGTTTCTGCAGGAGTTCATTCAAAACCACCAAATCACCTCTGAGTTGTGACTGGGGCTGTTAATGTGCACTGTTTTCTCATCATCCCTTTTACGCGCTCTCCCACTAGCTTACCACCCCTCACAACCCCAATTTAATAATAGTGCTGCTACAAAAATGCCGAGCCATGTTGAAGCTATCCAACCGTACAGTTTTGATCCAGATGCCAGCTCAGACAAGGAAAATAAAGACATACATGGATCTATTTTTCTGCAAGTGGATGAATTGGGGAGCTTGTGGTCTATCAATTGTAGTTTGCAAGCAACAACTACAATCTTTTTTCCAATGGAAGTTTTTTCATCTGCTTTCTAAATTATCTCGATTTGACTGAAGAAATACTCAGAAATGCAGTTTAAGAATAATTTTATTAATATATGTCCTGCATCATTAGAAAAATACTACAAAAACATGTCAAAAGCAGCATTTTTATTGGAGTGGCTCTTTAAGCACAGGTCTTGCTGTTTCCTTGAGATTCATATGAAGGGTAAAACTAACCCTGGTCTAATCCCAGCTCACGTTCCCCATTAGTGGGTGAACAATCCAACACTTGGTGAATTCTGCGTCACAATGAGGGATTTCATGTGAATAGAACATACAATTACTGTGTGTGTGGTAAGTGTATCACGAAGTATTTTTAAGGGTTCTAGAAGTTTCACTCACTTATGATATGCAGGTGATGCTGTTGCAAGGTGTTCTCATGCCACGCTTTAGTCCATCCATCCATCCATCCATTTTCTTCCGCTTATCTGGGACTGGGTCGCGGGGGCAGCAGTCTAAGTAAAGATGCCCAGACTTCCCACTCCCCGGCCACTTCCTCCAGCTCCTCTGGGGGGACCCCAAGTCGTCCAGTGGGACATGCCTGAACACCTCCCTAGGGAGGCGTCCAGGGGGCATCCGAACCAATGCCCAAGCCACCTCAACTGGCTCCTCTCGATGTGGAGGAGAAGCGGCTCTACTCCGAGCTCCTCCCGGGTGACCGAGCTTCTCACCCTATCTCTGAGTGAGCGCCCAGCCACCCCACGGAGGAAGCTCATTTCAGCCGCTTGGATCCGGGACCTTGTTCTTTCGGTCATAACCCAGAGCTCATGACCATAGGTGAGTATTGGGGCGTAGATCGACCGGTAAATTGAGAGCCTTGCTTTCTGGCTTAGCTCTCTCTTCACCACGACGGACCGGTACAGCGACCGCATGACGGTGGACGCAGCACCAATCCGTCTGTCGATCTCACGCTCCGATTTTCCCTCACTCGTGAACAAGACCCCAAGATACTTAAACTCCTCCACCTGGGGAAGGAGCACTCCACCCACCCAAAGAGGGCAAACCACCTTTCTCCGGTCGAGAACCATGGCCTCAGACTTAGCGGTGCTGACCCTCATCCCAGCCGCTTCACACTTGGCTGCAAACCGTTCCAATGCATGCTGGAGGTCCTGGCTTGATGAAGCCAACAGGACAACATCATCTGCAAAGAGCAGAGAGGAAATCCTGTGGTTCCCAAACCAGACCCCCTCCGGACCCTGGCTGCACCTAGAAATTCTGTCCATAAAGACTATGAACAGAACCGGTGACAAAGGGCAGCCCTGCCGGAGTCCAACATGCACCGGGAACAGGTCTGACTTAGTGCCAGCTATGCGGACCAAGCTCCTGCTCTGGTCATACAGAGACCGGACAGCCTTGAGTAAGGCTCCCCGGATCCCATACTCCCAAAGAACCCTCCACAGGACACCTCGGGGCACACGGTCGAACGCCTTCTCCAAATCCACAAAACACATATGGACAGGATGAGCGAACTCCCACGAACCCTCCAGTACCCTAGACAGGGTGTAGAGCTGATCCACAGTTCCACGGCCAGGACGGAAACCGCATTGCTGTTCTTGAATCTGAGGTTCGACTATTGGCCGGACTCTCCTCTCCAGTACCCTGGCATAGACTTTCCCAGGGAGGCTGAGGAGTGTGATTCCCCGGTAATTGGAACACACCCTCCGGTCCCCCTTCTTGAAGAGGGGGACCACCCCTGTCTGCCAGTCCAGTGGTACTGTTCCCGACTGCCACGCAGTGCTGCAGAGACGTGTCAGCCAAGACACTCCCACAGCATCCAGAGACTTGAGGTACTCAGGGCGGACCTCGTCCACCCCGGTGCCTTGCCACCGAGGAGCTTGTTAACTACCTCGGTGACTTCAGCTTGGGTAATGGACAGCCCCACCCCAAAGTTCTCAGCCTCTGCTTCCTCAACAGAAGGCGTGTCAGCAGGATTGAGGAGATCCTCGAAGTATTCCTTCCACCGCCCGACAATGTCCCCAGTTGAAGTCAGCAGCTCCCCACCTGCACTGAAAACGGTGCCTGCAGAAAACTGCTTACCCCTCCTGAGGCGCCGGACGGTTTGCCAGAACCTCTTCGAGGCCAACCGATAGTCCTTCTCCATGGCCTCACCGAACTCCTCCCAGGACCGAGTTTTTGCCTCTACTACAGCCTGAGCCGCAGCTCGCTTAGACTGCCGATACCTGTCAGCTGCCTCTGGAGTCCCACAAGCCAGCCAGACCTGATACGACTCCTTCTTCAGCTTGACGGCATCCCTTACTTCCGGTGTCCACCAACGGGTTCGGGGTTGCCGCCACGACAGGCACCAGAGACCTTGCGACCACAGCTCCGAACAGCAGCAGAGACAATGGAGGTGGAAAACATGGTCCATTCAGACTCAATGTTACCAGCCTCCCTCGGTACCTGTTTGAAGCTCTCCCGGATGTGGGAGTTAAAGACTTCCCTGACGGAGGGCTCAGCCAAACGTTCCCAGCAGACCCTCACGGTACGTTTGGGTCTACCAAGTCTTTCCGGCCTCCTTCCCCGCCAACGAATCCAACTCACCACCAGGTAGTGATCAGTGGACAGCTCTGCCCCTCTCTTTACCCGAGTGTCCAAAACACACGGCCGGAGGTCGCCTGAAACGACTACAAAGTCGATCATTGATCTCCTGCCGAGGGTGTCCTGATGCCACGTGTATTGATGGACACCCTTGTGCTGGAACATGGTGTTTGTTATGGATAAACTATGACTAGCACAGAAGTCCAACAACAAAACACCGCTCGGTTCAGATCAGGCAAGCCGTTCCTACCAATCACCCCCTCCAGGTGCTACTGTCATTGCCCACGTGGGCATTGAAGTCACCCAGGAGGACAATGGAGTCCCGTCGGGGCGCTTTCCAGTACCCCTCCGAGAGACACCAAGAAAGCTGGGTACTCCGAACTGTGTTCGGCCCGTAAGCTGAAACCACAGTCAGAGACCTGCCCCCACCAAGGCGGAGGGAAGCAACTCTCTCGTCCACCGGGAACTCCAACACTTGGCGGCTAAGCTGGGGCTCACGAGTAAGCCCACCCCAGCCCGCCGCCTCTCACCATGTGCAACTCCAGAATGGTAGAGAGTCCAACCCCTCTCGAGTGACTGAGTTTCAGAGCCCAGGCTGTGCGTAGAGGTGAGCCCAACTATATCTAGTTGGTACCTCTCAACCTCTCGCACAAGCTCAGGCTCCTTCCCTCCCAGAGAGGGACGTTCCATGTCCCAAAAGCCAAATTCCATGACCGGGGTTTAGGCCGCCAAGGCACTCGCCCTCGACTGCCACCCAAACCACATTGCACTGGCCCCTTCTGAGCTCTCCTGCAGGTGGTGGGCCCACTGGGGAGTGAGCCCACGTCGATCGTTCGGGATTTACTCGACCAGGGCCCGTGGGAGGAGCCCCGGCCACCAGGCGAGCATTCAGGAGAGCATTCATTTCTTCGCTTTCGACTCACCTCGCTGTGCCCTAATACTGGGTTTGCCCTGGCTTGAGACTCATGATCCCACCATTGTGTGGTCATCCATAGAACTCTCCTTCACTTCTTGTTCCTGTCTGCATCACTACCAATTAACTTCAACCAGAGTCGCCAGACAACCACAGCATTCCCTGTTGGCTACCACAGAAATCACTCTGGATGACTCCAACTGTGAAATGGATGCTCTGCCTGCTCAGTATCAAGACCTCTGTGAGGCCTTCAACAAGCAGCTTGCCTCGCAGCTTCTTCCTCCCCGGGCTTATGATTGCGCTATCGATTAACTGTCTGGCACTACCCCGGTGAGAGGACGGGTGTTCCCCTTTTCTCAACCTGAGACAGAGGCCATGCAGAATTACATCAAGGAGGAGCTGCAGAAGGGGTTCATGTGGCCGTCCACATAACCTGCCTCGGCCAGTTTCTTTTTTGTCAAGAAGAATGGAGGCCTTTGTCTCTGCATTGATTTTCAAAGTCTCAATGAAATCACAGTAAAGTACCGTTACCCCTTGCCATTGGTTCCACCAATGTTAGAGCAACTGCACTAGGCGCGAATTAGCTAGATCTGCACACTGCCTACAACTTAATCCGTATTCGAGAAGGTGACAAATGGAAGACTGCGTTTTATTTAAAAAACATAAAATAGAGGATAAGATGAAAAGCATACAATTAAATACATTAACAGATAAAATAGAATTAAATACATGAAATAATAAAGATATATTAAAAAACTCATATAATAAATAAGAAGATAAGATCAACTAACAGCTAAATTAAAAAGGTGGGTCTTAAAAACCACTTCAGTCTCTGTAGCTCTGAGGCTCTCTGGCAGGCTGTTCCACAGGCGAGGACCGCAGTGGCAGAATGATGTCTGGAAGCGGAGCATGTGGGAGCCAGGCTTCTTAGGACCAGCTAGGCCCAAGGAAGGCAGCTGCAGCCTGGCAGTGCAGCATATAATAGAGCCAGCCTCATACATGCAGGCACTGGTACTCTGCAGAGAGATTGGTGACGCTGGTACCACAGCGGTTTGGCAGCTGTCCCTCTTATCTACCCTTGGTTGTTGCTCTCCTAGGTGGGGGTGGCTTGGTCCCTGCTGTGCTCTCTCCTGGATCTCCAGAAGAGAAATCCAGGGGTGGGGTGGGTGTGCAGTTTTCCCTGGAGCTTTGGAGGCAGGTCTTTCTTGGGAAGCCCTGGCTCGTACCTGGGGCTGGTGTGGGGGGATGCTCGGAACTCCTGGGTGGTGGTGGGTGGCTTATCTGTGGTGGGAGAGCTCTAGGGGGATGGCGCCCCTGGCACAGTGGGAGGGCTGCTCTTCTGGCTGGGACTGCACTCTTTGTGCTCCAGTGCCTCCCTGCTCTCAGGAGTTGGGGGCCCATGTGGTGTTGCTGCGGGCCCTGGCCTCTTCGGCTGAGGTCTTGGAGTGAGGATGGCCAGGAGCTCTACCTTCTTTTTTTCTTTTTTTGCATTCCATCATTCACCTCAGCAAAACATAAACACTCACCTGAACACAGGTGTCAGATCATCTTTGTACAAACAGTATACATGACAGAAATGAACACCTTTAGTACCAGCTTCAAATCCCCAAAATGCCCTCTTTTTCAAAGGTTTATTTTCCCATGTTCATGTGTGAAAGCCTGCCTGAAATGTTGATTTACCAAACAGTTAATAATAGTTCAGTAAAATAAAATGATAAATGTGTATATTTTAAAAAACAAACCAATTCCTGAAAACACACCTGGCATCCCTTCCATGGCCCACCCTTCACTTGCTGAAGCAGAGCTGAAACACAGCAAGCACTAAATAAGATAAAGATTGCAGATTTTTCACTTAGTTTCTAAGTTGTTGGGGCCGGTTGCCTTCACTCTATTTACCATGGGTGTGTCAGCTGACGTGTGCGGTGTATGCATGCTGACTGAAGTGAGCTGGAATCCATGTCTGATTGTTCTAGATCACGGTCGGCTTGTTTATCCTTATGTTGTGGCTCTGTGTGGCTTGGGAAAATACATTATAAGTGTCCTATTAAAGGAAAACATAACACGAAAATATAAAAATGCTTCCATTAGGTGTGAAATGTGAATTGAACAACTGGAAAGACCCTTTAAATGTAGTGTTGGCTCTTCTGGAAGAAAATGACCTGAAGATGGACAACATCAGGTGCTTTCAGAGACTTCAATCAAAAATCCAAAGAATAAATCTAAAGGCCTTGAATGTGCACTGTCATGCACATTGTCTTAGACTGGTGATGCTGGAGTGTGCAAAGTTCAAAACCGAACAGAAAACAGGAACTGCTTTTAACACTTTAAGGAAGGTCCTCCCAGCTGTTATCCATTTCCAATCCAAATGGCACTGCAGGACCTGCAAGACCTTCATCAGCGGATGCAATGGTCATTCTCAAAGCATCTGCTTTGATTTGGTCTTCTATCTGGAGACGACCTGTCCAATCTTTGAGGCGACTGCAACCACATCTGATGCATTAAAGCAGTACAATGGAGATTATGCATATAAAATTGTTAATGGATTTTGTAGAGACTGACCCTTAGCCGAACAAAAGAAAAGTTTATGGTTCATGAACAGGCTAAAAAGAAAACTGGATCAGTAGGCCTTGACCTCCCTATATGAGGTTCCAGAACAAGCCAGATGAAGGAAAGTCCCAGTGAGGTTGAAGCTTGATGCCACAGCAACTACAAGCAACCATTCTTTGGCAGCTTTGGAGAAGTACTACAAAGTAATAAACAGTAAATATGGGTTACTATAATGCAGTTTGCTATCCTGAAAGTTGTTAATTTTGTGCAGTTATAATTTGTAGATTTTGAACGTCATGTGTGGGACAAGTTCACAAAAAATGATGTTCTCCTGTTACTCGCACATTTTTAATGGAAAATTGTGAAAACTTAATGCATGGATCCCTGACTAGAGCAGAAGAAATGTATTTAAAATAGGATATGAAAATATTTGGGCTGCACGGTGGCACAGTGGTAAGCGCTCTTGCCTCACAGCAAGAAGGTTCCTGGTTCAAGTCTCGGCTGGGGGACTTGAAGTAGTGTCAACGATGGGACCTTTCTGTGTGGAGTTTGCATGTTCTCCCCGTGCATGCGTGGTTTTCTCCGGGACTCCGGCTTCCTCCCACCATCCAAAAACATGCTTCATAGTTAATTGGTTACTCTAAATTCTCCCTAGGTGTGGATGTGAGTGTGCGTGAGTGTGTGAATGTGGCCCCTGCGACAGACTGGCGACCAGTCCAGGGTGTCCTGCCTTCGCCCATGAGTAGCCGGGTTAGGCTCCGGCAGCCCCGTGACCCCGAAAGGGATAAAGCGGTTCAGAAAATGAATGAATGAATATGAACATATTAGGAATGTGGAGTCGTTAGTAAATAACCTTCAAAAGTTTGTGTTTGCCAATTCTTCTTAAACTAACCTCAACTGTTCCGTATCCCAAGGCGACCAAAACATAAAATGGTTGCCATGGAAATAAAACCAATTAGAATACTCGACATTTTGGAAAAAAGTAGATTTTACATCAATTAGTCACGTGCAGCTCTGACTTATCTGACAGAGGCAGAAAAGGGGGGCGTCTGTATAGGCTGTGTTGATTGGAGAGTGTAGCGGCTGCCCTGCAAGTGAGGCTGGGTCCAAAATGGGAAGCAAGGGCAAGTCGAGGGGTGCAGGGAGGGCAGGGACGGGTGGTGAGGGTAGGTAGAGCGGTGCGGGGAAGCAGGGATAGGCAGCAAGGGTAGGGATTATCAGGGAGAGCAGTGGTGGGCAGCTTTAATTATAATTGTGCTTGTTGATGCAATATACTGTCACGGCCCAAGCCTTATTTGGTTTTGTTTTCTTTTCTTTATATCGTGTGTTTTGTGTATTTTATTTTCGTGTCAGAGTGGGACCTCTGTCTGTCTTGTGGATCTGTGTCTGTCTGTCTGATCAGTTTCCGGTGTGGGGCTGAAGCCGGGCTCCTATTGGACTGACTGTGTGGAGCATGTCTTCAGTCCAGCTTGGTGCTCGGATTCAGATTCAGATTCAGATTCAGATCTGTGATTAGATACTGTGCCTTGTTGTGGTTTTGTGCAGAGGTTCACTTTGTATTTGTGTATTTGTGATAAGTGACATTAAGTGAAGCTGTAGGGGTGAACTGTCATTTTCCTTCACGTGTATTTTCTACTGTATCTGTTAGCTCAGGTAGGTTTCATTTGTCATTGTTTTTCCTTTTTTTTGGCAGGTAAGATTTCTTTGATGAGATAGGTGAGGATTTTGTTTGTTTTGGCCTTTGGTTCACCTTTTTAGTTATTGATGATGTTTGGTTATAGTAGTTTTGTAAATACATTTGTAATCTTTTGTTAGAGTAGTCTCTGTTTCGTTTACCTTTTTTAAATGTTGTTTACCTTTATGTTGCGCTCCACTCATCCTCTAGACAGTCAGGGTCGTAACAATACTTTTTCTGTTCATTTATGAACTGCTGCTGTAAACAAGTTTTGTCTTGGGATGAACAAAGTTTGACCTTTTTTCATCTTTAAGTCAAGCTCATGTGACTGAGAGATTACATCATGTCAGTTTGCTGGTCAGTCCATCACATCAGTCAGGTCCAAAGTCTTCCTCGTGGACAACGGATCCAGACAGATGGATTGTTTAAAAGTCCAAGAAAATTTTGCAAACATTTTGAGTCAAATGCCTGATCAAACTCTCCAAACTCAAAAAATATTTTCTGCAAATATCAGTCTTGAGACCTCCTCTTTAAGTGGGAAATGGCCTTTTAGGGGAAAGGCATTTGCTTGTCTTTTATTAGATTAAGACATATTTATGCAACATGTTTGAGCGTACGCAAAGTACAAAGTTCAACCTCAGTCTCTTCCTCACCTAAACCAATTTTGTGCTGGAGAACCCAAGGCTGTTACTGTGTACCCGGATCTGTCTGCAGGGCAGAACTGCTGAAAAACCATGATAAATCCTAGATTTATGAAAGCACCCGGATGCCATGGTGTGAGCTTCCTCTAAGTCTTCAAAGCAAACTTTTCCTGGTTTTTAAATTGCAGACATCAAAACATCAACTGTTGAACAATGTGTTCCAATCTGATTAAAAAACAGATGGTTGATGCTGTCCCAGTGGGCAATTGATGTTGAAATAACCTTAAATCAACATCAAATTGATGTCAGAAACAAGTTAAATATGCAAATCAAATTCATGTCAAAACTTTAATATCAGTTTTTGACATGTTTACCCTTTTTCATGTCATGCAAATTTTAAATTTGGACCAATAAATTAATAAAACTAATAACAGAGGGATAAAACATACAATAAATGGCTTGTTGTAATAATATCCATTTAATTTAGATGGAAATACTTCCTAAATGTTCTTATGTCCACCCAACAAATGATTTTTTTTGTGTATCTGCAATCATAATCCTTGACACACTTCTGCTGGCAAAGGTCAACTGCTTTTTGGAGCACACGACTTCTGCAGCCTTCAGCGTGCATGTTTTTCACCACCTGCAAATGGTCTGAATGTTTGCACCAACCTTCTTGCAATAAGGTAGCAAGATTTCACTGCTCCATCACTGACGTCACGTCTGTAGTAAATGCAGCTGCAGGTTCTTGGGGTTTTTTTTCTTTCAGTCCAGCTAATTGTTGGCTAATCTTCTCTTTTCTTAACTACAAATGGTAAAACTTTTCTTTATGGTGAGTCTCATGGTGGCGCTGAATGTTATATTCTTTGAGCTCTGCAACCTGTTCATTACATATCAAGCAGGCAGGTTTTGCATTCAGCTCCATGAATAAATAAAACGTTCCATTTTTCCTGAAAAGCTCAGCACTCCATGTCAGCCTTTTTCTTTTTGACGACATTTTGGTAATTGTGGTGTCGCACCTGATCGTTTTTATAGCAACTTAACAGCGTGAAGCTTGAGAAACCAAACTGCATCTTACCCAGATGTGGAAGCGCTTGCAAAGATATGCTGTTTATTTCTGCATCTCTTGTCCTGATAGTCTTGCTTTTGCTTAGCTCCCCCTAGTGGCGGAATTGCGCGTTTTGGTCATTTCTTTAAGGAACCATAACTCGCCACAGGAATGAGCTAGAAGTTTGCCTTTTTTTCCCCAACATCCTTACATTTTTTCCTCTTCATCACTGGGCTGGAATAGGGCGTCTTACGGGAGGGATACGGCCCGCGGGCCGTATGTTTGACACCCCTGGTCTAGAGGTTTGTAGGTCCATAGAAAAGTGAAACGGAACGGTTGGGGCGGAGCTGCTATAGCAACCCGTTGATTGGAAGAAAGTGATGATGAATAGAACCTGATGACGACTAATAGAAAGCACCGATATAGCGCTAATAAGCTAGCGCTCATAAGGTAACGTTTTTTTCTTATTTACGGCGATCTTCCTTTTATGCGATATTTTGCCATTTAGTTTTAAACAGCATTAAATTCTTGTTATACACCCTGTGCCAGAAGTTTCTTTATTTGCAGTTTCACGTATTTGCTCTGTTACTCCTCTTAAGTTCGATGAAAGGCACGAATTGTTCTTCTGTATAACAGACATTTATTGGATACAAAAGTTCTTCCACGTGTCTTAACACACCTCTTTCCATGTCTTAACAGTGCTGTCAGAACTATGAAATAAATACAGAAACTTAAATTAAACCCATGTTCCCAAGTTTTCTCACAGAGAATGACAACATAAACACAGATAAAGTTCACAATATATAAATTAGACACTTAATTACACTTACACATTTCAACGTCTCACGTAACCTCACACAATTTCGGACGCAAATTAATAAAAATAAATAAATAAATAAAAGAAATGCATACCTCATTGGCCACATTAACTCAAGAGGAAAACTTAGACGAAATAAGGATTTGCTCTTCTTAGTTCACAGCCAGGCATAACACCTGCAGAGACAACTCTTTCAGGTGTAGTAACTTGTTAAACATCACCCCTGGCAACAAAATTACAAGTGGAACAAAAAATGAGTTCCACCTATTTAACAATACTTTTAAACTGACGAACACCAAACTGCATTATTATTTATTAACTGTAAAATATCCCTTATTAAGTAAATGATTATAAAACAAACTTCAATTAATTACCTTTTTGAACTCAAAATATTTCCATAAACAAAATATGTCAGAGTCGCCTTTGACAACAACTACATGCTGATTTCTTTTTTTCTGTTGCGTGACTCTTCCGGTTTGTCATAAAAAGTCCAACAACTCAAGAGGCTTGTATACAGTTTTTACATCCATAGAGGTGCTGCAGTGTATCTCTGCACAGCGGAGCTCCCTCCAGAGCGCAGAGGGGGAGCGCCAGTCGACAACTTCCCCCCTTCTGATGGCATCACCTGACACAGGTGTGACCGAAAAAAACCCCTGATATGCTGGAGAAGATAACCACAGAGGATAATTATCAACCGGAGCAGGTGTTTATTATTTGATGAAGGAGGAAACGCATGGTTCTGGTTTGAAGGTGCTGAGAGACAGAGTGACACTTCTCATCTGCGTCAAAAAGCACACTGCTGTTTAGAATAAAAATAAACTCTTTATGTTTTACAAGGCATGATCAGAAGTGCTTTTGATGAGTATGGATCACCATGAAAATAAACCGCTCAGTGGAAGTGAGGCTTATCTGAGTGGAAACACTCGCCAGAGATAACTGGACCATACTGGGCCACTGCTTACTAGACCGTACCGAACCTAAGATCGTTATTCTATTAGTCTTCTTCGTGTCACTTTAACATTTAAACAGAGCACTGCTGTGAAGCATCTGCAACAATCAAGCAAAAATAGAGCAATTAGTAACTAGAAAAACAGTTAAATAATTAATAACAAGTAAAAATAAGTAATACTAGTAATGTGAAAAAATGTGGTGACTGTAGCTGTAGGACAGCTGTAGACAGTAGGACAAGGAGAACATGCAAACTCTATTCTGAAAGAACCCAGCTAGTGTTTGAACCAGGACCTTCTTAATGTGTGCATTCATTTGGTCTGAAAAAACAGGTTTCATTCTCACTGTATCTGAACTGAGTGACACCATGTTTGAGACAATTTGGACAAACAGCCCAATCGGTGTGGATCAAATCACTCCAGCTTGAATCCATTTCCTCTTGGTTTCCCTTTAACGTCAAGATTCACCATCTTGATGTGGATATACAATGCAAGTTCTGTTTAAACATTTGTTTTTTGTTAAGAAAATGCACAACAGCCTATCGACAGAACAACAAATCCAGCCAAACTGACTAATCTCAGTGAGCATGCAGCTTTGTGCTTTGACAAATGGTAATTGGGTAAAGATTCCCTCAATGTTTAGTTCTTCTGGAACAGAAAAAAAGTTTGCATGGGTGGTCTCCTAATGTGAAAAAAACCAATTCAATCATGTTGTTGCAATACAAAGCATTGCATGTGCAAATAGAGCAGCCAGATAAACAGAGCATTTCTGCAGAGGTTGAATGGGGTCACAGAGAAGAAGGTTCATTGTGCGAGTCTGATGTAAAATTGGGATGACCCCTAAAACAAATTAATTCAGTCAGAGTCAATTAGCGTTAATATTTGTGTTTAGCAATCCCAACACGAAATGACGACACCAATTAGGAATAATAAGGGCTCTCTTTTTGTTTTCACATTCCTATAAATGGAAGGACAGAAGGAAACTGAAATGTATTTTTTCAGGAAACAAAGCAGCTGAGTCCAAAGCATCATGAGAGTGGGACTAGAACGCCTTAACTGGGACAGAGGAGAGTTTAGGGCAATTCCACCTTGCTGCTGACATGCAAAAAGCAGCATCTTGTGACGTCAGCGAGGTCTGGTTTAGCCTTGTGACTTTGTAACTCCTAAATTTCAGCTCACTAAAAGCTGATTCACTTGAAATTTTAGAATTGAAGAGAAAAATAATGATTTACTTGAGCTAAAATCCCAGCAGTTTGGACGGGTTGAGCCATTAAGGTTCTTTCCACAAGCTTTTTCTACAGGCGTGCTGCGAGCAACAGAGGTTGTAGCAAACAACACATAAAGATGAGCAAGGGTGAAGTAGGTGAAGGTGTAGGTCGTACAGATTTTTCATTTTTACAATGGTTGTGTATTGTACGTGTATCATGAGATATTCAAAAAGATAGTATGCGAATTGCTTCCCTACCCCTACATTTTTTACCCAAGTGGAGAGATATGGAAAAGTGTCTTTAAACTATCGCTTAATAATATCATTAACAGCCGCTGGTCATCTACATTAGCGCATAGCTGCCAGCACTCAGAAAATACATGACAACATCGTTTTAAAAGTCATGCTAAAGTAACAACTCATTACTTACATTCAAATGTAAACTTCTGTGCTTCAGAGCACACTCATGTGAAGAAATGCGTTTCTCCTCTGTGGCACAAGCGTGATGCAATTCCCCCTAAGTCAGGGGTCCTTGGTCCTCAGTCCTCGAGAGCCTCAACCCTGCCTGGTTTCCAGTTCTCCCTGACTAGTTTCCTGTTGATTAGATGACTCAAATGATTCCACATCCTGATTGACTGAACAAATCTGATTTAGGTTGTCGGCATCAAGCAGTCCAGTGAGAGCTGGAAAACTGGCAGAGTTAAGGCTCTTGAGGATTGGCCACCCCTGCCCTTAGCCATCCATAAGTTGCTACAGATTCTCCTAAAGAAACACTATAATACACCACTACAGTTTCAAATGCCCCTACAATTGGAGCAATTGGGTGTGGCCAGAGAGAAAGGGAAGTGTAGCACTTGAAGAAGGTACTTAAATAAGTCTAGTTATGAAAAGACTGAACTGGGATGACTCTCAACAGAACAGGTTTGGCTTCTAAAGCTGGGTGTGCAGTGAAAGACAATGACACTGTTGTAATATCAAGTGAACTGTATTTACAAAAATATTTACAACGATGCAACACAACAACCATTTGATCAAGAGACTTGGTTAGTCAGTTCTGGTTTTTTCCATGTTCTTCACTTGCGTTAGAACAAATTAACGTTCCTCGCCAACAGTGGCTGTGTTCATCACAAGAAAGGAGGTCTGTCCCAGAAAACCATTAATGTTCTCCACTCAGAAAGAGTTGTTTCAAATCTTGGGGTCCTGTCCTGGTAGCTCGCCGAACGGGGGTTTCTTCTCCTCCCCTGAACGCCACTGAATCAGGCCAACAGGAACAGCGTTTACGTAAACCAGACCCTCCAGGATTTCGTGGCAGTGTTTTGTTATTGCGGCATAACATGCCTGATTTTGCTGCTTGTTTTTTATATTATTTTTTCAAAGAAATCTCAAAAATGTAAATTATGAAATAAACCTCACATTCTCTTACACTAACTATTTTTTGTGATATGTGTATTAGGAAGATACTGTACCAACGCCACAAACAACATTGTGCTTTTATTTAACATAAATAGAACTGTGAAACCCAAACTGAACCTTTAGTCCTCCCTGCTCATGTTAACCCAAATATTTGTCTATTGACTTAACCATACTTTGGAGAGAAATGACATTTTGCAGGGAAATTATAGAAACTAAACAGAAAAATAAAACAGAATTGGCTAAGCAGACAAAGCTTCACATCTACATGCCCTCCGCAGAATTTTGTATCCATTTCAAAAGCACCACTGGTGAGTCTCTGGTTGTGGTAGATGAAGATTCAGACTTTGAGGAGCTGATCTGATTTTGTTCTGTCAGTAACGATTTGCTCTTTTTGTGGAGAATGTTCTCTCAGGTGTCTGTTCAGGATTAGCATCTTTTTCGTACAGTCTCACTCAGTTTCTTTATGTTTTTGTGTTGATGAAGTGTCTTGTTGTAACTGGCGCTCTCACTGTCTTTTCCTCATACTACGTTCATGTTTTATAGCTGCTGTTGCATTTAACAGACTCCTTTGCCCCCCCCCACGCTCAAACATACACACAGAAGGTGCACACACACTGGCCATGTGGGGCGTTCAAGAACGCGCTGTACACTGCTAAATGAACGTGCAGTAAGCAGCTGGCAATCAGACCGGACCAGCGCTGTGACGCAGGTAGCAGCAGGGAGAGGATTGTTCTTTTTTTGTGTTTTTACTGTTTACTCATTCGCCACCTGCATCAGGTAGAGACTCGGTGCTCACAGTCAAAGCGGTGCATTTCAAACCAGTCTTGCTCCAGGCTTTTTGTTTTCACAGTTCTGTTCTTTTAAATGTCTGTCTTGGAGTCATATTCACCCAACCGGGCACAAAGTGCAAATATTCATTTCTCTTCTGTGATCATGCTTACAACAGTTGGGCTTCCGTGTCTTGAAGTTTACGCTAATCACACGCCAGTCCCAAATCACAATCCCTGATTGGTCACAGTGCTGCGGAAAAATGTTCAACAAGCTGAAGATTCAGCGCAGGTCAATGAATGCCCGATTTGTATGTGGAGCTTGCAACCCGACTTAAAAACTTGTGTAGCCACGCGCATGCACGTGCGTCCCAGACACACTAGGCAAGAATTCTGGTGTGTTTACATTGACTTTTTATTAAAAGTGGTTGCTTGCACACGAGTCGACAAATAGCTGGGTTTGCTTGAATTTGCATAAATAGTTGGGATCACAACATCACAAAATCTTGAAGGCTCTGGTAAACAAAACAGACAGAGAGCTCAACCCAGACGTAACCAATGATAGAGCTACTTCTAACTTCCACTCACCAGTCCCGAAGTGAAACTGGTCGTTAGGCTGACGGAAAGCATAATCATATCAGCCCTGCAATTGTGCAGCAGCAACTCTTCCGTATCGCAGACAGGCTCACGACAGCCAGACTAGCGCCAGCTGAGTTTAAGCAGGTGAGTTGACCGCAGTGCTGATGTGTGTTTCAGAAGCAATTCGGATGTGGCCTAGAAGTTGCATGCTCTTGTGACACTGTCGTAACGGAGTCCTTATACCACACTCTAGTTGTTAGTGAAGCATTAGTCATAAATACCCTTACGGCTGGTTACTGGCTTTTTGTTGGTGAAATATGCGCAAACCTGTACAGGGCAAGTAAGGACCACACACTTATCAAGTCAGTAGCGTTTACAGGCCCGTCACGCAGTCCTCTGAATTTAAGGGTTGGTCAAAAAAATCTGTACGACATGCCTGTGTCTCACCTACTTCACCCTTACTTCACCATTGCATGTTGTATAAGCTTTCGCTATGACCTATCGCTCACAACATGCCAGTAGAAAAAACATTTGTTCCCATACCAGAATCTCTTAAAATGGAACCAACTGCCTTTCTGCTTGACCCTTGGCATTAAGGGGTTGGATTGGGGGAATTAAAGCACCAAATGGTCCCCAAGTGCACCTGTGACTGCAGCTCGCCGCTTCCCCAGGGGATGGGTCAGATTTGGAGCACAAATTACACACACAGGTGTGACAACTGATGAGAGTCTGATGTCTCCCTCATACTCAGCATTACATGCTTTAATTCTTAAAAACGATGTTTTTATTCATTTGACATTATATGACCTCTTTTTATTAAAGACCAAAACTTTACATTTTCTGTCACTGTAAACAATAGATAATCAAACTCTGCTTTTCGATTAAATGTCAGTTTCTTCACCTTAACTATTCTTTCTTATTCCTTCTATTCCCTTTTTTCTTCTCAGGTTGATGTTATCTAAGGCTGCAGGCCAAGGCCGCCGGAGCTGCAGATTTCCCCAGCAGCACACGTCAGCAGGGGAGTGCACAGCTCCTGAAATAGCCCAAATGACAGTTGGTAGAGGGGATCTCAGTGGCTGTTACCAAGCACCACTTTTCAACAACAAAATGAAGCTTTCCAGAGGTTTTGTGAAAAAGACATGTTTTTATGATTCACAAACTGAATGGTTTATTAAAACTGTGTTTTTAAATATATGTTTCAAAAAGCAAATTGTGTCATTCTATCTAAGACTAAACCGCTCTTACTAAAATCAGTGCAAGTCGATGTGTCACAGAGCGAAACCACTCAAAAAAGATTGAAACTCTTCTGCCATATCAGTCTAGCAATAAACACAATATTGTGATTTTTTTTTCTTTATAATTTGCGTTGTGCGACAAAAAAAATCAGACGTAGAGTCCAGCTCTTCACACATTAAATAAAGAGAATAAATTAATCTAGTTTGTAAATGGTTTTAATTCACTTGTTATTCAAACAAATGTCACGTTTTTCTTGAGTTCGTAGAGAACTCAAGAAAAGAGAAAATACTTTAAGGGCCAAAGAAGTTTAAAATTCAAACATCCCATAGCTTCCATGGCATAGTTAGTACATTTTGGACGGAAGAATGTTCTTTTTTGTGATGCTTCGTCAAACTCATATCACAATTTTACATAGCAACCACAAACTGTCACTTGAATTCAGCATCAGAAGTATAAATGAAGAATGCAAACTTAAACATAGTTTTCCTAAAGTCAAAGTGCTGTCATTGCTCCTTACACTTTTTGAGGGGGTTGGGATCCTGGACAGGTACTGAAGGCCTGTGCTCTCCAGCTCTCTTAGGTCTTCACAGACATCTTCAACCGGTCTCTGACCCTATGGTTGTTATTCCAACTTGCCTAAAATCAGCAACCATCAACCCTCAAAAGGCTGGTTGTGCAATACATTAAAAGAAGGTCACCCCCCACCCCCACGGATCCATATCAATTTGCATACAGGTCTCTAGCCTGCTATTGGGTCCAGCCCCCCCTCACCCGTGACACGCCTTCAATACTATAATCCCTGACACCCTGATCTCCAAGCTGCTCAGCCTGCTCACCCACCTGTGCCTGGGTTAAGGACTTCTTAACAAACAGGCCACAGCATGTGAAACTTGGTCCCCACCTGTCATCCACCCGCACTCTCAGCATCGGCTCTCCTCAGGGCTGTGTGCTGAGTCCACTCCTATACTCTCTCTACACTTCTGACTGACGTCCTGCCCATCCAGAGAACGCCATCATCAAGTTCGCGGATGGTACAATGATTGCAGGCTTGATATCAGGGGACAATGAGGCGGCCTACTGAAATGAGGTCTTCCACCCTCGAAGAGTGGTATTCAGTCAACAATCTGACACTGAACACCACCAAAACAAAGCAGCTCATCCTGGACTTCAGAAAGAATAAAACTTCCCCTCCAATTCTGTTCATCAACCGTGAATGTGTAGAGAGGGTGATGTCCATCAAGCATCTTGGTGTCCACATCACAGCGGACCTCTCTTGGGCTGTGAATACTGCCGCAGTGGTGAAGAAGGCCCAACAGTGATTCCACTTTCTGAGAGAGCTCAGAAGGAAGAACTTGAACAGTCAGCTGCTGGTGTCCTTCTGCCGCTCCACCATAGAGTCTGCTGACCTACAACATTACGGTGTGGTTCACCAGCTGCACTGGGGCAGATAGGAAGAGGTTGGAGAGGGTAGAGGGGACAGCAGAGAAGATGTTCGGCTGCCCTGTGTCAATCATTTCACTTCACTCTGCACTCTATCTCATTGGTCACTTCATCTACCTGCACAGAAGTTTTACAATACATATTCTGGGCGTCTCATGTCTTTTATTTTTGTCTTCTGCCTTGCACATCCTCATATTTGACTATATTATCTCTTATACTTGAATATTTCATCTGATACATGTACACTTTATTTATCTTAAACTTTAATCGTCTATTTTATATTTATGTTTTGCTCAAGGGAGATGGCACAATCTCATTGTATTGTTTACAATGACAATAAAGGCGATTATAATTCTAATTCTGACTTTGAATGTAGAGACTGTGTCAGCCTCTCTTACATGAGCCGGGAGCTTATTCCATAAAACAGGAGCTTGGTGGCTAAAGGCCTTACCTCCAACTGTGCTTTTAGAAATTCTAGGAACCACAAGCAGTCCTGCATTTAGTGAACGAAGTGTTCTGTTTGGTTGGTAAGGCTCTATGAGATCTTTAATATAGGATGGGGCCAAACCATTCAAGGCCTAATAGGTTAGCAGGAGGATTTTGAACTTGATTCTAGATTCAACTGGCTAACACAGGAGTAATGTGTTCTCTTCTGCTGGTTCCTGCTAACAATCTAGCTGCTGCATTTTGAACAAGCTGAACTTTAGTTCTTTAAGTTAGGCTCTACTCGCCTGACGCCAGAAGAACAAAGGAGAAGAATACGAGAAAACCTCCGCCTCTACTGCGGTCGACCAGGTCACATGCGTGCATCGTGCCCTGAACGTCAACCACAACGTCCGGGGGGGCTGGTGAATGAGAATGTTCTTACTTTTGAAGGACGAATAAGTAAGGTCTATGGCAGCTATGGTCATAGACTATAGAATATGGCAACCATGGTCATGAATGATTCAGGGGCAGTTGGTAATTTCATTTCTATGATGTTTGCTCATACTAATTTGATTCCCCTGATGCCCTGCAAGTCACAGATAGCAGTTTCTGCACTGTATGGTCGCCCCCTTCAGCCCAGGTCCAGTTCCTCACCAGTGATATTCAACTCAACACCCTGAGTAATCACCAGGAAATCATTAGACTCCTCACCATTGGCTCTTCTCGCTGTGCTATAAGCTTGGGCCTTCCTTGGCTTGAGACACATGACCCTACCATCATCTGGTCATCAAATGAGCTCACCTTCAACTTAGTCTAAGCAGTGTGTCAAGAACAAAACACAACTCAGCAACGCACCAGACAGTTGCAAAAACCAACAGATAGCTTCAACCAGGATCTGCATACCCAAATCTTCGATTCTCGACAAATTCTCGATGATTTTCCCATAATATTCAATATCGGGACCTGTAGGGAGCTTTCGATAAGCAACATGCTGCGCAGCTTTCCCTTTATGGCATCACATCTCTGCCATTAATCGAAGGGCGCGTATTTGATAACTGAGCGTGCAGAGCTCTCACCGCGCGCACTCAGATTTTATTTGCGCCCGCTCAGTTTCGGGGCCGTTTTTGTCACTCAGGGGGGCGGTAACCATTCTGGTTGATCTGATTGGCCGAAATTTCTGGTCGAATCCACGAAGCAACGGGGCGGGGATTTCATTTTTTGAGATCTGCTTTAACAGAGAAAAAAACTGCGGATGAAACGCCGGTCTAGCCGCTGGAACGTCGCTGTAGCCACTGGAACGCCGGTCTGGCTGCTGGAACGCCCCTGTAGCCACTGGAACGCCGCTGTAGCCACTGGAACGCCGCTGTAGCCACTGGAACGCCGCTGTAGCCACTGGAACGCCGCTGTAGCCACTGGAACGCCGCTGTAGCCACTGGAACGCCGCTGTACACACTGGAACGCCGCTGTAGCCACTGGAACGCCCCTGTAGCCACTGGAACGCCGCTGTAGCCACTGGAACGCCGCTGTAGCCACTGGAACGCCGCTGTAGCCACTGGAACGCCGCTGTAGACACTGGAACGCCGCTGTAGCCACTGGAACGCCGCTGTAGCCACTGGAACGCCCCTGTAGCCACTGGAACGCCGCTGTAGCCACTGGAACGCCGCTGTAGCCACTGGAACGCCGCTGTAGCCACTGGAACGCCGCTGTAGCCACTGGAACGCCCCTGTAGCCACTGTAATGCCCCTGTAGCCACTGGAACGCCGCTGTAGCCACTGGAAAGCCGGTCTGGCTGCTGGAGCGCGGTAAAAGAATGCGAAAGTGACCACGTTTTAATACTTTTTTCATAGTGTGGGACTTATAAGTCTTATAATATTCTTTTTTATTAATTTAATGCAAAACACATCTATTGTTGTGGGTCGTCAGATGCCATGACAGCACCCACCTGTGCTCAATCAGCCACCAGGTATGGCCACCATGATTGCCTGCACCTGGGTCTCCAGCAGATGTATAAAGGATGGTGGAGATCCCAGTTCCGGCGCCAGACTGTTAGCTTGCCCAAGACGGTAACGTGCTGGCTCCCAAGACGTGTCTTAGGACTCACTCTTGTCATAGATTTGCCTACTAACTTGTGTGTTTGTTTCCCAGTGGCTCCCGCCTTCTCTCCACTACCCCTGCTGCCTCCCCGAGCTCATCCAACTCCGCTCCCGACGCAAGACCAATCCATACCGGACTTTCCCCATCAACATTCATCACCTTACCCCTTATTAAACCTTAAATCTTAAATTGTGTCCTGCGCGTGGATCCTCCCCTTCCTGCTCACCGCATAACATCTATAAAGAGTTAAATCAAAAATAACTTTAAAAAAAATCAGACTGTCAGCGACAAAGTTGACCACACCCACAATGTGAGCGCTCAGCAGGTCAGCCATAGTCAGCTATAGACTTTACTGCTTTGTGTTCAATATTGTCATCACGACTGACTCCCATACCCCCATAGCTCCCAACGTTTTGCTGTGTAATGTTTGTAGATCAAGTCGATGCTTTAAAGAAAGGTATGTGTTCATAACAAAGTTCAGAGATCAGAAGTGTCTTTTGTTAAAGTAACATTACATATCTGTAACGTTATAAAACCTAATATAAGACTACACTTTATTATTATTATTACTTTGTTTTTGTGAAAGAATAATTAACTGAAACTTTATAAATTAAAAATACAAATTATTTTTCCTGAGAAATGAATGGCTAGTAGAGTCCAGATTTGACTGGAATCCCTCTGAAGAATATATACTTTACCTGCAGAAAACCTACATGTAACATTTTATTTTAATATATAAAAAGAATATATCTGGAAAACGGACATGTAAGAAAAAGAACATGACCTACGTATGGAAAATACAAATGTCTTTCAAGTTTCTTATATTCCACATAGACATATTTTTATGTTTAAATATATCATTCTTTTTAGTGTAATATATTAAAAGAATGTGAAAGTGACCACTTTTAATACTTTTTTCATAGTGTGGGACTTATAAGTCTTATAATAGTCACAATACATGTGAAACAAAGGAAGGAAGAATGGCCAAAGATTTCAGTCTCTAGATGTTCAAAGCTGGTAGAGACAAACTCCAAAAGACTTGCAGCTGTAATTACAGCAAAAAGAGGTTCCACAAAATATTGACTCAGGGGGCTGAATAATTTTGCACACTGCACTTGAAAAAAAATTGAAAAGAAATTGAACTCTTGCATAATTTTCTTTCCACTTCACAAGTGTGTGCAGCTTTGTGTTGATCTTTCAAATAAAATTCCATTAAATATATTTATGTTTCTGGTGATAATGTAAGAAAATGTGGAGACGTTCAAGGGGTGTGAATACTTTTGCAAGCCACTGTATTTTCTATTACACAAATTAACTGTTTTTCAAAGAGTTTTTTTTATCTGTTCCTGTATTTGTTTTATGTGTACAATTTGAAAAGATAAATACACAGAAACACAATTTGGAGCGTATTTTATCATACAGTGAACAAAAATTAACAAAATTTTTGTTTTTTGCTCCCATCTTATATGAGATGAACTCAAACATTTCAATCATATTCTACAAACACAAAACATTCTCTGAAATATTGTTCACAAATGTGTGACCCCTGTGAGGTGGGATGGATTATCTAAGCAAAGCAGAAGTGTTCCCTGTCACACATTGAGACAGATTTGTGAACAATATTTGAGTGAAATTGTTATTTTGTGCATGTAAAAAATGTTTCAGATCTTTTAGTTCAACTCATAAGAAATGCAGTTAGCCCTGGTACAGAGGTAAGGCGGTCGACCTCTGATTGTAATATTGCAGGTTCAATTCCTGCTCTGCCCGCCCATGTGTCAAAGTCTCGTTGGGCAAGACACTAAACCCCACATTGCCTCTGGTGGTTATAGGTTGGCGCCAGTGTTCAGCAGCAGAACCGCCTTCAGTGTGTGAATGTGTGTGAATGTGACAATGACTGTAAAGCGCTTTGGGCCTTCAGGTAAGGTAGAAAAGCGCTATACAAGTATACGCCATTTACCATCTTTATCATGGGAGCCAAATTTCTGCATTCTACATTTTTATACAGTCAATATACAGTTTGTCCTCCATAATGGAAAAAACGCCCCAAGAACATGTTAAAAACACAGTTTTAATCAGAGTGGGTCTTTAAAGAGTTGGATTGGGGATGTTAAACCACCAAATGCTTCCTGGCCACAACAGTGACTGCAGCTCATCCAGGGGAGGGGTCCAGGAGAAAAAAAGTCCACACACTAATAGGTAATTGCTAACTAACAGGATTTGAACTTTTTTCAGAAACAATAAAAAAAAAACCACTTTATTTAAGTCAAGAAGCAAAAAAGAAAAACTTCCAATCTTTCCAAGTTCATCCAAAACTTTTTTTTTCATTCAGTCCCAAACTTGTGTTGTCAGAGGGACCAAAACAAAACCGCCAACTGCTGAAACAATCATGTCTTAAAAGTTTTAAAGGAAATATGTGAAGAACCACCAAGCAGCTCACAGACTTTTTAACAGCAGGAAGTCTCTGCGCTCTGGAACTCTGTAAGTGATCCGAATCCACATCAAATATGTGTCGAAGTAACAATAATTGCATCTGTCTTACATGTGTAATTGGCTCAAGATTATCCCGCTGTGAAAGCAATAAAGATCTTTTATAAACAACTCGGCTGTAATGATTTAATTTAAGGCAGGATTTAGTGAGTGTCTGAGGTGAGGTCATGTTCGTTGAGAGCCCATGGGTGCAAAGTCTTTGGAATAAGTCTTGTAAACAAAAACAACAAAAAAACAGCAGGTTGTTTTTAGACATAGTTCTGGTTTGTTGTTGTGCATCTGCGAACCCACTTTCACACGTGCAAAGCTCATTAGGCTGCATGTTGCAGTTAATTAAAAGTGATCCAACAGAGCAATTATGAAGAGTTATGTGAAGTTCACAGCCTTTGAGCCACATGGGTTAACAGTTTGGCCATAGATGAAGCGGAGTGGAGTTTGCCAAACCTTTTAATGCAGTTCCAAGCCGGCACTGAGATTCATGAATTGGGCTCTTCCACAATGGGGCACTTGCTAAAATTCTTGGAATTTTGCTGCACACTGGGAAACAACACCACCATTGAATGTTGCCTTTGTTCACTGCTTTTAATTAAAGCCCCATATTTTTACACCACGTTATTCAACAACAAGTCACAATTTTGCAGCTATTGACGTCAACAGATTCCATGCCACAATAAAAGCTGGAAATCATGTCATATTGTCAGATATTTTTCATACATTTAAGCATGAATTAGTTTGAAACTGCATGTGCCAGACGGTTTGCGTGAATTTACACCACATTTGCCTATTTATTATGAGAGATTGGGCAATAGAAATCAACCCAATAGAAAATATGTATAATGAGGAGGCTGTGGCGTTCGGATCCATATGCAAACGTTTTAATTGAGTAGAGCAGGAGCAAGACATAAACGTAGTCAGAGTCTAGGCAAAGGTAAAAACCCAAGGGCGAGGCAGGAGAACGAAGAAACATGCAAGGGGTCAGAGAACCAGGAAGTCAAACTAGTCAAACGCTCAGACTGTCAGCAAGGCAAATCAAGACTTGGCAGAGAAGTGAAGTCTGGAGCTGGTAGATTAGCTAGTGGCTAATGACAACAAAAGGAAACAGATGAGCAGGATGAAAGCTGAGGCAAAGGCTGAGGGGAGTTGAAGGAGCTGAGTGCTCAATACTCAGGCAAGGGCTCCCTCTGGTGGTCGTAGGTGGGAGCTCCTGACAGATCCATGACGAAATGATTCATAATTACAATAAACACTATTTTTATGGGAAAAAAAAAAGATTTAGGCTTATGTTGCATGGAGCTACCATAAAGCCAGGAATAATATTGCCACGAGCTGAAGCAAGCTCTGAGTACTAAAAAGCTTTAAATGATCAAAAATTCCTATGGTTTTTTTCATATTTTTGTTTTTTTTTTGTGTATATTTTTTCCTAATTTAAAGTAACCTTCTTATGCGCTAATTTGAACAAAGTATACATTTTTTCTTTACTACTGTTGAGAGTTTTAGTTTTGAATGTTCAGATTTTGATATTTGAATTTTTTAAAAGGATTTTTAGGATTTTTAGATTAAAAAAACCTTTAAATCATTTATTACTGGGGATACGTTCCATAAAATGTATGGCATAAATAACCCGCAATGGGTGAAATTCATAAGTAGGATTATAGATGTCTTAAGGCTGTAATGCTACTAATTACATGGTTCATACACTTTTCTCAGACAGACATGAATATTTTCACACTTTCTTTAAACTTTATAAGTTTAAACCTTCATAGAAAAATAAGTCCAGTTTTACAGAATGAAAACAAAGCTCTGATCAAGGACAAAGACTAATGTAAATCAGTTAACTTAATTCTGTACAGGAGACATAGTTAGAAGGAGTTTACTTGGAAAGGTCTACAACCGATCAGGACGCAAAACTAAGTGACCTGTAAAAAAAAAAATCAGCACAAGAGTGAGACTGGAAGCGAGGGACTACTATACATAAAAATATGTATTTTTTATACTATTTTGTTTCTTTATTAATTAAGTGAGGGTGAACAGTGGCTAACCCTTTCAAACCAGAGCTTTAGCTCCAGTGTTGACATTCTTTGACTTCTGTAATTCTTCAACCGCTTACACAACTAGCGTAAATCAGCTGATTCTGATTTTGGTTTTGGGCTGATGTGCAACTCTTTCTTTCAGTCAGAATCAGTTAATTTACATTAATTGTGAAAATGATCAAAGAGTTACGGTATGTCAGAGACCATGTGTTATTTAAGTGTTGCCGGCGACATCTCCAGGGTTGAAGGGTTAATGGGATCTGCTGAGAATATTGTCCCAGAGCCTCTACAAGTTCTTGCAGCACTCCTGTTCATGACAAGAAAATTCTGAGTACCAAGTTGCTCCTTCCTAAATAGTGATTACTTGTCTTACTAGTGGTTTTTCTTCTGGTACTTTGGTTTTTCCAGCAACCCAAAACATGTTGGTGAAGGGTGAAGGTCTTCATTCATGTGGAGAGATGACAGTTTCTTTAGTTGGAGTCAACTTCAAGACACTTCAAAACATAATTCAAGGGTTAACTTTAACTACTACTATGAATGGCTAAATATGACATCTTTTTGTTAAAGAGCATTATAGTTATGTAGTTCCTCTGGAGTTGCTCGTAAATCACAGGCCCATCTAAATTCTCAAAAGAAAACCCTTTGATATCCTTCTCTTTTGCTCCTGTCCTTGACCCCATTACCCTTTACCACAAGAGTTGTAACCGGCGACGTCTAAATAACACACACAGTTTGACATACTGTTACTCTTTGAATGTTTATGCGATCAACGAAGGAGACGAAACAGGAGAAATTCAACAGTAAACCCAATGAGCAGATTTATGCGTTTGATACAGTTAATAAAACATGAGGTATTTATGAAGTAACTTGAAACAGAGTTGTAAATATACAAATATTGACTACAAAAAGCATGCTTACAGCTACACCACTCAAACCATGTGAAAAAATCCAACTCATAATGTATGTTCTGGCTTTCGGAAAATGACAAAGTTCAGAGGGTTCAATTCTGCTGTGAGAGTTTGTACAATTTCTCTTCAACAGCTGCCTTGTTCATTCAGTTCGAACAAAAAAAAACATGACTTTATAGCATTAAAAACAGCTTATATGATGGACTTTTACAAGCGTCTTTGATGCTGCTCTCTTCTCATTATAAACCGTCAAGCTTTTGCTTGGCTTTCAGTGTTGAGACCACAAAGAGTTGTGAGTTTGGATGATTGTCTCTCTGTTCAGAAAAGATGGTGTTGTGTTTCTTTCTTTTCAGAAAGCCCCTTTTCAGAAGAGACAGTTACTCTAGGTCATCTCACTCAAGGAGTGACATTTTAGGTAACTTTGTGGAAGTCGATTGTAAGTGAGAGGAGTTGTGTTGGTTGGTTTTGTGCTTTTTACGCTTGCTTGGAATAAGTACAATGAGCTATCCTAATTACATTTGTTTACCTTTTTTCAGCCAATAAAACAGGTTTAAAGCATGAATTGAATCAAACCAATTTAATTAACGCGTCTCACAGTAACCAGGCCCAGCTTCACTCTACACACGTGGACAAAATTGTTGGTACCCCTCAGTTAAAGAAGGAAAAACCCACAGTTCTCACTGAAATCACTTGAAACTTACAAAAGTAACAATAAATAAAAATGTATTGAAAATTAAATAATCAAAATCAGCCATCACTTTTGAATTGCTGATTAACATAATTATTTAAAAAAAAAAAAACCCAATGAAACAGGCCTGGACAAAAATGATGGTACCCATAACTTAATATTTTGTTGCACAACCTTTTGAGGCAATCACTGCAATGAAGCGATTTCTGTATTTGTCAATGAGCGTTCTGCAGCTGTCAACAGGTATTTTGGCCCACTCCTCATGAGCAAACTGCTCCAGTTGTCTCAGGTTTGATGGGTGTCTTCTCCAAATGGCATGTTTCAGCTCCTTCTACAGATGTTCAATGGGATTCAGATCTGGGCTCATGGAAGGCCACTTTAGAATAGTCCAACGCTTTTCTCTCAGCCATTCTTGGGTGTTTTTGGCTGTGTGTTTTGGATCGTTGTCCTGTTGGAAGACCCATGACCTGCGACTGAGACCAAGCTTTCTGACACAAGGCAGCACATTTCTCTCCAGAATGCCTTGATAGTCTACAGATTTCATTGTACCTTGCACACATTCAAGACACCCTGTGCCAGATGCAGCAAAGCAGCCCCAAAACATGACTGAGCCTCCTCCATGTTTCACCGTAGGGACAGTGTTCTTTTCTTCGTATGCTTGGTTTTTGAGTCTATGAACATAGAGTTGATGTACCTTACCAAAAAGCTCCAGTTTGGTCTCATCTGTCCAAAGGACATTCTCCCAGAAGCTTTGGGGCTTGTCAACATGCATTTTTGCAAATTCCAGTCTGGCTTTTTTAGGATTGTTTTTCAGCAGTGGTGTCCTCCTTGGTCGTCTCCCATGAAGTCCACTTTGGCTCAAACAACGACGAATGGTGCGATCTGACACTGATGTACCTTGGCCTTGGAGTTCACCTTTAATTTTTTTGGAGGTTGCTCTGGGCTCTTTGGATACAATTCCAACGATCCGTCTCTTCAATTTGTCATCAATTTTCCTCTTGCGGCCACGTCCAGAGAGGTTGGCTACTGTCCCGTGGGTCTTGAACTTCTGAATAATATGAGCCACTGTTGTCACAGGAAGTTCAAGCTGTTTAGAGATGGTCTTATAGCCTTTACCTTTAAGATGTTTATCTATCATTTGTTTTCAGATGTCCTGGGACAATTCTCTCCTTGGCTTTCTGTTGTCCATGTTCAGTGTGGTACACACCTTTTCACCAAACAGCAGAGTGACTACTTGTCTCCCTTTAAATAGGCAGACTGACTGATTATGAGTTTGGTAACACCTGTGATGTCAATTAAAGGACACACCTGAGTTAATCATGTCAGTCTGGTCAAATAGTTTTCAATGTTTTATAGAGGTACCATCATTTTTGTCCAGGCCTGTTTCATTAGTTTGTTTTTTTTAAATAATTAAGTTAATCAGCAATTCAAAAGTGATGGCTGATTTAATGGCTATTTAATTTTCAATACATTTTTATTTATTGTTACTTTTGTAAGTTTCAAGTGATTTCAGTGAGAATTGTGGGTTTTCCCTTCTTTAACTGAGGGGTACCAACAATTTTGTCCACGTGTGTATCAACGACTTGTTTTTGTTTTTTTTGTTGGAGTCATACATTTGTCAATTAAAAAAAAGATCATCAAACACAAATATCATGAGATCAAGCAAAAGAGTTGAGATCAGGAGTACCAAAAAAGGATTCAGTTACACAGATATCGGAACAAGTATGGAGGTAGGCGCTGGCTGCCAGACAGTTTACAGAGCCGCTGTCAAAGCAAACTACAGCCAGGTAGGCTGGTAGAAAGGATGTGACCCTAAACTTTGCCTGCTGTCTGTTTATTGGGAACAATCACCTGGTTGATGAAGGTTTGGTTCTTCTGCGCAATACAGTTCTATGTTAAGTTACACAAGACTGAAACTGTCACAAATCGTTTCTGTAACTTCCCACCTCCAGTAAACGCACCACTTGATTCTCTATCACCTTCACCTGGTCCCTCCTGCTCTTAAACTGCTGACTCTCACCACACCACTGCCAGATCGTCATTTGTGCCAACAGTGATTTTCTAGCCCTCGCCAAGTGTTCTAGTCTCCTGTGTATTTGATCCTGCCTCGTTTTCGACCACGTCTCTGCCTGAACCCCTCTGGATATTCCCGCTTGATGCTTTCTGCCTTTTTGGGTTTTTGGATTCTGGACTGTTTTTGGATTACGCTTCTTGTCACGCCCTTTTGGAGATTCCTGTTTGTGCCCAGACTGTCTGCTCGGTTACTGGATCTTGGACTTACTACGGACTTTGATTTATGCTGCCCTGGATATAACTTTAGGAACTGAACTTTGAATAAAACCCCTTTAAAAGACTGTTTTGATATGTTGGTCTTCTGTTGGATTTCTAAGGGTGCATGACAGAAACGTGCAGTTGCTGCTCCCGTTTTGTTCCAATATAAAGTTTTTTGATTCCATGAGGAAAAGACTCAAATGGAGTTAAAGAACTCACACTGATGCTCAATGTACGCAATAAATATTGACAGTTAAATGGAGCATGATAAAAGACAGGTCAAACCCATGGCCAAGACCTGAGTTAAAATTGGATGCAACAGGCTAGTATGAATTTGCCACAAATACATTCATCAAAGGCTTTCAAAGAGAAGACTGCTATAAGATGTCTGTCAATGGAAGAACTTGAGAGGACAGAACTAGAAATCATCAAATTTGGCCAAAAGCAGATGTTTCCATAGGAAACCTCCAGGCTCTGAAGTGGCAAAATTTCGAGAGATTGTTGAGTTCTGAGAGTCGATTGAGTAGGTCATCCATGCCAGCTGAGCTCAAACATCCCATAACAATGGAAAACAGTTTCCACATCTCAGATATTCTTCTAAAGCACAGTCATCATGAAGTGGGGTATGGTGGCCGAAACCACATGCTGGCCAAACTAAGAGAGAAGTACTAGATTACTGATGCCAGTACAGTCATAAGGAGAATGTTGTCAAAGTGTGTCATCTGTCTTAGACTGAATGCTCAGCCGGTGTCCCAGCAGATGGCAGACTTTCCCACTGCAAGAGTCACTCCAGAACTCTTTTTTTTGTTTTTTTTATTGAGATGATCTTATAATAGGAAAAGATACTCGTTTCTAACCACTGCTGACACAACACTAAATTAAGAGGCCTTAATTATGTTTATGTTTTTTGTTTGTATGTTAATGTTTTGTTATCATTTCTCCAAAATGCACATGTCAGATGACTGAAATGATGATCAGATCTACAGCCAGATGAGCAGTCAGAACTGTTTATTATTAAGGTTAAAGCACACATTCTCATTCAAGAATACTGTTCCTTTGTTCCTTTGTCATTGCAAACACCAACCCTAGTAAAATCCTCATGGGTTGACCGGTCCGCAGCCACAAAAAAAGGTTGGGGACCACTGTGCAACCAGAAGAGGACGCTGGATGAGGAACTGCTTCACACTGCAACATTTTTTCTTGACCATCAACTTGACTTTAAATTGGACTAATAGACTTGATTAAGTCATAACAACAGCCAAACCAACTCTATTAGGAATCTTAAGCTGTATTGACCTGAAAGAAAAGGAAAGTGACATGTACATTCAGAACTTTATAGGCGGGATTTTTAAAGATTCATGTCTCCTATTAAAATAAATGTGTGTAATCATTATGCAAGTTACCTTAACAATTAGGGGCTGGCATGTTGAAGCCATGAATGAACTGTGGTTTGAATTAAGGTTAACGAATATTGTTGCTTTTGATTATAGTATTGTTTGCATGAGCAGGTGAACATCTGATGGGTCACACATTTGTGGACGGAGACATGTTTTTGGTAATTTAATGCACATGTTGTTTGCACTGGGAGTAGAGGAGAAAGGGTGAGCTGGGTTGTAACAATATTTTGTTTACCGCCTTTTGTGCTTGCTTACAATGAGTATAATCAGCTATCCTAGTAGATTTGTTTACCTTTTTTCAGCCAAGAAAAAAGGTTCAAAGCATGAATGAATTCAAACCCCTTTGTTTAACGCGTCACACAGTAACAGGACCCCAGTCCTCAACGACTTGCTCTTTTGGAGTCGCTAAATTATAATAGAGTATGTTCATTTCTGTTAAGTTAGATTGTGACTTGATTGTGGAACAAGCCCCCTACCTGTAAAAATATTTTACTGACACACAACTCTCTTACTACAAGTTCAAAACTTTTTTTACAGACGGACAATACTTTAGCAAAATATCCAACTTCATAGGCAACATTCATCTATGATGACACATTAACGGCAGGATTGAAGCGTCTTCTTTCAGAAAAAAAATACTTTAAAAAATTGGTCAGGTCTGCCACCTAGTGGTCAATCTGGTAACAGCAGAGCTCAAAATTCCCCTGAATGCTTATGTCACATCTCAAATAACAATTGTGCAAACAAACAGGTACGAGGTCCTTGCAGAGTGAAGAAAAATCCCTGCTGGTGTTATTCTAACCCCCAAGGAGGTGAGTCCACATTTTCAGGTGGAGACGTGAGGAACCCGGTCAGAACCTCATAGGTGAAAAACACCACCATGTTGACAGGAAAGGCGCGTAGACAGTTGACGCCCAAGCTTCTGAAGAAGACTCCAGATCCCTCGGTTCTAAGGGTCTCAGTGAAGCAGTGGACAAAGCCTCTGTAGCGTTGTGTCCCCTGAACGCCGTCCATCTGCAGGCGAGCTTTGACCACATCCATCGGCGTTGCTACAAACCAACCCGCCATTCCTGCTAGTCCACCGGCCAGCATCACACCTGTCCAGTCTGAGAGCAAGCACATGTGTGAAAATAAGACTGTGACATGGATCTTTCACCTCCTGCTGCTAAGGCCTTAGTCACATGCACCCATGCTCGGGGGGGTTGGGTTGTCCAGGCCATAGATGGTCATAGAGAGCAGCAGTTGCATCTTAAGAGTGTAGGTGTGTCTTGCAGTTCCTTTGAGACTTGTGCGGCCACCTCAAGAGACGTCATGAAAATGGAACATACCATTGTCGCGTGTGTGGTCAGTGTATCATGAAGGATTCACAGAACTATTGTCAGTTACATGCAAATGACATACGGGTGACGCTGGCCTTTATGCAGCAGTTGTTAGAAAGGTGTGTGTACTGGCTCTTTATTGATTGTGCGCAAATGTTCAAAGTCATTTTTAGATTACATATGAAATGTGTGGTGATTGAATGCCAGTTAAACTTTGACCAATCAGGGACTTGGATTTGGAAGAGACGTATGGATGGAATCCTTTTCAAAAGCCTCATCTCAGGGCCTGAAATTCACTTTGCTAAATGGGGCGAATTTAGCTACTGTTGCCCAACTCGCACCACAGAATAACACATATTTAGAATTGAAAATTAGGAAAAGGCCTTTTATATGCATTTTCCAGGCATCTGAGGCATTATTTCAGCTTGTTTGAAAATTGTACTACTGTTTTACTACTGACAACTATGATTTCCTCCAACCCGTTTTCCTGTGATGACTTTTCTAACACACAACCACTTTGTGGAGGAACCCTCTTTGTAAAGTAAACTTGTAACATTCAAGTAGGTTTACTTAGTACTTTCAAAAACAACTACTCTTTTCACAAATTGAAAAAACTTCTGCCTAAATTTGCCAAGTTGCTTTCATTGTGAACCAAATGTCTGTTCGTTTGACACCACACGCTTTACTAAAATAAAACATCTTAATTAACTAATACACTTAAAGCTGCAGAGAACCTTGTTAAGATCTCTGTGGTCACCACGTCAGTGACAACAGACTGACTCACCAGCTTTTATTACATTCTCTGGTTCTGCTGGAAGTGCAGCAGCTTTGTCCTCCAGTTCTGTTGTCATTCGCTGCATGTTCTCTCTGTGTCCTCAGACAAATGCTGAGAGACAGCAGGCGCTGCAAACAGCTTCAACCAACTTCTGGTGGCACACCTGACTGACGTTGGCCAATCTCGTTGGTCGCGACCAAATCTCTTCGGTTATGATTTGGTCGCAAGATTTGAAGCGACCCACAGCCGTAAGCTGTGTCCAACGAGCCGGCTCACTGAAACTTCAGTGCTATTTTATGCAGTGAAATTGAGCGTCGGAGCACCTTTTGACATGGTGGATCCCTTTTATCCCACAAAATGATCCCGTAGCTCTCAGTAGAGTGAGTTTTGTTGATAAAATGAGCAGATATGTGGCTGAGCGCTGACTTCTGCTGTAAACTGGGTTTTGGGTCGCAGCTGCTCTGCTGTCACTCTACAGTTCAGTGCTAGTGGTCAACGGGAGTTTGCAACATTGCCCACACCCAGTGCAATCTTGAGTGCACCGCACATGCCTGGTGTGCATATAGCTTTACAGTCAGGCTGCACACTTATGTGAACAGCACTAACGGGTTCCCAGCACAGTGTGCAGGGTTTAAGGGGATTGAAAAAATCTGTATGTCTGGCCTACTTCCCCTTTACTTTGACAAACATTTTAAGTGTTCACTATGACCTGTCGCTTGCAGCGTACCCCTGAAAAAAAGGTGCATGAACATTTTGGCTCTACGGGTTCACAAAGTGATCTACAGCCTTGATGTTTTGTGCGGCCCACCTGCATGCTCCGTACAGGTTTGGCCGTTTTTTTGTCTGCACACAGCTGATATCTACCCATAAGAGCAGATGTGACTAAGGCTTGTGACTTGGAGGTCTGACTCATCTTAAATATCTGCTTCAGGTTTGCAGCTGAAGCAGATGAATCTGAACTGAAAAAGATTATGCTGGTTCTCTACTCACGTGGTTTTTTCTTGCTGCTGCCTGACAGTAAGTCATAGAGGGTGGTGTAGATCAAAAAGTAGGTGGCATAGGAAGGCCCATCTCTCAGCGTGAGCGGCAAGGCTCCTCTATAGAGCCCCCTCAGGCCGTCCTCTCTGACGATGTGCAGAAGACAGTGCACCGGACCCAGGTACTTTGGACCAGGCTTTTGGAGTCCTCGCTGCCTGGACTCTGTTTGACACTGCAGGCGCACTTTGACGATGTCCCCCGGCGACATGACTGACACCTGTGGAGGACGTGGGTGGGATCATCTGCTCACCTTTCTGTGTCATTGATTAAAGAGTGGGGTTCAAAGGTTTGGGCACCCCAGGTAAAATGTTAGATTTTGTGCAGTAAGAACCCAAGAAGACATTGAAAAATCTAACTAAGGAATCAGTTTACAGATGAGACATTAGTTTAATATGTCAAAAAATAGGCTTTATTTCCATCATTTACTCTTTCAAAATACCAGAAGACAAAATAATGTTGCATGCAAAAGTTTGGGTACCCTGCAGAATTTATAGAATGCCCTGCTCCCTTTGGAAAAGCTGCCAGTTTCATGAACTGTTCACAATAATTGTTTGCAAAGACAAGGTGATTTCAATCCCAGAGATTTGAAATAATCTGAGTCATGTGACCTTGCCTCAACAATCAGCATCATAGGCTCTTCCAAGCAGTTGTCCAGAACAATGAAACGGAAAATAGTTGATGATCACAAAGCAGGAGAAGGTTATAAGAAGATAGCAAAGGGTTTTCTGATGCCAATATCAACTGTTTGGAATGTCATTAAGAAACAACAGTCAACAGGAACAGTGGAAGTTAAAGCGAAATCTGGAAGACCAAGAAAAATCTCCGACAGAGCAGCTCGCAGGATTGTGAGAAAAACAAGTCAAAACCCACGTTTGACTGAACCATCCCTCCAGAAAGACCTGCAGACTCTGGAGTTTTGTTCTACTGTCAAGAGATACTTGTACAAATATGGTCTTCATGGAAGAGTCATCAGAAGAAAACCTCTTCTACGTCCTCACCACTAAATTCAACAATTGAAGCTCATAGATAAACATAGAAACAAGCCTGATGCCTTTTGGAAACGAGTTCTGTGGACCAACGAGGTTCAAATGGAACTTTCTGGCTGCAATGAACAAAACTACAGTGCATCCATAAAGTATTCACGGCGCCTCGCTTCTTCCACAATTTATTGTGTCAAAGCCTTGTTTCTAAATGGATTAAATCTTTGAAAAATACCCCATAATGACAATGTTGAAAAAGTTCTTTTGAATTTGTTGCAAATTTATTAAAAATGAAAACCTGAAAAATGACATGTACAGAAGTATTCACAGCTTTTGCTGTGATGCTCCAAAGTGAGCTGAGGTTTATTCTGTTTCCACTGATGAGCCTTGAGATGTTTCTGCTGCTTAGTTGAAGCCAACCTGTAGTAAATCCAGTGGATTGCACATAATTTGGAAAGATACGACTCTGTCTACATGAGGTCCCAGGGTTGACAGTGCATGTTAAAGCCCAAACCAAGCATGAAAGAAAAGGAATTGGCTGTAGACCTCTGAGACAGGATTGTCTTGAGGCACAAGGATAATGATCCTAAACACACCTCCAAATCCACGCCGTCTAACATTAGGAGGCATAAACTGAAGGTGTTACATTGAAAATCTATGGATAGACCTGGAAAGAGCAGTGTGTAACAGACATCCCAGAAATCTCAAAGAACTGGAAGACTTTTGTAAAGAAGAATGGATGAAGATTCCTCAAAAAAGAATTGAGAGACTCTTGGCTGGATACAAAAAGCGTTTATAAGCTGTGATACTTGCCAAGGGGGGCAGTACAGATACTAACTCTACAGGGTTCCTCAAACTATTGCACACACCATTATTTTGTTTTCTGTTATTTTTAAAGAGTAAATGATGGAAATAAAGCCTATTTTTCACCTTTAAAAAAACATCTCATCTCTAAATTGATCATGTCTTTAGGAGATTTTTTAATCTTTCTTTGAGTTCTTTATGCACAGTAATGTAATTTTTTATCTGGGGTGCCCAAACTTTCAATCCAAACTGTATATGAAAACTGGACTCATCCATTTTGATTCAGTTGCCATTTTTTTCGCTATACAGAAGTCGCCATGTTGGAGTCAGACACTGTCAGTAAGCAGTGATTGGTCCAAATCGGTATTCATTGTTTTTTAACGCGTGCCCTCTTACCTGAGCCACACCCCCTGCCAGTCCTGAGAGGAAGACCTCCATTTTTGTGTTTGCACCCCAGTCACCCCCCCGGGCCTGTCTCAGGCACTGCAGGCAGTTTCTGTATGTGCCGAAGACCACCGAGGAGGTCACGGAGACTGTGGCCAGAGGTAGAAGCATCCCCTTGAAGAAGCCATGAACCTGAAATTTAAATAAAGACATAAAAAATAAGGCAGCAAGAACAAATAATATAAAGTGCTTTAATGAGCCTTTTTTGCTGTTTAATGAATTGATGCTGCTCTTTATTTCTTTGTTGTTTTCTAGTTAGTTTTAACAGCTTGTCATAGTAGAACACAACAGAAAATTATAAAGAAATGTGCAATAATTTAACATATTAGACACTTCAGGGAGATATATACCACCAACCTTTTTGATAACACAATAAATTGAATTTAGGACCATAAGTGCAAAGAAAATGCACATCATGTTAAGTTTAGTAACAGTACATGCAATCATATAATACTTAAAAAACAAAACAAAAAACAACTACAAAAACATATTAATATATGTTCAAACATTTCCATCCCTTTCCATAAAGATCCTTCATTTAATGAAAAAAATTATACTGGGAAGAACTGATTGTTGTGCAAGCATCACATCCCCAGAATGCTCCCTGGAACAGTTTGTTCCTGTCCTTCAAAGTTTTGACTCCGCGTTACAAGGTTCCCCAAAATGATTCCCCAAAATAACCTGGGACAGCACAGTAGGTAGATGGATCTCCATACCCCTTCCTTTGATAGTGTCTCTGCTGCACATTGATAGAATCCTGTGAAATGCTTCTGGGTTTGGATCCGGACCTGAGGGGAGGAAAGGCATCATGGTTAAAGAGAACACTTCAGTGCTGGTTTGTGCAGACAGAACAGGTGTGAACCTTCACAGTGTCCAGAGGGTAACCCACAGCAACGCCACATGCTCCTGCAGGAAAGACCAGAGAAAAGCATCAGGACAGCAAAATTTACAGCCTCTAAATATAAGGATTTAAAGGCAAAATTACTGATTTTTTATTAACTGGGTTTCTAAAATTAAAGTCTTTAACTAAATTAATCTGAATAAGCTGCATGGAAAATGATTTATTTAAAAGCCTTATAATATCTAGTTATTTAAGTCAATTCTATGATGGTGTTTGGGTGGAAGTACCGCGTGTTACATGTTTACCTGACCTCCTCTGTCAATAATAGCATTATAGTAGCTGGCAATTTTGCGAACGAACCAGGCCGGTTCCGGCTGGGAAAAAAATGCCGGGAGTCCTTTTACCTGCCACCGAACCAGACACGAAATCCGCAAAGTGCATGCTGTCCGCCGGCCGTGTCCAGGCGAGGCGCGCCGGGTGGTGGACACACGGCGTTTGCGCTCAGTAACCTTCAGCGCATCGGTGTTACGTGACAGTGCAGCGTCACAGAAAGCCGACTGCGTCAACTGTAGCTCCGAAAGAACCCGAAATTATCCGAAAACAGTCGGAATATTAGCCGAGCACTAGACGCGACTTTTCAAAACGTCTATGAAAAAAAATACATAAACAATTCATAAACTTACTGTAAGACAAACATAATGGTACAATTCTTACACTTTTTTGTTGTTTGCTTTGTCTTTTCAATTCACCTCTTCATGTCACGATCTTTTAAGTCCAATCAGCCAATTGTATGATCATAATGTTTCATTCTTGTATTGTTGTCACTACATTATCTGTTTGCGGAAACCAATCAGTTTTACCGCTCACCCCGCGTAGGTGAACCATGCGTCACTTCCGCTAAAACATTTTACGTTTTTTAATTGAATATTTTAGGGACACTATACAAGAATAAGAAATTATAAAAATGCAGTGTAAGAACATCTTACAGACACAATATTCTTAATATTTAAACTACTGTTGAAGACAAGAACATAAGTAAAATAAACTTTAATGTTACGTGGTAGTGGGGGTGTGCGTTACTTCCGCTAAAGTTGACGACAATAAACACCAGTACCCCGCTGCAGGTAACATGGCGGATGGATTGATGGATGACGAACGGAGATGTCATCATGTCTCAAACAAAAGTTTTTTTTTTCTTTTTCTTGAGGGCGAGAGTTGGAGATTTCAAAACGGACTTTGTGCTTTTGTTATTTGGTGCATCTCCAAGTGTTTGTTTTGATGTAACGCCTGATTTTAAATAGACAAGTCAATCCACCAATCCGAGAGAAGACCGTTACCCTGACCCGGAAGTGGTTCAAAAGTATTTCCTCATCGCGTGGACAAGAAGAGGGGGTTGTTTTTCGCTTTACCGGCTGTTTAATCGGAACTATGCCGGGTCCGGACAAAGAAACAGACCTGACGGAGAGGCTAGAAGCCTTCCTGTCTGATCTGAAGCGTGGCGGCAGTGGGACCGGACCCCTGCGGAGCTCTGCGGAGACAGCCCGGGAAACGACAGCCCTGCTCCGCAGGATCACCGCACAGGCCCGGTGGAGCAGCGCAGGTGGGTCAGCCTTCTCTTTCAGCAATACCAAAAACTAAGTCGTAACACAGAAGCAAGCCAAAAGAATAATGATAAAAACATTAAATTAAAAAGTATTTAAAGATGTATGAGATGAGAACACAGAATTAATCAACAATTTAAAGTATTGTCTGTATTGTGGTTAATTACTACGTTCAGATGATTACGCCTGTCAAGTCAGCCGCTCCTAGATGTTTTGTGCAAACGTATTATCAGCGTTACGAAATCTGAGCGAACACGGCCGAAATCCAGTTCCGGTTTCCAAAATAAATTACAATATTTGACTAAACAAACGAACACGACTGAAATCTATTTCTGGGATCCAAAATAGATTTAAAACTTGGATCTTAAAGGAGCCCGGCCACTATTGGAGGATATACGGTATGTATGGGTAGGTATGTATGTACGTAAGGGTAGGTGGGTTGGTTGCTGGGTTGCCTTCAGTGTGTGAATAGAAAGGTAGAAAACTGCTGTACAAGTATATGTCATCCACCATATGCCTACACATGCTTTGGTTTATGTTTTTTAACAAAAGTTTGATCTTCTTACAGGTGATTTAATGGAAATAATCCGAAAAGAGGGAAGGAGAATGACGGCTGCTCAGCCCTCAGAGACCACAGTGGGGAACATGATAAGGAGGGTCCTGAAGATCGTCAGAGAGGAATACGCCAGGTGAGGACTGTCCCAGAACTGTCCCTGCACGTATGAGGCACACTGAAAGACTAGTCATTTTTCAGACTAAAAATGCATATACCTGAAAAATACAGCATAGTGTCATCCCAGTTATTACAAGTTAATCTCAGAACGTTGCAGCATCCTTATGAAAGTAGCTCTGTACACCATGACCATGTTTGGATCTCCTTTTAACTGAGTCAGCTTTCTCTGTAATGAACAGAGCCAAAAACAAGCACCGGTCCAGGCTCCCAGGTGGACATATTTAAAATGTGCATGAGAATGGCATTAACCACCTTTAAACCCAGGTTCAAGCTGCTGACAGAGCGGTCACGTGTACATTTCTCCCACTAAGAAAAAGAATGTGAATCTCCAAAATGATTTAAGAACTAACTGTTGAAGAGAGAGTGCAATTGTTCAAAATTGTGCATTTGCTTCTTCTTACTGATGAAGTTCAATCCATACTTCAAATTTGGCTTCAAAGTGTATGTTGCACATCATTTATTAATTTTCTTACTTCATATTTTGGGCTTTTCTATTGACAAACATTTAAATACACACACACTCATTCACAAGAGATGTTTAAAGAAAAGTCAAATGCCTGTTTATCTGTTTCAAAAATATATTATTGTTGTTTTCGCTGTTGTGATCTGATGTTTGATGGAAGATTGGACTCAAATGCCTCGTTAGTTGTTTTTAAAAAATGTTAATGTTGCATTGACTGTTAAGGCAGCAGGAAAGAAAGTGTGAAAGGGAAAGTAAAAATGTAAAACTTCGTTTGCATTTTTTGCAACTTTTTTGATTTATTATTATTATTGTTGAGAAATATTTCTGTTTGCCGTAATGCAGTTCTGAAGATGTCCCTGTTTGCTGTTTTAAATGTGTCTTAGTGAGGACACAAAAGTGAAGGGGGCTGAAATGAACCCAAAACATACAGAGTGGACCTTAATATGAAGGACATTTTCAACCGGGCCAATGAAATTTAACTGGTTCCCCCTGTTCTAGTATGTTCTATTGAGCTTCTTCATACAGTTGTGCTGATAAATTTACATACCCAGGAAGACATTCAGAATTCTAGGCTATTTTTAAAGAAAATGAAGTTTCTGTTTTCATTATGTTTTGAAAAGAGTAAACAGATTTTTTTTAACAATAATTGGCTTCACCCAACCACTTACCGTGATTAGCAAAAAGGTTTGTGTTGTCATTAATTTTCTATGAAAAATGGCCAAGTCAGCCTCATTTTTTCAGGGTATGTAAACATATTCTCACAGCTGTAATAGCTGTGTTCTGCAGTAGTAGACTAACATATCTGGATAAAAAACTCTTTGTTTGATTGAAACTCTTTCTGTGTTTTGAGTCAGTTAACAGTTTAATCCCCTTCCAAAAAACAAAATAATAACTATTATGATAAAAAAAAACATAAGAGAACTGATCAGATGAGATACATTTACAACCATAGTAAAGAATAAATGATCGTGGTTACTATGGTAACTGAACACATCCTCTTTTGTTGGCGACCGTACCGGGCTGAGTGCACATCTGGTTTGGTGCCTCTGAATTCTCCTTGTTTTGTTTGTGAACCTTCTGCAGATCTCGAGGGAGCAGCGAGGAAGCAGACCAGCAGGAGTCTCTGCACAAAATGCTGACCTCTGGAGGACTCAGTGAGGAGAACTTCAGGCAACATTTCGCTCCTCTCAGAGCCAATGTCATTGAGGCCATCAATGAGTTGCTGACTGAGCTGGGTAATTTGTAATCTACTATCAAACCAGTAAGTATCTGGTTTTAAATTTCCCAGCAACTGTTGTTTTTTTGTTTGTTTTTCTCAGAGGGAACGACAGACAACATTGCCATGCAGGCTCTAGAGCACATCCACTCTAACGAGGTGATCATGACGATCGGGCGCTCGCGCACCGTAGAGGCCTTCCTCAAAAACGCTGCACGGAAACGCAAGTTCCACGTCATTGTGGCGGAGTGCGCCCCCTTCTGTCAGGTATCTGCAGCACCTGAGATGGTCACAGCTCCCACAAAAAGCTGATTCAAAATGTGGTCTTCCGCCAGGGACACGAAATGGCGACTAACCTGTCAACAGACGGCATCGAGACGACTGTTATCACAGACGCTGCCATATTTGCAGTCATGTCCCGAGTTAATAAGGTTGGTGAGGACAATAAAGATGTAAAGACGGTCAGATTCTGATTTGCAGGCTGAGTTGGGTGATGGACTCTTTGCAGGTCATCATCGGTACACAGACGGTTCTGGCGAATGGCGGTTTGAGAGCTGTGAACGGGACACACACACTCGCCCTCGCAGCCAAGCACCACTCCACACCGCTCATCGTTTGTGCTCCAATGTTCAAGCTCTCCCCGCAGGTGAGAAACTCTCAGAGAACTCTGACTTCTAGGGTTCTCCAAAGGCAGACCATTAAACTCCTTACTGTCTTCAGTTTCCAAATGAAGAGGACACCTTCCATAAATTTGTCTCCCCTCATGAAGTGCTTCCTTTTACTGAAGGTAACGGCTTCTCATACAACCACATTTTCTTTTTGTTTTGCTCAACTTTACCAGATGACTTGTGTTTCAGGTGAGATCCTCTCAAAGGTGAACGTACACTGTCCGGTGTTTGACTACGTCCCTCCTGAGCTCATCACCCTGTTTATCTCAAACATTGGAGGACACGCTCCGTCGTATATCTACCGTCTGATGAGCGAACTTTACCACCCGGAGGATCACGAGCTGTAATCCATCCAACAAATAAATTATTCTAATGGTTTCTGCTTCTTTTTTTTGTATTTCCACACCAGGGATGTTCCTCCTGAATTCAAATGGCTTTTGTTAGTTGATTGAACTTGAGAAGAAAAATATGTTGAGTTTCTGCAAAAAGCATTCAAATTTAATTGATTTACATTAAAAATCTTAAATAGCAATAAGTCATCAATTTCTTTGAAAACAGTTTTTATTTTCTTAATTGTTTTGTCCTGTCCAGCAACTGAGCAAACAGATCAGAACTGAAGGCCTCTTGTGTTTGACAGAATTTACTGTCACAATAGGGGATTATGATTAGGGATGGGAATAGAGAACCGGTTCTTGTGGAGAACCAATTCCCACTTCAACATTTCCTTGGAACCGTTGGCCATTTTTTCAAACAATTGCATTTTAGATTCCAGACGATGCAAATGACATCACCACGTATGTTGTGACACTTGTGTTGTGCAGTTTCACAGCAGAAAACATAGCGCCTAAGTGGCAGAAAGAAAACTTCAACTTTTAATGGAAAACAAGATTCACTGTATTAAAAGAAACTTCCTTAATGAATACAGATGAACAAGGTGATCTAATTTCTATTCTTTACTAGACACTTAAAACTGAGACTTCTGATTCTTTCGCTTTTAATCTTATCTTATGCTATCCACCTCTGGACAAGCCTGTTTTACACCCCATTCCATTAAAAATAATAGACGTGAAGCACTTTTTCAGAGAAGTGCTGTAAATGTTCCATGTATTGTTATTGATTATTGGAAAAAATATGCAGATGATTAAGCTTTGGCTTTTACCTAATCGCTATCTTATTTTCAAAAAGATCGAAGAAATTTCCTCAAAAGTTTTACATCGATTTTACTTTTTTAAAAAAATGTTAGATGGTATTGTATTTAACCTTTTCATGCACAGAATGCTTTGGTAGAAAATATATGATATATACCATAAGATACTAAAGAAAGAGAAGATGCTCAGTTCAGAAATAACTGTTGGACTGGAAGCTAGATCCTATGAGTTCAAAGACTGGTGCTTTTATTCCCAATTCATTGACTTTGTCTTTGACCATGTTTTAGATAAATCAACCTATGGAGGTAGAGGAACCACCATTACGACATGAAACCACCTTTCAAATTATTTACAGTTATATATGCAAATTACATTAATGTTTTTTACTGTACAAAATGCATGAAGTACACTTGAGTGGACAGGTAAAAATATCTGTAGAATTTAGAGGTTTATTATTTACAAACAATTATTTATTTTGCCTTTTTCTCAATCTTTTTGGCAATTTTTCTGATTTGTTTTCTGACAAAGGTACTCTTCCGTTTTCTTTATTTCTGGTGGAAACCAAACTACATAATGAATCAAATAATTTTTGGAAAAAACAAAAAGCTGAAGAAGCCCTAAAATGTCTCGAAATGTGTTCCCAACATAGATTTATCTAAAATATCAAATCTTCAATGTTTTCTCCAAACGTTTTTTGCGTGCTTTATGTTTTCTTTATTTAGGCAGAACAGATTAAAGACAATGTTCTTTTTTACAACTCTGGTCTGGCAAAAGGCAAGACCTTTTGAGAGAGGAAAGAGGATATGAGAACCACGTGAAGAGTTTGATTTGGGATTATTAAAAACATTATTTTAGCAGAGGGGGTTTTGTACACGGGGGATGAGGTACGCAAAACCAGGATCAGGTAAGGTGGAGAACAGCCAAGCAGAGTTTTGTAAATTAACAGTAGCTAATGAATTTTTCGACAAGTGAATAATGAAGACCGTATTCACTGAGGAGTAAAGAGTACAGTGGTGAGTTTTAGATAGAACATTTGTTATAAATTGAATTGTTGATTGATAGAGGGGTTCCAACTTTTACAGCAGATGCTTTTACAAGCCTACCCATGGATAACGTCACCATAATCAAGAATAGGAGGGGTGGTTGTTTGAACCAATGTTCATCTAGAAGGTGAGGCAAGGAGCGCATGCTGTAGAAAACGCCCAGTTTTGATTGAACCTTCCATGCAAATGGCCAGTGTGGGCTGAGAAGGACAAAGTAGTGTTGGGCCAGATACCAAGGTATTTGTACTTTGTAAGCAGTTGTAGAGATGCCCCATCAAGCATACTGGGGGGATTTGATGGTGGATGTCCCTTAACAATTAACTTTAGATGGAGTCTGGAAACGGAAAGTTGGGTTTCATTAGAACTACGTTGAAGCTGTTTTCTCACTAAGTCCGGGAAAGGGGCGACAGAGTAAAGAACCATGTTGTCAGCATAGAAATGAATGAAAGAATCTCTTGCAGAATCATCAATGTCATTGATATATATATGGAGAAAAGAGTGGGTCTAATGATAGAACCCTGTGGTACGCCAGTGGTGACATGAAGGGGTTGAGAGCCATAACAGTGAGTTTTCAGACACCAACATCACAAAGCCTATTAATGAAACAGGAGTGAATCACAGAGTCAAATGCTTTAGCTAAATCAATAAAAAATGCTGAGCAGTGCTATTTTGAAGCTAAGGCAGAGGTAATCTCATTGAGAACTTTAGGGGTTGCGGTTGTGCATCCATAACCAGATCTGAAACCTGACTGGACAGGAGATGAAATGTTGTGGCTTTCCAGGTATTTTGATAGTTTACATCTTTTTTTCTCTAACCTTAGTTAGAGACGGGAGAGTGGGAAATGCTCTGTAGCAGTTGGGATCAGACTGATCACCTTTAAAGAAAGGACACACCACAGCAGATTTCCATATATATTTGTAAGAGGGCCTGCAGTTACAGGGACTGCCATTTTTAAAAAAAAGAAAGCGTCTAGCTCATCTAAACCTAGTGACTTTTTTAGGATCCAAACTTTTCAACTCATCCAAGACCTCACCGTCTAGGATTGGCTGTAAATTGAAGCCATGAGTGTTTGTTGAAAGGATGAGGACTGTGGGTAAAATGGAAGCTGATGGAAAGGACTCAGAAGTGAGATTAGATAGTGCAGAAAGGGCATTTTCATACTTAAGAACAGAACCTGAGTTTGTTAAAGCAGTTAACTACATGCATCTTATCTGGTAGTAAAATATTATCAACATTAAGCGATAGAGGCCGTGTAGGAGAATGTTTATTTTCAAATTCTCACATTATTTTCCTAAATCATTTGGGATCTGATTTACAGAATGAAAACTGTTCTTTAAAATAATCAGATTTTGCAAACAGCTTTTATGGATTTATTTCTAATTGACCTAAAAGCAAATATAACTTCTGGAGACCTAGTAAGTCCTGCTTTTTCTCTGCACTACATTCTTTAGTCAAAGAAGAACAGTAAGTTCATGGTGGAACCAGAGGCTGTGACGACCCTTTTCTGAGCTTTTAGATCAGGGCATGATTCTTACCTACATGACTAAATAGCTCACAAAATAGTTGTAATGTGTAGTCAAAGGTAGGAACAAAGCTGATTTTAGACCAGTCTACATCCACTAGATCACTCAGAAATGCTTGAGGATTCAACTTTTTAAGAACTCATTTGTGTTTAATCTGAGCTGGCTGCTTTGCTGAACTGGAATTTTTGACTTAGGAAGGGAAACGGGGATCAATGATATCATCATAAAGAACCCCTGGGTTGGATTTATGTGAGCAATTTGTCTGAATAATTTCAATAAGACCTTCCTTATCTGGGTTTTTTGTATCAAACCTGGTTGGAGAAATAATGATCTGATGTAGATTTAGTGCTTCAAATTGTTGCATAACTTCAAATCACCAAGAAGCACAAATTCTAAATTCTAAACACATGCACATGTGCACAAAATATAACTACAGCTCCTCTTTGTGTAACATATAAATGTCTTAAATGGTTTCTTTAATTCATTTGTAAAGGGTTGGGGGTTGAATTCCAGCTGCTGCTGCACCACATCTGTCTGTAGACTGCAAAATAAACAGAATCCATTTATGAACCAAAGCCCTTGTTGATGCAGCGCTTCAAACCGTTCATTTCAACTGTAAAAAATAAAAACATGCTTTTAAATCTTTTTCTATCTTGCTTGAGGTAAATTTCAAAACCCAGAGAAAAAGGCTAAAGGGTCACACAGGTGTGTGTTTGTTTTATTCAGGAAGCAGCAGAGCCTGAACTTCTACATGAATTTTTAAATTATTTGAAAGATTGTTTTCCTCCAGAATTCCCCAAACTTTTCCTGACCTGTTCTTTCTGTTTTTCCATCACTCTGGCTCAAAATCCTGGATTCCCTGCAGTTTCCAGGTTGGCTGTTGCAGTCTTCGGCTTCACCAGCAGTGGGCAGTATAATCTCTCAGTGACTGCTTTAGCAGGAAGATGTTCTGCTCTGAATCTGGAACTAAAGCCCAGTTGGGAAAATGGCCTGAAACCATCAAATCCTGCTTTCCAGTACAGATGTTTTTCGTTTAAATTGTTTCCGTGATTTTTGATCTAATCTTTTTAAGAACTACAAAAGCCAAGAACTACAAACATGCTGGACACTAAGCTCATCTGCTCATGAGTTTGAAAAGACAAAAAAACACATCTAAGCATTACAAAGCCAGATATGAAAGGTCTCACTCTCCCAATGAAAATGTGTTATGATGAAGCACATTTTCAAATTCCTAAAGCTCATCATGTGTGCTGCTATTGCTGCTTCCCTGATCCTTTCCCAGACTTCATCCTTCTCCACTTTGGATTTAAAACCAGGGCCCATGATGGCGGAATCATTGGATGTCAGAAGGGAGGAAAGCGTAACATCATTACAATCTCTAAGAACTTATGGCTGTCATGTCATTTAGAAATGTCTTCATTAATGTAAACACATATAACAGCTGATTCTTGCAAAATATCCTGCAATCTTAAATATCTGAAAGTGATAGGAAGCTTTTGTTGAACTTGGAGAAATTCACATTGCTTTCTTTGAAACATTAAAAAAAAAAGGTAAAATGCAAATTCTAAAATTAGAAAACAACATTTAGAACAACCCAGATAATCTTTGCAAAAATATGTTCATATAACATCAAAAATCTTCATTGTGGGGGTTTAAACGTGCATACAAACTGTATGGAGTGTGTGAAAAGTGTGAAGCATTGACTCTGAGTCAAGGTTGTAATATCAATTATCCTCAACGTGGGAGATCTGAATCTAGAAAAGCTCAAGAGCACACGCCTGCTGCAAGCTAGTGTTCACAGTTCAGTCTGTCTTCATTCTATTGTTTTTATTTGAACAATTCACTTTTACACCCAGGCTAGAGGTAGTTACCACTGTGACTGCCGAAAGCATGCTTTGTTGGTCAATTAGTGACTGAATAGTCCCTCAGTGTGTGTGTGTGTGTGTCAGTGTGTGTGTGTGGATTTGTTTGGGTGTGTGATTGTGGCCCTGTGATAGACAGGTGACCTGTTCAGGATATCCTTCCTTTTCCCAAAGGAAAACCCAAGTAACCGTAACAGTAACCAGGTTAGGCTCAGGCAGCTTGTTGAGCCACTAAGGGATGAAACAGGTTTAGAAAATGGATGGACAGATGTTTAAATCCCCCTGCATTAAAAAAAAGCTTAAATATTCTTTCCTAATACAAAGCTATTCTACAATATTTAGATTTTTTGTCAGAGGGTCCACAAAGCATCAAAGCATCTTTTCCTAGCATCATTTTATGGGAATTTCTACTCTTCATTCCTCGTGCTTTATAATCTGATAAAAGCAGTTTTCAGTTAGTGCACAGTTGAACTGATATGTTTTAATTAGATTTTCACAGCAGCTAGATTAAATCCCTCTGAATTTCCCCACAGGGTGTCGCCCCTGCTTCGTCCAGAGTCTGCTTCCCTTCAACAGAGAGTTCTTATGAGTTTGCCGAGTGTGACATGCTGTGGCATGCTGGGATGTGAAGGTGCTGGCAGCCCACTCGGCTCTGCAGAGGGACTGCATTGTTCTCTGACCTAAATTTTACTGAAGTGGAACCGAAGGAGAAAAAGGTCGGCGAGAACAGGACACAGGAGGAATGTCTTCACTTTCCGCTGCCTTAGACCATGAAATGTCAACGGATGAAGGATGTTTTAAGGATCTTTACAGACAAATGTTGGTGAAGACACTTCCAAAGTGCTGACTCACTTTTAAAACAGACGTAAAGCATTTTAAATTACAAAACTCTTTTGATGAGGAGGAGAGAAAAAAATAGCTGCAGTCCTTGTCCAGCAGGCAAATCTGTTCCTTAAACACATCCAGCAGCATCACTGTTTTATGGGTGTGTCTCAGCCAGATTAGTCTTCAGCTCATGAACTCATCTTGGTTTGGGGAAGAGGAGGAGGAGATCTCATTTTCTTTTTCATCTCACAGTCATGATTCTCGCAGCTTTTTAAAAAACAATGAGACAGGGTCAAACTGGGTTAAATCCGGAGGCTTACAGTGAGGGACGAGCAGGTCCAGGAATTGACCAGCAGCTCTGAGGAGTACAGTGTCCACAGATCTCATCCATCTAGAGGAACTGCATACAATTCTTTACACCAGAAGAAACAAAGACTAAACCAAACATTTAATACATGGTTTTGTGCCCAAAAGAAAAGAAAGAAATGATCCATGCTTGCGTGAAACCCAAACCGGTTTACACTCTCCAATCCCCCTGGGAGGAGGAGGGGATTGTATTGCAGCCAGCGGCCCCAGCTGCTGCCTGGTGATGCTGAGCATCAGACTGTTTTTGTTGTCATGAAAGCTTGTGCACCTCATGGAAGCGCAGAAATGGGAACTGTAATTAGCGTGGAATGAGGTCAGCGCCATGTCAAGTGTTCCCATGGGGCCCCCGGGGGCCTCTGAGGCACGTGGCTAACCTGTGGCGCCCTACCTGTCGCTCCAAACTGGAATATCTGCATTCAAGGAGCTAGAATTATGCATTTGTGGACAAAAATTGAACATTAAAAATAACTCATAAATGCCTGTTGATGTAAATATGCATCAAACCACATCAGCTCAAAAAGGATCTTATTAGGATTTAATTCAACAAACCAAAAGGGAAAAAGAAAATCTGAAAACAAAAGTAATTTCCAGAAAACAAAATGAAACATGACACACAATAAGAAAGCGGATAGTTTAATAGATAGATAGAAGAATTGAATAAAAGTTTTACCTTAAAGTTTTACAGAGAGTGGAAGGCCCTGACTTCATAATCTCATTTCTTGTTTCTTTACACCTCTTTTGTTTAGCATTTTTAAGAGATGTTTAGAATGTCTGAAGTGTTACTTTCATCAATAAAAACCACTGTATGAAATATTTTTCTTCAAAGCCCAGTCTAAAGGCTCTTGAAGCAGCATCTGTTTTGTCTCTGTGTGCACTGCTGTGTGCAGGTGTGTGACAGCAGCTCATGCTCCATCTGCGTCTGTCACTGATGAGTAAAGCCATGAAACGGATCCAGTTGGAGATGTGCAGCAGAGACAGAGGCCTCCTGGGAAATCATCCGCAGCTCCGTGTCCACTCCTTTTAGCACCCCAGAGAGCTATCAGTGAGCGGGTAATTGAATTTTAAGCACAAACACTGCTGTCAGAGCAGCATCCGCGTGTGATGGGGGTGCCGTGTGAACATGGGGATGCTGTCATCCAGCCCTGAGGGGTCTGCTCAGGAAGGATGAATGTTTAATCCGTTAAATAACAATTACAACCTGTGATGGTGCAGAGAGGCTGGTGGAGGGAGGTGGGGTTGATGTGACTGAGCTGCTCACATGCAGTAGATTAAACCTGACTGCCAGAACAGGCATGCAGAGGAAAATCAAACCACAGGAGAGGGAACGCGCACATTTGTAAATGAACTGTTGGAGGAAATTCTGTGGATTTTTGTTTTTAAAAATAAAAGTAAATGAAACTTGTCAATCGGTTATTTGTGAGGTGCCAGTATTGAAATAATAAAAAAAAAACAATAGCTAAATTCTGCCAGTAAAAAACACCTGACTTAAAAAAAACATTTGAAATCAGACTTTATCTTCTGATCCCTCTTTATCTTCTGGGCTGAATACTTTTGCACACTGCACTTTTCAGTTTTTTATTTGTAAAAAGAATTGAACTATTTTATAAGTTTCTTTCCACTTTATAAGTATGTTCCTCTTTGTGTTGATCTTTCACATAAAATTCCAATAAAATATATTTATGTTTGTGATCATAATGTGATGCTTTTGCAAGCCACTGTATAATCACTAGTTTGTGTGCTTTTGTTCGTGTGTAGAAGCTGCTGGCGTTTACGCAGTTTCCGACCAGGGAAAAATAAAGCAAATCTGAATCTGAATTCAGACAAGAACATAATTAACAGAAATGAGAAATTTGGCACATTAATGCACACTTTGATAATGTAAAACATTTTCAATGGGTCGCTCCACAGAACCGAACAGCGCTTGCAGATCATGTTCAAATATGACTTCCTTTATTTGTGAGTTAGTAAGATCTTGTGTGTTTACTCACAGAAGTTTCTACCATTGGATCAGACAAGATCACTGGCATAATCCTGCAGAGGACATGCTGACAGTGAATATCTATGGGCTCATCCCTGAAGCACAGAGGTTCATTTAGTTTCTGGGAATTTTTAGGTGATCTTCTGGTCTGTAGAAGAAATTTGTCAAGACTTTGAGGTTGTAGAACATTATTCTAGAGTCAACATTTCATACCAAAAAACATAGTTGTTCAGGTAATTTTGTTACCCAGAAATATTAATGCTCGCACCAGAAAACTGATGATTCAGGTCCAGTGTTTGAAATCCCCAAATTGTGCAATAACTAGGAACTTCCTTAACCTGTTCTTATTCTGCAATCTCTTGATGATCCCCTAGTTCCAAGTACAACTGCTGTAGCTGCCAAACTAAATGTCATTTTGTCCTGCTGTTCATGTGACTAAAAATGATGAAAGACTTAAAAAGTCCTGTAATTTGTGCTCCATTGTTCAACTTTTCAAGAGCTTGAGTCGTAAATAAACTTTTAATTTGAGGCAAAAGCTCAAAGAACAAACTTTCTGATGAATTTTCCTTAAAGTTTTTTCCTTAAAAAAAAATCTCCACCTTTGCTGACCTCTGAACTCTGCCGGGAAGCTTTCACGCTGTTTTCTTCGACAGTTACAAGAACGGGCAGGTCAGAGTGAGACCCAGAAAGCTCCCTGGAGTTTCAGATGAACAGATGTTTAGAGGAATTGTTTCTGCTCTGATTGGTAATCTGCACAAAGAGAAGCTGATCTGACTCCTCGGCCAAATGTACTTTAGTCACTGATAGCTGATGATCCTGAAAGTCAAAACCTGAATGCTTCTGTGTGAGTTATTCAAAGTCCAAACACGACGTGTTCTCGTGAACTGTGCACTGCAGACTCGCAGCTCCAAACCCGGGGTTTGTCAGTGTGATCGTTACGTTGCACTCCTGATCATAAGCGAGTTTGCTAGCTGTGGTTTTCTCATGCTGCCTGCACAATGGGTCGAACATGGGAGCTGCCTGGTGGCATTGCTTAATTAGGCGAAGAGTTGATTCGTTTGCTCTAATTGACAGCTAATTAAAGGAGTGAGGGCACATTGAATTGACATTCCCTTTGACCGCAAAGATGTCACAGAGAGGGAGTTATGAAATGTTGAACCCCTCTGGAACCACCTGCCATTAGAGCGCTGAGCATATGGAGCACATGTCGGTGTGTTTGGTTAGACACATTTCAGTGTGTTGAAATGCAGCTCGCTCGTGGTTTTTTCCAGTGCTGTGAAAATGGAAATCTGGAACTCAATGTGAATATCAATCGTTTATAGAAAATGCAAATGTATTTGTCACTTAAAACTTTTTTTTCAAGCTTTTGTTGTTGGTTTTTCTCTCCATTTTTTTAGACAAAATTTTAACTTTAATATGCAAATATAAGACTTGATTTTTGCCCCACTTTTGGACTTTGACATCATTTTAGAATCTTGACTTTCCTTTGAAGAAAAGTTACACATTCATTTCCAAACATTTTTAATATCGCTTTTTAGTATATATTACAAAAATGTCTTTCCTGGAAATTCTTCAAGGAGCTTTCGCAGAATTTAAAAAAACTGACTCCATTTTTCTTACTCTTTATTGTCAGGATTTTTTTTCTGTAGATTTAAACCAAATTTCTTAGATTTTATTTTATTTTTTTACTTAAAAATCAAAACAAAAAGGGAAATGTTGTGGTAAAAAAATGATACAACCTGGAAGCAAAGTGTCTTGAAGATATACCAAAATTAGAAGTGAAATGATAGTTATGAGGCACAAGAAAACCAAAAAGAAGCCACAGACCCAAAATAATGTGAATTTCTTGAGTTGCAACTATTTGACTTCTGTTGCCGGTTTAAAAAAAAAGTGAACTTGTGAGTTGGTTTGCAGTCCTACAGGTTCTGGAGGCCCCTGCAGGACGTCACCCACAGGGGTAAATGTTTGGGGAGGGGAGCAGCTCGACCCCTGTCCCCTCTACGCTGTCTGGGACGGCACTCCGCAGGAGTCCAGCAATAGGCTGTCTTCATGTCTGCTGGTGTTACCCATGTGAATCAAAAAAGACAATTAGGGGCTTATTAGGGTCCTGGGTAGATGCACCTCACGGGGCGTCCACTCGCCAGCTTGGCCTCGGCTCTAGGCCGCTGCCGCAGCTCAAAACAGTCAGGGGCATTGTCTCAACTAATTACACTGAAAGTAGTGGCTCCTTTTTGTGTTGCTGCTGCCATGCCTGTCCGGTTTCCCTCTCCTGTCTGGCTGCTCTTCCCCGTCCACCATGGAACTGTGCTAATTAGACGAGAAATGGGCCCGAGTAATTATGTCAATTCTTGTTAGGAACCTCCGCCTTGAGGAATATTATTTTGTCAAAGTATTGGTGTTGGGGCCCTTTCTCCCATGTTTCCCACAGTGTTTTCCTCATTACGCCACTGACACATCTGCAAACACAATGGGGGAATGTAGCAGCAACAAACTTCAGAGCATAAATAGATGCACTCATACAGAAATGGAGACTAAAGAATGGCAATGGCATGAAATTATTGCCCTAATTAATGCTTTGTGCACAGAGAGCAAACTGTTGAGTTACTACTGGCGCTTTGTTAGGATTGTGAGAGCTCTTTTGTTTCTTCACCCTAATGGGATGTTTTGATCAACGGCTGTTTGGTGACCCAGCTCCTCTTCTGAAATGCCGTGCTCTGGGAAACGGCAATTAGCTAGATTAGGAGAGCCAGCCTTCAACAAAGACAAAGATGGAGCAGAGAGAGACAAGCCGGGTCAGGAACAGGCGATCCGGATCCATTCCTTCATGTGGACGGAACTGGATCACTTTTCCCTCACCAGATGAAGCTGCTTTTATTTCTATGCTGAACTTGAATTTTGAAATTTATCGGCAAACTTTTGAAGTTTCACACATTTAAAGATGCCATTTTTTGAAGGATATTGACTGGAAATAGAGGGAAAATGAATGACTATTTGTGCCCAACAGTGGAGAGTAAAATGGACAACTATAATCTATGAGTCAAAATAAAAATGTACAAATTTGAAAAGTTAGATCAAAACGGATCCTGTATGCTTACAGTATCTTTACAAAGCAATAGTTTATATTTGTTTCATTTTTGGACACATTCAGCTTCATTACAAAGAACAAAAAATAAGTGAAAATGTTCTGAGCAATAGATCACAAATCATAGAGGGTATACTCTGATTTTTGTTTCATCAATTCCATCGTTTCAACATAAAGTCTTGCACTTTTAGACTTAAACTCTTGAGCTGGTATTAGAGAACATAGATCAGCTGTTTTTCCTGTGAGTTTTCTTTTAAATATGTGGATCTTTATGTACAGCAGGTAAAAGTAGAAAAACTAAACTTTTCTGCAGATACATCTCCCCCTTATTAAACAAATGTCTATCAGCTGCTCGCACACAAAGATTTAATGAATATTTAATATCAGAAGTTTGGGGATTTTGCTCTGAAAGACATTTTCAACAACCGTTTTTTTTTTTATTTCTTCAGAATCACATGAAAGAAATGCTGATATGTACAAGGCCTTTATTTTGTTTTGAATTCAACCAGCATTCATTTCATCAAGATTATCTTGAAAATCTATTAAACACATTTTGTTCTCTTCTTAAAAACCAAAGACTCATCCAGAGAATGAACTGTCCTTCTGTGTCAAAGATGTCATTTGGAGGAATTACATTTTTTTGCTTTTTTTTTTCCTTAATTGTCCTTCACATGAACAACTTTCTGAATTGTCTTCTTTTGATGGTAAAATGATCTAAAATATGTCAATCCCGTGGGCTCTCAAACCTCAGCATCATATAAAATCATTATCTTCTTTGTTTTTTAACTCATGAATCAAACTGAATCAAAATATTAGTTTCCATGTGACAGAGAGACTAAAATCTTTCCTTTGAAATGAAATAAAACCAACATATTGTGTAAAACATATAAAGATATAATTGTGTCCTGTTCTAATTAAAAAGTAAATTTTGTAATCTGCAATCAGACATTGTGCTTTAATGTTTAATTAGCTAAAATTATACTTTAAAACTTTTTAAAACATTAATAACATTTTTGAGAACATCTGCAAATTGGCTTCTTAGAGCAAGCTGTCTTCACTCCTATGGTGGATGGAAACCTATGAAGTCAGGATGAGTTTGGTGGAAGTCATGATCATGCGGGGAACCTGCAGATCTTTGATGAATGAAAGAACGATCTTTCTTTAGAGATCAGGCAACACCAGGGTACTAAAGTGCTTTAGATTAAGGAGTGAGATCAAACAGGGAAAGCACAAATTAGGTAAATTAAAATAACAGCTTAAAATGGCAGATCAAACAAAGGAAAAAAGAGGGTAAAATAAAAGTACCAATGTGCTAAATTAAATTAGACTCTGTTCTGGTCTAAGACTGTTTATTTGGCTGCTTTAATCTGATTTTTTTTTCTTAAATGTGTAGATTTGGCCAATAATTGACTCATTTGCTTCTTGTGGGGTCTGTTGTGGCCAAACTGTCCCTCAGGACATTTGTTGATGTATTTATTCATCTGCGCACATGGCGCATTCACGTCCGCGCGCCTGCGCTTCCATGCAGCGCGTCCCCTCATCTCCATACAGGCTCCTCCGCCCATTTCCCCGCAGATGTCCAGAAGCGTGCCGCGCATTATCTCCCAACCAATGAAAGGACTGATGGGCGGAAAAAAAACGAAAGTTTCTGCTGTTCAGATGCTTTAATCTCAGCTTTAATATCTGGATTGTTACAAATAAATGTCTTTCCTTTTCCAAATCAAACATAAAAGTCTTTGGACATCTATTTTTTCCTCCACACCGGGCTCTAAACCTCCCTTTCTGGCTCGTGGGTTCTCGTGTTTAATTGCCACCCCAGTGTGTCCTAAATAGCTTACCCTAAACTGGGACACTGTACGATGTTTATCATGAGACTAAATCCCTTAATGACCAAAGAACAGATGCACAGACATGCTCACAAAGACAAAACGTTTGTAATTAGAATATGCAAATGAGGAGACGGAGTCTGCAAGCCGATCAATAAGTTCACTCATTCTCTTAATGGAATAGTTCATTAAGAAGCTGTAGTTTAGATATTGATTTAAATGTATTTTACAGTTTCGAATACAAACTGGTGAGTTTCAATGCATTTCAAAATACATTATAAAACATTCTGCAACGAAATGAAATAAATCGACATTTTATTGCATGCAAGTTTTTCTTATTCAGCTTTTAAATGTCAACTTGAATCAAATAACAATGTAAGGTGCAAACAGGAAGAAGCAGATTGTTTCATTGAAGACTCACATGGGTCTGTTTAAGAGGAAGCATCAGAATGGGTCTTGTGGCCTGTTGATTCGTAACAACTACAAGCTTTTTTCAAACGGCATTTTTTTCAGCTGCTTCTGATTCACAACAATTGGAATAAAAAATTACTCAAAAATGCTTTCATAATCTCAATTTTCTTCATGTATATCTTCCATCATCAGAACAATGCTAAAAGAACGCGAGAAAAACACCAAAAACACATTTTCATTGGAGCGGGTCAGTAACTGATCCAATGGTGGAACAACATTTCAAAATGTCTCATTGAAGTACAAATCGACAGGAGGAGACACTTTTGCTGCTTCCTGTAAAGATCCTATAAACATCTTGAGGCATCAGAGGACATTGATCGGCTCTCCTCTCGCCTGTGATTGGCCGCCGCCTGTTGCCTGCTGCATAAAAAGCGCTGCAGAGATGAAACGCATCAGATAAGTCGGACTGGAGTGTTTGTTCTGGAGAGACAGGAAGAGTATTTTAAAAAACCTGTTGGATCATGACGGCTAAGGAGGAGGTCGTCGTCACGGACTCTGAAAATAAGCAGAGAGTTGCTCCTCTCAGCTTCCACGCCGGATCTCAGCTGCAGCCCCCTGTCTGGAAGATGGCCCCCACGGCACAGAGACGCACCGGCTTCGGCATCCAGGAGCTGCTCGGCCTCAACAAGGAGCCGCCGGCAGTCACGCCGCGGCGGCCGCTGGAGGCTCTGCCGCCGCGGGCGCTCGTCCTGGCCCCCAAGCCGGGCCTCGGGATGGGTCTGCTGGGCCCGGAGGGGGTGCACCCGTTTTACAGCCAGCCTGCGTTTTTGGAGGTGCTGTCCAAAGCGCAAAATGTGCACTTGCAACCGCTGCACGCCGCCACGCACGTGGACGCGCAGATGGACGCGCAGCACTCAGGTGCGAGTTCTGGTGAGTTCTTCTGGTGATTACTGATCTGTTAACCACCGAGTCACCACCGAGTCACCTAAAAACAGACGACTGCGGTCTCTCGTTCCAGACAGACTTGCTGCAATGAAAAGGAATTTGTGGGGAAAAACACGGAGAACATCTTACGCAATTGTTTTTATGAAATTAGTTTTCATTTTGCGGCAAAAAATATGACCACACAACGGAGGCCTGACAGTTATTTATAACCCGTTCAGGAAGATTGATTCGTTTCTTTGTTTTAACATTTCCACTTGAAATAAATGTGTACACCATTTTAAACCTTAAGAAAATAGATTTAATCGATTATTCTATTTTTTCCCTCAGATTCCGATGATCTGAGTTCCTCTGGTGATCAGAAATACTCTTCATCCTCCATGAGTCAAAGCAAGAAAAGAAAGAAAAGGAGACACAGGTGACTATTGCAATTACATTTTAAAAAATGCTCTAAAGAGTTTTGAACTTTTGCTTTTTTATGTTTTCCTATCCTGGTAATTCATTCAATAACGCTTTTTTATTTTTAAAAATCTGCAATGATTTTTTGAAAACAAAAATGTTTCATATATTTAATTTTAGATGTCCGTTTTGACTTTGCAATTTTTTTACAATTAGCTTTTATGCAAAATTGTATCTTTTGTCTTATAATGTGTGAAAGTAAATAATAAATTTTAGTAAATATAAAGTGGGGCAAAAATGCATGTTAAGAAGGACAAACCACGTTTATTCTGGTAAATGTTTTTTTTTTTTTTAGAAAATACTAAATGTGTGCTTGTTAAGAAAAATGACAGATCAAAAATGAGAATGTTTTGTTAAAGTTTGAAAGGTTTAATTAGGCAAAATGGAATAAATGAAAAAGTGAAACCTGATTTTTAAGAACAGCCTAATTCACTGAAAGATGCCTGCAATTTTGGTTTGTTTTCAGGACTATTTTTACATCATATCAGCTGGAAGAGCTGGAGAAAGCTTTTAACGAAGCTCATTATCCAGATGTGTACGCTCGAGAAATGCTCTCCATAAAGACTGAGCTACCAGAAGACAGGATACAGGTGCGAACAGGTTCCTTCATCAACGTTTCCATGCAGTATGCTACCATCTCGACTCTCATCACTCCAACAGTTTAAGAATCCTCCAGCTCAGAGCTGCAAACACTCCGTTTCTGGTGGTTCACTGTAGCTGCCAAATGAACCTGCTCTTCACAGGGAGGGGCAGGCCTGAAATGAAATGATAACTGCATATAAATTAATTAGCAGAGGGGTGCGCCTGAGCATTTTAATTTCCCGTGATATTTGAGCGCCTGCCTCCCATCGACCAGGCCTGGAAATTAACTTGTTCTTCAATCAGCGTCTTTGCCCCCCCTCCACAGGTCACCTCTCACAGGAAGCAAAAGACAGGCACGAGTCATGCACACTCACACTCTGGCTGTGGGGGGAAGAAGGCTTGATTGCTCATCTGGGGCTCATCTTTTTATGAAATAGAGGTTATATTCAGATCTACCTGAATAGCTTTCGAGGTCGGGCTTTGATCCGTTTTCATTCCCGCTCAGCAGGACATGCACATTTCTTTTTTTTCTTTTTTTAGCAAGGACATGGAAACATTTGGCAGGCTTCAATATCTTGTGCTTTATATGCCTCACCTTGTGACAAATGGTTTTAGTCCCCATGTTCACAGGAAGGCCTCTTATTATGGTGTGCTGTCAATCTGCAGTTCCCATAACACAATAAAAACAAAAACACGTCCCTACCGTAGTCCTTTCAATACAAATCTCCACAGATTTTTTTTTTTTCTCTACTCATCTATATTCACAAAACCATTACTGAGCAGTGAAAATCAATTTCCCTTGCTGGAGAACCAGAGGCCACATCCTCACAATAACATAGTGAGGCAAGAGGAAGCACAGAGGGAGGCTGCTTTTATCCTACAACAGTTCTGTGGATTTGCTTCAGTTTGGCTGAGTTGCTAATAATCTGGTTTGGTTTGATTTCTAAACCAAATTCTTAAAGAAACCCAAAAATCTTGCAGACACTCATTTGGGGGCGCTATAGCCTTAAATGAGGTCTGATTAGGTCAACATAAAAGCAGAAAGTATGAAATTGCACTGTTGTGCTTGTCTTCTTATTGTGTATTATTTGGCAACTCCACCTCCTTCATGATTTCTGCGTCTTCACATTCACATTTTTTACCTCTAAAAATCCATGGTCCAATCCATCTGGTCCAAACAAACAAGTGAACTTGGTAGCATATGACTGCCAAAATGCTGAAGTATCAGAGGAAACTAGCACTGTTAGAGATCACAAACCCACTAGTGTGAAAGTGGCTTTAGAAAGGCTGACAAAAGACCTGTGAAAATTAGTCAGCAAATTCAAGAAGTTAAAGACCCACTCGGATGAAAACTATGTTATTAGTGTTTTTAACATTTTTGTGTGCAATTTTCTGATGATGGAGGATATATCTAAAGAAAATTAAGTCTCCAATTGCATTAAAGAGCATTTCTTCATTCAACTTGTGGTGAATCAGGAACAGACAAAAATGCAGTTTGTGACGTAAAAAACGACCACAAGCATCAAGCTCCCTGCTCCACTCTCTTATAATACATCCACATGTAATGATCCACTGAGCTGGTATCTAGCTCAAAACGGTACAGCTGCATAGCTCCATTGTTTTTGATAGATATGGGGTGTGAGGGGCTGTAAGCTAGTGAGAGAATGTGTAAATAGATAGTTCCGTTATGGGTGGCGTGAAGGGGAGGCGGGGTTGCTCTGCGTCAACGGTCCCACCCCCAACTCAAGGTATAATTTCTCATGAACTCTTGGTGCTCTGCACAAACTATGCTCTTGAAAACGACACAGGTTTTTGGCTAAAAATGGAATCACCATAAATCAAATTTCAGCGGAGTGTTCCCAGCAGAAATAGATCAAAACATGATCAGTTGGACTTTAATGACAAAGTACTTTAAAAATGGTTTGAAAACCTTTCAACCAGCAGCAGTTTTTTTATTCTCCTGGAAATCCAACTTTTCTAAAGCCCAATATCTAAAGGTTGATCCTCACATTAAACATATGATGGTCACTTTTTGCAGGTTTGGTTTCAGAACCGCAGAGCCAAGTGGAGGAAGAGGGAGAAGTGCTGGGGACGCAGCAGTGTAATGGCGGAGTATGGCCTGTATGGAGCCATGGTCCGTCACTCCATCCCATTACCGGAATCCATTCTCAAGTCAGCCAAGGAGGGAGTTACAGACTCTTACGCTCCATGGTTACTCGGTACGGTAAGATCCAATCAATTGTTGCATGGCAATGATGAGGTTTTTTTTGTTTGCTTGCTTTTTAACAATGGCTCTACACCACTTTAATTGTTAGCTTTCTTCTAAAAAAATGCATTGAACAAATGTAACATGCATACTGTGTTTTTGGTTGACGTTTTATATTCAAAATAATTTTTTAAATAAATATTTACCTCCAAACAACTGAAAGCCCAGTGCTTATTTTAATAAACTATTACCTTTTACCGAATCCTCAAAAAAACAACAGCTCATTTTTTAGCATGCCATGAAAGAAATTCCCAAATTATTTCTGTTGCTTGTTTTGGTTTTGAAACATTCATTAAGTCTATTCCACTGCTTCACCACCCTCACAGATAAACTGAAACGTCTTTTATTCTCAATAACATTTTGTTTTCCAAATTGGATTATAAAACTGTAATCATAAATTAGTGATAAACTCAGAAACACAACAACCAAGGTGGTGTATTTCTGTGCGGTTTGGTAAGCTTTGATGAATCCTTCATGTTTTGGTTGAAAAAGAGAAAATACTTAAAGTTTATGCTGATTTCAGACAGGAGGAGGCCCAAAAAGAGCATCTGTCAATAAAATGTAGGAGTCGATAAGGTGATAATCCGACTTCATCAGTGCAGATTAACTTGGGTGTTCTCTCTGAACTCATGTCAATTGATTAGTTTAGATCAATACAGTAACTCCGATTGAATATTAGGTTGTCTTCACATGTGTCTTCTATTGTCCCCCACACTTGCTTTAGTATCAAGGTCATTACATGGCAAGCTTTCAATATTTTAGGCTGAAATTCTTCTCTTCTTCCCCGTCAGGTATGCACAAGAAGTCAGTAGAAACATCTCAGCCATCCACAGGGAAGCCCTGCAGTCTCACCCCACCACCAGTGCAGGAGCTTGATAAAGCAATGCATGCTGAGAAGCAGAAACAGATCAAGCACACCACCTCTCCAATATCTAAAGAGGAGTTGCGGGAAAACAGTATTGCTGTTCTGCGAGCAAAGGCGCTGGAACACAACGCCAAGATGCTTGGGAGCGTTTCTGAGAACACTAATGACCACACAGTGCAGAAAGAGGAGGCTGAGGGCGAGCTGACTGAGCAGGAAGCAGCAGAGGAGAAGAGCACCTGAAAAAAGATTGAAAGATTCAGACTGACTTCAAAACCTAGCAAAGACCAGCAGTCTCCAAAGTCCCTTCATTTGGTTAATCTGATAATGCTCAACCCCGTGACTGTAAAGCTACTTTCTGCCTTCAGCAACGCATGTTCAAGCAGCCACTTCCAATGGACAGTCTATGTAAACTCTCGTGTTCTACAAAAGTTTTCATGCTCTACATATGAAATGCGTGGCCAATGAACATGTGTTGAAAGTTAAACCAGGTCAAACTTTGGCCAATCAGGGACTCTGATTTAGTAGTGATGTATGGATGGCATCTCTTTTAATTCATTGAAGTGCCAACTGTTTGAAAATGAATCACAAAGGAAAAATTACTAATTGTAGTTTTTGCCCGGATAAGTCAGAGTAGACCTGTGAAAGAAAAAGCCTGGAGCATGATTGGCAAGAGTACCAGCACTTTGACATTTCTACCAACTGTAGGTGGCAAACATGCACTACTAACAGTAGAAAAAGACCGGTGTTTCTGTAGCTCATATTTATACTTGGGAGAAACCTGCTCTTTGACTCAATTAGTAGAGCTCATTAATAGGAGTGTTATTACATTTTTTCATTTAATTGAATTTGATCTTAAATTATAACATGCAGTGCTAACTCATAAAACTCAAAGATTTTCCCTTCGTGCCATTTCTTGTACTTCTGCAATAGATATTTGCCTCAATGTTTTCAATTGAAACATTAACTTGATCAAGTTCCACTTTGGTTCCATATAAACCACAAACCATACAAAAACAAATATTTCAATACCCAAGCAAATTGGTTTAATAATTAAAGTTTGAAAAATAAACCAGTGTTGAATTAAGCTTTGAATAGAACTGTACCCTGTGAATCGGAATTACACTGAATTGAGGTAAATGGCAGCTGCTGTAATCAAATACACTTAGAATTAAAAAAATGCTATGTGGTTGCTTTAGCACAGAGAAGACTGACAAACAATGCAGACATGCTTTTGAAGACACTGGCCCAAAGTCTGCTGTAAAAAGCATCTCTGAAGACTTTTCAAAAGCTCAAGAAAGTTTGGTTTGACCTTTGACTCTGTTGACAGCTGGCCTCTGCAATAGTTGCCAATGAAAACTGTTGGTACCAAATCCTGTAAAAAAATACTGTCGCCGAAGCGGTTTGAAATGTCATGTACATTATGTATAGGTGTTTGTTGGTTAACACAAACTGTTACGTGTTTTTCTCTGTATGAATGTAACTGTAGACCAATTAAAAGTTACTTTTATTTAAAATTCCAATGGTTTGCTGAAAAATGTTCTGTTCTAACATACACTGTAAACGTAAAAGTAAGTGATGCTTAATGTACAATCCATTGGATTCAGTTGGAAGTTGGGCAACCCTCTGCTCTATGTAACAGCGTCAACTGTTCTGGAAGGCTTTCCACAGGTCCAGGAGTGTGACTATAAGGCTGTTTGACTGGTTTTCCAGAATCACTCCTGTGAGATCAGAGAATGATGTTGGTCAGAAGGCTTGGATTGCAGTCTTTGCTCTTATTCACCCAATAGGGATTTCATTGGGTCAGTGTCAGATCTGTGCAGGATAGCAAACTTCTTCCACACCAAACTGTCTCATCCATGTCTGTGTGGCCCTTCTTTGTGCACTGATGCACAGGGATCCTAAGAGAGGAACTATCTTAGGTCCTATGTGTGCTGGAAGCAGCAGTGTTCCCTCTGTCAGCTACAGGACAAGTTGGGTCTTGCACTAACATGGAACTAAGTTTGTTGTCTGTCTTGTTGAGTGTAACAAATCCTCCAATTCCAGAGGGGGTAGAACCCTTTATCATCCCAATCAAATGCCCACCCAAATAGTCTTGTAAGACCAATAGATTATGGGTTACAATGCTTTGTGCAACAATTTACGTCATGATGCACTCTGGTATGTTCTGCGCTCACAGCACAATTGTTCCATGCTTACAGCGAAAAAACTTTGCTGATCGCTGCAAACTGGCCACGCATTCTGTGCTTTGCATGGCATGAATGATGTTCTGTAAATTCCATGAGGGACAAGCCCAGCTCCTGAAAAACAAACCTACACCACAATCACCCCCTAACCAAACTTCAAATGTGTCACAATCCAGTCAGACAGGTACTGTTCTGTTGGCAACAACCAAACTCAGACTTGTCTGTCAGATTCCTAGATGGAGAATTAGGATTATTCACTCCAGAGAATTCATCCCCACTGCTCTGGAGTTCAGTGGTGTGCTGTACTGTTGAATGCCTTGCACTGCACTTGGTGATGTAAAATTTGGATGCAGCTACTTGGTCATAGTAAGCCATTCCATGATGCTCTCTGCACTGTTTTTGAGCTGACAACACAAACTTTGGTGTTTGACTCTGCAGAAAGTTGGCAACCTCTGGCTGCATATCATTCTCACTCATTTCCTCTTGATGTAAAGAGCTGAATAAGTGGAATAAGTGACTGTGTAGAAATTTCACAACTGGACTTGATGCACAAAAGGCATATTTATCATGAAACCAGGCTGGAATTCACCATGCTCCAGAGGATGGACGTTTTAGGAAACAAAGAACAAGTTTATAAACTGTGACTTTGAAAAAGGATGGTTAAATCAGTGACGCATCTGAGGAACATAGACTTTACTGTGACTAAAGATCCAACAAGAATTGAAAAGAAGTTTCCCTAGATATGGTGCTAAGCAACACATTACAAAAAGATGAAGCAAATAAAACCAAAACCTAAATTTTTACAGAAAAGTGGCACAATTTACACTATACTTGTACTATAACTCTTCCAATGAATTTTTAACAGTTTTTTTGAATATGCACAAATTCACTGAACAATTAGGTTGTGCATAAATAATTTTAAACCCATTTTAAGTCTACTATTAAATTGGAACTTTTTTTTTTACCTTATCTATCGTCATCTTTAAGGACACAACTAAGCTAACAGTTAAATATTTGGATTCATTCTTTTTTTTCTTTTTGACATCGTTTTACAAAAGGCCTTTCAACCAGTGTGGTCATGATAAATCTACTAAAAATAAAACGTCTGGCAGAATTTGGTGTGGTTTGCCTCAACTAAAGAAAACAAGTTATCTTGGCAATCTCCAAATGATTTATCTGTGATTGCAAATGCATAGCACCGGTGTGAAAAAATATGTAAAACATTTAAGCATAGAAGAGCAATGCTTAAATTGCATTTAGCAGTCAAACTAATGAACACATTACATTGGTGTAATTGCAGGACAATTATATAGTAATTAGAAAATGTCTCACATGTGGACAGAAATATCCAAAGGTTGTACTACAGCTGCGTCGTGAACTAACAGCCAGAACATCATTTCTCAAATCAAACAGTAACTTGAAGCTCTTTAATCAAAACATTTTCCCATGAGCTTTCCTGTGCTGTCAGTTAGAGATCCACTACTCAAATCCACTGCCTGAACTCAAAAGAGTGAAGTTCCCTTTCTTCAGAAAGGCGTGGAAATGGTCTCCACACCCTTCCTGGGTTAATGTTCGAGCTGCAGAGATAATGCAACGGTTCTCATGTGAGTCAAAACTGCAGCAGTATTTCCTAAACTTAAGGAGGAGACGTTTTGTGCCGTGTTTTTCTCCAGAACAACACTAATTTATATGATAGAATTATGGGACATACCAGAATATTTGTCAAAATATGTTGCATGATTATGTTTTAAAAACACATTTTATGGTACACGTAGGTCATAAAGGTTACAGAACAAATGAAAACCTTCCAATAAAAACCACACTAGAAGCAACTTTTTAGACATAATACGGCATGCTATATGTGCCACAATGTTCCACAACGTTTGCACAATTTAAGTTAAAGCAACATTTGTTATACAAAAGGTTTTTAAAGAATACAATTATTTTAAACAGCAATACTTTGTGTTAGCTGTGCCATACTGTAGGAACTACAAGCCACATTTTTTACTAAGGTCCAGAAACAAAATTTGTGACAGCAAAAGATTGAGTCATCAAGTTTCTTCAGTGTTTAGGGGGTGTAGCTTGTACTTTTCACAAAGCTGTGAAATTGATCCAAATCCAAAGTCATAAAAAAGCTGCTGTTGACTCACAAATGTCTTGTAAGTCTACTGTACCTTGTATAAATTGAAAGTATAAGCTATCCCAGAATGCACCACAACACATATATTAACAATGTACATTTTCCAGTGCGAAAACCAAGTTCTTCAATGGCAAAGTGGAGATGTGTGAACTGCATGTGCAGTGACACCCTTTGTGGTTCTTACATGCTGCTTATTGTTGATATATATATATATACATGCAATATTAACACATCTAATCAAAACATATCACAAATGTGTAATGTATTTTTGATTTTAAAAACATTTAGACATTTAATTTATTATTTTTTTCAACATTTGAAAGACTTTTAGTGTTATTGTAGTAACAAACTAGTATTAATATGTTACATCTGCAATCCATGCATCTTAAATAGTGGTGTCTATCGTGTTTTTTTAACATTTATTTTAATGGCTTTTAAAACAGTTTTCCAGAGTTTTTTGCTGAAATAGTTGTGTTTTAAGATGTTGAATGAGTGTGTTTTCTTTACGGAAAAATTCTAGCACGCTTGGCGTTCCATATCTTCCGACAGAAGAGTTTGTTACCGCCCTTTAACGAATCATTCCTTCCAGTCCTTCCTCCTGGACTTTTCAAGATTTTCACCAAAAAAAAAACACGCAAAGCATCTGAACCAAACTTTTTGTGGGCGGAAATGGTTGATGCACATGATCTGAAGGCTGCAGATGACTTCTACTAGCGCGATGTGGCTTCCGTCCAGGTTCACTTTCAAGTTCGCAGTTGCTGCCTTGAGACGTGGCGTCCTGCCGTCTCATCCCCATGTTCTGCGTCGAGGCTGCTGCAACACCGCGGCGTTCATGCCGGAGGCTGCCGGCTTTGAGGGAGTGTCTGGCCGCGCAGCGTTGCAGGAGTTCTCCGTCTCCAACAGCGCGGACTTCTGGGCAGCTGTGGCCCGCCAGAGGCTGAGCTGGATCCGGCCTTTCCACACGGTGCAGGACTGTGACCTGAGCCGAGGGAGGATCAAGTGGTTCGAGGGAGGAATGCTGAACGTGTCCGGTGAGTTTACTCCATGTTTTTGGGAATTGATCATGAGGTGACAGGGCCATCGAAGGACAGGGAATGATCGATGTAATCAGTCATCCAGAGCAGGACCCTGAACGCACCGCGGGGTGATGAGAGGCTCATTTCAGTCCACTGTGTTTGTGTGTCACCTGCAGTGAACTGTTTGGACCGCCAGGTGCACATCTGTCCAGAGAGGGTGGCGTTAATCTGGGAGAGGGATGAGAGGGGGTCAGAGGTCAGGTACACCTACAGGTAAGTGGAGAGAGGGGGGGTGCTGAGAGGTCGGGGTGTCATTTCCCTCCAAATCGCTAAAATTTTGAGAAAGCCACAGTATCCTTGTGTGAGTTGACCTGTCTGTCTTCTATTTTGTCTTATAAGTTTCATGTTGAACGCTCTTCCTGACAATAGTCTCTGCAGTTACCAGGCTTGGTACGGCACCAGCAGGACGCTGGGTTGTGCCCTGTTCTTTTAATATCTATTTGTCTGCCCATCCATCTTTACATGTTTTGGTTTTTTAATTTATTTTTTACAGGTTATGATGCGTTTGGGGGGGGTCATGACATTTGGTCCTCCTTACCTGTGCCTGTGTCCAGCCATGCTTTCCATGACTCAAGTGATCCTCATGCTTTCACAGAGAGCTGCTGGAGATGACCTGTCGTGTGGGCAACCTGCTAAAGCGTTATGGAGTCAAGAAGGGGGACTGCGTCACCATTTACATGCCAACCTGCCCTTTGGCTGTGGCGTCCATGTTAGCCTGCGCCCGCATTGGAGCAGCTCACAATGTCGTGTTCGCAGGCTTCAGTGCAGAAGCCCTTGCAGAGCGGATCAGAGATGGTGAGATTTTTTTTATTTACATAACAAACGTTGAAGCCGCTGTTTTATCTCAACACCAGATGAGTACGTTCAGTTTCTAGAGGCAAAACATGAAGTGTGTTTACTTCAGGATATTTGAGATATTGGATCAAACTTTAGCTAGATTTAGGCCCATTATTTACTTTGATTAAATACGAACTGAGTTGTTTCATAATTTCCCACTTGAAGGATACGAGAGAAGAATACTTACTCTAAAGACACAAACTTGAATTGTTAAGCACAATATACTCTTTCTGTATGTTCTGTTATTTGCCCCCAACCAGTGATACCCAGACGTCTATTTTTTCAAATTCTAGTGCATTCAAGTCTCAAGTCTCATGGTTTAAAAACATCAATGACTGTTTGAGTCCCAGTTATAGAAATGGGTACTTGAGGGATAATCTCTGACATCACATGGATTCTGCCAAATATTTAGTAAAAATGACTCCTAATGTGGAGTTTGCACTGACCACCTCAACACTGAGTCCAAAGACCCCAAGCTTAAGTCTCATGTTTCCTACCTTGAACACAACTAAAGTCCAAATAAAGTCTATTCTCATATATATATATTTTGTTTTTAGACAAAATACGTGTTTTTATATACATAGCTTTATACCTATCGAGGTGACCATCACATCATTTCTGGTCCCCACATTAGTGGCATGTAGTTCACGTTACCACATTCATATACACAATTTCTTTAGAAAATGAGGTAATCATTTTGAGGTATCAATTACTTACCATGTGATTCTTTCTAATTAAAACCACTGACCTCTTTCTGTTCCATTAACCAAGTATTACCTTAAAAAAAACATTCAGGTCACTTTATCCCCATCTGGCACTCCACGCATTATGACAAGTGTTTCCGACAGTTTTTTCTACTAACGATTTTTCAGACCAATAAGGCAAATCAAATTTTAAAGAGACAAAAAACTTTTGAGTTATTGGAAAAAAACAGAAATTTGATGAGGCGGATGTTAGTTTCATCATCTCAACAATCAGTTGAGGGTGCAGTCAGTGACTCAGCCCCTCCCACAGACAGATAATTCCATTCTTACACACATTTTTGCAGTCTTGCTTGCAGCTATGAGTAAAGAAGAGGTCATTCGTTTGGTTTTTTGGTTTCAATGTTTTCTGAGTATTAACATCAATCTAATTACACTTTTATAAGGATAAAAACACACACACACACACACACACACACACACACACACACACACAAAACATTTACCAAATAAGAACAAAAAACTGCAAGTCTGAACTTTAAAAGTTGAGCAGACTGGTAAGCAAAAACAAAAGTAGAGTCCTCAACCAGCTTCAGGACCAAACTTTTTTCAAGCAAAGAACCACACACTCACACACACACACACACACGCACACACACACACACCCGATTACGTAGCTGTATGAGTACTGATACATTCATCAATATGGCAAAAGGCAAAAGTTCCCACAGTTGCTACATGTATATTTTATTACTGCATAAGTTTCATGGCATTGAATGCACACATGCAGAATCTTTTTCTGTTTCATATTCATCTCATTTGAAGCTCAGTCCAGCATCGTCATCACAATGAACCAGGGAGTCAGGGGGGGCAAAGTCACAGAGCTGAAGAAGACTGTGGATACGGCGGTGCAAAGCTGTCCGACAGTGCGGCACGTGTTTGTTGCCATGAGAACAGAAATGTTGGTGCCCATGACAGACAGAGACGTTCTCATGGATAAGGTGAGATGGGTTTCAAATTAAGATGGAGCTTTAGTCGTCAGTTGCAGGTGATATATGATTATGTTAACCCATAAACGTTTCTAGAATTATTCCTGGATGATTTAGCCTTGTCCTTAAGACAATCATACCATGAGTTAGGAATCTGATCAATGTTGATCAGATTCATTTAAAGACGCGTGTTTTGAACTGACCCACAGGAGATGCTGAAGGAGGACGTGGTGTGTGAACCAGTGGCCATGAACAGTGAGGATGTCTTGTTCTTGCTGTACACGTCAGGCAGCACGGGGAAGCCCAAAGGCCTTGTTCACACTCAGGCTGGATACCTGCTGTACGCCGCTCTCACACACCGGGTAAACTCCTCCTTTAGAACAGACATTCAACTAAAGGATCAAAGGTTTATCATTCATTCAATCATGAATGGTTTTGCCCAACAGTATCTGGGATAGGCTCCAGTAACCCTATGATGCCGAAAGGGATTCAGTGGGTTTAGAATATGGATGGTTGGATCATGAATTGAGTTTATTTTTGTTTTTATCTCACCAGTATGTCTTCAGCTATCATGATGGGGATGTGTTTGGCTGTGTGGCAGACATCGGATGGATTACAGGACACAGCTATATTGTCTATGGACCTCTGGCCAATGGGGCAACCACAGTCCTGTTTGAGAGCACCCCTGTTTACCCTGACCCAGGTATGACCTTTAAGGGCCTATTAGCATGATGCAACCATTTCATTTCTGTTAAAAAACAACAAAAATGATCTGATGGTGGTAGTTGATTACTCATTAAGCTCCAGAGGTAAACTGTGCTGTTAATCATCAAACCTCAGTGGACGGACCACCAGCAGGTGTTCAAGTCTTTAGAGTTTCTTCATTTTCCTGTTTGGAAGCATTGTGTTGAAACAAGATGCAGTGAGAGGGCCTGAGGAGCAGACCTATCTGCACATGGACCTGTAACTGATTCAGAAATTGTTGGTAATTTTTTTGGACTTGTTACTGTGGTGGGAAAAGAGATTATACTTGTTCCTGGAAAACATTAAAGTCAGTTGTAAGTTTTCCCATGAGTGCCTATCACAGTGAGTTTACTCAAGGTCAAACCAACCAAAATTGCTTTAAGGAGTCATTTCTCCACATAGTCACCCATTTTTTTCTCAGAGTAGGGGATAAGACTTAACGCATAACCAATGATCAAATTATTAATACATTTGGGGTTTATTGAACTGATCTGGACCAAAATGGATCATAAATATAATTTTGGTTTGTTTTTCTCTTGTTTTTTGTGTGGCCGTTCAAGCAGACCGCAATTGTGACAGAATGGTTTAGAAACAAACTAAATGTGTTTTTCAGAAAATGTGAAGGGTTTATGACCCAACAATAAAGTTTAACTGGCATGGAGATAAAAACCACCAAAGAAGCTAGAAAAAGCATTTACTGCACTTACACCACTGCATAGCGGTTTGACCTTGATGCTCCGTGTTTGAAACATGTCAGCAGAAAACTTGAACAGCAAGTATTATGATGATGATTACTTTGGTAGGATTAGGACCAACTTTTGAATTTAGCAAGGAAAAAAATGGCAAAAAATCCATCATAACAACAAAAAAGATAAAGGAAACAATGACTTTAAGTCATTCCTGCTAAAGGTGGATCAGCAAAGAGGGGACTTTGTCCTGTTTTAAGGTTTTACACCCTCTTCATGTATGAACACCCCCTGTTAGTTTTATAACTCTGGAACAATACTCTACCTGAAACTTAGCTTTGATAAAGACCTGCTCATCTTCATAATCATCATTTCATCAGACGCTGGTGGTAGATGATCTATGGTCCATGATCAAATGTATAACCAAATGTTTTATTGTTTTTAGAGGTTGAATTCCCTAAATATTAGGATCCACAACAATCAAATAATTTTTTTGTCATTTTTATCTATAGTAACATTTCTAATTTTGTTTTTATCTATTAAAAAAATCTCTGTTTTTATTTTAAAGTGGTTGGAATACAATTTTTATCCAGTGGCTGTCTTAATTGAAAAGATTCTTTGTATTCAGTAAATGTTTATATATAAACTTGACCCCTCCATCCCTTTAATACCAGAGGCTGCTGAACAGGAACCCAGTTATACAACCATATCTGGTATTGTGCAAGTTACTTCCAAACTGTAAAATATCACAGCTGACTTGTTAATATAATTTTAAAGTAATTCCTTACTTTGTTCTTATGACTTGTGATGTGTAATCGAAATGACTTCTGAATCGCTTTGAAGTTACTGACTTTGTAATCCTAGTATAAATGCAACAACAAATCTGGAGTGACAGATGTAAAACAAAAGATTTTACATTCAGTTGATGGTTTAGTAACAAATTCTAAATATATGGTGTTATTGTGGTTAGTGAAAGGAGAAGAATTGTATTCAGTTTAGTCAATAAAACTAAACATTTCTACTTAAAGAATGTTATAAAAGGAGACCAAAGAGAGAACCTGAGGTCTATGTGTCATAAACAAAATAAATGCTGGCAAATCAAAGCTGGTTAAAAGGACTAAAAAGTCCTGAAGCCAAGAGAGAGAATCAGTTTCTAAAACTAAAATGATTTTCATTAAGTAATTCAGAAACAGTTAGAAACCTGGACATTATTTTTTACTCTAATCTAACTTTTATCTCTCATATTAAACATGTGGTTAAAACAGTTTTTTATCATCTCAGAAATTTGACTAGAGTCCGCCCAATTCTCTCTCTTGCTAATATGGAGTTGCTGATGCATGCTTTTATCATCAGTAGAATTGATTATTGTAACGCCCTTCTAGCTGGTCTTCCAAGAACTAGCATTAAGAACCTTCAGCTTCTCCAGAATTCTGCTGCAGAGGTTCTCACTAAGACCAGACGACGAGCTCATATCACCCCGGATTTAAAATCCCTGCATTGGCTCTCCATCTACTATAGGATTGATTTTAATATATATTTAATAGTTTTTAAATGTCTCAATGGTCTTGCACCTTCTTATCTGTCAGATCTTGTTAGGGATGTCTTGATCCAATCATGTGATTGGAAATCGGGCCGGATCATATGTTTGATGATTTGATCGGTATTGAATGTTTCCTCCCAATCAGTAACGGATATTTAATTTATGGATGATGTTATTCGCTTGTATTTACGTGCGACCAGCACAAAAAAGGATGGAAATTCATGTTGGCCTCACGTAATACGTGCAGTCAAGATGGACATTGCTGTATTTTAAGTCCATTCATGGCTGGATTTGTGTTGGGCGCAATTATTTAAAATTATACTTAAAGTCATGTTAGCTGTCACACACCTAGGTCTGAAATCTGTTCTCTGCATTTGACCCATCCCCAGAAGGGGTGGTGAGCTGCAGAAACAGCCGCACCCAGGAACCATTTAACACATGAGTTTGTGAAAAAAGCAGCTGGTTCACAATCATCCATGAGTTCAAACTAATTTAGAATCTCATTCATACCGCAGCAGGAGCTTGCATGGTCAGCAGTACAGGTTAGAGGTCAACTTCCTGTTTTGATTTCTGACTAAAAACCCTTGTTTTTGGAACTCAAGGCTCACCACATAGCATCAGTGACTTTCACGGCGCTCTCCTTCTGACATAAAATGTGTTTCAACCACAGGAAGATACTGGGAAACGGTGGAGAGGCTGAAGATCAACCAGTTTTACGGGGCCCCCACTGCCATCCGCCTGCTTCTCAAATACGGAGACCAGTGGGTGAACAAATATGACCGCTCCTCTCTCAAGACTCTGGGCTCTGGTATGTCAAACCTGATGGAATTCTGTAAATTCCAGCAAAAAGCACAAGTTCACAGAGGTAACACAGAAACAGATCCAAACAACTTAAAGTTCATATCATTTATAGAAATCCAATAATCTGTGACAGTTCTGTCCAGTGTGAGAAATTCTTCTGATGGGTTTTAGTGGATTGATCAGAAGTTCCTAAATTGACACAGAATTGACACAGAATGTCACAGGAAACAGTTAAATGTAACTACTTTTTGTGTCAATTGTCTGTAAAAAGCAAATCCAGATGTTTTAAGAGTCTGATGTGCCGGGGTCCTCTTAAATTTCCACTTCAATCATCTTTTGATGTATTTTTAAAATGGGGTCTTTGAATTATGATTAAGTTTAAGTATTTCTTCATTCAAATGGTTGTGAATCAGGAGCAGATGAAAAAATGCCTGTAGCAGTAACGTAGGTGTTATAGTTGGCTGTAGTTGAAAGGTCACAAGCTCCCTGTTCTGCTCCATTCTAAAACATCCACTTGGAGATAAATAGATCCTTATACGTCTGTGTTTTCTTTGTCTGAGCTGGAATTTGGTTTAAAACTGTATGGCTAGATAGTGTCAATATTACTCGCCATTTTTGTTGCTAGCAGTAGAGTGTAAACAAAGTGATGATGGGAAATGGTAGCAGGCTGTCTCTGCGCCAATGGTCCCACCCACAAATCAGAGGTGAATTTATGATGACTTACTGCTGCTTTGTAGAAACTAAGTCCTAGAAAACGACACAGGTTTGTTTTTTATTAAAAACTAAATAGATGATCGAAGTGGGACTTGAAGCATCAAGAATCAAACTTCAAACTTTATTTATTTGTACAGCGCCTTTCCTTCACTTGAAAACCCAAGGCACTTTACATAAACAAAATAAAATAAAATAGAATAACAATATATTATAATTATAATAAAACTAAAATAATAATTTTAAAAAATCATGGCAGAGTGAGTCTGTGAGGAGGCGTCTCTGAAAGTCCCTGAAGATAAGAAAGTCTAAAGTTACTGAATCAATCAAATCAGACTAACTATCACAGCTGGAACCATGCTTCCCACTGAAATGTAAATCCGTAGATTTTTAGAAAAGACAAAGAAACAATCAAATACTGTTTCTGAGCTGGCAAATTCCAGGGGGAGTTGTAAAGAGGGGTCTGCAGATGAAGCTGGAGGAATTCAAAGAGTCTTAGCTCTCAAACACGAGTCTGTTTAACGAAATCTTCAAAGAAGTTGTTAAAAATATCTAAGCTATCAATGTAGATGTTTGGGGGAATATCTTGTGTGATAGCTTTTATTGATGCCATTGGGGGGGGTAGGTGTTGTGTTGTTCTGGAATGTGCTGTGCTTCTTTTTTTGTGTTGAGAAGTCAATGAGTGCATCGTGGATCAGTGAGTGGTAGATACAGTTCAGAGGACTGTCCCTTGTTGCTTAGGGTGTATTCAGGCTGGAACAATGTGATTCACTTAAAGTGAACCAAAACGGCCACCGTAGCCAGCAATTATTGGATGTAAGTAGCAGAGCAACAATGAGACACAGCAACTCATTTAAAAATGGGTAGCTGAATGCAGGCTCATTAATACAGCTTTTAACATGATACACATTACTTCTCACACAATTTAAACGTCATAAATACTTATCAGCGTAGCTTCTAAGCCGCTGTCTCCTCAGTAACCGCCTTGCAGCATGCCTCCACTGTACCAAAGTAATAATAAAGTGTTGTAGTCGACGTTGATACAGACTTTCCGAATTGGTCAGCGAAATTTAAATCTTGAATAGGTGAACTATCCTGTCAAGGGTTGCAAAGCTTGGGATTTCCATTATTCTTTCTCTCGCTGCTTTGTACCACCCTAGTAATTCCTGGCCAATGACTGAAGGGAATTTTAGTCACATGGTTTTGGTTCATAACCAAAATGTCTGGTTGAAAGCAGTCTGAATACAGGCTCGATCTGGACAAAATTAAGCTGACTCGGTCCGAACCAACGGACTCTTCCAATCTGAATACACCCTTACACTGGGTTCACACCGCGTGCTTTCTGGCTGCGGTGCCGACGCCGAAGTCTTTATGTAACATGAAAAGTGTGAGAGTCACTCACACTGCATCCGGTCTGGTCCAGCCTCAGCGGTCCGGCCTCTGCAGCGCTCCGGATCCATTTCGTTGGGTTCCAATTTTTTGGGACGCCTGAGCTGACTCGTAGCACTTTATTGTGAATTTGGAGCATTTTTCATAATAAAACCAATTTTTCTGCTGTACTTGCTTTGCTGTACTCGCTGTTGTAAACATTGCACCATTTCTGCTGACACGGGGATCTCAAAGTGTGTGGTAGAGCGTAATTTCGCCAATATAACACCATGGACGGTGAGAGTCTGTAAGAGTCAGGCAACAGGTGTGACAGGTAAGTGTGGACTCCTCCAGAACTCTCAGATGAAGGAGAGACTTTAACCTCAGTTTCTTCAACCTGTTTTCCATTTTTTAAACTGCAGCATTGACAACCAGAAAGTGTTTTAGTTTACAGTAGTCAAGCTTCACAGAGTCAACTCATATTAAAGTGAGATAAATGACATAAAAAAGCATGAATTATAAACTTAACATAATTTCTGTTCTTTGTAATCTAAGTTGTTCTTAGTCTTTTAATTTGTCTTTTTATTCTCATTTTCTCTCATTTAGGGATCTTTTTTTCCTGTCTTTAGTTATGCTGTTTTGATTAATCTCTTCAGACCTTGTGTTCACTTGCATCGATATCATATTTTAGGTTCTATTACCACAGTAGTTAATTCTGTTCAACTGGGGCCCTGTGACCAGCAATGCCTGTCGATTTTTTAGGGGTGTCCACAAGCTGGCCAAAGCAAAATGCAGCAATAAAAAATGAGCAAAAAATCACAACTTAAATGTTAATCTGAAGCAGGTTTACATGTATTACTTGCTGATGATGAATGTCTCCATCTTTTGTAAATCCCGCCTCATCTTTCACAATGCGCATCATTTAAAAAGGAACCCCCTCCTCCGTACTCCGACCTGAATACTGAGGTGCTCTGTGTGCGCCTGATTAATATTTTTTTAACATTTATTTATTTATATTATATTTTATCATATTTTAAAATATTTTGACATTTAAAAATAAAAAGAATGCTCGACTGTATTGACGGTACACAAATGTGATAAAAACATAAAATACTAGAATTTTTTTTAGGGGTTGTCAATGGGGTGGCCAGCATTTTTTCAGGCTGGCCAATGCCGCCCCTGGCCACCACGTGGGCGTGTGTCTTAAGTGTGTAGAGGGTAAGCTCGAGTATTAGCTTAGGCCGTAAGATGTTAATGAAGCATACATATAAGATATTCCCAAAAAAATAGCTCAAGTGTTTTTCTGGACTGTCAGGAAGGATTCTTTGATTTCAAATGATTCAGAAACTTATTTTTCTTAATGCAGTTCTTTAGTATCAAGATTGCTTTATGTGCGTCTCAAACCTCCTTCCTAAACCTCAGGAAACATGGTTTTAATGCTCTGTTTCAATAAAAAACAAAACATGTGAAATATCATCTGTGTGTAATTATATGACTAATTTTCAGCTTTCCTTCAACAAACTGATTAATTGAAGCTGTGACCGACTCTCTGCAGTTGGGGAGCCCATCAACACTGAAGCATGGGAGTGGTACCACCGGGTCGTCGGGGAGGGACGATGTCCTGTGGTGGACACCTGGTGGCAAACTGGTACATGTGAACACTGTTAAGGATGGAGATCAGATTGTTTTTTTTCAACATTGAACTGCCTCCAAAGTCATCCCTGTTTAACCCTTTCAATACATGGTTTCTACTACAGAAGACACTTTTTTCAACTATTAGAGCCAATGTATTCCCAAAGCTTTGGCCACAATCTCACATTAAAAGGGTTAAGGTACACTTAAAAACAAACACAAAATTTGTTTGGCTTAGAATGAAAATGAAAAAAGTGTAAAAAATATATAAATTAATAAATAATTCAACGTATTAAATTAATAAAGAAATGATATGCATTTAGGGCATAAAGCACCTTCACTCTGTTGTACTTGTAGGTGAATTTCACAGTGATTACATATGGTTTTCTGTGGAAGGCTTTTGAACTACCTTTACATAGAATACGTAGAAAAAATGTATAGGATTTTTCCCTAACTAGAAAAAGACATGTATATTTTAAATCTTATTTTATAAAGAAGAAGGGAACCGTTTTTTTTAGCCTCAATAATGTGAAACCCCAGCGGTTTGTGCGTTTGAGTGATGTTCCTCCTCAGGAGGAAGTTCTTGTCACATCTGCCACAGAGTGTTGTGCAACACTGTGGGATTTCTGCACCTACCCAACATTTAAACCTCTGATGTTTATATAAGGTTTTGTTTACCACATACCTTAATGAATACAATATTTTACTCCTAAAGCTTCAGACGTTTTTACATACTTCGTTTTTTGACAAAAAGCCCCCCTTTCAAAGAGTAGGATCTCATATCAACACACGGTCCTAAAGAAAAGCCGTCTTCCATTTTGATAACTTTTGACATGGCAGCATGAGAAAAATGAAATAATCCATGCCCCAGGAGTAGCTAACAAATGGTAACAGGTTGTAAATCAGCTGATTTTGCTAATAACATCATTTTGAGGATGACGACTGGAACAGACCGACACTGTGTTTTGTCCCTCTTCCATCCTAATCAGCTTGAGCAATAACCAAATGCAAAGCCATGGTAATTACCATACAAATGGCAAAAATCTATAATTAATTAATGATGATTAAACATCAGAGCATCATGAGCTTGAGAATTACAGACACAGATATGACCCAAATACCCTACTTCAGCAAAAAGGATTACGCCTTTCGGTTATTTTTTGCTTTCAATTAGGACTAAGTGGCATTATTCATACATGCCATTTGGTTGATCTGGAAGCGAGTAGCCTGTTGAGGGAGGAAAAGTAGATTTTGATCTGCTGATGGCATGCAGCCCGAGAATTAAGTAACCCAGGGTAGCAGAGGTCAGAGGAATGCATGGAAACAATTCAAAACAAGAACTGAACAAAAACAAAGTAAATGATGTCCTTTCAATGAGACAATATTAAAAAATCAACTTATTGGAATAATGAATACCGGTATTAAACTTCTGACAGATTATTTGTGGGAGTGCCTGTCTCATTCTCATCCCACAGTCTCCGTTGAGATCAGCAGGATGTCTGTCCCTAATGCTATTGTGCGATCGTCTGTTGTGTCCTACTTTCTAACGGGCTCCCTCAGTTCCGTCCAGCCTCGGTGCCACTGGCATCACCAAGCGGATTACAGGCCTTCCAGGCCGGGCCAGACCTAAAAGCATTTGATTCATTCACTACTGCTGTAATACCACAGAGTACATCTGGAGCAATGAGCAGGGCTTATGCTACATTCAAAAACACAAGCAGATCAGTATTTGTTTTTTTATTCATCTATTGGGATGTTCAAGCAAAAATTGTTACTAAGGCTTATTAAGTGCATACAGTTGTTTGGACCACTTTCCCCCCAAAAAAGTATAGATGATAAAATGAGGTCAATCAGAGGTGTTTTTAAAAAAAAATCATATAGAAATGTAAAAGAATGCTTAAATATTCCACGTATGTGCTTATGCATGTTATTACAATTAAGCACTAAATTAAAAGCAATATATTTAAAATAAATTCGTTTTTCTTTTTCCATGAGTCCATGAATTTTATAAATTGATGAAAATAAGAATGTTAAACATGTTAAATATTTGATAAATTTAAAAATACTCAGAAATCAATGTCATATAAAAGAATGCAAGACACGTTATTCCATATCCTGTGCTCATTTAGAGTGTCTTGCAAAAGTGTGCCCTACCTTGGATGTTTTAGCCTTTTTTGTTCTTTTTCAAAATTCACTCACGTTCAATAAAATTGTTTTTTTTTTTCACACAAACATGCTCTGAAAAAAACTTTAATGTCAAAGTGAAAACAGATTTCTACAAAATAATGTCAAAGAATCTAAATTATATACACTATATATATATAACTTTTAGATCCAGTTAATAAAGCATTTCACATAAACTGTGAGGTGCCTTTGCAATAATAACAGAAGCCCTCATATGGATCCCTGAGGAACACCACAAGTAAGTTCTCTCTGGAAAAGTTATAAAATACAATTGATTTTTGTTAGGTTTTTTTTGTGGATTTTTTTCTTTTTCCCTCTAACCCCAACTTGATCACAAAATTAAGAATACAGGCAAATAAATTAAAGTTGGAGAAGATTAACACATTATTTTGTCATTTTCTGCATAAAAAGAAGTTCCTTTAACGACACTGCACTTGTCTTGCTTTGGTGCTTTAGAAACAGGTGGCATCTGTATTGCCCCAAAACCATCAGAAGTAGATGAGGAGATCGTTCCAGGAATGGCCATGAGACCTTTCTTTGGGATAAGGCCAGTTCTCATGGACACTGAGGTGAGCCGCCGGACGTTTTTTGCGAGTTCACTCAAGGTGAGGGTCAGATTAGGATTATAAAGCAGCCGCACAAACCATGCAGACAGCTGATCTCTAATTCAGTTTCCGGAGAGGATAATATTCATTGTTGGCTTTAATTAAACAACATGTAGCTCTGCTCTCTGCAACACGTAGCCCTGTTTTTGTTTCTCCAGGGAAAGGTGCTGACTTCCAACAACACATCTGGAGCTCTGTGTATTGCACAGCCTTGGCCTGGAATGGCTAGAACGATTCACAATAACCATGAGAGATTCATTGAAACTTACTGTCAGCCTTATCCTGGTATGACGGGTTTGGAAACATTTTTTGTCGTCGGCTTTTTAATCCTTAAAAGCAAAATTTGAACCTTTTTTTTTTTGCATCTGATAAAGGTTACTTTTTCACGGGTGATGGCGCGTACCGCTCTCCAGAGGGGTACTACCAAATCACAGGGCGCCTTGATGATGTCATCAACGTGAGCGGCCACAGAATTGGGACGGCTGAAATTGAAGACGTGGTTGTAAGTGAATTATGGAATCTACTACATCGTTTGTTTAAAACTCCACTTCATGAAAACCCAATCTTGGTTTCCTTCACAGAACCAGTGTCCTGCTGTGGCAGAATCTGCCGTCATTGGATACTCACACGACATCAAAGGACAAGGTTGGTACAGTTTGTTCCAACGCTTGCTTTATTTTGAAAAGATGCATAAAAAAAATCATTCATTCTCTATTTTTAGGCATTTATGCTTTTGTGGTGTTGAAGAAAAATATGAAGATTAAAGAAGAGGATTTGTACAAGCAGCTGAACAGCGTGGTGTCCGAAAAAATCGCCAAGTACGCCTGTCCGGACTTCATTTTGGTAAATCCGCCCCCTAAATCAGGAGAGCAATAGCCAATATTTCTGTCAAAGCACACCTGGTAAAAGCTGACGCTTTGTGTCACAGCTCGTCAAGCGTCTCCCTAAGACCCGCTCAGGAAAGATTATGCGCCGGGTGCTGCGCAAGGTTGTGGAGAGCGACTTGGACAGCTTGGGAGACCTGAGCACTCTGGATGATCCTGCAGCGGTTCAGGAGATCATTGAAGGTCACTCCAAGATCTCCTCTAAGTGACAGTAACACGTTTACTGACAGTTCCACAGAAGAATGTGAAAGTTACTCCCTTCTAAACCGCCTTGTGCCTTTGTTTAAAAAATATATTGTCAGATATTTTAGTATTATTACATGTATTCAAACTTTATGTAAACAACTGTTTAAAAACCATTTTTTTGCAGAAATAAATGCTATCAAATGCAAATAGAATTGGCGGATAAGTGTCTCTGTGATGTCGGCAGCATTAGCGGATTTTCTTCTGGTCCGGTTTTTATCCACAAACCAGGAACTGAAGGACTTGAATATTCCAGCTGTTTTCTGCAGGTTAGTGTGGTCACTTGGCTTCTTCATTGTGGTCAGAGCTCCTGCTCGCTCCTTTTAACTTTGTTAACTCCCAGCGACCTCCTCCGCACAGTCTCAGCTGGACATCGTGGTACTGAGAAAACAGCCACACAAAATGGTTTCATGAAGCATCAAAGCTGTTGTGATGTGTCCTCAGAGGATGTTCATCTACCTTCTCCAAGCTGCTGCGGTGTCCAAGGCTGACCAACGTCATGCCCAGCTGCTTACATGTGCGGTACAGCTGTGCCTCTGCTTCTTCAGTCAAAGCGCTGGTGGCCTCGTCTAAAACTGATTCAGGAGGCAAATGTTAGCACTATAATGCAATATTCAAAAAAAAGGTGTCCGTTCCTGAAATCTTATCTTCAATACTTGTTCAAGAAAAACACAGACCTGCATACTGCGGCTGCAGGTAGAAGAGCCGTGCAAAACAGAGACGCTGCATTTCACCAGGAGACAGAACATCATACCTTTGGTGGAAAATGAAAAGCTTCAGATTATGCAATATTGTTTGTACCGCTTCGGTTGCATTTGGTTTAGATCCGCCTACCAGTTCCAGTCCACTTTCTCATCCAGTCCCCCAGTCCGTTTCAGCAGACTAGACTAGATTACAGACAGGACACGTGTTATCACTATCTACAGTTTTTTTGTTAGTATTTAAATATTACCCACCACTCCAGCCAATTCCAAAAACCGTATGATTCTGTCATCATCCACCAAACCTGTGAAAAAAACAACACATTGCATCCCTACAGAGTCACCAATCACATCTCTCCATCAGTTACATTATTATTCTTACCTGATGCAGGATAGTTGTCCTTAAGTGGGTAGATTACCTGTTTCAAAGAGACAGCACATGTTCACTTGTTGGTTGAGAAGCTGCCGATGTGTGAGGCTGAAATGTGTAACAATAGCAGCTTTAAACACTGACCTGCTCTCGCAGTGTGCCGTCCGTCAGGTAGGGTTTTTGAGGGAGGAAGAGGGTTCCCCTGGGCCCAAAACATGTGGTCATCTGAACCAAACCTGCGAGACAGAAGCAGACGGAAACCATATGTAATTAGTCCTATTTGCTGTTTTATATTTGATGTGTTTGAAAAAATTCCTTAAAGATCCACTCCAATGAATATTATGGTGTTTTTAACATGTTCATGTGGAATATTTCTGATAATGGAAGACATCCATAAAGAAAGCTAAGATTAAAATTGCATTTCTGAGTATTTCCTTATTCAAATCATGATGGATCAGGAGTGGACGGAAACATGCCGTTTGAAAAGGAATGTAGTTTATATGTTCAAAACTACAATCAGTGAGCCATAAGCTCCTTGCTCTGCTCCATTCTGATGCATCCACTTGTAGACATATGGATCCATGTACGTCTTTGCTTTCCTTGTTTGAGCTGGAATCTGGATCAGAACTGCTGGATAGCTCCAATATTGCTCATCATATTTATTACCCCAGTAATGTTAGGTTGGGGTTGTGACGGGCCGTAAGCTAGCAAGACAGAGTGTATTCAAAGGGCTAAGGGGAAATAAGTGTAGGCTTACTCCATGCCAACTGTCCACAACACATAGGAAAATATGTCTTTTATGTCCTAGAAAAGGTTTTTTACTTTGGCTAAAAACAGCATATACATAATTAAAAGGCCACTAGGAACTCTTTTAGAGATCAAAAGATGACTGGATTGGGTCCAAGTTTATTTTTAAAAAGTATTTTCAACGATTTTTTTCCAATGTCACGCTGTAAAAACTGCCCCGTCATCTTACCGCTGTCTGCTTCCCAAAGGCGGTTGAGGACACGCAGCAGCGACGTCTTTCCTGTTCCTGTGTTCCCCACAATCAGCAAATGGATTCCTTGGCTGATTTTCAGACTCAGATCCTCCACCAGCAGCTGGTCTGAGTACGGGGATTTGTATGAGAGATGCTCCATCACGAAGGCTGTATCCACAGGACCTCCATGGACATTGAAGTCACTGCATAGAGAGAAACAATAGGATTTTGGGGCTGTAAAATGTATGGATTTAGGTAAACCTCCTGATGCAAACCTGTCAAAGTCATAGCTTTGCCCTGACGCGGGGTCATAATCACACTGCTTGTGCAGTATGTCATCCATCACCTCCCTCAGCTCCCCGATCCTGAACAAAACACTGATTTGGTGAGCTGGATGTAAGAACAAACCATCATTAATCCTGCTGGTAGGGAGTTTAAGCATGCAGCCTCATACCTGTGGGTGTATCCAGCCACATCAGACAGAGTGGTTGACAGGTCTATTAGCTGTGTGAATCCATTTATCAGGTAGATGCAAACAAAGGCATTCTGCATGCAAACGAGAGGAGAGAAAATGAGACGCAGATGTTTGAATCCAGGATAAAATACAGCCAAAAGCAAACAACTGCAAATAACCACACACGGAAGGTTAATTATGAATACAGACATGAAACTGTGACAAACCTGCAACACAGTTTTGACACGTAGAGTAAAAAAATCATCAGGAGAAGCAAACTGAGCTTTAAGCTTTTGCTACCACCTAATGGCTAAAATGAGAACTTCATTTTCTACTATTACTATGAAACATTTCCTATAATTTAAATTCCTTACATTTTGTCACTCAAGTTCTGCACCTGATTTAAAAAATAGCAATAAGCAATAAAAGGATGGAAAAAAGTCAAAACAATGTAATAAAAAAAGTATTTTTTAATAAAAAGTTAAAAAGGACATTTAAATCCAATCTCTCAAATTCCATTTTAGGACCATAAAACTATTTTCTTTAATGTGGAAAAGAACTTGAATTAAAAAACTTCTTACCTTACTTATGAGAGCGCTAAGTTCACCAGGAGAGAGACCATCATAAACACCACTGAAAATGGGAATGGCGATGATGATGTAGCTGAGGAAACCTCCCAGGTAATCAAAGGTGTTCACCCCGACTGGGTAAACGGAAAGTGCTGGTTAGGGCTGCTGATTTCATCCAAATAAAAAAGGAGGTAAAAGCCAGATGCAGGTGAGTTTTCTTACTGTACAGCCAAAGCTCCTTGTTAATGAGGCTCCTCTGCGTCTGCAGCAGGGCCTGCAGCCGTCGCTCTGTCCTCATGTGCTCCACTTTACCAGCTCTGATGGAAACAGCAGAACTTCTTCAAGCTGCTTTCTGGTACAATTTCATGACAGATGAAAAAATACTTACTACCGCCTAGTTTCATTTATTTGGTGGAGTCTCTGCATCAAGAGATTTATGTTTCTAGCCTAAAATGACCTTAGAATATAAATGACTGTTTAGTATTTGCCACCTCACCTGAAAAAAGCTGCAGACTCTGCATTGACACGGATTTGCATGTGTTTGAATCTGACAAAAGAAAGCAAAACAAATCATGTAAATATTTTTTTCCTTCATGAATGGTTTCTAATAAACTTTAAAGACCCACTCTGATAATCTGTTGATCTATTCTAAAAGTGCTCCCAGTGTTTTTTTTAAATTATGATTGTGCTGGGTTTTTTTTAAGCCAGCATCAACAAACCTGTACCATTTGCCCAGCTTGTAACCTGCCCACAAATATGCTCTGTTTCAGGTGTATTTTTTTCGTCTGCTCTTCATTCTCAATGATTTGAATAAAGAAAAACAAAGAAATACAATTTTGAGCTCAATTTTATTTTATAAATGTCCTCCATAATGGGAAAAATGCTACTGGAACATGTTAAAAACACCAAAAACGCACTTTTCATCACAGTGGATCTTTAATTTTCAACAACAGATGGGAATTACCTAAAGTTTCCTTCCAGCTTTTCTTGCTCAAACAGAGTTGACACAATCGGGCCCATAAGGATTTTATTTGCAACAGTTCCAACTAGAAAGTATCCAAAGATGCTCACAGGCCCGATCCAGCCGGTGCTGCAGAGACAAGGAACGATTGTGTTAACGTCTCCCAAACTCAACAAAGGAGAGTAAGAAAACATTAAAGAATCTGTACAAATAATTAAAGAGAAGGTGTTGTGCTTCATCCAGACATTTTTTACCTGTGAAAACACTGATAGGTGTAGTAGGACAGTGTAAACGGTGAGACAACGAGGCGACTTGCCATGCTGCTCATCTGCTTACACAGTCGCTCTGCATCCTGACTGATGCGCTGGTCTCTGCAGGTAACAAAAGCCAAAAAAAGAATAAGTGATTTTATAGCTATGATCAGATTGAAGATCTTATGTAAAATGTCTCTTTCTCACGGATTATCTATGTCCTCTCTGAGAACATTGAGAGTATAGTAGACTCTGCCCTGGAAGTAGGCTGAGTGGAGGCTCTCAGTGAGTGTCTTCCTCCAGTTAACATACATCAAGTTGCAAATGTACTGATCCACACTTTTCAGCTGCAGGAGAGGAAGTGATTTTTAGAAACTTTGATGGGCTACATGTATATGTTTCTCAGACAGCTTTTCAAAACATTAGGAGATTCCTATAAAGCAGCGTTGATGGTGATGGGTGGAGCGTGCAACATGGTTTGTATTCAGCATATTTTTATTTACTATCAGCTCGAAAATTGATGATTTATCACCATAAAAATAAAGGTTAAATTATCACATGGCCAAACTGCATTTGATGACATAAGTGTACAAAATAAAATCTGCACAAATCTGAATGTATGCAATAATATTGGGAGACTTTGAGCTTTTTCTATACCAATCAGGCCACAGACGTGGGTCAAATGCAGAGACCCAAAATGTTTCTAGAAAAAAGGAAGGTGTTACCTTCAGTCAGAGAGTTTACAAAATAAACATAACAAGTCGATCTAGTGAAACTCCCACTTTTAAAGCACTTTTTAAAAAATAAAATCTGAATACATAAAAAATTGTCAAACCACCAAAAACTTCCTGCCATATCCTGCCACTAAATGTTGGAATTATTAAATGTAGAGCTGCAATCTCTAGGTAGAAAGAGAGATGACTTCTACTGTAAATCTAAAGGTTTGCTTTTATCCCCATCCACTTACAGTTGAATTAAGTAGGATGAGCACCATGGCTGTTCCCACTAGGCTCCTGAAGCCAGAAGAATCTTTGTCCGCCAGCACGTTGTAGAAGTGACTGGGAAGGACGCCCACCTGGTAAATGATCAGCTGCTCTGATGACACAAAAAGATGTGCAGGCACAACACAGGTCAGACAGTAAAACAATGCAGAGCTAAAAGGTCAGCAAGAAAACAGTGACTCTGATCTGATTAAAACAAACCACAAAGGAATTACTCAAGAAGAAAGGGAGTGTGATGAGCTTAACCTCAAACATGGTTCCTCCTTTGTTTGCATCACTCTAACTCCCATGATGCATTTGCTTTTCTAACTGTTACCTGTCAGAGTGACTACAAGCAATGTCCCAAACATCAAAACGCTCTGACTGGTCCATGACGGGAACAGAACCTTCTGGATGCTGCAGAACCTCTGAATAAACCTCCAGTCTAGTTTTGGTCTGTTTTGAGATGGAAAAATACGGGAAAATTTAAAAAGTTTAAATTTGAAAAACTGTCCTTGTGTTCAATCGTGACGCAATTATTGCCCAAATAACGACCAATTACTGGTATTTAAACTTTCAACTAAAATGTTTTATATGTATTTTTAATGAAACATCAATAAAAAAAAATCTGTAAGGAAATGAATTTCACAGATTAAGCGTAAGTTTTTACCTTTGTGTCCCTTTTCCAGTTTTCTCCAGATGAGGCATCTCCTCTGGGGACGAGTATTCCCCCCTAAGAATAAATTTGTACGGTCCCTGATGCTAATTCATGCAGGTACACTGTCAAAGGAGCAACTCCAGCAACTGAGGAGTCTGACCACCTACTGTCACGAGGGTCTTCCGAGCTGTAACATCCGTCAACAACAACATTAGCTAGCTAGGTCCGCGAAATACAAATATTAGTAGCACGACATTTGCTAATTCCCTCAAAATTTAATTTTATAATTAATATTTTAGTTATAAAGCCGGTCAAAATCGACAGTTTTGTTTTCCTTTTTATTTTTAATGAAAGCTATTCTAAAAAAACATGTTTTACTAGTTGCTGTCAAATACCGGACTTCCTGTTTCCTTGCCCCGCCCCTCTTTTCAAAGTAAAAGTTTGTCTCGGAACCCCTTTTTCTCCGTTTATAGAAGTCACACGTGCTGGTCCAAAAACAATAAATATCTCCTCTTGTTTTTATTTATTTTTCAATCTTGACTGTGGAAACAGAGGATATATTTTTATAGGTGTTTTTATTTATCATACCAATTGAAACAACTTTTTGTTTTCTTAGTAATATTTTTTTTATTTAAGCTAAGACACCAAAAACATGTTATATAACACAAGTGGTATTTATTAGCAAGAACAAAGAAAAAACACATTGTAAAAATATTCGTCATGTTTTGTATAGAAAACACAATAAATCAGAGCTTTTGACCCAAAAAAGGAGAATGGGTATATTCTGAGTTTAATAATAATCAATACTAAAACATAAATCACAGTCACTGTAATCCCAGATGTTTCGGAGTTTTTACATTTTCAGGTGTGTTGCAGAGTTCATAATAAGAATAAATCATTTACAGTGTTGGAATTTTTTCTCTAGCAATGATTTAGATCAAAAATAATTACAGTGAAACAATAATTTATCAAATATAATTGTTTTTCTTAAATCTCTTTGTTCAGAATACAATTTCAGAGAGCAGCCAACCTGGGATAAGAGACAGAATAATGCTGAGTGTGTAAAAAAAACAAGAACAGATCTTTTGAGTCGAAATGCATTTTTTAAGTTACTCTGACTGTTTAAATACAAATGCAAAATGATCAGTGGTTATTTATTATGTTTCTTCTAGCACAAAGAATTCTAACCAAAAAGTTTATTTTGATGAACAAAAGTGTTCCACTGGTAAATTCAAGCAATGATTTTGTATTTGTAAAGGTTTAGTTGATGCTTACACTGTCCTTCACACTTCCACATGAGCATGCATGCTTTCTTCACGTCCTGTCACACAATGACGATGCAGTTTAGGTCTTGCAGCTTTTGATTCTATTCCTTTCAGCTCGCTGCTGTAACTGGTGGAATTATTGACCCACATCGAGTGTCGGACAGCCTCACATTTGACACAAACATTACTTTGGTTTAAACGTTGAACTTCAAATCCGTGACGGCAACCTTCCCAGGAGCCAGTTTGTGCAAAACAAATCAGAAAACGTCACTGCAATGACAGCTGGGATCCAGCTTTGTCTTTTTTCTGCTAAGTTTGGTTTTGATGTTGTTTCAGAAATGTTGAGATGCAACTTTACAGGGTAAATTTGTCCTAACATGCATTACATGGATTCACCTGCTAGCTGAGGTCTGTAAGTCTGAGATGCAGAGTCAGTTTGTGTTTGCTTTTTTCAGAAAAAAAATGATTTTGTTTTATACGATTTTTCACCTGAATTAAAAAAAAAAAACCACATGATTTACAAAAAAAAAAAAAACATAACATCTTGGACTGCCATTTTTTCTTTTTCACATGAAAATACTGCACATTCTTTCTTTCCTGATACAGCTGGAGTCTTCTTTTCTTATGCAGATGAGCTGATAAAACAAACAATAAAAGAACATTGAAATGGTGCCGTTTTCAGTCCTGCATTAAAACATAATACTTTAGTGTATTCATAACACCACTTCTGTATGTGCAGAAGCTGTTGTTAAGCTGTTTTCTAAAACTGGACAGGCTTTGGCAAAGAAAATGCACAGATTGATGCATTTCATTTAGCATATGATCCCTCTGTGATCATGCAAAAACGAAACCATCTCTGTGTATCAAAAGCGTGAACTTCAGGAAGACATGACTTATGCTAGGTTGAAGATGCTAAAGAGTTGAGGCACGAAAAAGACACAACTGAAGCCCACGACGCTGTAGACAATGTAACGATACGGCAGCTCAACTCGCATCTGCTTCCGTGCTTGTCTGACGTCGTCCACCGGGAGCCCAAACAGCCGGCAAAGGAAAGGGATGGTCACTGCTTTCATAATCATTCTGGTGAGGAGGAGGACGGCGACTCCGATGAGAAAACGCAGCAGGGAGCGCAGCACCAAGCCGGCACTGAAGGCCGGCAGACTCAGAGGAAGTGAGGACAGCGGTGGGTCTTGCAGCAGCCCCAGCTGATGATTCATGTGGGAGGCCAGCGCAGCACCCGCCGCCGTGCCCAGACCTTGAGCTGTGTCGCCCCGAGAGGTGCTCCATGAATCCAGCGAGAAGGCCACGAGTCCCAGGCTGACATGCGACACGATTACCACAAGCGGCGCGTGCTGTCCTGTCATGTAGTAGTTGTCAATCTTATGCAAGACCGGACAGAAGAAGGCAAGAACCAGAAGGCTGTACAGGAAGCCAGTGATTACTTCCTACAACACAAGCAAACACATCTATGAAAACAAGCAGCTCTTTATTTTAATTCCCCTATCTGACTTTCATCAGCAACAGCATTTCATTTCTGCATCAGTTCTCCTCAACATCATAAAAAAAAAAAAAATCAGGTGAGTGGCTGATTGCTAAACTTGTGATCTGATTGGTTGGAGCGGATCATCCAGCCTGTCTGCTGGAAGCCGCTGGCAGGTCACACAATCTAATCTGGCGTTATCTTCTTTGACTTTTTATGGTCTTGACAAGGATGTGATATTCCAAGACGCAAAAGCTCCATCAACCTTCTTTAATCTGAGCAAACAAAAACATAATATTCCAATAAAAATAATTGATATGTAATCATAAATAAACTGGGAGGTTATGTTTGAATTCAAACAATTTAAAAAAAGATCCACACTGGGCCTACTTTTTAGAAGAAAATAATGACATAATAACTTCAAGTTGTGGTTCAGCTGTTTTTATAAGTCCTTTTTAAAGTAAATTAACTTGGTACATGGTTTTATTTTCTTTTAAACAAATCTACTGAGTAATTAACCACGTCAGGTGATGGGATCAGACTCCAAGACCCGCAGTGCAGGTCAGGTTGCACAAGCAAGGACTGCAGTTCAAGGCCATGAACATCTCTGAGCAGCCAAAGGTGGACACTTAATCTGCTGAGCTGCAACAGCAACCAGTTGATATGTGGCAAAAGTGCAAGGCATTTGCAGTTTTTTTTACACTCTATTTGGTCAATACATAAAAATGTGGAGCTTTGATTTTGGTTTTAGAAGTTGCTTACCAGAATAGAGTGCATGCCCATGTAGACTCGGCTCACGCAGACTAAGACGCTCCAGCTCAGAGCCATGCTGAAGCCCAAGAGGAAGGGGTACTGAGAGAAAAACATGGAGAGAAGTTTATCAAGACGGTGCGACATGGTTCTCCCTAATACAACACCAAACAAGACTTTAAAATATGTTTGTAAAACAAGCTTGATGCCACAGAAAAAAACTTAAAATCCGTTTTTTTGACGAAATTTGAAATACGTCTTTGACTCCCTAACTTTTTATAGTGCAGGACTTTCTAGTGCCCTGGATTTTAAAAGCAATTCAGACACCAAACTCACTGCTTTTTTTTTTAAAACGTCAAATCAAATATGACATCACCGATTTCTCAAAACAAAAATCTATTAAATATGAATGAAGACTTTTTATGAGTATACTGATGATGAAAACTTGGACGTTTTCTTTTCCTCTCTAAAAATCATTCAAATGCAATGCATTGTGGTCTTTATTTGCCAATCTAGCCAGCATCGATGTACAGTGGTTTACCACAGAGACTTCTGGGAAATTTCTAAGACACAGGATTTTGGAATTGTAGATGTGGACAGCTCTACAAACGCCTTAGGTAGTGCATTAGGTAGTGAGTAGTGAAGGAATTTGGAAACGACCTTTATGTGAGACGTTTCTGGACTGCTCTTTGTCTCCACTGTGGATCAAACTAATGCTAGCATCAGCAGATTCGTCACAAAAACTGTTTAGTAAGTATGTTTACTGATTAGCCCTCAGATTCTGCGGCCTTCCTGAAAACTCATTTAGTGAGTAACAGTTTGTTGTTTGTGCGTCTTAAGAGAACTGGATCACAACAAGAGTCAGGCGGTCAGCAAACGATTTCCTCCTCAGGATCACGTCTTCCTTTGTCACCAGTGAACACTTCTCCTCTCTTGTTGCTTCCTTTATTTGACCCTCCAATCCAACAGCTGCAGTCTTCATTTCCTAATTGGTAAAACCTAAAAGTCCCTGTTTGCATGCTGCTTTTAGGCAGCCGAACCTGATCAGGGCAGAAGGAGTTCAAACTCTTCCACTGATCCAAAAATCTATGATTTATAATAGATTAAAGTTCTCTACGTTTCGATGTGAAAGGAAAAAAAACAGCATGACAATATACAGCTGAAGCAGCAAGTTTCAATGAACAGGACTTCCTCCAGAGTCCTCCTTACTTCTTAGAAAGACAAATGTATTTTTTATTTAAAAAAACAAAAAGACAAAGCAGGATGGTGTTCTCAGAAAGAAAACCAGTCAAACCACCTAAACAGAGGAATGTTTGCTGTTTCAGATGAACTCCACAGGAAGCAGGATGAACTTTACTACACGTGCTTTTGTGGGACTTTCTTTGCCGTAAGTGGTGATGTCTCTGAGTTTATTAAACCTCATCTTGGCCGGTCTTGATCAATTATAAAGTAAAACTAGAAGCTCTTTTAAACTGCCGACTGAGCTGAAAAATAATCAAACATATTCTTTATGATGCAAGTCATTATTTGGGACTCCTGCTACAGGAAAAAAAAAAAAGTGTTTATATTTATAAATAGACCTAATAGACCCAAAAGATTTATTGTCATAACTCTTGTTTTTTTATTTTTATTTAGTTATTATTATTTCCTGAAATAAAATGACTAGTTTTAATTTGTTTATTGTCACATTTTTACTTTTTAATAAGACAAAATGTTTCAGTGTAACAAGTTTGTCCAGAAATAAGTTCGGAAATTGACTTTAACTCTGGAGAACTCGTGGTGCTCACATTTGGACACATTTTCTAAAGCATAAAGCTTTATCTATGCTTTCTATTTTCTTCTTTTTCTTTTTGCCCGATTTTGCTCTTGTGTTCTTCAAGGAAATGCTGGGTGTAAATTAAAAACAGGTTTTAAATACATTGAGTTTATGTAACATTGAAATCAAATTGAAGCAGCAGCTCTTTCTAAGCCTTTAAAGATAGAAGGTGTGCCAGAAACAGGACAGGTTTTTCTGCCAACGTTTGCCCTCGAGCTGCAACTAAAGATGTACAGCTACAGGTGCATTTGAAGGTTTTATTTCTTGCATTTGATGCTTTAGGGCCACCTCAGGTCACAGGCCAGAACCAGTCTGTTTTGGACCAAGTTCCTGTGAAGAAGAGGCTCCCTTTGTTCACCTCACCTGCCATCGTCCGTAGGTCAGCATGAAGAGGCAGAAGGGGATGGCCGTCCCCGTCATGGCGTGAGTGGAGGGCATGCTGTACTCTGTGTTGTAGAAGACCTCCACCTTCACCACAGGAGGGGAAGCCGGCCGGGACCAGCGGACCATGTCTTTAGTGGATTGTCCCACGAACAGGTTCCAGGCCCATACCACGATGAGCCTCCTGCTCACCAGGGCATCAATGTTCCACAGGAGGAAGGGGAAGAAGATGATGAAGAACATCTCGTTGCCCAGCTCGGTCCCAAACGTGAACAGGTAGAAGAGGATCTTGTTGTGGATCAGGAACTCCTGACCCACATCCCCGGTCAGGGAGTTCCTCCGGAGGGGCTTGGCCCTGGCGGTTCCGTCTGCCAGAGCATCCGGCTTGCCGGGATCGTCGCCCTGCAGTCCGTTAACCTGCGGCACGGCGGCATCCTCTCCATCTCCAGACCCAACTCCTTCATCTGAGCCCAGGCTCCTCCTCCTCAGTCCGGGACGGTCCGGCTCCGGACTTCCTCTGTCCGGCTTGGTCCGTTTCTCCGGAAACGTCCCCCTGACCCCGCAGAGATGTTGAAACCTTGCTACATGGCGGGGGTCCTGGAGATAATTACACATCTGCACGAACCTCTTCACGACCACGTCCGCCATTTCTAGAAATACACTTTTCTTACAAGCCTGTGGATGTTTTAGTGGAGAAAACGTTCATCCTCGACGAAACTAGACAGCGGCGCGCGCGAGGCCACATGTGCAGCCTGCACTACAAACACAAACCTCACACAGCAGCGAGCACGGAGCGCAAAGTCCGGCACGGTTAACCACTACTCCGCCGCGCTTGAAGCCGAACTACTGCGTCAGTCAGGCGGGCTCCGGGCCCTTATCGCCGCCTTCTTCTTCGACGATTCAATGTCCGCCGGTCAGCGTGAAAGCACCGCCTCCTGCCGACCGAACGCAGTGCGCATGTCCGAAAGCCGTCAACAGAAGAAAACTTTATTAATACCACAGAGGGAAGATTACCTCGCAGCGGAGAGAGGATGGAAGAGGTTAACCTAATGATAAATATTAAATATGTTTAAAAAACACACACGTTCATGCACACATCCATCTGTCCATTTCCGTGCCCAATGTATCCCTTTGGGGTCACGGGGCTGCTAAAGCCCAACCATAACCACTGTTGAGCAAAGAATACATGTAAGCAAGGAAAGTTTATTTGTTTAGCACAGACATGTCCAAAGTCCGGCTCATATGCCACGGGGCCCTCGATCACATTTCTACGGCCCATAGGCTCCTGTCATAAAATCAATAATATGCTGCCTCCAGCAGTTTCTATGAACTACAATTTCCTGATTGTGATGACTAAATTATGCTATAAGCAGGTTTGAAACCTCCGGCAACAACCTGTGGCTCTTTGGTCTTCAGAGCCTGAAGGGCAAAACAAGAGGAACAGATTTAATTGTTTCTTTGCAGTTTACAGTGAACATTTAATAATGAATAATATGTAACATTTAACATGAAACGAGATTCAGACTTTTTTTTCCCTTTTATTTCTGGTCTTCATATGTGTAACTACTGTACATGAATTTTAGTAGAAATGTATTTAGATGTATTTCTGTTATATGTAAAGAAATGAAAAGCAAAGCACAGCAACACAGTTACATTAAATAGTTAATTTGTATTTAATGTTATCATAAAGGTTAAAAATGTATATCACATTCTGTGTACAAAGATAATCCAAAGAGCTTTACAGAAAGCGTTAAAAAGAAACAATCAAAAGAAATTGCAAGGATGTGATCCAATAAAATTTAAAGAAAGTTAAAAAGAACTGAATTTAAAGTGAGCATAAATGTAACAGTGCAGATGTATACTTATAAAAACAAATCAAATGCAGCTGAGAACAGGTGGGTCTTTAACCTGGATTTAAATACACTGAGTGTTTCAGCTGATCTAAGGCTTTCTGGAAGTCTGTTCTAGATCTGTGGAGCATAGAAGCTGAATGCAGATTATCCATGTTTAGTTTGGACTCTAGGAACTGACAAAAGACTGGATCCAGATGAGCAGAGAGGTCTGGCTGGTACATACTGGGTCAGGAGGTCAGTCATTGGTCAGAACTTTGGTTCTAAACCATTCAAAGCTTTATAAACCAGTAAGACAACTTCAAGGTCTCCTTGTCTCTCTGACCAACAGACAACCAGTGTAAAGACCTCTGAATTGGACTGATGTGATTTACTTTTTTGGTTCCTGTGAGAACACGAGCAGATGAGTTCTGAATAAACTGCAGTTTCCTGATTAATTTTTCAGCTAGTCTTTTATTTTTTTAACCTTTATTGTACCAGGAAATCCTAAAAAGATTAGATCTCTTTTTCAAGGAAGATCTGGGCCGAAAGGCATCATCACAAGAAAATAAATACAATTAAAAAAATAAAGTAGAAATAAAATACAATTAAGATTAAATAAAATGTAAAAACACTGACAGTTGTCAAGTCCTCTAAAGATGAAAGCATGAACTAGTTTTAGACGTCAGATCTTTAATCCTTGAAATATTTTTGAGATGAAATTAGGCTGATTTTTGTGACTGCCTTAATGTGTTTATCAAAATGTAGGTCTGTGTCCATCACTACACCCAAGTTTCTGGCCTGGTTGGTGTTTTTAGATGAACAGTTTGAAGCTCTGTGGTGATCTCCAATCGTTTCTCTTTAACCCCAAAGACAATAACCTCAGGTTTGTTTTTGTTTTTGTTTAGTTAAAGTAAGTCATTAGCCCTTTAAAGCTGAACATATCGTATTTGATACATGAATCTGTCAGCCCTCCGCAAGAGCAAAGGAATGGAAATGCAAATTTCTTATATTCTTTTGTCTTAGAATATTTTTGTTAGCTCAGGAAAAAAGATATCTTTGAGCTGTGTGACCTGATATATCAGATATGATACAACATCAAATGTATATGGACATTTTTTTTTTGCTTGTTTGTTTGTTCAGAGGGACATATAAACGCTCCAAATTCAAAGAATTAGAATTTTCTGTCAATTATTTAATGTTTCAGGCTTTACAGGGTTAATGTCCTCAATGCATTTACCAAGAGCCTGCACAGCACATTGGCCTCCTGGTATCATCTGTGTGTCATCCGCCTGGATAGTTAAAGTAAAATAAAACTTAGAAAATGTAATTTTATTAAATCACACAACATTGGTACAATGATTGTGGGAATTAGAACTACCAAAAAGGAGGCTCAGAGGAAGATTGAAGAGGTCTTTGGAAGCTCATGAGGGTGGTTGGTGTGAGTGAGGAGCAGAACAAAGAGAGCAGGATTACATGGAGATGGGTTGATTACTGTGTCGACCCCTGAAAACACTAGACAGAAAAAAAACAGGAATTTAAATTAAATGAAAAAAATTTGAGCAACAGAAACATAGCAGAAAAGATCAACATGATAGGTTTGGTATAAAGTAATGATACAGTTGGAGAGCATTCCAGCTCATCAGAAATCTCCATTGTCCAGCATGTCGCATAAAAAAGCTGTTTTAGTTTAGACTCCAGAGTCTACCAGGTAACTGTTTCCCTAAGATCCTAGAGTTCTGCTGAGTTGTGTACCACATGTATTGAAAATCTGACAAGTATTTGTGTCCCACGTAATTTAGTGATCAATAAACTTTCAATTTTAAATCAATTTCATAGTTAACAAGGATTTGAGAACAGTAATGACCAATTCTGCTAATTCTGAACACTGGCAGAAACATTTTGAACAAGCTTGATAATCTTCACCAATGGAAAATAATAATAAAAATAGTTAACAATGAATTTTATTGAGTTTTTCAGGTGGGGATACTCAGGAATGTCAATATGATGGTATCAGGTAATCAGATTCTATTCTATTCTATTCTATTCTATTCTATTCTATTCTATTCTATTCTATTCTATTCTATTCTATTCTATTCTATTCTATTTTTTTGTCTTGAGAAAGATTCTCCAACCGTCCTTTTCTCTGACAGACTCCATATCAAATGAATGACATCTTCTGTTTCCAGTATTTTTAGTTTAGCATTTCTGTGAGATAAATCAAACATACCTTTATGTTTGAAACTGAATTAGAATTACGGATACAATCATTTAAAAATAACAATCATGGAAAGATTTTTGAAGTACAATGACATAATTAAAACTTAAAGACTTTTTGCGTGAAAACCTTTCTTTACGGTGAAAGTCATTCTAAACAATAAAATATGAATTGTTTGTTTAAAATTTTTGTTTTTGTTATATACTCCAAAGCATTACAGTAGCTTTTTGATTTGAAACTAGATTCATGCCTCCACTACCTTCATGAATAAAAGCCTTTCGACTGGCGCGGAGGCTTTTATTTTTACAGATCGTTTCCGGAGACGCTCTCCCGCGCAGCCTGCCTGCTGCGCTGCTGCCTGCATATAGAGCCAACTCCGGACGCACAGCAGCAGCGCTCCTCTCCCAGTCTGTCCGGGAGCCCACATCATGCATGGAGGCAAGAGAGGACTGGTTGCTCCGCAGAACACCTTCCTGGAGAACATCGTCCGGCGCTCCAGCGGTGAAGAAAACATTCAATTTAATTATTACATTTGTTTCTTTAATTATTTTACATGTATATCTATATCTATATATATGCATATAGATATATATCTATATGCATATATATGTATGTATGTTTGTATATAACTACTAATATATAGTTTTATTATTGTTGCTGTTGTATGGGGGATAAGATTATTTTTACATGTACTATGTCTATTATGACAAGACTATGTCATCTATATTAACTAGGACAAATTATGTCTTTCTTTCTTTGTCAGTTTGTATTTTAACATAATTTTGAAATGTTACAAAAAAAGTATTTTTAGTGGTTGAACCTGTTAAGTTCTTGTGCAAAGTAAACAACACACAGTAGTAGAAGAGATTATGGATTTTTTTAATGCAGTACTCAGACAGTAAATATGAGAGCATGCTTTTCCATACCTTTAACGACTGGATGATTGAAAGTTAATGTCGTTTTTGATCATTACATTTTGTGATTTTTATCTCCCCCCTGCACAGGCACATATTCACATGGGACTTTGTTAAACATTGTGCAGTTTTGTACAGGATTCATCTAGAAGGACAAAAAAATGCAGAGACTGCAATATATACAATAATTTCAAAGATTAGATGTCTTTGAAGCATTTTTGGACTGAAAATTCTATATAAAGGAAACAAAAAGTGTCTTCTTTTAATGCAGTTTTCTCAAGAAAAGACAGCAGACCTCATCAATTTGTCAGTTTTCAGTTATTCAAGTCTTAAAGCCTTTAACGTTATGTCCAGTTGTAGTCAAATGTAATATCATTACTTTTACGCCACCACGTTGTCTGCTGTGTCTAAAATTTTGTAAAGCTGAGGAACTTTTCAGCTTCACATCAATATTTAATTTGCATTAGAGGCGGACAATCCAGTGTTGAGTTGCTCTAAATAGTGATGACTTGGCTTGACGCCTCAGTTCAATGTGGCAATAAGCGTAATTGATGGTCAGGAATTTTTTTATTGTGATTTTTATTTCACTGACTCCTAATAAGAGGAAAGTAGACACAGAAGTTTCATTAAAAGAGGGTCACTTTTACTGTAAATGTAAAGGCGAGCAGCAGTTCCTCCCTGGTGGTGTCATCCTTTCCGTGTCTCTGCTCACAGAAACCAGTTTCCTGTTGGGGAATGCACAGATCGTGGAGTGGCCGGTCGTATACAGCAATGATGGATTCTGCAAGCTGTCCGGATACCACAGAGCTGAGGTCATGCACAAGAGCAGCACGTGCAAGTAAGTGACCATCTGTGCCACGATGAGGCTGAATGTGAAGATGTGAAGGTGCAGCGGATGGTTTTCTTCGCATGGTCCAGTGGCACATTCATTTTGCATCAAGACTCTTTTATTGAAGCTTGATTGCGCAGATTGTTTTACATAAGAAATCAGATCAGAAGAGTTTAGAAATCTTTTAACTCTTATATCCTTTTAGTTTAAAAAAAGAACTTTAATGTCCTACTCCAGTCAAATTTTGATTTGTTTTTAAAGTGTTCCAAGTGGCCTTTTATTTGTGATTATGCCATTTTTAGGAATAACCTAAAAACTTGTGTCATTTTCGAGGACATAGTTTCTGTAGAGCGGCAGGATTTAATCAGAAATTCCCCTCTGAGTTGTGAGCGGGACTGTTGGCGTGGAGTAAACCTTTGCTCATTTCCCATCATGTTTTTGTTTACACTTTCTCCTGTTAGCTTTCAGCCTCTCACAACCCCAGCATAACAATACTGGTGCAGCAAAAATGACAGAAAAATACCAGAACTATCCACCTGCAAAGTTTAGAGTGAGATCCCAGCTCAGATGAGGAAAACAAAGACGCACATGGATTTATTTGTCAGTGATAGGATGCATCAGAATGGAGTGGAGCAGGGAGCTTGTAGCCTGGTGATTGTAGTTTTTACATTTACAATCTTTTTCAAAGAATGTTAAAAAATCGGTTATTTATTCCCAATTATTTAAAGAAATAAATATTCAAAATGCAAATTTAAGCTTAATTTTCTTCATAAATGTCCTCCATGATGAGGAAAAAATGCTAGAAGAACATGTCAAAAACACCAAAAACATGATTTCCATTGGAGTGGGTCTCTAAGTATTCTTAGATAAGTTGAAAAATAATTTTTAACTTTGTGAAATGAATAAAGCATAATTTCTTTGGCCAGCTATTGCTATATTTAGTGTACTAGAAATAATTTATTAGAAAAAAAAACAATTTGGTGCATTAGTCACACATTTTTTAATATAAAAGTTGAATCATGCAGGGGTCACCACGGTGCAGAGGTAGAGCGGTTAACCTGAGTGGGAGATCCCAGGTTTGGTTCCCACGCTGTGCATCCATATGTTGAAGCATCCTTGAGCAAGACACTGAACCCCATGGGTCAGCACCAGTGTTCGTCAGTGGAGCTGCCATCAGTGTGAATGTGTGTCTACTGTATGGGTGAATGGGGCTGTGTCTGTAAAGCTCTTTGGGTCTTGTTAGTAGAGGGATATAAATGTATACATCACATTACCATTTACCATGTTGTTTTTGTCTTGCAGCTTCATGTTTGGAGACTTGACCGACAAAAAGACCATCGATAATATCAGACAAACTTTTGACAACTACGAGTCCAACTTTTACGAGGTGCTTCTTTACACAAAGAACAGTAAGTTTGACTTTTAATTAAGCAAGTACAAATATTATTCTCTCTCCCTTCCGTCTGCCATTCTGACAACCAAAGTCCTGTTTTGCTTGTGTCCAACAGGAAAACCAATATGGCTTTACATGCAGATAGCTCCTATCAGAAATGAAAACGACAAGGTTGTGCTTTTTCTCTGCACCTTCAGAGACATCACACTATTCAAGCAGCCCATTGAAGACGAGTCAGCCAGAGGTAAAAAAAGAACTTCATCATGAACTATTACACAATGTTTTACTCTGGAACATCAGGGTCGATCTAAAAATAGCTGAATAATTTGATGTAAAGACAGTGGAGGGAAAGTGCGGCCAAAGCTCGAGTGCACATGGTTTAGCAGGCGTTTTCTTCTGCTGTGTAAAGCAGAATTGTCCAGGTGTCAAGTTTTCAGTTCATTGCACACTTTTCTGAGGGTCTTAGCCGCGTTGTGTCCCCAGAGGATTCAAGAACCCACGAGAGTCTTCAAGGATGTTCAACAGAAAGGCAGAGCAGTCAGAAAAAAAGAACAGGTCTTTAAAAGAAGACAAAAGCACCAAAAAGATGATTCTGGCATTGAGTTGCCCAAATGGAATAAATGCATGTTGGGGTGGCATGTCCCTGCTATGAAATACATGTTTGAGTCTCAAAAACCTTAATTACTGTTTTCAAAACACAACTGGAATTTGGTGTAAAAACGTTGAAATTTCGAAAAAAGCAAAGCCAAAAGAGACACATTGCATCAGGAATTGCTTTCATCCTAACAGAATATTGATCAGATAAATGTTAAACCTCACAAAATGTTAAAACATTTCTCCACTACATGAATGCTTTTTTGCTGAAGGTCTTATGTTTGGACAGAAGGACGGTTACCATGCTGCAGCAACTTCGCTTCTTCTCAGAACACTTTTCTGAAACAGACGTCACCTAAACAGAAGTATTGATAATTCCTTCCAAACATAAAAGCTGCCTATACCATTTACACTAATGTTCCTTGGCTTGGAACCAAGTGTTGCAAACAATTGCAACAATTTTCCTCCCCTTTAGCCCGGTGGACTGCATCCGTAATTACCGGCAAGAACCCCACATTTGGGCTTGTCTGAGCACAGCACACTGTCGAACTTTAAAACAGTCCATCTGAAATCAGTCTCATCCCACCAGAACAAGTAACACTTCTGGACAAGATTTTTAAAAATGTCTCCCTTTCTGCATGACAGAACTTTGATAGTAGGATACTCACAGAGGTTAGGAATTTCTGAATAATTTAGTGATGTCATTGACACCAATATGCTCATGAGTGAGTTTTGTTTTAGACCACATACATCCAAATTGTCCCTGACATTTCTCCAGTTCATGTGAATCTTTTCTGCTCTGGGGATGGTACATTTTGGAAGCTTTCTCAGTAGAACATCAATAAACATTGTTTTCAAATAAATCTGCATTTTTGCACTATTTTAAAGATATTCCTTTATTACTAACAGCATCACAGAATCAATATTATTAAAGCTAACTAGTTGCTAGTTGTTCTCCCATCTGCGACTTTTAAAAAATACTTGGTATTTTCAGCCATTTATCAAACCTGTCCAACTATGTTGAGACCCATGGAGCATCAGATTAGAAATGAGCTCATTTATTGTGTCTACTGTTTGTATCTGTTGTGGTAACATTTTTGAAAGAAACAAACATCTGTTTAACTTTTTTAGACTTGACGTTGTAAAACTATACTTCTTGTTGGACAGGATGGACAAAGTTTGCAAGGCTCACCAGGGCTCTGACCAACAATCGCAATCTCGTGCAGCAGCTGGCCCCTCTGAACAAGACCGAGGTCAGCCACAAGCCCTCCAGACTGGCTGAGGTGAGCTGGTCTGGCTGAGAAGATGTTCCCTGAAAGAGTAAAATAAGACAAGTGTCTTTAAGATGATTCTGTTGTCTCTTAACAAAAGGCTCTCCAGTTGGGATCAGACATTCTCCCACAGTACAAGCAGGAGGCCCCCAAGACCCCCCCACACATCATTCTCCACTACTGCACCTTCAAGACCACCTGGGACTGGATCATCCTCATCCTGACCTTCTACACCGCCATCATGGTCCCGTATAACGTCTCCTTCAGGACCAAGCAGAACAACCTAGCGTGGCTGGTGGTGGACAGTGTTGTGGATGTGATTTTCCTGGTTGACATTGTCCTCAACTTTCACACCACCTTTGTGGGTCCAGCTGGGGAGGTCATATCTGATGCCAAGCAGATCCGAATGAATTACCTAAAGACGTGGTTCGTCATTGATCTGCTGTCTTGTCTGCCATATGACATCATTAACGCCTTTGAACATGTGGATGAGACGAGGGTGCGTCACGATTAATTTCTGTGTTCATTTATTATCATAAGATTTTAGATCGGTCATTTTAATGTCCAAAAGCGCTAAAACTTAATACCAAAGCAATAAGAAACACAATATTTTTACTGATCAACAAAGGTTGATTTATTTATGACCTTTACCACAGAATGTTGATGTGAGATTATTTTTAAAAGCGTTAAATCGTATTTTCTGAACATTTGTCTGCTTTGATGCTCTTCCTTCAGGATTTGAGCCCACATCTCTTGCCAGCGAGTCATCTTCGGGATTTTTCCCACTTTCACAGGAATTCTACTCGAGCTGAAGACTCTGTTCTCCCGGTAAGTCTCTCTTCAAAAGCCTGTCTCAAATTTTAAGTATCTTCTTAAACTTGTTATTACTGTTATGTTACAAACACATTGGGAATGTGACGTTAAGCCCATGGTATTCACACTGGACGAGCAGGACGTAGCTTCTTCTTTTTCTACTGTTTACTAGCGCTTGTCCACCACCCATAGTTGGAAGAGGTTTAGTGCCAAATCTTGGAAATCTTGCTCCAGGCTTTTTCTTACACAGCTCTATTCTGGTATACTTGGTGTCACATAATTCCAGTCGGGCACAAACCACAATTATTAATTTGTCCTCCATGGTCAATTTTCAAACAGTTGATACTTTGGTTAGTTAAAAGGGACGCCATTCATACGTCACTACTAAATCTGAGTCACTGAGGGTTCGGATGGTGACCGTTTGTGCCTGGGCCCAACATGGGTGAGATCCGGTACTCTGGGGGCAGTTTCAGACGGAAAAAGACAAGGGTAATTTGTCTGATGATCTGAAAGGGACCCACAAACCTGGGGCTGAGTTTACGATAGGACAGCCTCAGCTGAAGATCTCGTGTGGAGAGCCAAAACCATGGCCCTGGTGCCAGACGGGGACCTTCACGGCAATGTCGGTCAACCTGGGTCTTGGAACAAACGGCGTGTTGTAGTTGGACGTGAGTGGCTTCCCACATCTCCCCACTTCATTGAAACCATTTGTTGACAGCAGGCAGTTCTGTGGTCTCCCCCGAACAGGGGAAAATGGTGGTTGGAACCCCAGAACACATCGGAATGGAGTGAGCCCTGTGGTAAATTTCTGCAATAAGTTCTGGGCGTACTCAGCCCAGACCAAGAAGCAGCACCAGTCCTCCTCACACTGACTGCAATACGTTCTGAGGAACCTGGTGATGTCTTGATTAAGCAGCTCCACCTGGGCGTTGGACTGGGTATGGTAGCTGGAGGTCAGATTGGCGTTCATGTCTAACCCCTTACAAATCTCCCGCCACAGCCAGGATGTGACCGCGGTCCAAGATGATGTCCTCGGGGAGGCCGTAGTGGTGAAAGACAGGAGTAACATGTTACTCGGCTGTTTCTTGAGCAGTTGGCAGTTTAGGAAGAGGGAGCAGATGACAGGCCTTGGAGAATTGGTCGATGATAGATAATATTACTGTGTTACCCTGGTAGGTCCGTGATGAAGTCAATTGCTATTTGAGACCAGAGACGCCTATGTATGGGCAGCGGTTGAAGAAGGCTGGCCGGAAATTAACGAGGTGACTTGGGTTGTTGACACACTGCACATTCAGTCACGAACCAGGCCACATCCGCCTGCATGGTGGACCATCAGAAAGAGTTTTTCATTAGCGTTTGTGTACCCGCCATACCTAGATGTCCCGAGGCCGGCGTGTCATGCACCAGATGCAACACACTCTGCCGATGAGTGGGAGGAACGTAGACTCTATCGGCTGGACATGATGATGGTGGCGGAGCAGCAGTGTTGCATTCTGAGACTTCAGTCATTATGTCCCATTGAATGGGAGCCAGGACTTTAGATGCAGGCACAATGGTTTCTGGTGAGCAGGATTCGTCCATGTTGGTTTCATGCAGGCGGGATAGTACATAGCCTGGCTAAAAGGAGATTTGAAAGTTGAACCTTGAGAAGAACAGAGACCAACGTGTGATGAAGATTCAGTCTTTTAGCAGATTTCATATACTCAAGGTTCTTATGGTTCGTGAGAACTAGGGATGATTTCTTGTCCCCCTCCAACCAGTGTCTCCACTGCGTGAATGCCTCCTTCATGGCGAATAATTCGCGGTCACATAGTTCTGTTCCAGATCCGTGAGTTTTCTGGAAAAGAACGCACAAGGAAACACTTTGGTCGGTTTACCTTCGCGTTGAGTTGGCACGGCCCCAACTCCGGTGTTGGAAGCATCCACTTCCACAATGAACTGGATGCTGGGATCTGGATGATTGCAGTATGGGTGACTGAGAAAAGCGGACCTTTAGCTTCTTGAACGCTCTACTTGCTTCTGAAGTCCATGACAGGGGTCTAGGAGCTCCTTTCATCAAGGAAGTGAGGGGTGCTGCCCCTGCCACAGGCAGAAAAAGTTCACAAAGCCCAGGAATCACTGCATCGCCTTCACTGTGTTTGGTTACGACCACTGCAACACTGCCTCCACCTTACTTTGATCCATGGCCACCCATTGAGCGCTAATGATGTAACCAAGAAATGAAATTTAAATATTGTGGAAATCACATTTTTCCATTTTGGCTTACAGCTGGTGATTGATGAGGCATTGCAGAAGGTGCTAAACATGAAATATGTGTTCCTCCAAAGTGGTGGAGTAGATCAGGATGTTGTCAATGTACATAATTACGTGACGTTGGAGCATATCTCTGAACACATCGTTCACGAAGGCCTGGAACACAGAGAGGGCATTACAAAGTCCAAAGGGCATAACTAAATATTCTGATGTCCAGAAGTAGTTGAGAAGGCTGTTTTCCATTCGTCTCCTTCTCAAATGCAGATCAAGTTGAAGGCACTGCAAAGATCTAGTTTTGTGAAGTATCATGCCTAACATAATTGTTCAAGTGCTGATGGAATTAGTGGCAGGAGGTAGCGAGCGATACTTGGCGGCGACTTCATTCAAGCTTCAAAAGTCAATTCAGTGGTGGAGTCCGCTGTCTTTTTTCTTCACAAAGAACCTAGCTGAGGCGGGCGACGTGTAAAGCTGAATGAACCCCTTCTGCAGTTCTTCCTGGATGTACTCTTGCATGGCTTCTGTTTCAGGTTGAGACAGCGGGAAACACCCTCCCTCTGGCTGGAGTGTCGCAGAGCAGTAGTTCAATAGCACAGTCAAAGGAACAATGAGGAGGGAGGCGGGTGCTGTTTAATGAAAGCTTCACGAGGTCTTGGTACTGAGGGGGCAAGCTGTTTGGCTCAGTGGTGGACTCGCACACGGGGAGTTCTGTGGTGGTTTGGTGATGGTGAGATGGCTTCTTCACTTTGGGCGGCAGGATATGGTGACAACCTTGACATTCTCGGTATCTGAATGTGAGCTCTTTAGAGGACCAAACAATGGTGGGATCATGAGTCTCAACCCAGGGCAACCCCAGTGTAATGGCACAACGAGGAGAGTCAATGGGGAAAAGACGTATTAGTTCTTGATGGGTGTTCAGAATGTTGAGATGAATATCAGGAGTTAGATGAGAGATCTGTCAGTGGTTGACCATCTAAGGTGGAAACTGCCACCCTTCCTTGAGTCACAGGGAAGCAGAGGGACAGAATTAGCACTAGCAAATGCTAAGTCAAGTAAATTTCCCGCTTCCCCTGAATCTATCATGACTGTGATCTTGCTGCATCTGTCGGCCAATCTTAACATGACCGGTATTTCAAAAGTAGGAAATGAGTCACTCATTGGCCCACCGGGTTGTCTGGGAAGACAGTTGGGACAGGAAGCTCTCAGATGACCCGGCCAACCACAAAAGAGGCAGTGGTTCTCGCACATGCGTCTCTCTTTTTCTTCTGATGTGAGGCGAGTGGACCTCAACTGCATGAGTTCCCTGGAAGGATGCTATTCCTGACAACTTGGCAATGATGTCACAAGAACCATTTCAGTCTTAGGGTCTCTGGGTTTCTGTGCACGATTAAGTTATCCAGCCGGATAGTCATGGCGATGAGCTGGTCCAGATTTAGAGCTACATCTCTGCAGGCAATCTCCCTCTGCAGCTTCTTTGTTAAGCCCTGCCGAAACAGTCTTTAAGCTACACAAGGACCTTGACGTTTGTGCAGCCAGCGTTCTGAATTGTAAGGTGTAAGCAGCAGCAGTGTCTGCCTTAATTGCTCTCGATGAGATGTTCCCCTGGTTCCTTCCCGTTGTTGGCATGTTGAAACACAGAGCATAACAACTGGGTGAACGCTTCAGAGGAGTTAAAAGGCATGAACCTCCAGACCAAACGGCTGATAACCCCTCCAATGCTTCTCCGGACAGAAGAGAACACAGGAAAGACACTTTCGCTTCTTCTGTAGGATAGAGGTGAGCTTGTTGGTGGAGAAACATCTGGCATTGCATGAGAAACCGGATACAATGTTCAGGTCTTGCTGTAAACTTGTCTGGTAATCAAAGGCGTAGACCAGACTCTGGGTTAGCAAAGCGGAGGAACTTCTTGAGTCTGCTGGTGACACAGAAACTGTCTGAGCAGGCAGGCTAGGCATTGACATTGCTTCCTTGTTAGCTTGCAGCCGTTCCATGATGGCTTTGGTTGCTGCAGTCAATCAATGGAGTTGTCGTCCATGTTCAAGGAGTATGGTAAGAAAACCTGCGAGATTCGATGATGAGGGAATACACGTTGCTGGATCCAGGTCAGGCGAAGTCTTCTGTAATGAGGAGGCTGAGGTGTTTAAAAAGAGCAGAGCAGGGACAAGACTTAAAAGTCAGAGTTCAGTCAAAAGTCAAAAACACAATGATGAGGCAGGAGATCAATAAACAAGCAAGAGGTCAGAGTACCAAGGAATCAAACTGCTCCGACTGTATGCAAGGTCAAATGAAACTTCGCACTGAAGTGCAGGCTGGAGCTGGTATAAATGCCAGCCGTTAATGACATCAATGGGAAACACTTAACAGGAAGGAGACTGTGGCAATGGCTGATGGGAATTGTAGTAAGGAGCTGCAGAGCTCAATGCTCAGGTGAGGACTCCCTCTGGTGGCTGGGGGCTTAAATGGCTGGCTGCTCTGTGTCAACAATCAAACTGAGTCCTTACTCAAATGTTGTAGTTAAATATTAAAGATTAAAATTTTCTTATGGTCATTAGATCAAATATTTTAAAACAAATTTTTTTTTACACAATTTATGTTTACGTTGATATTATAAATGACAAAGACACAATCAAATGGAGTAATGCTAAGCCAAAATATGACAGGTAAATAAAAAACATTGTAATAGTTGTTGTTTTTAAGCTACTGGTAAAATGATTAAAACAAATGTATCTAAAAAAATTAAGTCTACTTTGATATTATATCATAATATTTCAGACATAAAAGTGCTTTTGAAGATGTGAAACCGCACATTTTTGTTTTGTTTCAGTGAAACTACTAAATGGAAAGACACCTTTTGGTTTTTAGAGAAAGAAAAGAACAAACCAGTTTTTCCATCCTCCCACCCTGCAGGGCCTCAGCAGCCTCTTCAGCTCCCTGAAAGTGATCCGTTTGCTGCGTTTGGGTCGGGTGGCTCGGAAGCTGGATCACTATCTGGAGTACGGGGCGGCTGTCCTGGTTCTGCTGGTGTGTGTCTTTGGACTGGTGGCCCACTGGCTCGCCTGCATCTGGTACAGTATCGGGGACTATGAGGTCATCGATGAAACCACCAACAACATCAAGAGAGACAGCTGGCTGTACCAGCTGGCTCTAAGCATGGGAACCCCTTACCGATACAACGTCAGCGGAAGGGGCCAGTGGGAAGGCGGGCCCAGCAAAGACACCCTGTACATTTCTTCTCTCTACTTCACCATGACAAGTCTCACCACCATCGGGTTTGGCAACATCGCTCCAACCACAGATGGAGAGAAGATTTTCTCTGTGGCAATGATGATGGTGGGCTGTAAGTATTCACTCACTAAAAGACTCCGGAATCTTCTTTACTCCTCAAACACACTTTCCAATGATCTTCATCTGAAGTGGAAACAAATCCAGTAGATCTGAAATTACATAAGAGCACAGCGGGGTCGTCATTTCTATTCTGGGTATGAATGATTGTCAGCAGAGCAGTACACGGAGAAGACATTAAGATGACATTGAGACTCTTAAACACGCTTTCTTGATGCACAAAACAAAACGATGCAGAAGATAAAATCATTTGCATGAATTTACTACCCGTGTGCCAGAGCAGAGCTCAGCAGTTTTCTCCAACTCAACAACATAGAGCATAAAACAATATAATGTAGAAAATTGACAAAAATCACTTTCATTGATCTCACGATGGGGAAAGTGGTGGATTACCATAGCACCAAATACAAGATAATAATAAAAAACAATAGATACCAAGGAGGAAAACCACTAAACAAACCTGAGACATAAGGGCAAATTAGAACAGATCCCTTTTTATAAACACAAATCAGTAATTAGAATTTAATTAAAAACCTAAAAGATTAAAAATCAAAGAAGATACGAGGAAGGCATGTTAGGGACAGCAGAGTTAATACCCGATTAAGCTTGACTGATCATAGTTTGATGTTTTGTAAAAGTCTTCCAAGTGTCTTTTAATTATGATTGTGCCGTTTTTAGGCAAATTCCCCAAATTCGTCATTTTCCAGGACATAGTGTCTGCAGATCAGCAGGAGCTCATTAGAAATTCACCTCTGAGTTGTGGGCGGGATCGTTGGCGTGGAGCAACCCCAACCCCCTTCAAAAAAGGGAACTTGTGGCCGACCCAGTGTATTTTCTACGTCCTATTTATGATGTTTTTCAAAAAGCATGTTTTCGACTGCTGTGGATTCACAACTTTTTAAATAAAGAAAACTCAGAAATGCTATTTTCTGTCCTTATGTCCTCCATCGTGAGAAAAACGCCACAAGAACATGCTAAAAACACCAAAAACAAGATTTCAGTGTAGAGATACATTAAGAAAGTGATGTAATCTGATCAATTTCAGACCGTTTGTCTTTTAAGATCAAGAGTCTTGTTGCATTTTAGGAATGAGCTGATGTGGTAGTTTTCTCCTAAAGACAGAAATGACCATTTTTCTTTAGGGATTTTCTTAAGAAAATGTTAATCTCCTAATGAATCCACAGTAGCTCTTCTTCCTCTGTGCATTTCACTTTTGGCTGCAGCCTGGAGCCACCATGCTGATTTTAGGAGCGGGTTTACTTGATAACACAAAGTGACATGTTCAGCTCTCCTGTGTGTCTCTCACATTCAAGGAAAAAAAAATCACAGTTTTTTATGTTAATATTTTCCCTGTTGTTTGTATTTAGCACACATATTTTCAATACAAGATCTGTATTGAATTGTTGATATTTTTTAGCTTAAAACAAAGAAATTGTGTTTTTCTTTCCTTTGATAAAGTCAGTCCCACAGTTTTACAGTTAACATGCACACTTAGAGCTGAGCTTGACTGCAAACTGGATCAGTATGAAGCTTAAATAATGTCGTTTGTTGCCTGATCTCAGATGAAGCAGAGCTCAGCATGTACTTTCCAGTTGTGTAACATAACTGCAAGGCACTACACACCAACTCATGCTGCCCCTCCATAATGAAGTTTATTGGGAGGATGTGATCAGTCGCTCTGCAAGGTGAAGTTACACTGGTTGCATTTTTGATCATGGCGTGTCGTGAGGAAGTGATGCAGCAAGTCCACAGAAACTGCCTTGCTCACAGGTTTCTGGAAGCCTACAAACACACACTGCTGTGATTGCAAATGCATCTCAGTTGCAAAGCTGTGTCGGCTTGAATTTGAGGTCCATAAATCTTTTGCTACAGATACACTAATTATGTGGCAGGAGAGGACGATTGGAGCAGGGAGATTTGCCTGCAGGCTGCAGGGGGATAAGTGGACAATGAGCCATCACGTTAGATATGCGCGGTAACTTCCGTGATCCTGCTGTGGAGACATTTTCTCCTTGAGTGAGTTCTGTGAAACCTCACAACACGAGATCCTGACTGACTCTTTGAGGTCACTGCAGCGCAGACTCTCACTCTGGAAATGTCCCAGTAAAATTTTATTAAAGGCCTTTATTGTGTGACCATGGCTGTAAATGCAGAACAGAGCTAAGCATAAAAACACGAGATTCAAAGAGAATAAAATCATAATAAATATATAAAACTCCTAAATCTTAAGCTTATTATAAGAAACAATTTCTAACAAAAAGAGTGCTACATAATTTTCAAAAAAAGGACATTAATGTGTGCAAATAATAAACAACTGAAAATAATTCACAAAAAGATAGTTAAATGCTGTTCTCTGGACTTTATATTATAGATTTTATCAGTGTCAGCGTTCAGAAGAAGCTTGAACAAAATGAAGGCAAAGCTCACATGTTTTGTTCATTTAGATCAAAACGGGTCTTTTAAGTAAGTATTGTGTAAGTAAGTAATAAGTTCCTATATTTCCATGTACTAATATTGTTTTGTGAAAAGCTCGTCCTCTCACCGTTGTGTTGTGAAATAGACCTGCTCTTCATGGCAGCGCAGCTGCTTTTTCTTGACTTCCTCCTTTGACTTCTTGCGCAGCGCTGCTGTACGCCACCATCTTTGGAAACGTCACCACCATCTTCCAGCAGATGTACACCAACACCAACCGCTACCATGAGATGCTCAACAACGTGCGTGACTTCCTCAAGCTTTATCAGGTTCCCAAAGGTCTGAGCGAGAGGGTCATGGACTTCATCGTCTCCACCTGGGCCATGTCTAAAGGCATCGACACGGACAGGGTTAGGATGAGACTCAAAGAGAAGAAGATGAAAACATTTTTGTATCTACAGAAGTGACCGGACTGTCTTGACTGATCTCTCTCAGGTTCTGTCCATCTGTCCCAAAGACATGCGTGCAGACATCTGCGTTCATCTGAACAGGCAGGTGTTCAACGACCATCCTGCATTTCGTCTGGCGAGCGATGGCTGTCTGCGCTCCTTGGCTGTGGAGTTTCAGACCACTCACTGCGCACCTGGAGATCTCATCTTCCACATCGGAGAGAGCGTGGATACGCTCTGCTTCGTCGTCTCCGGTTCACTCGAAGTCATCCAGGACGACGAGGTCATCGCCATCCTTGGTGAGCTCACAGTGTTTCTTCCCGTTTCACCTCAAGAGGAGGAAATGTGAGCCCCGCTTGATGTTTGGTCCCATACAGGTAAAGGGGATGTGTTTGGAGATGTGTTCTGGAGGGAGACGACGCTGGCTCGGTCCTGCGCAAATGTGCGAGCGCTGACTTACTGCGACCTCCACGTCATCAAGAGGGAAGCTCTGATGAGGGTGCTGGACTTCTACACAGCGTTTGCAAACTCCTTCTCCCGCAACCTCATCCTCACCTGCAGTCTACGAAAACGGGTAGAATGTTCAGGCAAATCCAAGAAAGAAATGCAGTCCAAAAAGTTGGAGCAATCATCTAAGAATAGCTTTAGACAAAGGTAGTACACGTGAAGTTTATTCTACTGAGTAAGCTTGAGTATCAATTTACCAAATCTGCTATAAACCATGCATGTGTTGTGTAGGAAGTATTCAAATACTTCTAATTGGAACATTTTAAGTTTACAATAGCAAAGCATATGAAAAATAAACTTCAAGTATACAGCCTCACTTTTAATATAGACTAAGTAAACTTTTACTCCACTTAAATAGATGACTTTTTGCAAGAGGTAACACTAAAGGGAACAATCTAAAGGGCCCAGAATTCATTGTTTTAGTCCGGTTTACAGAATTTCAATAAAGCACAAGAATCCACATTTCAGCCCACAAGAGCCTCTCAGATCTTCTTCCATTCTATTGCATTGTCGGCAATGCTAGAACATGGAGCAACGCCGCGCCCCCTTCCCTTCATCATTGTGGAACAGAGAGGGGCAGGGAGCTTGTGGTCTCCTCAGCATATTTTCCACATCACAAATAAGATCTTTTTTTTAAACTTTCATCTGCATCTGATTCACATTGATTTGAAAAAAGAAATACTCAGAAACACAATTTTATGCTTAATTTTCTGAATATATATTCCATAAACAGAACAAGAACATGTTAAAAACAGAGTGGGTCTTTAAATGTGATTAAAAGGTGACCACGGAACTTCCTGCATTTGTTTAGTCAACAGTTTAGAACCTTTTGTGACTCAGAGTAACTGTTCTGAAGAGGCTCCAGACGGCAATTCTCCAAACCAGATGAATCCTTGAACAAGCATCACTCCAGTGTAGCTTTAAGAAATAATAATTTAACAATCAAATCTGCTGAACTTATAAATGTCTGTATTTGTTCATAGAAGATTGTTTTAACTTTTTAAAACATGAATCAAACATTAATAAATCACCACTTAGGAAAAACTCCAAGTCCTGAAATCATGTTATTATGGGTTGGACTATCCCATCCCTCCATCGATGGTTAGTTGGATCCAGTAAGCTTCATCCATGAAATCTGATTCCCATCTTTCCAGTTCAAGCAGATCAATTGCGTCTGTACTGAACCTTATGAGAGGAAAGCATTTCTATAGCCTTTTCTGTAAAGTGTGTGGGATGTTTGATCTTCAAGGCTGAGGTTGAGAAATAAACCTGTGTCTGTGTGTAAAGTGAATCCACCTCTAAATGTTAGGCTCCATGCAACCAAACAGATGCTTTTAATGAAGAATCGAACTAAAGAATTTTACCAAACGAAAAGATGCTTTCTGCAATGAAAATCTTATTCTACTTTTATTACAGTTAAAAGATAAGTAACTGAACAAATGATGTCATGGAGGAAGTAAAGTATTTAAGCTCCTTCAAAAAGGATATGTAGAGCCTTTTCCAGGGCTGCACGGTGGTGCAGTGGTTAGCACTCTTGCCTCACAGCAAGAAGGTTCCCAACTGGGGGATTTGAAACAGTGTCACCAATGAAGAACTTTTCTGTGTAGAGTTTGCAAGTTCTCCCGGTGCATGCGTGGGTTTTCCCCGGAGACTCCCACCTCCCAAAAACATGCTTCATAGGTTAAATGGTCAGTCTAAATTGTCCCTAGCTGTGGATGTGAGTGTGTGATTGTGGCCCCTGCGACAGAGTGGCGACCTGTCCAGGGGTGTCCCCTTCACCCACGAGGTGCTGGATTAGGCTCCGGCAGCACCGAAAGGGACAAAACGGATAAAGAAAATGAATGAGGAATAAATGAAAAGAGCTTTTTCCACTTACCGTTTTTAGAAAACAACTACGTTTTAGTTTTAAATTAATTACATCTCTGCTTTAATTACAGAAAAATCATGAAGTTTTTTTTTTTTTTGCATTTGTTTATTTCTGTACAAATAATACTTTCATCTAAAAAAAATAAAATAAGAAGTATAAAAGAAATCACATCTTTTAAATTCCACACATTGTTTTTCTTTTTGTCGTTTAAAGTGCAGTTTGTTTCAACCCTTTTTTGTTTGTTTTAACTAGAATCATTATGCAAAGGTTTAAAAAAGTTTTTAATATTCTCTTTTAAGCTCAGCTGGTTTAAAGCTGGTCTGGTCCGACCATGAAATAAAAGCGGATTGTTTTGAGCTGCAGCACTCATGGCGTTCTCTGCACCTCGCAGGTCATCTTCAGGAAGATTGCTGACGTGAAGAGGGAGCAGGAGCGGCAGAAGAGCGAGGTGGCGCTCTCCATCCCTGAAGACCATCCTGTTCGCAAACTGTTCCAGAAGTTCAGACACCAGAGAGACACTCAGACAACAGAGGAGTCACACTTTGATCACAATTGCATCCAGGTGGAGGCGCAGCATCACACCTCCTCAGACTCCGATTCCTGCCATCAGCAGCAGTCGGCAGACGCTCTGTCCTCAGAGGAGCAGAGTGAGAAAAATGCTCAACAGACTTTTGAGCATCCTGAGAAGACCAAGCAAAGCTGCATCCAGGTTACTGTGGAGTCTAGACCCAAACACTGTCAGCAGAGTGGTGCAGGTGGAGCTCCGGCGGGAGTAAGAGGCCCCCGTGGCTGGGCCAGGTTTAAAGTGCCAGCCCCTGCAGAAGCAACACATCCTGCTGTGGAGGAGGAGATACAGGAGCAAGAAGCTTCACAGACCTCAGAACAGTTTGAACCTGTCACCAAGAGCCAGGAAACAGAGGAGGGTCAACACATGGAGGGCCTGGGGGGTGGGAGCACTACAGGAGAGGCAGGGGACCAAACAAATTTCATGCACAAAACAGACTCCTGTGACAGCGGCATCACCAAGAGCGACCTGCGCATCGACCGAGCAGGAGGAAGCTCATTTGAGAGGAGCCCGATGGAGAAGAGTCCCCTGGAGAGGAGTCCGTTTGAGCACAATCTGGGTGTTTACAGCGAGGTCTCCATCAGACAGGCCTTCATGCAGCCAACCTCTGAACAAACTCTGCTCCAAGCATCACTGCATGAAGCCAAACTGGAGCTGAAGGCAGACATTAAGAGGCTGAGCAGCCGGCTGTCACTCCTGGAGTCGCAGGTGAGCGAGATCCTCAGGCTGCTGTTGGTGAAACGCAGACTTTCACTGCCTCCAGTTTCTGCTAGAACAAGGATGAGAAGTCAAGACTGTGTTACGTCTTCCAGGCCTGTTTCCCCCAAAACGGAAGACTGACTTTACAAACTGAGATCTTCCATTATTCATGCTGCATGTCCTGCTGAACAGAAGATACAATAAAAACTTGTGTGCATGCATACACAGGCAGTGTTAAAGACAAAATCAGCTATGCAACAAAAAGCCAATAAATGAGTAAATGTTGCACGAAATAAAGTACGTTTCTAACTAAATCAGGACATCTGATATTCTCCTGAAAGGTGCTTTTTGAAAAAAGGACATCCTAAGGAAAGACATTTTTAATTTTATTTTATTGTGAAAATCTTTACAATCAGGTGATTATTTGTGCCTTACTGAAATAAACATTCACCAAAAATGACTCTTATAAAGGAAACTAACTTCTTATGTTATAATGACAATAAGAAATAGTAAAAATACATAGATAAACACATAATGATAATAATAAAAACCCATTTAGTTATAGACCTGTGAAAATGAATAACTTTATGCAGGGTTTTATCTTTTTTTTCAAGCAAAATCTGCTTTTCTTGAAATAAATGATCATTTCAGCAGGTAAACACAGCAAAGTTACTGTACTTCCTCAGGTATATTTGTTTGTAGCAGAGGATCTAAGTAATTTGTTGTTGAATTTGTTTTCTGTGTGATTACATATAGCTTAGTTTAAACTGTAAGGACGGCAGCATGCGACTGTTGGTGGATTTATGTTACTATAACTGTCCTGCACGCATCCGAACGAACCGTCAGCTGTAAAACAAATCACTAAAACTGATACCCGCTTATCTTTTGTTCCTATGTGTCACATAATCAGAGATGGGTTGGAACAAGTTACTCAAGTAAGAATTGTACTCCGACATGTAGTTTTACTGCATCTTCTGAATGCCTTGTTGTTGCCATGAAGACTGTAAATATGTTAAAAACTTTATTTAAATATCTGGAAGTAGCAGAATTTTTGCATTCATTTAGATCATGCATATAATGCATTCATTTAATTTATTTATTGTTTTGCTGATTTAATCATTTTTAGATTATAAATCAAATACATTTGTGCTTTAACATTTTTTTCACTAGTTATTTGTACTTTAATTTAAATATATTGTTGTTTTTTTCACTTGTTTTTAAGAAGAGCTCCTTGTATTTGAGTACAGTTTTTTTTTATGCTTGTCTATTAAGTTAGATATGTTGCTGAAGTATTGTCTGTCTGTAAATATAAATGATAACAATAAATGTGTGCATCTGTAAAAATGTTTGTACTTGTAGAAAAAAAATGGTCCGTCTGTAAAAGTTCTTTGTGTGAAAGATGTCATGCTACAGACAAGTACAAAATCTTTTTACAGACAGACACATTTTTTCTACAAGTACAAAACATTTTTACAAACACAAATCTCTCACAACAACTACAGAACTTTTTTACGGATTAACTTTTTTTCATACCAATTTTTTACAGACTCACAAATGTATAATAAGTAAAAAACTTGTCTGCAGACAGACAATAGTTTGGCAAAAAATCTAACTTCATACTTGTCCCAATTCTGTACATGGATTTAGTTTTCTGCATGTGAAAATGATTACATGTAAACTACATTTCTGCAAATGGGTATCAACACAACTCTACAAAAATAAATAACCTCCTGATATGTAAGTTGTGCAAAAACACCCTGAACAGTGTAAAGACCAGATTATTTTGAAATATACAAAGATATTTAAATGAACATATTGTTATAAAATAAAATACATTTAAAATGTGCACAGAGTGCGGTGCTGCTGCTGTCTGAATTTTTACATACTTTTGAGAGAAGCTTTTCATTGGTAATCGGTGACCAAATTAAAAAGCACAGAAACAAATGTTTGTTTGAAGTCTGTTTGAAGAAAATACATGTATTTAAAAACAAGATGATGTGTTAAAATCGATTCTAAACGCTTGTGGTTTGTAAGGACAGAAAAGAGCCTCAGTCAGAGCGCAACCAGCAGCAAATTGGTTCTTGAACGCATCAAACTGTCCTCCGAAACAGCAGGGGGCGCCAGGTTCCTTTGTTAATCTCCGAGTTCGTTGTCCCTGAAAATGATAAACACGGGGTTTCAATCCAGAAACACGACTTTTTCCTCTATCAGGTAATAAGATGTTTTTTTTTTCTGTTCTAGACTTCTTTAGAGCGAGATTTTAAAAATATTTAAAGTATATTTTGCTATTTAACCTGTTTTTATTCGAAAGCAAAACTTGCTTTAAGTGTTTCTTTAAAAACGAATACGGTATGTCCAAAGTTTCAGTCTGTTTTATTTTAGGTTCAAACACGTGAACAAGTCTTTTTCTTTATTAAAATAAATATACTATACATGCAGCCTTTCTGAGTGTATGGTCTATTTCTCTTCAATGTCTCTAATTTCTTCAAAAACTAAATTATTATAAATAAACACAACAAATAAAAGCAAATTTTACTTTGACAGATATTATTTTAAAATAATCCAGCATTAGTTAAAACTCAGTAAATTTACGTAGTTTTTGGTCAATTTTAAAATTAAAATTGGTCTAAACCAGTGATGGTTTTAAACGTGATCAAAAACTTACCAGGTAGAAAAAAAGTTAACTTAATTTCTGTCATATTTTCTTTCTTCTTTTTTTGTCAAAAAATTGACACATTTTGCATAAATATTGAATTTTTTTTTTTGTTAAACTTAGAGAGTTTAAGCTACTTTAAAATAAAAATCTTATTCTGAATCAATGTTTCAGATTTGCTATAATAAAGCTATAATTCCACAAGGGGGCGCTGTGTGGTTTTATTTTTCCTTCTAAAGCTAGTCTTTAATCTTTATGGAGTTTTGAACTGTAGAGGCCAAGTATAGCAGCTAAAACAAACACAAAAGCATCAACGGCATCACTGACCCTCTAATGTTGATTAAAACCATCACGTTTTTGTTGAGTTGGAGATGCAGATGCAGGCCCCCCCTCATCAGGGAGGCGAGTTCTCTGTGGTGGACATGCACACAGGCGGAGAACCATTACGGATCATCATCAGCGGTTATCCCGAGGTCAAAGGTGACACCATCCTCTCCAAGCGTCGCTACGCCCAGGAGCACCTGGACTACCTACGGAGGGCGCTAATATTCGAGCCCCGCGGTCACGCCGATATGTACGGGACTCTGATTGTGGACAGCGAGACGCCTGAGGCCGACCTGGCTGTTCTGTTCATGCACAATGAGGGCTACAGCACCATGTGGACACGCCATCATTGCTCTGGGCCGCTTCGCCGTGGACTACAAACTGGTGAAGGAACCACAGACGCCCGAGACACAAGTGAACATCCTCTGCCCCTGCGGTCTGGTCAAGGCTTTTGTTGAATATTCTGATGGCAAAACCGGAAGAGTGAGATTCCTGAGTGTGCCCGCGTTTGTTTTTGCACAAGGTGCGTTTCTTTCCACAGAATTTTCCCCTGAACGTGTGTATGGTGTGATTGAAACTTTCTTAAGCAGATGTGACAGTGACCGTGGAGGGCTTTGGTGAGGTGACGGTTGACATCAGCTATGGAGGAGCTTTTTACGCCTTCATTAACGCTCAGAGGTTTGGTCTGGATGTGACGGAGTCTAGGACTCGAGATCTGGTGGATGCGGCCACAGCTGTGACCAAAGCTGTCAAATCTCAGGTTTGAAGCTTTCAGCTCCTAATCATCTCATTAAAAGCCACAACATTAACTCATTTATGAAGTCAGTTTGAGCAGTAGATCTAATCCCTCAGGTAAAGTTGTATCATCCGTGCAGTGAAGATCTGGCCTTCCTCTACGGCACAATCCTCACAGACGGCAAAGATGAATACTCCCCTGAGCCTACAGCCAACATGTGCGTGTTTGCAGAAGCTCAGGTACAGCACTCAATTCTCCAGGAGCGCTTTGGAACATTTTAGCTGCGTAAAGGAACAAACGTTTGAACGCAGCGGTTTGCTGGTTTTCACAGGTGGACAGAAGCCCCACCGGCTCAGGAGTTACAGCTCGTGTGGCTCTGCAGTATCACAAAGGTCTCATCCAGCTGAACCAAACCCGAGCTTTTCAGAGCGGAGCCACTGGATCCCAGTTCACAGGAAAAGCTGTCCAGGTAAACACACTTCATGGATTCATGGACATCATCTAGACTAATCACTAAAATAGTACAGAGCCACAAAGCTTCTTTAACTGTCAGCTAAAGAGACAGACACTGCTGGGCAAAAACATGTCGCCTCACATTTGACGCAAACTTCTGGATAGTCTCCCGAAAATCCCAAATAAATTATCTTTGACAGTCAAAATGGCTGTGGTAGTGTGATGACATTAAAAGAAATGCATGTATTAATTGTTCCCTCAAATTAGTTTCTGACCACAAATTTGTATTTTAGTATCATCAGTGATTAATGATGACTAATGATTGGTATGCACTGAAGTCCCTTTTTTCCCACAAAATGCTAATTTTTCTTCTCACCGGATGCTGAGTTGTGCCCACAAATTGGGCACAAAATTGCAAATTCTGTACACAAAATGCTAATTTGTGCCTATAAAATACAAATTTGTGCACACACAATCATAATTCATGGCCACAGATTATTATTTTAAGGGAACAATCTGTTTTTTCTGCTCCGTCATGTCCATGTATGATAGTGTGGGTCTGCAGGAATTGTAAAGGAAAGAATTATAAGTTTGAATTCCCTCTGTGTGAAATGGCTGTGCCGCTTGTCGCCAGTTTGACTACAAACTGGTTTAAAGTCAGAATATTTTTACTTCATAATGCAGATGTTCAAATACACAAATCAAATGTTTTGTTCTGTAAAAACCAACCGGCTTTGACTCGCTTAAACCATTATTCCCGGCTGTTTTTTTATTTTCTCCAGGAAGCCGAGTGTGGAGACTTCAAGGGCGTGGTAGTGGAAGTCTCAGGCAGAGCTTTTTACACCGGAGTGTCGCGGTTTGTGCAGGAAACGGAGGACCAGCTGACCACTGGGTTTCTGCTGAAGTGACACTTTAAACTCCTCCAACATACACCTTCAGAAACTTATCCAGATCAGGAAGTATGTTCAAAATGTTTGAAAAACTTCATTCTTGACCCTCTGAGTTTGGAGTTGCACTTGTTTTTCTGTTATTTTTTTGTGCATTAGTAGAAAAATAAAATATGTAGAGTTGCAGAGGATAATCTTGTCCACTAGATGGAACCAAACACTTGGTTTCAATGAGGAGAATCAAACAAATGAAGGTGGAAGTTAAACACTTTCAAAAAAAGAATAATCAATATGTCCTGTTTATTTTCCTCAGGTCATTTACAGTGGAAGGCAATATTTAAATTATAAAAGGGGGTGGAGTCTGAGGTACACCCACATAAAGTTTCGTTTGGATGCAGCCAGCGCGCAGAAAACTCTTCCAGCACGTGAAAGCAGAGAACTCTTCAGAGGGAAAGGAGACTGACGTGTTTCAGTACATGATTACTGTCACATAGCCGTGTGCCGCAAGCACACTTCATTTTGCCGCCACAAAGAAAAATCATGAGTTAAGGCCAGCTCTTAACATGACAATGCTCAAATAAAACATTCAGGGATTGTGTATTTATAGAATTATATACTTTAGTTGACTGCGAGAGAGCAGCAGCGTCAGAGTTCAGGCGGGCGAAAGCGCTTCCTCTCATCCTATGAAATCAGTACAAAAAAAGGCCCCTTCCTCATCTTTGCGTCAAATGGTCCAGTTTGTGTCCAGCCGGCCGTGCGTTCCGCTCTGCGTAGATTCTGACGGAACATCACCGGCGTGGAGGCTCTCCTCAACACTCACGTCTGGCTGAGTCAGCTTTGGCTTCTTCCCGCTCATCAAAATTACGAGGAAGAAACGTCTGTTGTGCTGTGGTTTATTCAAGCCAAGCTGAGCGCCGGTGAGGAGGGTGCAGAGGAATGTGCGGGTCACTTTGACCCAGAGCGTAAGGGAAGCTTAGATGTTGAGTTTCGTAACGGCCCGCTCTCTGCCCGAGTCAGTGTTCTGGTTGTTGATCCGCTTGCGGTTCCGTTTCATCTTGGACAAGTCTTTGTCGAAGACCTCGCCTGATCGCAGCGCCGACACCAGGTCGTCAAACTCGCCCCCGTTGTCCTCTCCGTTTGCCTTCGCCTTACGAGCCTTCCGCTCTCTCTCCCGCTGCTCCCTCAGCTGACGACAAAACACACAACTTTTATCGTCTTCTGAAAGGAAGAAACGCTTTGGAGTGAACTCTGGTCTGTACCTGAGCCTCCATTTTGGCCCTGCGCTCCTCCTCTTCCTTCCGCTTCCGGATGTTCTCGTTTTCCTGCTGAGCCTCTGTGAACGACTGCAGAAACTGGTCGAAGATGCCGAAGAACTCGTCTGGCTGCATCTTGCTGGCGTCCTCGCCGAAGTGCTTGACTGCCCTCAGGAACTGTGGAGAGCAGAGGGGCGGCGGGATGAGATTTACAGCAGCGCTCTCAGGTTTTTACTGACACTCATTAGGTCTGAGTTCTTTGAAATCAGAGCAGGGGGGTGGCGGCTGGAGGCTTTGAAGACCATCTAAACCCAGATATGACCGGCTACTGACTGCAGCGCAGCTCTGAGACTGGAGCCTGAACCCAAATGAAAGCAATGTGTTTGTTTTTACAGCGGCTTTAATGAGGAGGAGGAGTGAGAAGAAGAAATGACGTGAACACATCAGCTTTATGGGTGGTTTTCTAAGCACAAATGAAGCAGTTGGGATTTTTAGAAATGCTTATTATAGGAATTTCTAGACACAGAAAAATGCTTTCCAGTGATGAGCACAAAGGAATGAGGCTCAAACCTAACCGTGGGATTTCTGCAATGATTCACAGAGACTAATGATTGCCATGTGAGCAGCTGAGCTTCAGATTAAACTACAACCAAACTGTCCTTTGAACAAATGCATGTTCAGGTTTTAGCAGGTTTAACTGAGTTCAATAAAACATATTTTAACGGTGGAGGAGTCAGAAAATGGCAGGTGTGATGAGACCATCTCAGAAAGGGAGGTTCAGCTTTGTGCCGTCACGTTTGACCTGAAGCTATGTTCACGTCGCCCTCGGCAACACGCGGTCAGGTGACCACTCCATGTTCATGCACATTTAGGGCTTATGCAATCAAACTGTCACAATCACACGTAGCTATGCAAGGTTCTACGCACAAACTGTGCGTGGCCATTGAATGTTAAATCAGGTTGAACATTGACCAATCAGGGACTGGAGCAAAATTCACCTCTTTGACACATAACTGTAGGCGGCAGACATGCTCTAGTGAACAGTAGAAAAAGAAGAAGCCCCTTCCTGCTTGTCCAGTGTGAACACCATAAACAAGCAAGTGCTTGAATGCATGTCTCATGCAAAAGGTCAAGCAGGAACTGGAGGTCAAATATTTCTGGAAAAAAGTAGCTGAGAGGAAGTGAAACTGGACCTCCGACCTCACTGATGACCTCCAGACTCACCAGTTCTTTGGCCTCACTCAGGGAGTCCTCTACATCGGAGAAGCTGAAGCTGGCCACCGTGATGAACTGGCTCACCACAGACACAAACTTGTCTCCCAGCTGCTGTGGCTGCTGCTTCTGATACTCCAGCTCCTGAGAGTAGACAGAAGAGTTTGCAGCAGCACGCCGAGTCAGGGAATCTGCTCTAAAGGACGTACAGCAAACTTACGCTCTCAACGCTCTTTAAGCCGCTGCGCAGGTTTCCAATGTCTTTCTCCAACTCTGTCATACTGCAGGCAAACAGAGCGAAGAGTCAACGAGGTGCAACATTTCAGAATGAAAAGATTTGATTTTGATCATCCAAACTCCTCAGAAAAAAATGGAACCTAAACTCCTGAACAGTTTTGGTAAAAGTTTTCATCAAGAAATAACCTCAGGACATTTTAAAGCAGTTATACTTAAATCTGCACGTTTGCACAAGCTTTTCAGTCAATGTTGAGAGTGCTTTAGGATGTGGGAGGGGCTGATAGAAACACCTGCTGGTTCCTCAGAGAAACACGTTTTAAGGAGTCTGAAATGACCCTAAAGATGTGTCTAAAAGGGGGCAGAAACCGCCTCTCCGAGTGTCACTTACTTCACTTTGGCCGCCTCTGGAACACTCCTCAGATCCTCCTGGAACTGAAGCACTTTTGGATACTTCTTCTCCAGGATGGTGATCAGGTAGTGCAGCAGAGTGATGTTTCTGAGAGCAAACAAAAGCTGCAGTTTAAACACAACACACTGCACAACTATGCTGCCATCATGGGACTTCATGAGGTATTTGTGGGTGCACCACAATTAGGGGCGACAAAGGAATAAAAAGAAATGGTGCAAATGGAATTGTGCCCTTTTCTTCCATCTTTGCCAGCAATTTGAGATGAAAGCTTGAACAATAAAGAAAATGATGCTGGATTTTAGAAAACAAGATCTGGAATTCTTTAAAAAGAAAACGTGAGAATTTAGAGATTAAAATCAGAATGTAGAACAAAAAGAAGACAACATTTTATAATGTTCTTGACCAAAAAAAAATCAGAATTAAGTTTCCAAAAAATCTGTAAATGATGTGAATAATGTAAGGAATGCTTTCCAACTGCACATCATGATGGATGGACCAGCTGGGAAGTGGTCTTACTTGTCAATACTGGACTTGGTATCAGCGATCTTGTTGAGTGAGGACACCTTAAAGCCATAAGCGTTTCCCCTCTGACCCTTGTTCATGTAGTTTCCAAAGGCCAGCACCACCTCCAGCAGCTGCTTCAGGCTTTTACTGCTCAACATCTGCTTGGATGCTTTAGTTAGAGCTGAAATTCAAGAAAAATCCCCCAAAATACTCCAAACTGTTTTGTCTGAATGTTGTAGAAATGATATATTTGACAACTAAAACCCTTTTACCTTCAATTTTGGGTTTGATCTCAGCTATCCTCTCGGCAAACTTCTTTTTGAAGTACAGCGACTGTAACCTCTGCTGGTAATGGTTTATTCTGTTTACAAAAAATACAACAAGGAAAATCACAAGTTTAGGGAAACAAATTACAAACCCAGATCCAAGGCTAAAGAAATCTTTTTCAACAGCTCATAAAGTTCATCTGCGATGCTGAAGATGATTTCTTTTGGCAGAGTTTAGAAAGAGTCTGGAAAGAGTGAAGATCTTGATGACATCTGTTCTTCAGACTGACTAAAGTGCAGGAAATTGTTAAAAACACTGCAGACATTTGTTATTCTGCCTCAACCAGAGCAACAATAATACATTACTATTTGTTCAGCGTTGTTGTTCTAAACCTTCACAAACTGAATTTACATAGAATGAGTCACACTATTGTTTCCTGTTGAGCAGAAAGTCATGCTGCTGTGACAGAAACAAAGGCGATTGTCTGCCTGCAGCTTCACGGTTAAGCAGGTTGGACCACAGGTGAGTGAATTACCTGCTCATCTCATAGAGGAAGCGGTCAGGTTTGGCCATCCGGTCGAGCTCGTGTTTGTGTTCCTCCAGCAGATCCACGTCACTTTTCTCTGGAATGAACTTCAGCAGCTGGGGGGGGACGCACAGAAACACCCTTCTTACATCTAAGCGCCAGAATTCTGTTGGTTTCCACAGCAGAAGGACGCTTCCATTGCATTCCATACCTGCTCCAGCATGTCTTTAGGAAGGTCCTCGTGCTCGTCCATGGTCAGAATGGCTCTCTTGATCTCCTCATTTGAAAGCTTCAGCCTGCAGTGGAAGACATTCAAAAATAAAATGAACAACAGCCCTTTTCTTTTGGGCCAGTTTTACAGAAGAACTGAGAATGTGTTCAAACCCGAAGCGATTTGCTTGTCAGAGGCGTCCAGTTTTAATGTTTAGTCAACGCACAGACACAATCAGAGGTCCTGCTTTAAGTGGCAGTGGCGTGTTTTGGTAACTGTGGCGCTTCCAGAGTTCAACTATGGCAAAGAAGGCACGTTCTGTAAACCAATCTGGGACTCCGTTTGGCGTTTGACATGTTGACACATCCATGTCTTCATGCACTGACCGTATATCTTAAATACAGACGAAGTAGCAATGAGGCCCCTCCCACACAGGTATGGAGCATCAAGTTTCTGAACTCAGACAGTGAATTTGATGCACGAATAACATCCGGAGTGAACTCAGCACCACAGATCTCACCGTGAGAGTAGGATGTTGCAGTTCTGAGCTCGACGGCCGTCAATCACTGACAGCTCTTTGACCTTCTTGGAGCCGAGCGTGTCCTCCTCCGCTTCTTTCTGTTGATTGACAGGTTAACCGTTGATATGATAGGAAACAGACAAGAGTCCAGAGACAAAAACGACACACGGGACACAAAAACACCAAGATTTATCAATGCCGTTGGTGAACTCACCTGTTTGCTGTTATTGATCATTAAGAAGTCCTAAAATGCAGGCAAGAAGCAGGAAGATGGAAGCACTCGTTAGAATAAGTAAAGCAGTTATGTGATTGCAGCCCATAAGAACTGACAGCAAATCAACCACAACATCGGTGGTGACAGATGAATATGCACTTATTTTCACATGCATCTCTGCTGTGTGATACTGAGATGCTAAAAATAAATCACTATTGAAAGAACGAAACATGCCGATGGTTCACTGAAGTGATATAAGATCTACAATGAAACACACTCCCTACTTCTATCAGTTAAGCAGATAAAAAAATGTAAAAGAAACAAGTGAATTTGAGCAAAAACTCATGCAATAAAATAGAAAAATAATAAATAATTAAATATTCACTTGAATGTCAAAAGAATCAGGAAATTCAGGCGTCAAAGTTCTGCAAACATGCATGTGTTCATTCTATGTGACTTAAATGCTTTAGAGCTTTTGAAAGCATCTCCAGCTGGATTCTGCTGAGCCCTGCAGTCCTCCTCCCTACCTGCTGCCTCTGATAGGCTGAGAACGTCTTCTCAATGTCCTCCAGATCCAGGATTTTGAAAACTTTGGCATCGTCAACTTCCATCCACACAGTTCCCTCCAGTTTATTCTGTTCACAGCAGGATAAGAGACGTTTCAACACCGACGTCAACGTAACCGAGCTCCTGCGAGTTCGCTGCTCTCACCTCCGCCAACTTCGACCAGTTAAAGGACTTGAGCGGGTTGGAGGGTTGAGGAAGGTTCTTCCTCTTCAGAGAGGGTCCCACAGGCGCTCCGAGTGGTGGAGCTACGCCGCTCATAGGTGGGCAACCAGGCGGAGGTGGAGGGCCACCAGGTGGAGGGGGTGGGGGAGGGGGAGGAATGAGGCCACCAGGAGGCGGTGGCGGAGGGGGAATGCCTACGAATGATGGCACGGGTGGAGGGAACAGAGGGCCACCAGGGGGGCCGGGAGGAAGAGGAGGGCCGCCCGGGACCACAGCTGCTGCCTGCCTCTGCACAGGGGAGACGGAGGGGAGGAGGAGATGCAAGAATGAAATTCTCATGAGAGAAAACAGACGATTTCTGAAAACCTAAAAATAACTTCTCTCTATTATTCTGGGTTTTTTCTGCACAACGGAAAAGGAAAACACATTCATGGTTTTTAGAGAACATCAAAAGTCCTGTGTTGTTTACTCGGACAAGTGTCTGCAGAGTGACAGGAGTTCATTAAAAATACAGATTTGAGTTGGCGGCTTGAAGGAGGCAAATTAAGACGTACATAGTCGTCTACAAGTAGATCCATCACAACCATTGACAGTATATAGAGAACTGGACTGAGCAAGCGTGACGTCACCCATAGAAAACAACTTGCTTCTGGTTTCATCCAAATGAAGCCATTTTTCCATGATAAGACCATCGCCATGTCAGACCACACGTCCAGGACGCTGTGACTGTCGCTCTTATGCTGCATTCACATCAATTGAGACTCGGGTGTCAAATTTGCATCGGTCGCTCCTATATTGCTGTGAAGCAAATGACGTTCTCGGCGCCAGTCACGAAATGTGCTCGACACCTTGACGCCCCAATCCCGTGTGGGAGGAGCTACCCCCAAATGTTTTCACTACATGGAGCGTTGTCTGTATATCTCATGAAAGACGAGGAGATCCTAGAGCTCTGATTTAGCTCTGACAAAAGCATCGGTAATCACGTTACCATATCTGAGTTTGTGAGATCATTCAGTCTCTCCCCGTACGGTGAGCTTCACGCCAGCGGCCGAGGCTGGGTCTGAATGATGTCCGCTTTCTGCCTCTACTTCCATGTTTCTGTGACCCAGTTAGATGAGTGTCCAACATTAGTTTGAGAGAAGGAAAATAAAAACAAGAATCAAACTTCAGGACCTTTTTTTTGTCTTGATGAAAATGTAGCAGCCCCAGCGAGTTAAGAGAATGGACGGAAGTTCAGGATGAAAATCCTCGCATCGATCAGCCATAGTGGATTTGTTTTGACCTGCAGATTGAGTCACTGAAAACGTCACGTGTCTGAGACTGTGTCCCACATTGGTCGACGCTTCAACTTCACCAAAGTTAGATTTTTATTAACTCTTCATGTGTTGTTTCTGACGCCAAAATAGTGCTGTGTTGCTTAAATCGCACTGTTGCTGGGCTGACTCTGAGCCTGACGCTGGACCTCAGACCGCATCTGTACATTGACTTAACATTGAAACTTGACGCCCCTGCCGTGCAAATCGCGTCTGGTGTGAATGCAGCCGTATTCTACATTTCTATGGCAACCATTCATTCCTTTAAGCATGAACATATTTATGGCGTCACATCTCTGCCATTAATTGAACGGCACGTATTTGATAACTGACTGAGCTTATCCTACAACTGCACCGTGCAGTCCTAACTGAGCGCGCACAGAGCTCTGACTGCACACTCGCTCAGTTTTCTTTTCGCTCAGTATTTCTTTGTGCTCATTCAGGTTTAGGGGGTGCTTTGTCACTCAAACGTTTGACAAGAGCCAACATACCTTCACTGAGGTAATCTGATTCTCAGTTTTTTTAACTTGCAATACAGAAAATATATAATGAAAAAAAATTAATTATTGAGAACATGTTTTGTTTTGTCTTTTTTTTTTTTTTAAAGCATCAGAGCAAGAACTGTTATTCTGACAAATGTAATGACTGAGTAAGAGCTGTTTTTTTCTCTATAGAAGTCTATGGAATTTTGGCTTCTTGGGACCAGCAGGTACTTCCTGTTTGGAACACAAAGGGGAGGAGTCACTCAATCCAGTTCTCAGACACAGTCAATGATAAGAACAGAGTGGAGCATTGCGGTCCACACAGAATTTTATCAAGGCCGACATTTTTTCATCTGTTCCTGATTCACAATTTGAATAAAGAAATACTCTAAAATGCAATTTAAATCTGAATTTTCTTTAGAAATATCCTCTATCATCAGAAAAAAGCCACAAGAACATGTTGAAAACACCATTTTCATCGTTTGTGACTCAAGATTTAAGGACCAACATACTGTGCTGAGTTCATGCAGCCGCGCAGTGAGTTCAGCCACTTGCTGTTTGACATTTCTGTGCTCGTTGCTCTCCTTCTCCAGCTTCTCTTTCATCTTGTTCAGAGTCTGCATCATGTCCTCCTTCTCCTGCGTCTTGGCGTCACATTCTCGCTCTTTCTTCTCAAACTTCTGCTGGAGCTCTTGGTGCTCTAGGATGAGGGAGGAAAAAAAAAAATCTGTCATATAGTCATATTATTGTCATTTTAGAATCCATTTCTTTCAGGTATTTTTCCTGCAGGTACAATGCACACCTTTCCTCATTTTCTCAGCCTGCTCCTTCCACTGTTTGACCTCATTTTCATTAACCAGCCTGCAGAGATGGGAACACATAATTATTCTCAGGCTGTTCCTGAAAGGTCGTTTTCCTTCACTTGAAAGAGAAGCTGGTTTTAAGCCCACACTATAAAACACAAGGCTTTGAACTTGCAACTCGAGCGTGTTCAGGTACACTCACATTCTGACCACATTCTTCACATTAAAGTTCTCCAGCGGTGCCACATCTGGGTCGTGACCTTTGTCGTTCTGCAAAACCATCTGCTGCACGATCCGGTCCAACAGCAGCCAGTATTGTACCGTGTTTCCGCTCCTCTTGTCTGAAAAGGACCATCAAAAAATGCTTTCAGGGTCCTCGTGAGACTTCTATGAAACCATACCGTACAAATCCTTGGGATCATTTTTGGGCTGAATGTCTACTCAAAAAACTGGAAACTTAAAGCCAAAACAAACAACATTTACACATTCTGAAACATTATTTGACATTCATTATGTGTCCAAAGTCCTACAAAGTAATACATTTATGAGGACTGTAAAATAACCTGTTTTTGAGATTTATTCATGGATTTATCCTAATAGTTTACATTTTATGGAAATTTTGGACCATTTCTGAGTTTATAACGACTGTTTATACGAGGCGCATTCAGGAGCTTATAGGAGATGGCGTCCCATTGATAACTGAATAAAATTAAAGCTCAGTTCTGCACAGCAAAGGAATCATCTACAGCCTTCTCAGCATTTCAAAGCCGTTTTTGTGATTCATTAGAATTATTCTGTTTTGCACATTTTCCTCTTTAATAGATTTTTTGAATTTTTGAATTATCTCAAGTGATGCTATTTTGAAATGAATTCTAGTAAAAGTGACACATAAAAATATGAAAACAGCACAGCATACTGACGTTTTAATTTTGTTAATTGAAAAATGTAAAAGTCCTTTTATGGTAAAAGCTGTTGCAAATAAGTAGCATTGGAGCCTGACTACAGATTAGAGTTCTGACTAATCTGGACAAAGTCAACTTTCTTATCTGTTTGGCAGGAAGCCAGGAACGGAGGACTTTTGTGGGAGTCCGGCTCCTGCTTTATATTTACAAATCATATTTCATAGCAGAAAAAAATGTAAAAAGAATTTTTACAAATATTTATTCTGGCTGTTCTGTTTTTGTGGACCTGGGTGGCTGCTGAGTTGAACTGGGCTGGAAGTAAATGTGAAAATGACTCACGCGGCATCAGCAGACAATGATGCAGCACCGACATAAAGTGTGGGTACGCTTCATGGTGGTTCAGCTTCTTACGGATGAGATCAAAAACTTGTGTGGCACTTTTTGTGTCTATGTGTACCTGTAGTTGAGGAAGAGGAAGTACAGTTTCATTATGTGATCATGATTTAACTTTTACTTCTAAAAACACAGGAATTAAAGACTTCATTCACTCACCGATTCAAAGCGCTTCGACAGAGCCAGCTCATCGTCATTTCGCAGCATCTCAAAGTAATCTAAATGCCTGAGAGGGTCACAGGAAGTGGATTTGACAAAACAAAAGAATTCAGTATGGAACTTTTGAGATCTTTTAAACATCTTTAACATGTAATGCGAAGTTCAAAACGGGCTCGGATATGAGCGTTCCAGCAACCACCTCTTCCAAGTGCTGGTACATGCGCTAGTTTCGAGTAGGGTCCAGTGTAAACGCCATATGCTAGAAGTGTGCTCAAGAATGCCTGTTTAGTGGGTTCTCGAACGCGCCACATATACCCAGTGTGTACGCAGAGACACATGTCAGAGAACATTGAACTTTCTTTGTTTTTATTATGTTGTCGTCAGATCTTTAAGCTCTCATTCATGAGCTATAAACAGCTCCCTTTAGTTCTAATTTATCTCCAAATTACTAAAGGGCAGCAAACACAGGCCAAAACAGTATCGTCTGATGCAGGTCATGTGATTTGTTACATTTAATAACAACCAGAATATTTTATTTAAGATTGTATTTTTAGCAGAGTTCCAAACAACCAAGTACCCAAGACAAACACTCAACATACAATAAAGAAAAGGCTTCGTTAGACAATGCATGATTTCAGTGCACATTAGCAGTGTGTCAAATGAATATAAAATGCTGTCAGGTGGTTTTATGAACAAGCAGGCTTTCATAAAGAAGTTTTCTTTGTTTTGCCACAACGAGGAACAACCTCATGTGGCGCTTAGTCCTTGTTAAGGGGAGTCTTAGTCTTGCTGACCGTATGCCCCTGTATCGGTCCAGGAGCTGGTGGATGGCGTTATCCAGGATGCTTCTCAGTTTTTGAAGCATCCGTCTCTCCATCACCATTTCAAAAGGAGTCCAGCTTCATTCCCACCATGTCTCCAGCCTTACAGATCAGTTCGTCTGTTTGAACTGTGCGACACAAATGTTTCTAAACTGTTATTAAACTTTTACTTTTAGCTTCAAAAAATGTCCCCAATTGCGGCAATTTTAAAAATATGTTGTGTGATATTTGTACTTTAAAATTTTAAGAGAGATTTCTAGTTGTGGTGCAATAAAGTTTGGCCTTCTCCCATTCACGTCATGATCACCCCTGAAATATTTTTAAGAAGTTCAAAAATGCAAAGTGGAGTAATGCATTTGTTCTGATGGTTTGATTCTGGATGACTAGACAAGACTTAACATCTCATTTTGGAGATCAGCTGATTTTTGATGAGGCAGTGTTCTCTAGCTATATGGAGGTTCACCTTTTGTGGTCTCGCTGCTCTGTGAAGTTTTTGCTGTGAAATTTTGCATGCTTTTGTTTTGTTCTTTTCCCCACAACAACTGGGGTCCTGTTTAGCTGTAGACTATTGTCATCAATGTGTGCAATGTGCCACATTTACACAAATCCTGAGCAAACAAGTTAAAGAAGAAAAGTGTGAAAATCTCCATGTCTGTGAGAAACGTGTCTAAAGTGGGTAGTAAAGTCTTGAATACTCTTAAAACATCTGTAATCCTACTTTATGGATTTCATCTATCGTGGGTTATTTATGGAACGTATCCACTGTGATAAACGAGGGAACGTTGTATTGTAAATTTGTTTGGCTTTTTCTTGTAAAGTTTGACTTCTTTAAATTGGAGTGACAGGGGTCACTGGTTTCCTTTCTCCCCAGACAAGCCAGCTAGTGGTCACCTGGTAAACTGAAATGGGTCCAACTAGCCTCTGATAGGGGTAAAATGTTCTGTCTCAAATAACAGCAGGAATTTGTAACGTGTGTTACTATTTTGATTACCCTTTGATGCCAAAACAAAGTGGCAAAACGGCTGAAGACAATAGGAGCAGATGAGGGAAAAGGAGGAGATTATTTGAGGATCATCTCACCTGTCTAATGTAGAGTTTTCATGAGAGCGCAGCTTATCAATCACAGGCTGGATTCCCAACATGAGAAACTCGTATCGGAGGTGAATTCGGAATTCCAAACTAGTCTATAAAGAGAAATACACAAATGAAACAAAGACTTTTGGCTGTTAGAACTACAACCTGACACACTGACTTTTTAAACATTACCTCTCCAGCTCCTTGACTTAGTACAGCATTAATGAAGGACATGATGGCTGTCTTCAGGTTGACCTCGTCTCTGTATCTCCCCGTCTTCCGGTCCAAATCGTTTATTAGTGTCTGAGAAAAACCATGGTAACTTTAGGGAAAGTCACAAAGCCTGATCTGGGAAATAGACCTGCCCCCACCAACCTGAAAGCGAGTTCTTTCACAGGCAAAGTGTTGATAGTGCAGCATGGACTCCAGGATTTTTTTGTGTCCGCCTGGTACGAGGCATACAGCCCCCATTATTTCCAGGACTGCAACTTTAGTCTTGATGTTTTCTGTGGCCAAGCTCTGAGCGATGATGTTGATGCTCTCAGAGTGAGACAGGACGTGGGCGCGGCCTTGAGAGTTGTTCATCAGAGCTTTGATGCAGCCAATCAGAGACGTGTGAATCTGCGATTCGGTAGTGTCGTAGTCCATGCTCTTCAGGAAGTTCAGGATACACGTGAGGCCATCCAGGTCGATGAAACGAGTCACAAACCTGAGAAGAAGGGAGGAAGTGAGAGGACAGTGTTTGGAGACAATCCCAGTGAGTTAAACCAGGAAACATGAAGTGCAAACGTCCTGAAAGGAAGTAATAATTCAGTGGTTTCATTTATTTCAATTAAAAAAGCCTTCATCTGCATTGCAACAGCCTTCCTTTATGGTTCAGATAGGGCTCATTTCTAAACTCTAGCGAGGGAAAAATCAAAGCAGAGGCAATGATAGCTGAAGAAACAAAAAGAACTAAATAAAAGGAAGTCTGGATTTTACACAGTTGCAATCCAACCAATTGCTCAGATTTAAACAGTGGAGTTTTAGCTCCAGTGTCGTTTATTGTTTGACTATCACTGCTCTTCAATTGTTTTTGCAATTAACGCAACACCAGCGGATGCTGAAGAAAAGCAGCTTTGCGCTGTCTAGGAATTTGTCCAATCTGGTCACAAATAATTTTTCCAATAATTTGGAACAATGTGGTGACAGGGATTTTGGTCTGTAATTAAATAGTGTGTTTGTTTCCACTTTTATAAATAGTTAATTCATTATCTTTGCAATTTTCATCCCATCAGAACACGTTCCGGTTGAAAATGATAGTTGACATATAGGTGAATGGTTGTTTGACCTATTCGATAATATTTTTTATTAAAGTTATATCTAAATTGTCACAATCAGTCGATCTTTTGTTCACCGATTTCTTCACTATGTTCATTATAGCTTCTTTTTTGACTGCATTAAAAAACATGCTATTTGCATTAACTTTAATATTTTCACCTGCTTCATGATCCTCATTGGTTGTAATGTTTTTGGACACGTTTGGTCCAACACTAACAAAAAGATGATTCAATTCTTCAGCTATGTCCTTTGTATGATATAAATCAATAGAACTCTTTTCAAAATAGTTCCCAACACCCTGTTTATAATTGTTGTTTTGATGTTATTCTATTTACCTCTAATAATTTATTGTTGTCGTCTTTTCTTTGTCTTCCGATTATAGAAACCCATTTTTTGGTATATTTTATAGCTGAATTTGTCTTCTGTTGTTCTTGATTTTAAATATTTTTTGTATAGATTATTCTTCTTTTTACAGGCATTCTGTAATCCTTTTGTGATCCATGGTTTGCTTATAGATTTTTTTAATACTTAGTTTCTTTAGTGTACAATTTATTTTGTAAAAGCCGTTAATTATATCAATAATGGAATTATAGGCATTATTTACATTGTTTACACATCTTTACAATGTTGTTGTTTCTCGCTTGTTGTTGTTTCTCGTTTCTCACAGACAGGAAAACCACTGGTAGGTGACCACCGACATCAGTCATCACTATGCCACTTCTTCCCAGATCTTTTGAGACGTTTGTGAATATTTTGTCTACAATTTTTGTACTTTGTTCAGTGATTCTAGGTGGTTTGTTTATCAAGGGACATAGCCCCAGGCTATACATGGAGTTTAAAAAGTCATTATTAGTCTTTGACATGCTCAAGTTTCCCAGATTAATATTAAAGTCACCACATATATAGACAGACTTATTCCAACGACCCAACTCCATTTTAAGTCTTTTTTTTTATGCAGTGTAACCCCACCACCTTTATTTTTTTATATTTCCTGTTTAAACAATACATGTCATGTCCCTCTATATGAACTGCTTCAGTGTCCTCGTCTTTCAACCTTTATCATTTTGTGTTAGAAATTCTTGAATTTTATCATGATTACATGTCAGACTCCTTATGTTAAAATGGATGATTGATAAACTCATTCAAGTCTAGATCATTGTATTATTTACATTTATTTTCTACGCGTAGAGGCAAATTTCTATCCAATTCTTTTCCCAGATCATTCATTTTTGTCAGGCCCTGACAGTTTCCTGTCCCTTCGCTGCCCTCTCCTGTTTCTATTTGGTAGTTTTTCCCTTTTTGGTTGTGTTGCTTGCCTCTCCCCATCTCTCCTCCACAGGTGTCCAGAAGGAGGCAGGGCATCCTGGCACAACTGCTACTCGTCACCCCAGCAGCATTTAAGACCGGTTCCTCCAGCTTTTCCCTGCCAGTCCGTCAGCTTACCTCAAGTGATATTGATATCATCCGAGTATGCTTCCCTAGCCTGTTACTCTAGTCCTAACTAGATCACTTTGGTTCTGTTCTTTAGTCTGCTCCAACCTGAATCCTGTTTTGACCTCACCCCTCCTGGACTCCATAAAACCAGTCTGGACCTCCAGCAGCCTCTTTTTTCAATAAAATATTTTGTTTTTCATCACCCATCACGCTCTCTTCATCTGATCATGACAATTTTGTTATCAGGTTCACTTTAAATATGTATTGTGACATAAGTAGATATGTGATCGACTGGATATCATAAAAGAAATTCAGGCGAGATTTGGAAGGAATGGAAAGGTCGTCACCTCATTGGCTGAGTCCTCAGAGCTGTCTTTAAGTTCTCTATGGTTTTGTTTCTCTCCTCTTCCTCCTCCTTTTCCAGAGCGAGGAGTGTGATTCTCTAATGGACAAAAACATATGAATCACTAACAGTCCAGTTAACAAACAAACAAATAAATGTTATTACTTACAGCTGCCATTGAATTAAGCTGATCTATGTAATACTCTGGCCAGCTCGTTGCACCTTTGTTTTCCTCTTGTTCCTGAAAAACAGATGTGCAGAAAATACATTTCAGACTTTAATCTGACATTCTCAACCAGATCCAGCCAAGATTCTGTCTGCTTTTTCATGCTGTCAGTCAGACTAGGAAGATGCTTTTCGTGTAGCTGCTGCACCAAAAAGGGAAAGCTTCATGTCGAGTCTGAACGGGTCAAAGTCAAAACTTCAAACCCGCTGCAGAACGTCTCCCTCCATCTTCTGCGTTTGATCATTTGTCAGATCAATAGCTTTGCAAACGCAGAGGGAGAAAACAGAAATAGCTGAAGATGAAGCACAAACTTAAAGTAGGCCAATGGTGACATTCAACCCATTTTCTCCTGCAGCTCTTTAGGGGGTGGAAGTGCCAAGAAAAGAAAAAAACCAGAGCACAGCTGCTGGAGGAAAATCTGCAGATTAACAAACGATTGTTAAAACTCTGGATTAAGGACATGGCATGACATATGGCAACATTAATCTCTCGAGACGGTTTGCAGATCTATAGAAATCATTTTTTAACACAGGAAATCAGAGAATGGAACTTGGCATTGAGCTTTACATAAAAGGCTTCCTGGCTCAGAGTTTTAGTCCTGCACCATTAGGCACAAGTGAACAGAAACTAATGGGCCGTTGGTTGTCTACTGAACAGACTTGGCTGCTCTTTGACGAACTGTGAGCCTTGGCTGGTTTGCACAGACCGTGCACTGACAAGAGGGTCTTATCCTGCTGTTCCACTAATGATCCGTGCCAGCCTGACCAGGCGGCTGCTGGAAAGCGTCCAGGGTTTTAAAGCAGCAGAGAAGGGCCCGTTTCCTTTTTTAAAGAAGTCTTTTTTGTTCAGCTGGACGTCTCCTTAAGGCCTCTCGTTTGTTTAAGGTGAATATAGGAGAGAAAAGCTGGAAGGTCACGCAAAATGAAAGTACAATTTGTCCAGATTCAGGACATGCAGATCAAAGTCACAGGCGGAAGCAGGAATCCCAGTCAGTTTTAGGGGAACGGTCTGCTTGAAAGAGAAGCTAAATTACAACTCAGAAGTTGGAATGAAACATAAACCCAGGCTCAAAATCTGCAAACAACGGCATGAGGAAATCTTTGCCAATGATGGAGCCTTGAGGCGCACAGAGAAGAAGCAGAAGGAAGATTGAATCTGTGCAGGATGATTTCTTTAGCTCAGGTGTCTGGCCAAAGCAAGCAGCTCCAGCTTTGATGGACTTATCTCTTCCCCGCCCAGGCAGGCTTCGGAAACCAAGAAGCGATTGGTGACAAAGAGCGCCCTCATCACTGCCCCAGCGGTCACCCCACCGGCACGCGGTCCCCCCACCCACGACTCCTATACCGAAGCTGCACCTGTGGAAATGAAACCTTCCTGTTTGCTTTGGACAAACGCAGAGCTTCCTTTGCCTCTATGCTCCACATGCACACCCTTCCTCTCTTTACAGTTTGTATCTGTCTGGGTGACAGCCAGAACCTGCTGCAGACTCAGCAATATTCATGAATATCTGTCTTTTCTCCCTCCTCTCTGCTACAGGTCGACACTGCTCTAAAAGCTCACGGTAATCTAAATCTTTCCCCACAGACAGCAACATTCTTTTGCGATTTGATCAGAAGGAAAAAAAAATGTGCGGCTGTATGTGAAAGAGTTACCTATAAGGGGCGAACACAGAAAACTCTTGACTTAAACTTTAAAGCAGTAGTAAACTATGACTAGGCTTAAAAAAAAACCTTCCACAGAAACCCAAGTTCTCAAACATACAGAGCTCTGAAACTGCAAATCATGCAACTCAACGGTACTTTCTGGGCCGCAACGCTGACCCATATAAACCATCTTTCTCAGAAGACTAAATCCAGACTCTTCATCCTCCAGCTTGTTTCCACATGCAGGAAAAGATGAGCAAATCTAAACTGTCTGTCTGCACACCAGCAGAGGCAGGATTTCCGGACAAATATGAGGGCACATTCAGTGGAGGGATGACTTCAAATGATCTAAACCAGAGGAGGCGTCTGTATTCTCCTGTGAGCTGAGGGTGAGTTCACACACAGACAGACAGCTAAAGCACCTTTTATTCCAAAGAAAGAGTGTAATGAAACGTGACAAGGCCACAAAGCTGCACAGCGTGGCTGCCAGTTTTGTCTGAAAGGGCAGGTGAAATTTCTAAAAAAAAAATAAACCACATGCTTTTGAAAACTGTGGTTTTGAGGAAATGCACTCTTGTTTTGAGGCAAGGTGTACATTAGCTATAACAAATTATAGCTCGGCATTTTCTAGCTCCATAAAGTAAAAAAAACCTTCCAGAGCTTTGATTCAGAAATCTCAAAACATTGGCGTTTTATGTTGGAAGGGTACAACTTCGCCCATCCAAAAAAGTAATCAAAGTTGCTTTAAGATGGCTCTTTTCAGAGATAAATGGAGAAAATGCTACTTTGAAAGGCAAGAATCTTTGAGACCACCTACAAAAACGGCGAAAGAAAAAGTCAATTAATGCAGTGACTTCCCACCCCTGTAGAGGGCGCCGCCTGGCCCCAAGACGCCAATTTATCATTGACTTTTGCCTAAAAAATAAGTCATACTGTAAGTTACGGACACACCGGACATATTCTTGTATGCACTAAATGCGCATTCCTAAATATGAATTTAGCCAATGGTGTTCACACTGTTCCAGCAGGGGGAAGGCTTCTTCTTCTTCTTCTTCTTTTAGCTTACCAGCACATGTCTGCCACCTACAGTTGGAAGAGTCTTGGTGCAAAATGTCGAACGTCTGGTGAATCTTGATGCATTTTCTTTCTTTCGCAGCTCTATTCCTATCCATGAAAGACTTGATTTCATAGAATTCCAGCCGTACACAAACCAAAATTATAAATTTCTCCTTCATGATCGATTTTCACACAGTTGGCACTTTCTTGTATTTAAAGAGACATCATCCATACGTCAATACCAAATCCAAGTCTCAGATTGGTCAAAATTGGACCTGGTTCAACTTTCAACATGTGTTCAACGGACAAACACGGCCCTGGAAACTTGTGAAGCGACGTGAAAATGAGAGTTTGACCGTGGAAGGCTAAGTTACATCGACTTTTCATTGGAAGTGGCAGCTTGAATGCATGTTTCTGAGGGCGGTGTGGTTTCAGAGGGCACAGTTGTTGAAATTTGAGCAATTACCTAAACAGCAAGTCTGTGTACGTTTCACCATAACGATGTAAATATAAAAAAAATCTGAACATTGTGGTTTTAATCAGTTCAACTAAAGCTGAAGGAAAAAGCCTAAAATGCAACAAGACCTTGTTAACACTGTGGCTGAGGGTATGCAAACTTTGGTTGTCAGGAAAACTCACGAAATGTAGTTTTGCAAATCAAGATCAAACTTTACACACACAATTATAGAGCCTGGACAGAAAAAAAATATAATGGTTGTGATGGTCCGATAACCTTCAAAATGGTGGGTATTTTGCTTTAAAAAGGTCAATTACCTCCAATGTTTGGCATTTGACTGCTTGTGGGGATGAGCATTAAGCAACAAAAGGGCGGAGCTAACGTGGCAGCAGTCCAGCTAAGGTGAAGATGGTAAGATTGCATTTACAAATTAGCTATCTACTGAAACAGTGTTTAAAAAGATGAAACTAAAATTGAAAGTTTTAAAACCAAACCCTGCAAATTACTGCTAGATACTGTAGATGCTGGGGCAGTGAAAGGAAAGGGCTGCTAGGCTAATTTCAACATTATTTCTTGTTTCGAAACATTAAAAGATGTTCTTTTCTATAGTGTGCGACCTGGAATCATCATTATTCCAACTTTCAAGGAAAGTTAATAATCAGACTCAATTTTGAAACTATGAAGAAGATGCATTTAAAAAATGTATAGACATTTTTATAATGGAAGTGTTTCAAGTAAAAGGGAGTTCTTTTTCTTTGAAACAAAAGAAGTGGCCAGCCCTGGGCAGGGGTGGGGCAGGCTGTCCTTTGCTCCTGACAAGTATCTGTTACATGCTTTTGTACGTAAGCCATCTGTAGCTAAAACTTAAAAGCACAACAAATGAAAAAAGAGAGCACATCTAGTATCTAAGTTCTGGCTAGTCACATGAAAAATGCTGAAACAATTAAATCATTTTACTTATAATTGAATTATCTTCTTTTAGGACAGAGATTTGCGATATTTGTCTGCGAGTCACAGTCTGTCAACTGTGAAATTTGGCCAACTGCAATGAAAAACAGATGCACTTCTTACCTTCTTCTTGCTGCAGTAGATTTGCCACTTCTTCTCTGCAGGCAGAGCAAACATGGCTTCTCTGTGCTTCTCTGTGAGGTCAAGTTCATCCTTCAAAGAAAAAAAGTTATGTTTTATTGACTGAATCAATATGAAAAAGACACAACTATGCCTAAAATCCCATTCACAGAATATGGGTGTTCTTTAAAAATATCAAATTACAGAAAAATAAATTTAGCAGCGCGAGTAAAGCTGTTTTGTTTCTGCCAAAAGAGGTTTCAACAGAAGTCTAGTTTTAGGTTCAGATATGCCGATAATCACTGGTTGGGATCATCATAAACGTTTGATACGGAATTAACTCATAGGACTTCAAGGTTTTGTACATGTGGATAAAAGACGAGGCGTGGCAACAAACATATGGGAACAACATGTGTGGCGCTGTGCGACTGTCAGAGAGGAAATGGGAAATGTTGGACTAAACGGTGGACATGTTAAAAAAAAAAAATGAAAAAAAAACACAATAGGAAAATCTGCAAGTTACTTTAGGAGCGTCTGAGCATTATAATTTTGCTCTAATTCAACCTCATGTGAAGTAGATGATGAGATTCATGAGAAACCACTTAAATAATTTAGTGCAGAAGTACAACATAACTGGCCATTAGTAATAAAAGCTTAAACAGGGGCTGACTGTTTTCAAAGTTATGTTTTGCTGATAGATAAAAATGTAATTTTAGTGTTTTATGACATCATGGTCTCGACATTTGGCGCTTTATTTGCAAACAGCAATTTCAACATAAGGGACTCATTATCAGCAAAGATCACATCACCTATAAGAGTCAAAGCAGATTATGCTTTATTTCAGGGGTGCCTAAATCCAGGCCTCGAGGGCCGGCCTCCTGCTGGTTTTCCAGAAACCCTGCTTTATCTGCTGTCGATTACCTGGATCAGGTGTGTTTAGCCAATAAAAGAACTTCAATTACAGTTTGGTTGAAGAGCATGTATGACACCAGCCCTCGAGGCCTGGATTTGGGAACCTCTACTTTATATGGATGATAAACATTTTCCTTCTGATCAATTGGAGTCCATGCAAGAGATCTGATTGCAGAACAATAGGCTTCATTTCAACTCAAGAGTTAGATGGAAATGATGATTCTAAAGGGAACATTTACATTTTCCCCATCTGCTCTGCTTTGCTTTTGCCAGTACACTGTTTATACACACTAAATAGCTGATCTTCTCTGGGTTGCTAAGTTATTCAATTATTCAGGTAACATGGAGACAGAATTATCTGATGGTCAATGACAGCGATTTTCTGATAAGACGTTGGATGTAAATTTCTCCTGAATAATCAATACTTTCCAGCATTTATCAAATGTAGCCAATATATTGTGTATACTTAAATAGCGCTTTCCTACCTTCCATAAAGGCCCAAAGTTCTTTACAGTCACATTCATACACTAATGGCAGATCCGCTGCCAAACACTGGCGCCAACCTATAACCACCACGAACAATGTGGATGGAGTTCAGTGTCTTGTCCAAGGTCACTTTGACACATGGGTGGGCAGGGCGGGAACTGAACCAGCGATTTTCCAATCAGAAGTCGACCGCTCAACCACTGTACCAACTACTTTGTAGTTTTGCATCTGCACATGTATAAACTAGAATAAGCAGAAGTAATAGAGATCATTTAAACTAATTACTATGGTGAAAGTCACATGAAACCGCAAAGCAGAGTAGCATATCCAAGGGAAACGTTTATTCCTTGTGGAGTACAAATGGAGAACAGTAGCAGCTTATTGTTTGTTTTGCAGAATGCCAATGGTCCTAAAGACATATGACAGATACTGTAGAATGTGTTCATTATAGGTTTATGAACATGTGACTGCCTGTGCTGCCACGAACACAAAGAACAGTCTGGTTGGTAAAGTTATGTGATCCCTCCATGCAGGTTCAGTTCCTGCTTCCCAACCATGTGTCATAGTGTCCTTGGGCAAGACACCGAACCCCACATTGCCTCTGGTGGAACGTTGGCATCAGTGTTCGGCAGCGGAGCCGCCATCAGTGTATGAATCTGTGGGTGAATGGGGCTGTGACTGTAAAGTCAGTGGTCCTTCACGGAAGGTAGAAAAGAGCTATACAAGTATACACTGTTTACCATGTTTAGAACCTGCTGAATCCCTTACAGGGTCACATGGCCTCTGGAGAAAACTCAGCTACTGTTGGGCGAAGGCGGGAACACCCTGAGCAGGTCACCAGTCTATAGCAGGACCAGACACTCACACACACACCTAGGGACAATTTGGAGCTAGCAGGGCTTAGAGATCTGGAAAACAGGCAGGGTGGTAGACCTTGAGGACCAGCAATGAGCAGCCCTGATTTAGAGTAACCAATTAACATCTTTAATAAGCATCTTCTGGAGTGTAGGAGTAAGCCGGAGAAGCCAGAGAAAACATATGCACAAGGAGAACAACCAAAGTCCACACAGAAAGAACCCACCTGGGATTCGAACTGAGACCTTCTTGCTTTGAGGCCGCAGCACTAACCACTACACCACCTTCCAGCCTGAAGTTATGTCAGTTTTCAAAATAAATCACATAATGGACTTCTGATCAAATAATCACATTTCTGATCACTTCCAGTAATCCAATTATTGTAGGCATGTACACAGGCTCATTGCGGCTAATGGCCAACAGGAAGAGCGTGTGGCGGATTTTGTTTCTAAGACTAAATGAGCAATGAAAAGCCCCCCCCACCACCACACACACATTCTGCTTGCTCAATTATGCCTTTATAAAGAGTGTTCGACAAAAACAAGCAATTAGTGGTTGAAGGGGACTTCAGGGGTTCTTAATGAGGCCCATTGATGTCCAGAAATCCTAAGATTACTGTAGCTGCCACGAGGGTGGCAATAAGGCCAGAAGACGGAGGAGGGCATGACAAATTACAAGTGACAAAGAGACAAAAAGAGAAGCAGCCTGACCCTGCTGTTTACAGGATAATGCAAGCGTGAAAGCTTACGATAATACAGTTTATTCTTTAATGCTTTAACACACAGTGAAACTGTGTAATTACATTACAGTTAAGGAATTTATAAACAAGTTAACATCCTAGAAAATTCCTTTTTGAGATAAACATTTATGTTCCTTCTCATCTTTTCTTTTGTCTCTGTCTGCAGCCATAACTTTGTTAAATTGATAAAAAGACAAATATTACAAATATAATGGGCGGCTGTGGTGCAGAGGTAGAGTGATCAACCTCCGATTGGAGGATCACAGGTTCTCTGAACTGCTGCCCGTCCATTTGTGTCAAAGTACCCTTGAGCAAGACTGAACCTCATATTGCTCCAGATGGTTACAGGTTAGCGCTAGCGTTGTTAGCGCCAGCAGCTGGGCTCTGGAGTGGTCTAGCTACAGCAGATGACTCACACTGGCTATGGATGACTTGCGATCCTGCTGATGCCATGAGCTTTGCTGCAGACCTCGTGGACCACTCAACTAACGTAGGTTAATGCGACAGCCTGCCATACTTTATAGGAAGTACTAGTAAATAAACCCTCATTCTGTCATGATTTTGGATTATTGGATTTCTTTTTCTGTGTGACTCGTTTTCATTCATTGGGTGAGCACAGAACTTGTATTAAACACTTTTGTCTTACATAAGGCTTAAATGCATATATTTGACTGAGTTACGTAGAAAATAGGTTTTATTTTGAAAAATGTACCGGATGCACACAAATTTTAAGCCAACGAAACGGATATGCAGCACCGGAGACGCCAGATCGGGCTGGATGCAGTGCGTGCCTCTCACAGTTTTCTAGTTCGATAAAGACGTCCGCACTGGAGCTGGACCGCATACGGTGTGAGCTCAGGGTCAGTGTGTGAATGCGTGTGTGCATGGGTGAACGAGACTGTGACTGCAAAGGGCCTTTTAAGTATGAGCTACTTACCACCTACAAATTTACTGTTATAATGATATCAGCCTCTGTAACATGAATATTGCAAAAGACAAACATGCTAAAACAACCTCACAGCAGCTTTAACTACTTAAATTAAATAGAGCTCTTTATATATTTGATCACTCAGATGGACCCATTTTATGTTGGATCCGTGCCTCCTATGTCGACAAGGTTCATTTGGAGTATAACTTAAGTTAAGTTGGCCTTTATTTACCATAATTTCCACACTCTGGGACACACCGGATCATGAGACGTTCCGTCAATGACTGGTCTATTTTCAAGCTTTTATCATATATAAAAAGGAGATCTGAACGATAAGGCACATTGAGTCAGAGAAAAGAGGGAGACAAATCTGTCAGTCGAACTTTATTAACTGCGTTTACTGTTATTCTAGAACTTAGCTTTGTAACAGGCTACATGTCAACCACATTAGTGTATTGAGAAGTAAACAGCAGTTACTGTTAAACATTCTATTTGTCAGAATAACCATTGTTGCTCTAATACTTCTTTTTAACACATTCTTGCAAAACCAAATTTCTTTTTCATGATATATTTTCTCTATTGCAAGTTATTCAAGTTATAAACTGGCCAATCAGATGCCTTACTAAAAACATGTGGGACCCGCTGGCCCCCACCTCTAATGTTTGAAACGTCTGACAGATTTTGCCGAGCCCGCTTTCAGTGGAAGGGGTGTGGCTTTCCAACAAACTTACTCCTGATTAGTGAGAGTGGTTGCCATAGAAATGATGACTATTTCCAACTTTGATCAATTACAGCTTACTACTGTTGTCTGGTTCTAAAATGACAAAGTCTGTACCACAGAAAAATAGCGACATAACTGTCTCCATTATGTTGGAATCTCTATTTATGTCAATGTTTGCAACTCCCTAAAAAAACACAGCCTGACGTTATAACAACGCACTGTGTCTCTCTTAAAATTGCTTTAACATCAGTAAAGAAAACCTGAATAAATCCATATATAAGGCACTACAGATTAGAAAGCGCACTGTAATTGAAAAAAAAAAAAAGACTTTTTAGTGTGTCTTAAAGTGTGGAAAATACGGTAACTGGAAACAATGCATGAGTTGTTTTGTTTTGCTTTGTTTTTTGTATCATGTATTGCAAGTCACATCGTCATCACAAGATTGATCACTAATATTGCGAGTTATCCTAATACTGGGCAGCTGTACTTACCACCAACTCGGAGAACATGCCATCCAGCTCATCGTACCCTGGCATGGGCAGTGCTGGCTCCATGCTCTGCAGAGCAAAGTCCTCTCGCAGCTTGTAGGTGATCTCTGGGTGATCACTGCTGTTAAAACAGCAGAACATGAAGGAGAGGCCTCCACGGCCGCTGCCGCCGCCGCCGCCACCCCCGCGCTTCCGGGGAGCCATGGCTGTCAGATGAGTTATCACTGGTCAGGTACAGAGCGAGGGAGGGAGGGAGAAAGGGAGGCTCCCTCAGGGCCTCTTTACAGCCTCCTTTGCCTCAGATTTGGGCCTCCGTCAGAGAGAGCTGGGAACATAAAGCAAGAACAGACAGCACTTTAAACACCAACTCGCACAAAAAACTCTAAGAACAGCTTCTTCAAAGAAATCAATAAAAAATCATGGCAGAAAGGGGGTTACACTTTACAATGGTTGACTTTGGAAATATATTGAAGTGCGTTCTAATCTCAGATCAAAACGGTGTGGCGGGAGGCTACCTGCAAAGTTACAAAACTATGGACTTTAAGTCAGTTTATGTCACAGAATGTGAATGTAACTTAATGCAGACAATAACACTGTTTTCTATGACAAAATCCCCAAATCTAGTCAAGATGGACGCAAACTCCTCCTCTAAATTAAGAGTTTTGCAAACCAAGAACCTTGACCCTGTGCTCCTGCAACAGTTAATGACATTAGGTAATTATTATGAAAGGAGAGTACAGTGAACCTCTTCATGAGCCAAACCGAAAGGCTCAATTATAGCATTTACACAATAGTCTGGCCACGAGGGAAACATGATTGAAATGAAGAACGTAATTTGCCTGGATTAGTACATTCAGTTTGATGCCCTTGCTTCCTGTTCACACGTTGCTAATAAGAGTGACGATTATAACAAGGGTGTGTTCCCAAAAACAGGCATATCAGACTGGATCCCTTCTGTTTTGGAAACTGGTTACTGTGGTGAAAGAGCCAACACAACATTCTACATTCATGCCAGATCAGATTCACAAACAAAAGTTAGTCTGCAAGATGAAAAAGAAAAAAAAAGGTTTGTAGCATCTTTTTAAAACCACCTTTTCAAAATTACATTAATGCAGGAATGCAGAAGGTGGGCCAATGTCCCAGTAAGCAGTTTGAATTCTAATTTCTCATTGTGGATAAAATTACACCCATCAGCTGTCTTAAATGATCAGCATTTCCAAAAAGGGTTGAGCAAATTCCACTTGGTCTAACCAGAAGATGCCTTCACAATATTTAAGATGGGTAACATTTGAGAGCGCTGTGTCTGAGACAGATGGCTAAAAAGGTTTTTTGTTCGTGGTTTTAGATAGATTGAGTTACATATCTACACAAGAGCTGCAGTCTCATTGCTGTTACATTGCTGTTGCTACTTAATCAAAAATAAACCTACTGTCTGCCGAATGACGACGTATAGAAAGCATTCTGTCAGTGAGCCAACACTGCAGCTCCACCGTTGTCCGTCAGCCAGCCAACTTTTATTAACCCCTGTGTTGACCAGCAGGAATTTTTAGATCTGTGTATGGCTGCTTTCATTCAACCTTTCACAGTGATTTGCTATCAACCAAAGCTGCACCCGGACAGAATCAATCATCATCAGCGAGATGGATATCCAAATTTATCCCTGCCAGGTAAACGTTCTCAACTGTAATAGAAATTTCCGGCTCACTGCTCTCATGGAGCTGATGCAACAAAATGCAGCTGCAGTTTCCAATAGTTACCTCGTCCTAAAAAAGTAAAATGTGAGGCAAAAGTTGGACTACAGGAGTTTTTCACAATCCAGCAGTTGTTGATTGTACTCCCCAAACATCTAACTCAACCACAAAGACAAATCAAATACCGAAGTATAAAAAAATCCAAACAAAAGCAAATTACTAATCACAGGATTTCTATTGGCAAAATGAACATCAATATAATTGCTGTAAATATCAAACCTGCCAGAAGCCTGACATTAATTAATACTATGTAACAACCAGGCAAACTGCCAATTAGAACTAAAGCTCCGATAATCCAATACTTTTCACCAACCACACAAAGGTGATTAACTTCGCATGTGAGAGAGCACACAGCAACCCCATTTTACTTACATCCATGACTTTTGTTTTTATTTTGACACTTCGTCAGTGTTGCCAGATTGACTACCGGGGGGCCTCAGCGGCAGCTGGTTGGCTTCATGCATCTTGATGCATGGAGTGGAGACGTAACTGGAAGCCCCCTTTGACCATATTAGTCCAAAAACCTGCACATCTTTTCCATTAGCTAAAGCCGGCTGTAAAGTTTGTATAAACTTGTGAGCCAGAAGGAGACAAGCTTGGTCCTTATCCAGCTAGCGGAACCTCTGGATGCATCTCTGTGAGGTCATATGAGAACATTTTTGCTTTGGAGTAATTGTTTAACCTGAACCGTTCTTTATCAGCCCCAGCAGGTCGTCTGTCAGACGGTCAAGGTTTCCAACAAAACCGAGGCTTGTTGCAACAGGACGACATTCCTTTCATAGTAAGGTGAGAGTTGTGACCCTGAACACTCACACCTTCCAGTGTCACCTGCTGCAACAGACTCTCTTGAATTGTAGTCATGAAGACCCACTCCAACCATGTACACTGACCTTTAGCTGTCCAAGCAGTTCAGGTGAGCAGAAAAACATCAAGTTTTTAAAGATATTACGGCCCCAATAAGCAAACCTGGCTCAAGTCTGGGGAGGGCACAAAATAGAGACAATAACATAAAAAGACTGGACACCAGACGTAAAAGGAAGAGTTTATAAATATGAAATGAAGAAACGGTGTCCTGTAAAGCAAAAAGGAAGATTAGTGTGCTTGTTCAAACAAAAAAAAGGGAATTGGAATCTTGGCCAAACATAAAATAAGGCAGAGAGACGGCTGACCCAGCCATGTCAACCATCGCAGTCAGCAGCTCCATGCTCAGGCTGCCGAACAAAATCTAACTAAGACTACCAAACTAAAATAACAAAACCCAGCAGTGCAAGACTGCTGAGAACAGAGAGGGGAAAAGAACAAACCAAACTAGCACAACTCAACTAAAACCTGACTGCTCCTCGGCGTCCTGCTCGCCTTGGTGTGGCCTCTTCTGTCTTAAATACCCGGCAGGTCCTGATTAAGACAATTGGCCCCACCTGCCAGGTGAGCAGAATGACAGAGGATGGAAAAAAGGTGCAGCAGCAGCAGCAGGGCTAACATAAGAGCTTACATTACAAGACAGTTTTCACCCCTCGATTTATACACTTCTGGTAATAAGCCTCTGCCTGCCTTCAGTCAAACACTTGTGCCTTTGTTGAAGGAGATTTTCTTCTTTGGAAAGTCTTGTTGTTTCTTGACCATGTGGTCTTGTGGGTGATCTGGCAGCAGTCCAGACTGTAAAAAGAATCCCACTGTTTGTTAAGTGTATGTCAGGCCATGGACGGTGCCTGCCCAAGAGCTCACCAATGAAACCAGTGCCAGTATTCACTGGAGGAGACGAGAAGACAAAAATGAGCAGAGAAAAACTAAAATGGGGACAAGAAAATACAGATGACCTCAAACGTTAGTCTTTTTCTTAAGTTTCTTTTCTGCTTTGCTCATTTCATTGTTTTGCAAAAATTAGTTTTATTGGTCTAAAATACATGAATAATCAAAAGTTTTATATATTTTAATTAGATTGAATTTAGTTGTTCTGGTACTAAAAGCAACCTTAAAATTTAAAAATAAAATACTTTTGTGAGGCAACCCTTAAAAGTAAAAAACAATATAAAACATATAGATGAAGACATTTTTCAAACTCTTCATGGTATGTTAAAAAAAAAAAAAACGACAACAGTTTGTGTCAGAAGTGGGAAAACAAGTCTATAGAAGCCCATTCCGATCATCTTTTGAGCTATTTTAAAAGTGTTCCGTTGGTCTTTTAAATAAGATCATGCTAGTTTTAGACAAAATTTTAAAATCCTGTGTCGTTTTTTTAGGAGATTTTTAGGATGTTTCAGCAGAGTGGCAATAGTTTATTGGAAATTTGCTTCCGAGTTGTGGATGAGACCATTGGTGCAAAGTCACCCTGCCCCCCTTTTCCCCTTCCAGTTACTGAGAGCTTTCGGTTCGGCCACTTTCTTGGTATCTTAAAGCCCCTCATATTCCAATCTGACATTAGTAGTGTAACAAAAATGGTGAGCACTAATGGAGCTATCAAGCCGTACAGTTCTGAACCAGATTCCAGCTCAGATGAGAAAAACGACGATGTACACGGATCAAATTCTCTGCAAGTGGACAAATCGGAATAGAGCGCTGGCCTGCTCATTGTTGTCTTCTACATAACCAATGCAAACTTTTTCCAACTGTATTTTTTCATCGACTCCTAAGTCATGACTATTTGAATGAAGAAATATTTAAATATACAATTTTAAGCTTAATTTTCTTTCCATGCGTGTCCTCCATAGTGAGAACAATGCCACAAGAGCACGCTTAAAAACACCAAAAGCACCATTCTCATTCGAGTGGGTGTTTAACACATCCAAACTTTATAGAAACATTTCATTCATCCTGTTTAAGTCAAAAACATTACCAAGACACTGTATGGCAGAAGTAACAGCACAAGTTGGCATTGCAAGCAAGATTTCATGCTTGAACAGAGACTACAGTGGACAGCTGGATATTGCACACAGATGTGTGAAATACTTTCAGCACCAGCTGGTGTCTGCTGACTGTCTCTGACAATGAGATGCATTTGTAATATGACATCTGCACCACAGAAATGTGGTCAAAATCAAAGGCTGAATTAGTTTTGGCTGCAGAAATGTGAGGGACGAAAAGTCAGAGCAGCAATATTAGTATGAAGTCTGTACTGGCAAAGAAAAGTGAGAAATCCAAATTTGCACGCCTGGCTGTGGGAAGAAAACGATGCAATTTACTTCTCAAAATCCTGATTTTGGAGCATGATCTAACCATAAAATACTTAATGGTTTCGATTCTTGTTAAAGTTTGAAAATACATGCTAATTTGGGGATTTATAGAGATTTTTTTTTTATTAATTAAAATGATCTAGCATGGATAAACCCTGTGGTCATGCGACCCTTTCATTTCTATTGTGATCATTTGAAGTCTGCTCAGTAGCTGCTTTCACACAATCACACCCATACTTTTCCAAAATTGGATAAGATCACTTTGTAGTTGGTGGAATATGCCCATTGTGGGCGTTCTACAACTAACCTTTGGATGCTCACAAGTCAATCAACTTCGCCCACAATTTAGCAGAATTTCAAACTCATAGTTAAACAAAACTTTCGAGAATTTACAAATTCAACCTCAGTAGAGTCAGATTAAATTTTAAAAGGTTTAACTACAGTGATTAAAGAGCTGCAAATTAAATAAATAATAACTACGATTTAACAATTTTACATTGAAAAGAATAAACTTGTTTGAAGCCCCCTACAGATTACCTGCTGGAATGACGTGGCTCCAATTTAGCTGTTTCATTTACTTGGTGCAATTGGACTGGAAACTTCGGTTGGTCCAGAGTGAGTTTGCTTAATTTGGTCCGGATCAAGTCCTGAATCTTGCACTTTGTCTATATTCAGACTGCCTTCAACCGGACATTTCTGTTTAGAACCAAAGCTTGTAAATAAAACCACGTGACTAAAGATTTCTTCAGTCATTGGCCAGGAATTATGAGGGCGAAGCTTTGCAATCCTTGTTGGAATAGTTCACTGATTCAAACTTTATATTTCGCTGATCAGTTTTGAACGTCTGTATCAGCGTCAGATACAAACACTTTCTACTGCTGCTTTAGTACGGTGTGCGGCACTATAGTTACTGATAGTTTTGAAGGTACGCTGATAAGTGTTTATGACACAAAGATCGTCAGGAAAACAGTGCGAGAAGCAATGTGCATCACATTCAAAGTTGTTCTAATGAGTCTGCACTCATCCAACCACATTCCAATGACTTGTTGTGTCTCATGGGTTGCCTCCTTCCTACTCTGTTTACATCCCGTGATGCCCGATCTACGGTGGCCGTTTGGTCCAGTTTTCTCCAAGTGTGGACCCTATTCAGACTGTGTCCAGTCTGAGACCACCCTTAAAACTCATCAAGTCCCTAAACTGCACAGAAAATTCATTTTATTACACCAACTTCTGAAATGTGTTTACATCCTTGACCTCAATATTTTAGACAATGTCTACAGTTTAAAAGGAGATGGTCACTTTCTTGGAAAAAACGCAAGTTGCTCCTTTATTGATTTGAAACTTTTCATCAAATCCACTGTAAAGTGAAATGAATCAAACAGGATTGGGGAGATATTTTAGCTATTTTCAATGGTTTTCTAAAAGAACTTAAGCTTATGTTGGTCCAGTGGGTACACAGTGGTTTTAAAGAGTTTGTTCAAAAACAAAATGTTCTTCTTCTTACTCAGAACATCAAACCAGCAGCTAAGTCAAGGTTAAAAAAAACAACATAATACTAAAACAAATATGCTTTTAGACTGAACTGTAGTGGTTGGATTATAAGCGTACCATGGGCATTTGGTTGCAGCCGCTTTAATCTTCTTTTCTGATTTAGCCTTCAGAGAATAACCAAGGCAAACATTTTAAATACGGCCTCAAACAACAGTATGAGGACACAAAGCAACTAAACTCAAATGAATTATAACAACTCTGGATCTCAAAAACTATTTTAATTTGTGCATTAAAACTAGGGCAGAGTATCTCTGTCTTGAATCAAACCAGTTTAAAATTAATGCCAGTAGAATTCACTCATCTGTATTAAAAATGTGTTTTGTTGGTTTCTAATAAAAATGTTTTCAAACAAGGCAAAACTTCCAAATTGTTAATTACCTAACGATTAACACTGTTAAATGAATAAAAGAATTGAAGTAAAAACAGTTTTCTGCTTCGTAGATGCAAGAAATAGCATTAAAATACATCTACTGAACATTGTGCAATTATTAGTGAAGAGATAGAAGGTGTTTCAAGATTCACTAATACTAGTAAGGAGTTCTTTAAAACTCCATTATAATTGTCCTCAATGTTTTGATTATTTTATTTGAAAAAACAGTAAAGAGTACAGTGGTGCCAAAATGATTTGCGCAGCTGGATATCTGTACCAGCTATCACTCTATTAATAGCTTAACGGTGGACTTCAAACATAATGAGCCGACACAGCCAGACTTGGACAGTCATCAGAAAATATTTGGGCCAAGAGAGCAAAACAGACAAGTAGGTTAAAAGGAGATTAAAACCGATCGATTCTGGTGGGTAGGCAGGTTAACTGTTCGTGGTGAGGGAGCATCAGGGTTACAGTCACAGAACGGTTTGACTCAAAGGTGTATCTGCTAAAATACATTTTCACCACGAATCTAAAACACATCACATCGCCTCTGGAGGTTTAATTTCACACTGAAGAGACTCTCAGATTACAGGATTAGCCTGTGTAAAGGCAGGTTAACAGGAGACAGAAAGCAGTTCTTATAAAAAATATAGGTTCTTGTAGAGCTTTTATTCTGATTTGTGACTTTACATTTAATTGAGTTGATAAAATTCACAGAATTTTAATAAAATGTTTTAATAGGTGTTTTTTCCTTTGATTTTCAAACAAACAAAACCTTTCTGACAAGGTATGTTCTTGTCATCATAACTCTAAAATGTTGCTCCATCTTTTATGGTTATATGAGTTAAATACAGTTGCGTACTCTGTTGCCATAGTGATGTGGCGTCTGCTGCAAACAAATATAGCAAATTCAATTAGTCGTGTTGCATAATGGGAATGACATTTCTTTCCACATCTGTCTTTATTACACTAACTCATGGTCTTCACGTTTCCTCACGACACAGACACATAAACCCCTTAATCTGGTCAAAATGCCTTCTAATCCCGGAGGAAGTGCAGGCTGGTTAACTCACAAAGTTTACGGTCACACTAAAACTGAGCGCTAAAACAACAACCTTGATTGTAATCTGGACTGTTGACATGTTCTGTTTCGCAAACAGCAGCATTGTTTGTTGAACAAAACCGGTGTGGATAGAGATAGGTTTACCAACGCTTAGTTGGAAAGATCAATAATTGGTAAGTTCAACACAGTTCAATCTATAAAAAACAAAACCTGAACCAAGGAATGTAAAATGTTATTTTGAAGAGTCTTTTCCAAAGTGGTTAATCTTGATCAGATTATTGAATACATCTGAGCTTTAGATGTAGCACATCCTCCACGACAGCATCCCAACTTGCTCCTGCTTTTTACAAATCCCTAAAGGAAAATATGAGCATAAAGATTTAGGATCGGGGAGCGTGTGGCCAAACTGCAGGGAGGACAGAGATTAAGAATCAGGTTTAAAGCCTGTTGCTCTTTTCACAAACAAGGCTGTCAAACTTGTTCTGTAAAGATAATCTCCAAGCCATCCCCCTACTCATGGCAACATTCTTCCACAGGTCAGGCGTATAACTGGAGGTTAGACTTGGGGAAATGATGGAGAGCACTTGATACTGAGTTTAAACTTTACCAACCAAGCTGCAAAGACTCTCTTTGATTCAAACATTTCAAATATAGAATTTTTTTAGGAATGCAAAAGGACACATGATCCACTTTCCTTGGTTAAAGACCCACTCCAGTAAAAATTGTGTTTTGGTGTTTTTAACATGTTGTTGTAGAATTTCTCTCGTGATAGAGGACATAAAATGACAACATTAGGATTAAAGCTGCATTTTTGAGATTTTCTTTATTTAAGTCATGATGAATCAGAAGCAGACAAAACAAGAGAAAATTTCCAAAGCTTACAAAGCGTACAAACAGCGTACAAACGTCAGTCAGTGGGCCAAAGGCTCCCTCACTTGCAGATAAATAGATCCATGTACATCTTGTTTTTCTCATTTGAGCTGGAACCTGACTCTAAACTGTACAGCTGAATAGCTCCAAATATTGCTCGCCATTTTTGTTGCACCGCTAATGTTAGGTTGGAGATGTGAGGGACTATAAGCTAGTGGGAGAGCATGTAACAAAGGGTTGAAGGGATATCACCGCTGAATATCCCGCCAAACAAATCCACCCACAACTCAGAGGTGAATTTATAATGAACCCCTGTTGCGTTGCAGAAACTATGTCCTAGAAAACAACACAGGTTCTTTTGATTATTGCTAAAAACAGCATACCGTATATCTTCCAATTGTGGCCCATCTCTAAGTGACACACGTCTCCAATAGCTGCTGGTCTAACAAGTGCTTGTTTTTGTTAGATGCCAGTCTCCAATAGTGGCAGGGCTCCTTTAAGATCCGCCCCTCTTCCTTGGGTTGTGCACAGTCTTGCAGACGCCGGGTGACTGTGGCATTTATGTTGTGCGCCAGTAGAGTGATCAAATCAATTCAAATCTTAAGTTTGAATCACAATCAAGAGTCTGTAATCAGGTCAAGTTCAATTTGTCAAATTTTCAGTTCATTAGACCACAGTTATCATTGCGAGCTGCGATTTTTTTTCATATATTACATATTGCATCACAACCTGGTCACAGGAAAATGAAGCAACACTCACACCATTGGAGTCCTAAAAAACAATTAAGATACCACCATTGCCCTATTTTACAGAACAAACTGTTAACCTGGAAGAATTTCATCAAGTATTCAAACCTCTGTCTGATATATAAAATAATTTATTGTTTGTCGTCTCCACCACTTAGTTTGTTAACGTTTAAACCAGCTCAAACGAGTCATGCGAGAGTCAGCCCGAGAAGATTGTATCGTCCCTCTGCGAAAAAGTGTCTTTGGTCAAAAACTTCACAGTTACAGCGACACAGGAATGAAACTCTGTCCCTCAGAACATCAAAGAACTGGACTTGCAAAGACTTTTTAAAAAACATCTTAAGTACTTGGTGGTGACACATCAGACATGTCAACAAATATATTCTATTAATACTCCAAAATTAATCAGGTCACCATAAATGTTTGCATGTTCTTTAACAGAGTCAATTTACATTTTTACAAAGTCATTGTGTATCTTTATGGCTCATTTGTGTTTACATTTCATTGTCATGATGCATCTCATTGCCACCATGTGTGTCTGCTCATTTATTGTGTTTTTACCTTTTGTTTTGTGTCTTTACTGATTTTATGCTTGCATTTTGTTTCCAATTTTATGTTTTTAGGGAGACAATCTTACCATCAGTCCAAGCACAGCGGATGAAAAATAGCTTTGCAGCTCTTTATAGTGCATTGAAAGCAATGATTTTTATGTGCAAAATCCCTGTCAAACATCTGAATAAATACATATATTCTGGTGAGGAATCTGCACGATATTTGGTGATCCTAAACATATCAGAATAGCACGAACATGGGTTGTTGCAGAAAAAGGAGTAACAAGCAAATGATTTCCTGGTGGACTTGCAAAAAAAGCGAGCGAAGAATTAGAAGGACTGGTTTGAACAAGGATTATTGAGCAAAGACGGAAAGGTGCGCATCTCTCCAGGAAAAGGACAGAATAAAAGCCGGTCTCCAAATTAATGCTCGTCTCTAATAATCACCGGGCCGGCTGACAAATGTTTGGAATAAACACCGGAGCTGCTATTGGAAGATCTACGGTAATCATAGGTAAAAGATCACTGGGAACACTTTTAAAATAGATCAAAAGATGATCGGAGTGGGACTTTAGCCACATTTGTTGAGATTTTAGGTAGTCTGGCCCTTTAGCATCTACTTTTATGACCAGTTCCACCATGTTAAGTTTAAATTTGGGTCAAATTATAAAGGTTTTATGCACTGTCACTGTAAAAATGTAAATGTAAGCAAATACTACTGCAATGAATGCAACATACAGTGGGGATTGAAAGTTTGGGCACCCCAGGTAAAATGTTATATTTTGTGCATAAAGAACCCAAGAAAAAATTGAAAAATCTCATTAAGGCATCAGTTTACAGATTAGTCTTTCTTTTAATATGTAAAAAATAGCCTTATTTCCATTATTTATTCTTTCAAAATAACAGGATATAAAATAATGGCGCATGCAAAAGTTTGGGTACCCTGTAGTATGCACCGCCCCCTTTGAAAAAGATGAGACCCGACAGTGTCATGGATTTTTCCACAAACATGGTTTGCAAAGACCAGGTGATTTCAATCCAAGAGATTTGAAATAATCTGAGTCATGTGCATTTTTGGTTTACCCGTTGGCAGTTTAAAAAAAGTTGTACGTAACCCTTGGCAACACAGACATGTACACACCCAGCAAAAAACAAAAAAAGTTAAAATGGAAAACCAAGCCCAAATTCAGATTGTGTTGCTAAACTTAGCAGAATTGGGTGACCAGCAACAAATTCTGCCATATTTTCTGGTGCAAGACTAAAATAATATGAAATTGGGATGAAAACACTTCACTATAGTATCAACCAGCAAAAAAGAAGGGAAGTGAAGTAGTGAACCATCTGTCACTAAGCAATAATGCACAAGTTAAACATTCATTTGGAATTTAAACCCCCCCAAAGCAGCTTTAATCACAATCTTCCAGCAATACAGTAAACATGTTCAGCTGCTCTGTGTCCCCAAATACTGACACAGCCTGACATACTGTCAATAAAGTAGCATAAGAGCACTCTAAACTTTTCCAGGGTATCCGGAACTGCTGCGGCTTTTTCTTTTAAAAAAAAAAAATCCCTGCCTCTTCCCCAGTTGCTATGGTAACCAGAGCAGTAGGTAACCAGTGAAAGCTGGGTGGGTGGGAGATTTAATGTAAGCCCCTTGCAATGCACATTACCCTCCATTTTAATCTGTTCTGGATGCTTTTAAAAAAGGTAGAAAATAGGATTGTCTCTTTAATTCACAAGACAAAAAACAAATAAGTATTTGGGATTACAGGGTGAAAATCTAGATTACCGCCACATTGCTGTCCCCTCCTATCTAAAGGCTTGGTTCAACTCATGTGACATGGCGACGCTGAGCTAGCTGCAGAAGCAGAGAACCTGAGACAGAGGAGCAGCAGCAGGAAATGAATGAAGGAGATGAGCTTCCATGCTCAAGGTGACTTTCCATTTCATTGACCTGATTTTATTTGGACTCCGCCTCCATTGAGGAAAAGCATGCCCTCCAATTCCACATACCCACTTGACACTGATAACAGGCTGCGTTCAGTCGAGCAGGAGAGAGGCTGGTGGGAGTGTGTGTGTGCGAGAGGACACATATTTCCACAAGCACCTCACTCCATCACTGCTGCAGACCGCTCATTACGGGGCATTCCCGGGATAGAAAGGACACCTCTCCCACCATGAAATCGGCCCCTGAGGCTCTAGGAGAGCACCTTGTCATCCCCCACTCCTCCTCCTCCTCCCAGTCACCACAGCAACCCAGTTTTCTGCGCCAACACCTCATAATTAGACAGACATGACACAATCACCTACGTACTGGAGAGAGGAATCCAGCTTCTCAGAAGTGATAAAAAGCCAGCGTCCGCGACTCCCCTCAGCCTCAACAACTGACTGATAGCCTTTAACCATCTGCTGGTCACATGCAGGCAGACATTCCAGTGAGCAGATAGCCAGCTCCCATTGCTGTGCTCATTTTCCTTGCATTCATTTGATTATAGGGTAGAAAAGGCAGATCCACGGTGCTGGTCTTACCCCGTCCTCCAGTCAGCTTGCCTCTGCTGCTGCGCTCTGGGCATTCCCTTTCTGCTGCGAGCTCACTGCAGTATCTACATATCAGGAAACTACACTCGTACGCAGAAACCACATTTCAGCCACAGGGTTTGTGATCCACGCAGGTCCAAAGTCCTCAGACTATGAGCAGCGCTTCACAGGGAAATCCCACTTGGATGGAGGATGCTTAAGTAAAGAGAAGATAAACTCTCCATTCAAAGTGAAACTGTCGTAGGTCTTTCCGGGGAGCCAGCTGGACGACGATCCTTTTCTCTGCAGAGCGCCGCGGGGGCAAAGGGGAAAGGCACAGATGTTACTGACTCCATACCACACCCCTTTTCAACACTCCTCGTCCTAATAGGATGCAGCCGAGTGGGGGCCACCGCCCAGCACCCTCCCTCCCCCTAAGACAGGCAGTGGAGCTTGTTTGGAGAGGATTTGTTTGGAAAGCTGCGGGAACGCAATAAGCTAAGGTGTAGAGAGATGGGGAGTGTGGCAAGGCTGCTGGACACTCAAAATAAAGTCAGAAGCATAAACATAAAGGAGCTTGCTGTATTCAGACAGAGTCCCAATGATCACGACATCTAAAACCACTTCAGACACTAATTCCTGCATTAACAGACACTCCCACGTGCTTTACAGCACGCACATCCGCCGTGCACCTCGGCTAATTGCTGTCTAACAAAATCCAGCATCCATAAACATTCCTCCATCGCGACATCGGCTTTTTCCAGTTTTTTTTTGGCAGAACAATAAAGTTTTCAAACTGCAGCCTGCAAATAAAAATAGAACATGTCATATCTTCAGAGGATGTCTTTCAAAAATAAAACAAAAACGCTGAGAGATTCAAAAAGGTCATGAATAAGCAGTTTGTCAGCTTAACATCTTTTGGCAAAAGCTGTGACTCAAACGCTCAGAAAATGTTTCTTTTCATTTAAATGAATTATTCCATCATGATATAAAAAAGATCAACACGTTTGGCATTTCATTTGTTCCTACAACCTTCTTATTTTTTTTGATAAGACAAACTTTGCAAATTAAAATGTCTTCATTCCAACAAACTGCATTAGTCATCACAGGTAATTCAGCTCTGATGTAATACTTAAAGTCATCTCATGTACTTAGAAAATAATAATTAACGCCATAAACAGTGAGAAAAGCAGACATGTTCTCATAAAAGAACAGACATCACCTGCACGATTTACCTAGGCAGCTGTTAAAAAGAGCAGCCGTCAGTCATTCACTTCCTCTTCTCTGTGAGCGAGTCAAACAGACTCACATCATCACGAAAGTAGAAACCATGCTGCGTTTGGATCACCTGAATATACTAATGTAGGACTTTGGCTTTGCTGAATCTCTGAGTGGAAAACAATATTAGTAGGATTTCATCAGTTCAAATGTCTGGACAGGCCCTTAGGAGTATGGCATGGTCTTTAAGTTCAACTGTAAATGAAGCTGGATTTACTGCAAGTCTGGGCTCAGACACTGTCCAGCCAAGAGGAAGTCACAAATCAAAGCTAAAAGCAAAATATAAACCTTTTTTGTTAACAGCTGTCAGAGACCAAAATGCTGCCCGTCTTCATCTCATAAATTAAAAAAGCCACTATTGACGGGGGGGTGTTTTGGAAATTTTAACCAAAGTCCACAATTCCTGGATTTCAAAGCTTCAAAACGCTTACAGCAGTCAGAAATGCCAGGATGTAACGCTGCCTGTAGCTTTAAGATTTCTGAACTAATTCCAGGTCACATGTTTTGGCTGGCTGAGGGAATACTTCACGACGAAAAAGTGCTGCAACTTTCCACATATAGGCGTCCGTTAGATCTCCAGAACTGGGCCGCTGTGAAGCGCTGCATCTCCACAGGGCTGACATAACAGACGTGAGTGGGAAGTCTTGCCAGTGAAGTCACGACTGCAGCAGAGGAGGCTGCTTTGTCCTGGAGAGCTGCCTCTGAAGACTGTTCTGCAGCTGGAATAACAGGCAGGAACCTGTTCTTATGGAGCGGTTCTGTCCGTGCTAAAATGCCAGTACACCAGTACGAACACTAAAGGTTCACTAAAATCAAAATAATCTGGCACTTTTGACAAAAATACTTTAATTTTCTTAAAGTACATTCTAAATTTTACTTTGAAAAATTCATCTGAAAGGTGCCTTCTTAGTATTTTTAGAAAAGAATTAATAATATTTAAATTAACCATTTTAAGCTCTTGCAATTGCAGCAAATTTAAGACATTAAAACCAGAGGAGAATTTACATTGTAGTTTTTATAAAAACTTTTACAGTAAAAAAACTGGCAGCAGGAGTTGCCAAATTTCACCATTAACTCTGTATCCGCATGCCAAAATGAAAGTGTTATTTTTAATAATATGGTAAAACACGTTATTTTTACAGCTGTTTTTCAGTAATCTTTCTAAATTTTACTGTAAAAAAAAATGTATTTACCCTTTAAAAGTGCAATTAGCAAAGACATACATTAACTTTTAACTGGCAGTTTGAGTTGCCAAAATGTTACAGTTTAAGAACAATGGTAGTACTTTTAACGGGATTCCTTTGATTCATTATAAATGCCCTGTCCAGGAAAAACAAAATAGTTTGTGTGTTTTGGAGGGATCAGAATTATCAAAGAGCAGGGGCAATTGAGCTTGAAGGACTGCACTTAAGCAGGAGCTCAGGTCCTTTTTCTGACAAACGGGAGTATTTTAGTGTGAAAACTAAAGGTTGAACCAAAGCCGCAAACAGCAGCTGGCAGAATCATGGAAAACCCGATCTGCTGTTTAAGGACATGCAAAGGACAGACTTCCTATTAGGGCTTACGTGGTATGAGCCAGCAGCACTAAACTGCATCCACATGTTTCATTCAGGGCGGGGCACGAAAAATCCATAAGCTTCCAGCAGGCTGCCCTTTACTTTATAAGAGCCCCATCATTCACAAATGAAATGCAAGGATAAGAAAGAGTGGTCTCTAAGCCACCCTTTAATTACTCCCCCGAATCAGGTCCAGTCCCAGAAGCCCACACAACCTTCTGGATCCAAATGCCAAACAAATGTAAACACTGGAAAGAAGTCAAGGAAAACGATCCGGGGCTCCAATGTTGAGCAAAAACACCAGCAGAAAAAAAAGTGTCGGCAAAAAAAGACACTTCTGTAGAAAGCTTACCGGTGTTTTACAACCAAACGGTAAAGTTTTCCAGGTGTTATAAAACGTGAATAAACACGTCCTGACTCATTTATTGGCTGAAGCACCAAAAAAAAAGATTTTTTTTTGATTGGGAATTACCACTTTAAAGCAACGCTCAAATTAAAATTAGAATCTGACTGTTTGTATAAGACATGCAAAACACTGTGTTATAGGAAACGTTTAAACTGGATTAGTACCAGTGTTTGCTAAATTGGGGAACATACAGTTCCGCACAGTGCTTTCACATGGAAGTGTCATGAACTGACTGGTCATGCAGTTACAACAGCTGGTCATTGGGGGCGGTAATGCCCAACCAAGCTAGTAATGCCACAAATTAACTAACTATGCAAGGTATTTAAATATAACCGAAACAAAGCCGTTTGAATGAGTACAACTTGTTTACAAGTACCCACCCTTTCTTCTTAATGACCCACTCCAATGAAAATCATATTTTTGGTGTTTTTAACATCTCCTTGTGGTATTTTTCTGATGACGGAGAACATATATAAAGAATATTCAAATCAACATAGCATTTCTGAGTTTTTCTTTATTCAAACTGTAGCAAATAGGGAGCAGATAAAAAAAATGCAGTTGGAAAAAGCTTGTAGCTGTAAAGTATAAACTACGACCACCAGGCAACAAGCCCCCTGCTTTTGCTCCCCATATAGAAGAAGACTAGATCCATGCAAGTCTTTGTTTTCCTTGTCTGAGCTGGAATCTGGCTGGAATCTGGATCAGAAGCATACGGCTGCGTAGCTCCAACATTGCTCGTCATTTTTCTTGCACCGTTAATGTTAGAGTGGGCTTGTGAGTGGCTGTAAGCTAGTGGGAGAGAGTATAAAAAGAGGGGTGATGGCTTACTCTGAACCACCAGAGCTCCCACAACTCAGAGGCAAAATTCTAATCACTCCTGCTGCTTTGCAGAAACTATGTTCAAGAAAACGAGTTTTTTTTTGGCTAAAAACATTATAACCCTACACAAAACACCACTGGGAATGCTTTCACAAGCCCAAAAGACGATCAGAGAGGGTCTTTCATATCCTCTGAACTAAAAAAAAAAAAAAGGATAGAAGGATACATTCTGATGTGCATACAAACACGCACCAACAAGAAGAAGAAACGCACAAACATGTAAACCACAACTAAAAAGCAAGGTAGCACAAAATTCCAAGGTGAACAAATGAGCCAAGAAAAGTATAAAGGTGTATTCGCTCTACCTTTGATATACTCTGTGTGAGGCGTTACCAGCTGTTGATCCTGATGCAAATAAAAAAAATGACTGAACCCTAGTCTGACTGAGAGCAAGGGTCTCGGTTCACACTTGTAAAGATGGTCAGCTCCAGAGAGCATGTGAAAAACCAAGCCAGATGAAATGGTGAATAGCATCAGCATTGGGCAGCTGTTTGAACAGAACTTGCAGGTCAAAGCAACGTGTGAAAACAGTAAAACTCTTTCGTCCCACTTAAAATATATATTTTGTATATACTTTATCGAGATTTTAGATCATAAAATTGAAAACAAGAAATTATATCAAATCAAAGATGAAACATAGAGGAATGAATCCATTTTGATGTAAAAATACTACAGCCACGGTGAAGAAAGCCGCAGTAAACTGTAGTTAAAAGTTTGCAGCTTGACCTCGGTAACACTTCAAGAGGAGCATTTAAACTTTCAGCAAAAAAAAACTGTTTTACGTATAGACATCACACAAACTAAATAGATGAATACTAATCCAGCATAATCCAATCACCATCGTGTCTGCTCAGAGGGTGAAGTGAATGTGCATATTTGCGATTGTCCCACGCACTACAGTGACTTGATGAGACAACCTCCATTCTGCACTAAAACAACTACATGCGGCTGTCTTTATCGCCGTGCTGGGATGCGTGAATGACTCCTCCGTTCAAAGGTAAAGTTTAAGGTGAGGCACAGTTGGCACACAACCCATGGCTCTTTTGAAAGGCAAGACAGATGATATACAAGCTGCTTATCTTACATCATAATCTCAAAGCAGGAAAACAACACAAGGCAAGACGCCGAGGATGTCATAGGCCCAAAAAACTCAGCGATATTTAGCAAAGGAGAACAAAACAGAATAGATTTAAAAAAGAGATGACTTCTTAATAAGATTGACTGAACCACTTTTGCTGGAGATTATGTCTGAGCCATCAGCACCACTTCAAGTTAGGCTTTATTAAAACACTGGGAATGTCAAAATGATGAACTCCTAAGAATCACAGAATCGTTTAATTATTGGAATTAGGGAGGAAACACCTCATCAATTACAATACCCCAAAGGACAGCAGCTTTAAGAGAACTGGACTGAGCGAGTGTGACATCACCCATAGAAAGATGCTTACTTCCTGCTCTTATCAAATGAAGCCAATTCAGCCGCGATACAAACGCCGCCATGTTGGAGACAGAGGACGTTGGTTAGCAGTGATTGGTCCAAGTTGGTCTGGGTCACCAATAAGGAGTAAGCTTGTTACAAGGCCACACTCCTACACTTGAAAAAGGGCTCAGAAGAACCTGTCAAACCTTTCAAACGTTTAACACGAGACCGCATAGGTTTATTGAGGAATCCGATTGGTCGGTTTATAACTTGAATAGCTTGTATTACTGAAAAAATATAATTCAAAAACATGTTCGGTATCAGAGCAAGACTAGTTACTCTGACAAACAGAATGACCGTAATAGCTGTTCATTTCTCTGTAGAAGTCTATGGGATTTTGGCTTCTTGGGACCAGCAGGTACTTCCTATTTGGAATGCCAGAGGGAAGGGGTCACTCCGTCCTCTTCTCTATATCCAATCAAAGGCTGCAGCTGAAAATCATGATGGATATTGGCTAGATTTATGGTGACATTTTTAAAATTCTAAGTGACCATGGGATAGAACAAAAGAGGAAATGCCGTCACTTAAAAAAGAGAAAGCACAGCCAATGCAATTCACAGAGTAACCATTCCATGGATGATTACTGCAACAAGCATGTCCTTGTTTACTTCAATGTAAATCAGCCAAACATGTAATACAATTTTGACAAAGGTTTTTTCTATCATGCATGTTCTACTGAAATTATCCTTATGCTATGACATGCCACTGCAAATATTGCTGTTGACATTTTTCTGTTGCCAACATACTTGATGACAAATATGTTCCTTCTGCAGTGGCCACACTGACTAAAACCGTCTCATTTACAGAGGAATTTCTATTGCGGTGGCTTTCATCACATTTATACCATTACCTATTTTATCAGTTTGTTGGGATGGATTTTACCACCAAAATACTAATTATATTCTAATAAGTTTCACAGAATTACATTTTTTTTACTTCAAAAATATTTTGAAATAAAATCATTTTGATTTGATGAAAGGAGGTTAATTTTCTGATTAAAATTTACCCTGATAGTTTTCTACCCTCAAGAGTATGGAAATACATTGTAGGGCAAAACATTTAGAATTTATTGTGATATTCAAAGCTTTATTTTCCAATTTCTATACTTTTTCTGAAGCCTGCTTTCTGTTTTATGCTTTCTAACAAGTGACAAAAACAGTTTACAGAAATTTGCTTTTTTTTTTTTTTTATACACAGCTAAGACGCATGGAGCTGATGACGCAAGACTGCAGGGCTTCTTCAAAGGCTGCATCCCAGCAATGCAGTCATTCAGGATGCGACAGACGGTGGAAACCAGTTCATCTATGAAAACGCCTGCAGCATAGCAACAACAAAAAACTATCTCCCGAGCTTAAATTTCAGGTAAAGATTGTCTGAGAAGAAAGTTGATGCGGGATTAAGGAAACATAAAGACTGCAGTTCGAGTCTTCCAACAGAAAATATATTTTTGCAGCAAGCAACGCCGTTGTCCAGACCCCCACAAAAAGACAAGATCTCTTTAAAACTTACAAATTTGTAGAATTCAAGAAGAATTTGCAATGTCTCCATCTCGACTTAATTGCCGAGAATTAAATTACTCTGGAAGAAGAGCTCACTGAAAACCAAACCAATAAATTGAAAAGTGCATTTGTTCCCTTGTGTTGTGCAGATGGCATGAGAAGGGATTTTCAAGGGAAGTTCAGTGTATCCATGACAATATAAATACTTCTGCTTGCCTCATTGCACACTGATATTAATTATGTCCTGAAAGACATTCTCAAAACACTTTCTGGGCTTGAACTTTTGCTCAGCAGCATGTTGGAACCTGAGCAAACTTTCTGCAGGGCAGGAAAGCCTTGGCACCGCAGGAAGCTGCATGCTGCGCTCTGGCATGGCCTGCCAGTGGGGATCCCATTTCGGTCTGCTAATCAACACATGCACCACAACTGCTTTTTTTCCCTTTTTATTTATGCATTAATGAAGTTGACTGCCTTCTTTTCCCTTTTCCTGACACCCAAACTGTCAAAGGCAAAATTCTTCTCAGTTTCCTGGTTCCCCTGGAGGCTCTATTCTGCTGTGGGGGCCGGAGTTTTCAAGTAAAGAGTGTCCACCCAGGGTTGGTAAACTAATTCCGTGCTGCTCATCCTCTTCACAATGAACGTGTAGCTGGTGTCTGGTTGTAGGTAGTTCACAACGTATTCATAGCCGTGACAGGGAGTTTGTATCAGCGGCTTTTCTTCAGGGGCACCCGTTTTTATCTGGACAGTGAAAATGGAATTTGGCTCCTCAGACTGCTCACCTGCGATGTACCAAGACAGGTACACGGTGTTGTGAGTCAGCAGTGTCTTTTCCCTGTGGAACATCACCGGATTCAGGCTGATCATTGAAATGTGAAGCTTATCGTTATGGGGGATCCTCGTGCGAAGGAAGAACAAGCTCGTAAGGCTCGGTGGTTTGAGGTCATTTGCTATTTTTTCCTCAAAGTCTCTAATGTGCTCCTGGATCAGCTGGAGCTGCTGCTCTGTAGAGGACACCTCATCTGCATCCACCTTAACCTGTTCACACCTTGCAACAAAGGCTTCCAATTTCTGACGTCTGATGGTGATATCCTGGAAGATCAATTTTAAATTGACCAGGGAGACCTTCATGTCTGACCTTATCGAGTCCTTCACCCACTGGAGCCTATCCAGGCCTAAGTAACCCGCAATCACCTTAATGGGCACAGGCCTGAGTTTCTTGTGATCCTCCCTGTGGACGGAAATACAGAAAGAGCTCCTCTGCTTGAGCAGGAGCTTCTCCTGCATCACTGTGATGGATGCGTGGTCCAGTGTTGTGGAGAGCAGCTCCTTGATCCGATTCTTCACATCCAGCAGTCTGTTAAGGTCAGCATCCTCTCTGTTTGGAGGAGTCGGAGCACTGGCTGGAAAACCTGAAATTGGCATCTTCTGCTAGTTTCTTTTCTTTTGAGCCACTATAAGGAGAGAGCAGTTTTAGATTTCATACAGTTAAGCCAACATGTTACCAGTGATGATCAACCAGTCAATGGTGCTCACGTTGAGAGTCAGGTTCAGTCTGTTGGTTGAAGACAGAAGACGCTTTCAGAAAGGCGATAGAAATGAATCTTGAAGAGCCCACTTTGAAAAAACATCAACTAACTGTTGTTAACTCAAACTTCTCCCAACAGCAAAATCTAGAGACTCCATGCCAACAGCAGCCATGGCAACAGAACTTCTGTTAGAATCCAAACTGAAGATCCATGGAATGCATCTTGTGATGGACATGCTTTGCTTTTATAATACTGCTTCAAATGTGTTAGTATAAACGCCTTCTGTAACTGAAGCTGAACTTTATTTATTGGGATTTAGACCAGCAGCTTGACTTGGGAGAGGACGTGTGTTGACACCAAAACCCATTCAAGTCAAAGACCAAAACGACTGTGCAGCATATTTTCATGAACCCCCAAGCTCTTTGTGCTTGTCCTCTCTAGAGTTAACTCTGGGCATCCATGATTTCATTCAACCGGAATTCCAGGACAATGCCGAAAAAAAGGGATATTTTATCTTTATAAAAGCAGGTTTAAGCAATTTTGTGCTTTATTAAAGCAGGTTGACAAGATATAAAACAGGAAACGATGTGAAGTTCATCTTTTTATGATGCACGAAGGGGAACTGATGTCAGACATAATGCTACCATCGAACCAGCTGGAAACTTTACAGAAATAAATCTCAAAGAAATCTTACTGCTTCATCCCAACTTTTACTACTTTAGTAAATATGAAGACAAAGGGGATCAGGAGTGACCCGGGAATGAAACATGAGCCCACCCCGGCCTAGTGAACACCTCCTCCCACCCTCTCAAACCAACAACTTTAGTCATGGGACTCCCCCTCACACGTGCACACAAACACACTCAAATGCATGCAGGACAGGACCCACAGGCTTCCTTTGTTCAGATTCCCTTCATAGCTGCACTCTCTGCATATGTTGTGGCTGAGGAACCACACTGATTAGTTTTGACTTCCTATTGTCATAGTAATGGAAGGTTCTTTTTCTTCGACTTTACCAGGACAGCAGGGGCTTTCTATGCAATGTCCAATGAACACTCTAGTCTACCTGTTGAACAATAACATTAACCAAACATTTCCATCAGAAAGCAAAGTGGACAACCTAACAAGGTCCAAAAGCTGACCCAGTTCAGAAAGTAAACATTTAGTGGAGAACAAATGACTACGACACCAAATCGTACAAGATTACACTGATAATCCTAATTTAACAGCTATTCTTTTGCTGATAGACTTAAACTAAAGCCATTAGCAAAGAAAATGAGCTAAAAAGAGATTTCTGATAATTCAGGAGTGACTGTTTGCCTCTTGAGTCCGATTATCAAACGCATTTTCAATGAATATTAAAGATAAAAAGTCGGATTTTGCAGATTATTGGTACTTCACTTTCTAAACAATCTCAGTAAAACAAACAAACAAAAAAAGACTTCCAGTTTTGGAAGTAGCCCAGCCTGTGCTGCTGTACTCTCATGGGGAGAACATGTTCAGATGGCTCAGAATCCAGCTTGATAGGTCACCCAGTTCCAGATATAGAAGCAAAAGATTTGAGGCCAAGGCAGATTTCTCCAAAAGAAGAGTCACTTCATGCTGAGTGAAAGGCTAAAAAGTTTCAGTTTACACCAATAAACCTCCCCACCTCAAAAGAAAAACTGATCTTGGAGACTGTGAAGCAAATTCAGCTCTGCTTTAATAAAGGAGAAGCCGGAAAGATGTCCCGTGAAAAATCAATTATTAACCAAGATGGCTGAAATCTGTCAGCTCACAGCAGCTGGACACAGACTGAGAGCCTTTTAACCTTTGAACAATCGTGGGGGTCAAGATCCAACGTCTTGGAAATGGATCCACTGTGTGCAACCATCTATGTTGTTTTAGCATGGGTCTGTGTTGAAAGCAGATTGCATCATGTCAGTAATCCCCATCTTTTCTAAATGAATGATTTTTTCCTGAGGAGAGATCAAAACAGCAGCACAGTCACATAAATCTACGACTTTCTGAGGAGAGGCTGTTTGGCTTTAGCAGTAAACCAGCCTTATCCTGACATGTTTCATAGTGTTTGCAGCTCCTAAAAAGATGAACTCTAATAATTATTTTGGATTCTTAACATTTCTGCTGTTGTGCTTGACCTTTCATTAACAGATCCGTTTCTTTCATGATAGGATGTTTCTGGTTTCAGGTGAAGTTTCTAACATTTTCACTCCAACAATGATGTTCAGAACAAGAGTGAGATCTGGCCATACAGATCTCCAAATAGGTTTGCCATAAAGACCCTCCAAAATTGAAGTTGGATAATGGGTGGGGCAACAATGACTGTCTGGGCCAGCTGTCCTAATAGTGCGAACAAATGCAAAGATGGGCCAGACTGGGGGCTGGGTGTGGCATGGAAGGGGTGCCATGGTGACAGGGCGGGCCTCAACAGAGAAGGGATGCTAAATGAAGCCATTGTCCAGCCCAAGTGAAGCACACCACGCAAAGAATGGTACATTAAATCAGCTAGCGGCCCATTGTTGTGGCGCTGCTGCCGGCCCACGTCCATCCACAAGACCTGCTGCACATCGGACTGACAGGGTGTGATGCTACACATGAAACATGGACACAGCTGGGAATGGCAGGAATGACAGTGACCTACAGTTCAAGGTATTTAACTGGGAAAACAGCTGGATGAATCAACTTGGGATCCAAGTTGATCCAATTCAATTAATAATTGAATTGAAAAAAAAACTGTAAAGGTCCCAAAGTTCATCACCAAAGAGCTCAAAGTGATCAGAAAAGGAGACAAAACTGTCAAATCAACAAGCCCCAACTTAGGTACAATCAGTGTTAAGCTATGTTCCCACTGGGCATGTGACATACCGCATTACATTTGCATTCTTGCAAATTGCAAATCTCACTCCAGGCTTTTGCTTTCACAGCTCTATTCCGATGTATGAAAGTCTTAGTGTCATAGAAATCCAGCTGGGCACAAACCAGTTATTAATTTCTCCTCTGTGGTCAGTTTTCAAAACGTTGGCACTTCTGTGAATGAAAAGGGACGCCATTCATACATCACCACCAAATCCAAGTCCCTGATTAGTCAAAGTACAACTAATTTAACTTTCAACAAGCAGTGACCGCACATTTTGTATGTAAAGTATAAAAAATATATTTACACGCAGACACACAGTTTTAGGTTTTCATGAGAATATAATCTAGTCAGAATAAGAAATATATGAAACCAGGCTCTAGACCAGCTCAGAGGTCGAGCGTGAAACTGGCAGGTCATGGGTTCAAATCCATAGGTCATACTGAGGACTCTAAAAAGGGGAGCCAGTTCTTCAGTCGCCATTAAGGTGAGTTGAACCAACGAACAATTATCGAGGGTGGCTGTAACTGTGGCTCATTGCTCTTCCAGAGGATGGCTTAAAAAAAGAGAACAAATTCCAATTTGTTTTATTGCTAAATCACCTTTCATGATTGTTGAAAGAACAGCTCATGGTGCCATCCATAAAAACAGGCAAAAACATTAAAACGCCATTCCCCACACATGCAAAATAAAGAAGTAAAATAATAGATAAACCTCTAACAATAATAAACACAGAAACAAGGAAATAAAATAGAGATGATTGTAAGAAAAACTAAACAAGTAACAGCCGGAGGAGTAACCTGAAGGTGATGTCCTCTTAACGGGACTTGAACTTTAAACTGTTTATTTCTGTAGTAAATGTTACTACTTTACATTGGAACAAGCAGATTTTGTTGATTACTCTAAACTTCAGCTAACTTCAGTTGGTTTCAATTTCAAACTACCTTCAATTTGGAAGTCAAAGACACACTTAGGTGTGAGAATAGCAGCAGTAAAGCCGTAAATGTGGAAAAATAAACTACTGAACCAGAGCAGGACAGAGAAAAGGTCATGCTGAGAAATCTAGAGGGAACATTTAATCCAAGTTGATTTATTCTGGTTTGTTTACCCACTGGATTAGCTACCTGTTCAAAGCTTTTTTTTTTTTTTCACCAAACACAAGCTTCAGTAAAATACAGACACCAACATCAAAGGTTGAAACTGGTTGAACAAGATTCCTAGTTTTTGCTGGAAAACTCAACGCCACAGCTGTTTTCCTTCTACAAAAACAGCAATCGTAGACGTGTGGTTTAACACCTGCCTCTGTATATTAACGCCACCACAACATTCGGAAACCTCACTGACAGATGGTGGTCTAAAGGGCTCAGCTGCGTTCCTGCCACTCCTCAATGACTTCCAGCTCCGCAAGAATCACAACTGTGCTCCTCCCCCATGTTGTTGTGGCTGTCATTCCCCGTTTCTGATACGAGCTTCTCCACAGTCTCCACAGTAAAAACAAAAGAAACTGCAGCAGAACCCGGCTTAACTTGAGGAAATGATGTCTTCAGCTGTTGTCTGAGATCTCTGAAAGATAACAAGCTGAGCCAACAGAGCCACCAGCCTGTTAAAGCACACGCAGAGTCTGGGATTTGCTCATGAGAAAAGCACAAAGACACAATAACACTTTAGACAGATAAACACACCCATTATACACACGGAATACGCTGACATTCAGGCACTTAAGACGGTACGTCCAAACAGAACAGGAGCCATCAATAAAAACGGTAACATTTGGTTTAATCTTCCCCATCAATCCCAGGACTAAATCAGACGCCTCTATGTTGAAAATACAAAAACATCAGAGTGGATCAGGCTGCAACCCAAAAGCCAATATTTTGGATGAGCAAAGTTGCGCCACATTCTAATTATCTGGTTCCCGTGCAGAAAAACAAGACACGTGATTCCAACGTCCAGGCCTGTCAGAGCCAATCTGGTCCCTGTCTGCGCCTCCACACCATGGACCAAACAACTGCACCCTCAGACCTCAATATTTACAGTGAAAACACTCCTGCAGATCAGCAGCAGCTCATAACAAGCACACACAAGCCCCTTTACCGCTGCAGAGCTCCTTAATTCCCGGGAATGTGTAAACCTTCTCTGATAAGATCCTCCAAAAAGTCCAGAAACAAACCGTCTGCCCTCCATGTGTCATGATGACCCCAAGAATTTGAAATAATCCTGTAGGGGCCAATCTATTGTTTCCTAAATTAGGAAGTTAACATTTGAAATTTGTACATAGAAGTGATGAAAAAGATCATGCATCCATTGCAACTGGAAGAAGAAGTTTTTTAAGGAACACTTTAAAAAATGGAACAGGCCTGTTTGTGAATAAATTACATTTAAATATTCACGTACTAACATTCATTTTGAAGATCTGTCGTCAGAGATGGTAACTTATGTGAGGGTTTTTTTTTTTTCACATACTTTTAAGACTCAGCTGTAAAAAGAAAAGAAAAAAAAGGCAAATCATGAGATTTAAATGTAAAGTTTGAAATAAAACCAGCTTTGGTGATTTTTCTTCAGGCGTTCACACGGACCCCCGGAGCTTCAGGTACTGCAGACAGACAGGTAAGAGTTCCTCAAAAAGTCGGGAAAAAACATAACCCAGTTTGCATTAATACATGCTAATCAGAGCAAACTGCCGCCGCCCAGCGTCTCTGAGACTCTGCAGCCCACATCTTGATTAAAAGCAGAAACCTACTGACGGATGGGTTCCGTAAAACCGACAGAGCAAACAAAAAGCAGAGGGAAAAAAACACAACACGGCCGCCTCACCGGCGCGGAGGTCAGCCAGACACTTCACCGGCCCAGTGAGGCTTCAGCTCCTGCTTTCACATTAGTCTGGAAGTTTTCTCCGTAAGGAGAACTCACCTCGACACGTTTACATTTCTGTTCGTGTCCGTAGATTCATCTGCCACCGAAAGCAACGGAGTGGAAAATACGCAACGACCGGACGGCTGGAAGACGATTCTGTGACTGGTTAGTCCGGGCTGCCTGCGCGTTAGGTCATCGCTGTACTTCAGTAGATAATGCGCGTGCGCATTTTCTTCTTTGAAGCGATGCTTTCTGGGAACTGTGGTTTACTACAAAGTTTGGATCCCAGGTTTGTGAAAGATTTAACTTTAAATGACTTTCCTGAATTCGTTTTTTTTGTTGTGTTTGTGTTTTTTTCAGCCTAAAAAAATAGTCGTTTTGTTTCCAAGGTAGATAAAATAAACTCTTGCTTTAACCTTTGACATTTCAGTTATTGTTCTGTTTTTTGTGTCAAGTATGAATTTTTGTTTTATCCTGCCGAATATAAATACGAAAAATACATTAAAAAAAACTAGAAAAAAAAAAACAAAGAAAAGAAAGAAAGAAAGAATGGCACCATATAACAATTACATGTTTTTCAGGTTTTCATTTATGATTTGAAAATAACTAAATTTTTTTTATTACAAATTCATCTTCTAAATGTTTATCACAACGCAAAAAGTTTCTTTAAAGGCATTTTATTGCAATGCTAGCTTTAAGTTATTACGCAAATAGTTAATTTTCGCTTAATTTACAGGGGGAAAAAGGTTTAACATTTGTAGTCATTTTGTTGTCCAAAATCTAAATTACTTTTATAAATAATTTTGTGTTAATTTTGTATTCTGTTATTCAGAATACAAAAAATAAACAAAGATATCACTCTTTTAAGCAATTATGTCTTTCTTTCCATTTTTTTCCAGACAGCTGGAAAAAGACATCTGCCCTCTGCTGGCCAAGAAAGTATAGCTATTCAGTCCGGCCCATAGAAAACTTTCCTTTTAATTATTGGGCAAATAAAGAAAGGATTGTGATCTGTTGCTAGTTTTAGGTATTAAATGAAAACTGCTTTTAATTTATTGTCAGAATGTTTTTCTTCAGGTCAATATTTCAATCTTCTGCTAAACATTTTTTGTTACATTAAAAACCCCAAAATCTAACCTGCATATTAATCTGAGTCCACAATGGAATGTAAGGATGAAAAACCCAAATAAACACATATTTGAACCTACTTTTTGGCTTTATGATGTAAAAAAAATATTCTGGAATACAATTCTTAAGATTTTAGAACCCATTTCCAACAAATCTAAGAAAATAAAATCACCAGTTTCATAAAACATCCTCACAACTAACTAAAAACTATTTAGCATTATCTTTATAGAAACACTTTTAATAAAGAAATAATAACTTAAGGGAAACAATTGTCTAATGATGGAATATGAGGAGAAACATTTGTGCAAAAATGAACATAATTGAGAGAAATGAACATTCACACAAATGAGTTTGCTGTCAGACTTACACACCAAAAAGTATCATCAAATGTTAAACAGAGCAAGTAGTTTTTATTCATATTTCTGCAACACAAAGCTCAAACAAATATGATCATTTCTACAGTAGTACACCCTAAATTGAAAGTATTTATGGCACAACCAAAGGGTTTAGCAGGTAGTGTTACATGAGGACAGCCCAGGCTCAGTCTCAATAAATAGGAGGAGGGGGTCAGAAATGTAATGTGGAAATGCTACACCAGGAGCTGAGATGAAATGCGTATCAACAGCACTACGCTGGTCCTGAGATATTTTTAGTGGAAGGTGGTCGAACTCAACTGTAACACAAGAGAGCATGAAGAGAAATTCGAAAAAAACAGAAAATATAACGACTCAAATAGAATGTTAGCTGTGTCCTAAAAGACCAAAAAGGACAGTTGGTAGTGGCGGTGTTGTCAAAAGTCGCATCTTTCTGTGTAATAATACAACTTTTTCAATAGGAATTTATTTTTCTTTACATAACATTTGGGACATATGCAAATGCTCATCATACAACCTCAGAACATGACTGTCACCAGCAGCTCCAAAACTGGAAAAAACTAAAATAAACACAAATCTATAAAAGTCAAAAATCTCAGGTGTAGCTTTAACAATAAAAATGTCTGTGCGCGCCACCAACCTGTTTCTAAAGTGAAGGAAGACGCCCCAGGAGAAACAATCAGGAAAAAAGTAAACGTATCTATCCAGAGTGGACATTTGTTTAAATCTGATGTTTTGAATTTCATTAAAAATTTACATCTGCATGTAACATTTCATGCTAAAGTCAATGGAATTCCCAATTGGTGCAAACATTTAGGATTTCTGAATCTCATGAAAATGGTTAAATTAGATCAGTCTGGAATTAAACCAGTTTTTTTTTTATTTGGGATTTTTGTGCACTTCTCAGCATTCCTGTATGGACTCAATCCTCATAATGTCCTGTACAGAAGACAAAAATGATCAATACATCATTCTAAGTAATAACAGGGCCACTAAAGCATGAAATTTGTTTATTTTTATCTGAAACTCTGCAAGACATTTGTTCATAATTTTTCAATTAAAATTTAACTGGCTTAATAAAAAAAAAAGGTTTAAATACTCAAAGCCGTCATCGGTCAAGTGGGAAGAAAGCAGCTCACATTTTGGCCAACCGTCAGACATTCCTTTGCTATAGACACACAGATCTGTTACCTTTAGATGGCATAAAGAGAATGTATCCATTAATATTGTTTTTGGGAGCTCAGATTAATGAGCCAGTTACATTACAGGCCCCCCCCTTCTGTGCTACGACTGACAAAGGGTAAAACAAACAATACAGTTGGACGAAAAGGATTTTTTTAATGTTATAATTTTTAAATATTTTTTTAGTTTGTGGAGAAATAAAACCAAATATTTTTATTTTCAACATTTTAAACATTAAAATCTAAAATATCTTTGAGATTTTAAATATTTCTTTTAATATTTAAATTTGAAATGTACAATTTTATGGACATATTATGTTTATCTGTAATTAACTTCCTTCATGTTTTTATGTTTTTCAATTGATGTTTTGACTGAATTATAAATATTCTGGAGCTCCATATCAAACCCTCTCTTTTGAACATGTGTTTTAATGGCATTTTACAGGTAAACATTTATTGTTCTTAGGCTCACTTGTGATTTATTGTCCTTCTCACACAAAACGTTTGCATCCAGATGATCTGAAATAAAATATTATTTTCTGTAATAATGCAAAAGAGGCTGATCTTTTTTCTTTGCTTAAAAGAAAACGTTTTAATCTGTGTGCTCTAGCACTACCGTAGATTGAACTTGTTTGATCATATTGCTCAAATTGAAGTTTTCTTCACTCCTGACAGAACTCAGCTCCTGTGAGCAATAATTCATGTTGGCAGCTAATCCACTGATCATCTCCCTGCTGTAGATTTCTGCTCGCTCTGAGGCAGGACAAGAATTTAAAATATGATGCGTGCTACAGTCTGCTTTTCTGCAGCCCATTCCCAAAACATGGTTTTGAAATACTCAAATGAATCCCAGCCTGACGCTTCCCTCCCCCAGGTGAGCTTCCAGATATGGTCATTTATCACAGATTTAATCATGGAGATTATGGAAAAACAGCTGAGATGAGGGCTGAAGCCTGTCTGAACAGTGACACAGTGATAGGTAGAGAGGCTGGGGTTTGGGGAGGCTTTCATTATGTGTTCATTGACTTTTGTGCAGATGTGTCAGTAGGGGGTCTCAGTTGGGAACAGTGGAGGGACATGGATGGGTGATGGAGCTTCAGGCTCCTTTGTTGTTCCTTGCTCTGAGTTGTCTCAAAAATCCATCATCAGCCTCTGGTCAGCTGGAGTGGGGTAGGGGTCATCTCTATGCGAGGGAGCGCTGGCGAGGCTTGATTCTGGGGTAAAGCTGAAGAGAAAAATTTCATAAAATGATCAAATGTTCATGTTAAGGACAGTTTCTCCTTAAATGTAGCTGAAACACCAGCTGAGGTTTTCATAAATGAAGCTTAAATAAATGAATGAGGATCTTCTCCAAAGAAAAAAGCTAAAGGGCAGGTAGATCAAGCACACTTTCCTGGGTAAATAATTCAATAGTATGCAAATCGTGTTTTCAGAGCACAATGCTCAGTGCACGGGGCAGACAAGAGTTAAATAAACTATAATGTCTTTAAAGACCAACTCCAATGAAAATAATGTTTTAGATGATTTTAACATGTTCTTGTAGCATTTTTCTGATGACGGAGGACATTTATAGATTTTGTATTTCTTTATATAAATTGTTTTGAATCAGGAACAAACAAAAATGCTGTTGGAAAAGATAATATTTGTTGCACAGGAAATTCACTGGGTGAGCCAGAAGCTCCCTGCTCTGCTCCATTCTGATGCCTCCACATGCAGACAAATAGATCCATGTACGTCTTAATTTTTCCTGCCTGAGCTGGAATCTGGTTGAAAACTGTACGAATGGACAGCTCCATTATTGCTCGCCTTTTTTTTTTTGCATCAGTAATGTTTGCTTGGGGTTTTGAGGGGCTGTAAGCTAGCGGGAGAGTGTGTAAACAGATGGATGACAGGAAGTGAAGAGGGGCTTCCTGTGCACCAACAGTCCCGCCCACAACTTGGAGGCAAATTTCAAATGAACTACTATACCTCGACAGAAACTATGTTCTAGAAAACGCCACAGGATTTTTGATTAGAGGTAAAACTTGCATAATCATAATTAAAAGATCCCTGAGAAGGCTTTTACAACAGATCAAGATTATTGGAGTGGGTCTTTAATAAGAGAATGTAATGTTATGTACTGCAAAGCAAACAAGTTTGAGTGAAGACCTCTACAAAATAAAACAAGTCTTTAATGAGAAGCTCTTTCAAATTTGGAAAAATGAAGGTGTTGTTTCTGTTTTTTTCTACTTTTTCATTTCAATTTAAAATGTTAGAAAACTTTTTTGCTTCTAATAACAAGTTTTCCTTTTTTTAACTTAATTGAGTTGTAAAAAAATAGATCTGGAACAAATTGGACTATGCAGATTGTTAGTTTACGTTCCTTATTGCATACTTTGGTGTGTTTTTTTGCATTTTTACACGATCCTCCTGACTAACAGGAAAAATAATGTTGTCCAGTCAAAACTTTTTTAAACTCACTAAAAACTACAATTACCCACCCCTCTACCTTGGGTCTCTTTGAAAAGGCCCAAATGTCCTCTGTAGATAGCAAAAGGAGGTAATATATTAGTATGCAGAGGTGGGGAGATATTATGGTTTAAAAATGTCCCCTGCAGAGGACAGATTTGCCTTGCAGTTGGTCAGAAAGTTAAAATCAAATCAACTTTATTCATAAAAAGCGATTCTCATACTTGTGTAGCTAAAAACCAAGACACAAAAGTTCAAATAAAAACCCACCCCCTCTGTTAGCACATACATCCCATGAGTCCAAACACAATGACTACTCGTAAATGTCTCTGCCACAGGAACATCGCCACAGTGCCCACCCAGACTGGAATAGCAATGGGGTCCGCCCCCCCAGCTGCAATGCTAGACCCCAGCTGCCCCAGATGGGCGATAACCATGGCAAAGACCACGGACATGCCGCCAAGCCCTGGTATAAAGGATCCCCACAGGATCCTTTATGGTTAAGACAGGTTTAGTGCTTTATAAAAAACTAATCCCAGGCGACAACCCCAGCAAAAATCTTACAATGATTCTGCTCATAAATTTAAGTCTGAGACTTGGTTATTCAAGGTTTTTTTGTCAGTGATGAGAAAGAATCTTTTTATTGAGAGTTGTTACCCCCAGCAGGTTGCGGGGCACGTAGCCCTCTTTGTCTTCCAGCTGCGCCCACCACCAGTCTGTTTCGCTGTCGTCCTGTCTCCGCAGGATGGTGATGGCGTCCCCCTCCTTAAAAGACAGCTCATCTGGATTTTGGGATTCGTAGTCCCACAGAGTGTACACCGTCCCCCTGTTCATCACACCCAACTTCCCCTGAACACCTGCAGTTAGAGAAATGGATCAGAATCTTAAAGAGCCTATCCCATGAAAAATCCACTTTTTGAGCTTTTAAGTGTATTCATGTTTCAATATAAAGAACATCAACGCAGTATTTTGATTCATTCAGATATTTCTGAGTAATAAGAATAAAATAATAATATACCAGGAGCACTGCAAGCCCCGCCCCCAGGCTAACAGACACACACCCATTTTCCCCGCGGAGCTAGCAGTGATCAGCAAAATGACTCACAGAAGAAGTGGTTCCTCTGGATCTGCAGTGAAAACAACGGCTAGCTTTTGTTGTAATGCGTGTCTTTTAAGAGGGGAAAATATTTTTAGACTGTGAGAGATTTTGTTGTTTATCTTAGGGAGCACCGAACAGACCGACCAGCAACTTTTTATCTGTGACCTCCATTTCACAGATGACTGTTTTGTTAACCTTGGCCTGTATCAAAGTGGACTGTCTGGGAGTCTAATCCTCAGAGCTGGAGCCATTCCTACAATTAAACCTGATGAAGATGCCAAACCCGTAAGTAAATCGTACAACTAGCTGAAATTAAGCAGTATAAGCATATACAGTGGCTTGCAAAAGTATTCATAACAATGAGCTTCTCCACATTTCTCACATTATGACCACCAACATCTATATATTTTATTGGAATGTTAGCTGAAACACCAACACAAAGTGACACACAATTGTGAAATGGAAAGAGAATTATACAAGAGTTCTGGGTTTTTTTACAAATAAAAACTGTAAAGTGCAGTGTGCAAAAGTATTCAGCCCCCTTTTCTCTGAGTGTATCCAATTACCTTTAGAAGTTGCTTGATGATTGACGACTGATCAAATGTTGCCTTATTAGAGTCCACCTGTGTGTAATTTAATCTCAGTATATAAATCCAGCTGTTTTGTGACGTCTCTGTGCTTTGTTAAGAGAATATTTGGGGAGAAAACAGCATCATGAAGTGTTTGAAACTTAGAACATCCCACGAACCACTGTTCAGACCATCATCCACAAATGGACAGAGTATGACACAACTGTAAACCTACATTGACATGATCGTTCACCTAAACTAACAGACTGAACGAGGAGACACTGATCAGAGATGCAGCCTGGAGTCCATGGAGACTCTGGATGAACTGGAGAGATCTACAGCTAAAAGAGGGGGGAATCTGACCATAGAACAACCATCAGTCGTTCACAAATCTAGACTTTATGGAAGAGTGGCATGAAGAAAGCTGTAGTTTAAAGAAAACCACAAGACTCGTTTTCCATTTGCCATAAGCCATGAGAATGACCAGCAAACGTGTGGATGAAGGAGCTCTGTTCAGATGAGACCAAAATGGAACTTTTTGACCTGAAAGCAAAGTGCTATGAGTGACAGAAATCTAACCCTGAACATCACTCTAAACACACCATACCCACTGGCTAACATGGTGGTGGCAGCATCATGCTCTGGGGCGGCATCTCTTCAGAAGGGACAGGGAATCTGGTTAGAGTTGATGGGAAGATGGAGCCAAATCCAGAGCAATATTGGAGGAAAACCTGTTGAAGTCTGAACAACACTTGAGACTGGAGCAGAGATTCACCTTCCAACAGGACAACCACCCTAAACATAAAGCCAAAGCTACAATGGACTCGTCCACAAAGTATTGACTCAGAGGGGCCGAATACTTTTGCACACATTTTTATTAAAAAAAAAAATTAACTCTTTTGTAATTTTCTTTCCCCTTTACAACTGTGTACAACTTTGCGTTGGTCTTTCAGCTAAAATTTCAATAAAATATATTAATGTTTGTGGTAATAATGCGAGAAAATGTAGAGAAGTTCAAGTGAAGTGTGAATACTTTTGTAAGCTACTGTAAAGCACAAGCTAATGCTACATTTCCACACACGTTGCGCCTCCTGTATAGAAATTCCGTATCAGACTGTGGGTTAAGAGTGTAAGGCTCCGCAACATGCACATCCATCTTTGAAAAAGTTCGGTGTTGTTTATTTTCATGTTTGTCTGTTTCACGGGCAGACGCGCTGCTCAGGCCGTCTCTAGGTTGACGTCATGATTTGGGCGTCACCCACGAGGAGCCAAAGGCGGTGCCTCAGAGATCGAGTCGTCTTACTTCCAGGTGTGAAAAAAGTCCACAAAAATAACTCATGTTTCATGAATTGTTTGTTCTTTAATGAGCCAAAGGGAATACTTGATCATATTCATGCATATTGTTTACTATAAAAGGCTTAAAACATGGTATAGACCCTTTAAATGGCTCTGCAGTAAAACTTGATTGCTTTTCAAATAACATTCTTACCATATAAAAACTGGGAACACTGGATGTAGCCCTCCTCCATTTCTTCACATTTATCTGCTGCAGTCTCAACATCACTAATGGTGGTAGCAAAGATGGCGGCACCTGACTCGACCAGCATTTTGCAGAGGTGAACGCTGTTGCAGGAGGCTGCGCAGTGAAGAGGAGTCCTGCTCGGCAAACACAAGCACAGTTTAAGACAGCGCAGAAGAGGCCTTTCCCAGGCTTGAGTCGCAACTACTAACAACTAACCATCCGTCGCTGTCTGCAGCGTTGACATTAACGCCGAAATCCAGCAGGAACTTGACGATGTGGTGGTGTCCTGCGCAGACTGCGTTGTGCAGCGGGGTGATGCCTTCATCGTTGGGAGTGCTGGGATTCTCAACCTGGAGAAAAGATGAGCGATCTTTACAGGCAGGACAAATCAACACCCAAATACTGCAAAAGTTTTAAATTATTGTATATTTAACTTCATTCAAACTAAAGGCCAAAATGTTATTAACAACAAAACACATAACTTCTAAACTGTAAAAGTTTTAAAGCGAGAAGTTTGTCAAATTTATGAATAAGTTAATTTCTAAAAGTGATGCTGCTGTAGGTTTCAGAATATTTACAGAGGAATTAATAACTTTAGCATTATTAGGGTGGGATTGTATAAAATCTGCTTCCTCCCACGCCTTTTCCACCAAATAATTCAACTCTTTTTGACAAATTTCACATTTAAGTGATTCAGTGTGTCATGTTTTGTTTGTGTACGCACAAATATGTCAATTTATGATTAAAAGTAATTATAAGGCATCCTTTACATGTGAATGTATTTGCATCTTCTTTCATTTTTTTATTCTTCCAAACAAGTATATACATTTCTTTTGATTGTCTTTTTTAGTGTCTTTCTGCTTTGATTGCTTGAAATAATCCAATTCCAACTAAAAGGCTCATAGTCATAATGGTTTATACCATGTGGTACCCCAGACATCTGGACAAAAGGATTATGAGTTTACAGAGTTTTGGTTTTAAACTTGGTGTGACTCTGGTTTCCACCTGCTGGAAAGTTGATGGTCCAGTTTGACATACTTTTTCTTTAATTGTGCCCCAGATGTTTCAGATCTGTCTCAGGTTGTCTCAGTGGCCAGACTCCTATAGGATGAAGCTGCATTGTTGTAACAGCTGAAGTAGCTACAGATGCTGAGCTGATTGCTGAGAACATGCTGGAAGGATTCCCTCATCTTAAGCTCTGAGGACAGAGTGTCCGTTATGACCTACATGAATTTAGACTCGTCTGATCATAGAACATTGTCCTACTGTGAAACCATCTAAAATATACCTTGATCTCCAGGAAATAACAGTTCTTTTGGACAATTTCTGCATGACAGAGCTGAAGTTTTTCTTTGCAGACTGCACAGATGGTTGTGTTTATCAACAGATGTTTCTGGTTATATTACTTAATCATTTAGTGTCAGTGTCGTTTTAATGACACTGCCAATTAGTGATGGAGTGATACAGTGTCATCTGACACACAGAGATTCCTTCAGTTTTTCTGATTTGTTTGATGATATTCTGCTCTGGAAACAATGAAGCTTTTAAAATCTTTACAGCTTGATAATGAGACAATTTATTTTTTTGTTCAAGCATAATTCTTAGCACAATTTCCCAGCTTGTTGAATCTCTCCCCCACATTTACTAGATAATTGTAATATTGTTTCATTTAACTGGTTAAAATGTCTTGTATGTTCTGTTGTGACTAAAATATTGGTTCCTATGATGATAAAAAAATTGTATGTTGTTTTTAAGTCAATTTTTTGTCAACTTTCGCAGAACTGAGCTTGTTACGCCGTTCATGACAAACCTCATAGATGATCCTCTGGACAAGATCAAACTCTCCTTCTAACGAGGCATCAAGCAGCAAGGCCAAGGGATTGAACTTCACTCTGAAGCCGTGACCGATGCGCTCAGAGTTTGGCTTCTTAAGGTTTGTGCGCTTTTCCTTAAGCAAAGGGGAAAATGAGGAACAATTCTAGTGTTTGAAAACGTATTAAAAGAACAAAACTTTCTGCATTCCTTACCAGTGGTTGTGAAGCTGCCACACCACTCTCCTCAGGAGTGCTGACTTCTGGTACAGGGCTGGGCAAAGATGCTTCCGAGCCTCCCATTGTGTTGTTGTTGTCATCCTCTGACCCCTCTGCTTCTGCAGGATCCTCCTCTGGTTGCAGGCGTCCCTCTTCGTTGTCGTTCGCATCAGTGGTGGCAAACGGGGCCTCAAAGCTTGTCTCCTCCTCCCCAGGAGCTGGTGCTGCTGGAGTCTCAGGAAGGAGATTACCGTTGTCTGTGTCAGCCCGAGAGACGCCACCCAGATATCCAGGGGGATGAGCTGGCTGATAAAATGGCGTTCCGCTGCCTGCACTGTTGCCTCCCCCTGAGACACTGTTCCCCTCGATGCCTCCTGCCAGAGTGTTGAATCTTTGGTATAGCAATTTCTGAATGTTGGGTCCGCTTGGGCCTTCAGGCTCTGTGATGGAGCTGCGTTTTTTAAGCGGCCTTGGGGCGTTGGCCAGCTTCTTTCGGAGGACTTCGAGGTCAGCATCACTTTGGTAGCGCATAGGGGAGTGTACCATTGGCGTCAGCTTGGTTGGGCTGAGAGGTCGGGGGATGTTCTCCACGCTGGGAGGAGGCGCTGACGGCTCCAGGTGCTGGAAGCTCTCCTGATCATCCAGTTCTCCATCTAAAATGTCCTCACTGCCAGGCTGGACCTGGGGAAGAGTAAAGGCTCCCCCTGCTTGGACAAAAGGCAGGGGTGATGGAGGTGTGGAGCTGGATTGCAAAACAGGCTTCCCGTAGACTGAAACCACACAGAAAAACCTTTAAACTTCTGCTCATAACTTTTCTGTCATGACCTCGTGGTCAACGTTCTTACCTGCTTTCAGGGCAGGCTTGGGGGGCTGACTCTTTGGTGCTGCCTGCTGGAGATACATGTGATAAATGGAGCTGGAGTTGACGGTGGGAGGACCCTTACGGGGAGACTGAGGCCGCGATCCTCTGTCTGGGATGAAGGGCCGCACAGCCACAGCGGGCGGAGCGTCCAGACGCTCACTCAAACCAGGAGGGAAAACTGGCACATTAGGCTGAAAGGTGGGACTTGGTGGCACTGAGATGCGCTGCTGGATCTGCTGGGAGGAGGATCCTGTGGAAGCAGGGAGCCGAGGCCATGCAAGAGCGGCTGGATTCGGGAGAGGGCGGGGAGGAGGTGCATCTTTTCGGCGCTCCAAAGAGCTGGCTGTGCTTGCAGCGGTGAGATGGGATCCATAGGGCGGGGGCTGGGGCTTAGTTATAGCAGGAGAGGAAACCGCTATTTTAGAGTCTAGCACCTTTGAAACAGCAGAAAAATACACATAATTATTTTGAATGCAATAATCCAAATCCTTTCAGATAAACTGAAATGGTTGAAAGTTTCCTCTGAAGACAAAGCAGAAGGGGACGCACCTTATCTGCACCTGGAGTGACAGGGGAGCCTGAGAGAGGGCTTTTGCCCTGGGTGTCGGTCCCTGAGTCTCGTCTCTCAGGAGGCTTTAGTGTTGTGCTGGTTTTGCTAACAGCAGGCCAACCAGGATCATTAGCTGAAGCAGAAATGGGACAGTGTGAGTGATAAAACCTGACAAAAAAAAGAACTTTTCCAGAAATTAGAACAATTTACGAAAATAGATTTGTGGTGCAAAAACTGGACAGGATGAGAGGCAAGAGCAAAAAGAAAAAGATAAATATGAAACTAAAGTAGTTTATGTAGTAAATATAAAATAGTGAACACCTATGGAGTAATAAAGTGATATAGATTTAGTCAGTTGTTGATTTATCGTATGCCCTGAAATCACAATTATTTAGTGGATGAAAGAAACTTTCTAAAGAAATAACCAAATCTTTACACGTGCATGTAAAGAGAAAACATAAAGGCTTTGGTTATGAAAACAAACAAAAAAAACCAACAAGGGAGGCTGGGAATGTTATGGAATCAGAACAAAGCAACTGGATCTGGGTGGTTTTGCGCATGACATTTTCAGAGGCACTTGAGCCTGTGAACCCTCTCAAAAGTGTAAATAAGCACAGGATCAGCAGTGCTTCAGCAGCTGTTCACCACGTCGACTGTAATCGAGCGTGTAACCTTCCTGCGGCTGGTGGGCCAATTCACACAACACAGAAGACCCATGAAACAACAAATCAGGCTGAAAAATCTGTACACGCTCACAGCGAATCCTCATGATTCTGATCGTTTCAAAAGAGTTTGAGGAACTCCAAGTATCCTTCAAGTTTGAGGCAGCAACACTGATGCATGCAGAGGATCCTGTGCAACAATCATGAGACGAGGTTCAGCAGGTTGTCCATTTGCTAGCGCAGCACTGTGCACTCACAGGAAGTGCCATCAGAGCCAGAGGAGGCTCCGGGGCCTGGGTGTGATTCTGGAAGGGACTGGGGTACCAGGTCTACGGCGATGTCCAAATCAGACACTTTCCACGGGCCTGGAGGCTTTCGCACACCGTCTGCCCCCGGAGGGAAGAATGTTCCCCCATCCCCACCCACATTCAAAGCAGACGCATTACAGAGATACAAGAAAAGAGACAGGAGAGGGAATGGTGGGTCACACAACACAAGAAGAAGAGCGCCGTTAAGAGAAGAAGGGAAACAAGATCACAGAAGTTTTGGTGCAGACGTCACAGTTCAGGAAGAGGAGAAGGAGTTTCAGATGTTCATGCAGGAAGTTCTGAAGAGTAAAGAGGTTAAATCTTCAAAAGACCTCAACCTGAGGGAGTGTTCTGAAGATAACAGAGAAATGCACGATGAATTGTTGCTTTATTTAATGCAATTGGCAACTAGCGATTTTTGTCTCGTGTAAATAACGTTTATCATGTTTACCATGTAAACATGCAGACATGCATGTTTCGGCCTCCACGTTCAAAAATCTCACATTCAAGTGTCACTTTAAACTTGAATTTGGAACTCTGACCATCAGAGACTGGGATTTGTAAGGGACACGGGACATCACTAGGTCTTGAAAAACTGGGATGGACTTAGCCCACAAAAGATGCACACAATAAACAATTGTAGCGCATTTGTAGTTGCTTGTTTCCCTGTTAGTTTCCTGGTAGGTTTTCCATGCCAAACTAGTGCATGCAGTCAGGGGAGGTCGGTGAGCCTGTGCTTAAAAAAGGCATAAATAAAATAAAATATACGTTTTGTTATTATTTATATATATATATATTTTTTTTTCAGACATGACTATTCTATGATTACTTTTTCTGTGTGAGTTTTCAACGTTACTTCAGTAACAAAGTAGTGAATTTATGAATTTTATGTTATAAATACAAGAGTGAGGCAGGTGAGGAACAGGCAATCCACGACTGTCCTGCAGCTGCAGTTGACACATGCGCTTTACCATTTCTGTCTTCCTATCATCTTAAAAGACACTTTATTTTAATGACTTCATTTTTCTCTTTCTCGCCAACTGTCTGATTACATCGGTGTCAGTTTGTGACTCATTTAGTCCCTTTATCCGCAAAAAATTCACATTAGAAAAATGGAAGGTGAGGCCTGCAGTACTCATGCCTCGTGGCAGAGGGCACTAGCGAGCCCAGAGTATATGACACTGTGGCTAAAGAATAGTAGACTTAGTGATAGCAAGTCAAGTGCGGTCGTCCAGTTTCTCCTTAAAATTGTCTAGCATAATTTTCTAAATGGAGGATCACTCTAAACTCAAGATTTTGTTTAGATACAACACTGGCACTGAACTCCACTAAGACACAGAGACTTTTAAAACTGAAGAAAGAAAAGGAACAAACACTACAAACCAGTTATCTATGTTTCTTCAAAAGGAGCAGCGCAGACTTCCTTTATAAGTAAAAGTAAGTCAATAATAACAATTTTGGTGATTTTTATTTCTCTGCTATAGTTTTTATACGCAAGAAAAATGTTGAAATGAAATTTTAAAGAACACACTAACTGCTGCCAATCAAATGGTGAATGAGATACTCTGTTGGGTTCATGTTTGTAGATCTGACTGATGACGTCAGAGCCTCAGCCAGTCATGAACCTCACCGCGCGTCAACAACACTCTCCTCACACATCTCGTGCTTGCCAAAGACGACTAAAGCTTTCTTCAAATTCATGCTACTGACCAAACCATCATGTTTGATGCTTTGACCAAACACTACATGGGAAGCAGGAAGCTGTATTCTGGTTGACTGAATATTCTAACGACCAATTGTGTTTTTCAGACCAGCTGTGGTGAAATGCTGGTTTCTGTGTGTCAAAATGATAATGTTGGTACCTCTTCAGCTTTACTAGTCTGTGGCCTGTGTCTTTGTCCCCTAATCAAACCCTGCAGTGGAATGAGTTGCTGCAGTAGCTTCATAACTGTTCCTCTCTTGGCCTGTTTGCTATGTTTTCTGTGAGTCAAAAGAGCTCTCACCCCCTGAGCTTCTCTGCCCTGACTCTTCGATTAAAAGGAAGTGATTATTATTAGTGTATTATTATTATTTTCACTGATAAGAACCATGAGTTCAATTTTTCCGGACTAAAACAGAGAGAAATCAACAGCTTTGGGACTTTCTGGGACTTCATGGGACTTTTTGACTACCACCAGTGATGAAGACTTACTTTCTTGAAAAACGTGTGTATATCCATGTTGTCTAACTTTTTTTGCTGTGTGTCCGAGGTGTTGATGCAGCGGTGTGTAAAGTCACAGTGAAAACATGGACTGGATTTTCAGTAATGTAGGTGTTCCCTGTGAATAACATTTAGGGGAGCTTAAGAATATTTTAGGGGGGCTGAAATATGCCTAAAATATGCCTGATGATGCCACTGAAGTGACGTATGGGAAGCATCCTTTTTAAAACACAGAAGTGCCAACTGTTTGAAAATTGATCATGAAGAAGAAATTAATAATTGTAGTCTGTGCAAGGCCGGAATCATATGACATCAAGTCTTTCATATATCAGAATAGAGCTGTGAAAGGAAAGGCCTGGAGCAGGAGTCACCAGATTTGCACCGCATCGACATTTAGCACTAAACTCCTTCGAAACTGTGAGTACATGCACTAGTACCAGGTAGCAACAGTCCAGTGTGAACAACATTTGCTAAAACCGCGTTCCAGAACCCACATTCAGGTTCTTGGACGTGCCACACATGCAGTCATGTCTTGGTACATTAGCCACATTTGAAAGGTTTGCACCAACCTATTTTGGGGCGGCCAGAGTTAGTTTGGTTATTAACAACTAGTGTTTGGGGCTTCAGTGGATCTGGGGGAATGCTGTAGCCTCCCTCCTGTCTGCTCGGTACAGGAACTTGGATATATGGCCCAACAGCAGCGACCCGACCCATAGTCGCAGCCGCTGGCTGAGGCGAGGGCGGCCCATTGGCTCTGTTCAGCTGTAACATCAGACAGCAGAAAAAAAACTACTTATTTAGCACAAATGCAGAGTTCAACAAAATCTAATGGCACTTTTGCTGTAATTTATAGCAAAACTAGGTCTTTTGTTAAAGATCCACTCCAATAAAAATCATGTTTTTGGTGTTTTGATGTGGTATTTTCTAATTAATGAGGATAAATAGTAAGAAAATTAAACTTAAAATAGCATTTCTAAGTATTTCTTTATTCAAATTGTTGTGAATCAGGAGCAGACGAAAGAGTTTTTGTGACGTAAAACGATTGCTGGGAGAGCCACAAGCTCAGAGCTCTCAGCAATGGGGAGGGGAAAAGGGGAGGGGTTACTCCGCGCCGACATTCCCACCAACAACTCACAATCTCGAATACATTTCTGTCACTCAGCTGAATCCCTGTAGAAAACAAGAGGTTTTTCTTTTTATTCTGTCTAACACTATAATTATAATGAATAGACCACTGGGAACGCTTTTACAATTGGAGTGGGTCTTTAAGTTTGAAAGTGGTACAATCACACAGCAGCATTGGCAACACTTCTGCCATACCAGTATGGTTCTGATATCACAAATTCATTGGTTTGAATAAACAAAGGCAACACTTCTAAATAGATGCAGCCTCTGATGTCACGTTCCAACACATCTACAGACTTCCAACGCTGCCGCGTGAGCGTACACTCAGGAGATGCATTCAGTGTTCCTAGCCTTACAGGAAGGATCTCTTTCTGACGTGCCTCAGCTTTTTTCTTGTAGAGCCGTTCCCTTAGCTCACTGATACGCTTGTCCATGAGCGTTACTTCCATGTTTCGCTTGTTGAGGAGCTCCTTTTGCTGCTGCAGCTTGCTGTTTTGTTCCTGGTTCAGTTTGTTCCGAATCTGTGGGAAATCAATGCAAACATGATTAACAGAACTGATGGTGAAGGGAGCAGAAAGAGTGGGGCAGGGGTGTCCAACTGCAGACTGTACGGGCTACTCTTCTGCTTCTCGAGTAAATACTCCCACCTTTGCAGATCTGTGTTAGTAAAACATCCCTGATGAAGATAATCACTATCAAGTACGACAAAATATAAGCAGAAAACAGGTCTGACAGTGGCCTTCAAAGACCAGAATCCTGGTGTAGAGTTAAATGCAACAGCGTGCAGTTTGTCACCTGAAGCTCTTGGAAGAGTTTACGCAGCTCCAGAGCTGCAGCACCAGTTACTTGGCCACCCAGACTGCTCTGCACGCCATTGAGCTTTCCTCTCCGCAGGTCCTCCAGCTGCAGGCTGAGCTGCTCCACCCTCAGCACCGCCGCCTGCAACTCCGCCTGCTTCTCTTGGAACAAGCTGCTAACCTGCTCGATCTCTGCAGCTGCGTGAGACACAGACGGAAATACAATCTGTTCACAAACAGCTGAACTAAGAGAAACATAGGTGGCAATCATGGAGAAACGCAGAGAACTAGCAGGACATTTCAAAGTATACATACACAGGTTACCATTGATGACCTTGCTGTAGTCCACCTGGCCTCTCATGGCGCGAATTTTCTTGAGCTTTGCCTCCTGGCTCTCCACTCGTTCCTTCAGCCTCTGCAGCTTTTCGCTCTCGGACACGGTCTGCTGCTGACGGCGCTCCTGCTGCTTCAGGTATCGCAAACGTTGCTCCTTCGGAAAGTGACACAGATTGATCATTTATCAGGTACAGCAAAAGCACACGTGCAACCTAAGAGGATGTGTCCAAATTGAAGATGTTCTCTAAAGCTCTGTCACTGAAATGCTTCATCATTAGCAACATGGTGTGTTTGACTGAGATTTGACTGTAGAGATGATCAAAAGTTGAGAAAAGGATCAGATTACTACATTTCTGCCCAACTGAGAACTGCTCCAGTTTAGCTTCTAAAATAGGGAAGGACAGACCCAAGATCCAAATGACTGCAGGGCTTGAAGTGGGCCTACTTTCCAGACACTGGAACTAAGGCAGCAATCAGTCTTTATGTGTGGGAGTACAGTAAATACTATCTTGGTTGACTGAACAAAACAAAGCACTAAAGTCAGACTGAGTTATTGAATGAAAACAACAGCAGAACTTTGTGGGAATGTTGGTTTCCAAATCTTACTATACAAAGCGATGCTCTCACACAGAGGCGGATCATTCCTGCACCAGGAAATATCCGCCTCTCCAGCTCATCCATCACAGACTGAGGGGAGATTTTCAGTGACATTTTAGACTAAAGTAACAATTTGCTGGTTTAAAATAAAATAAACTGAAAAGATTCTGTTTGAACTACTTTAGGCCAGGATGCAGTTGGCCATATCATTAAAAATGCTACAAAGTGAGTTATGCCTTAAAGTTGGACAAAATAAAAATTAAAATCTGATTGAGAACATATATTATTTCATAGATTTTTCAAATGTACTTGTTTTTTCAGTATTTTTAAAATAATAGATTTTTGAAAACAAATGGGGGAGGTGGGCTGGCTGGTTTATTTTTTGTGATTTAAATAAAATAATTAGGGAAACAATGAAGATTCAACACCAAAAGAAAAAAAACTGAGGATGATATCGATTGGGGAAATAAATACTTTTCTTTATATTTAAAACTTTCTCATTAAAAGCAGAAATTTAGTTTTAAAAATAAACATTTTTTATGCCAAATTTGATCTTTTTTTTATATAAACATGAAACATGTGAAAAGCTTGTCAACAATTATTGATCTGTTGTCACTCAGGAGTTTCTGTCTGAAATATCAAATGAAACATCGTCCATGTCAGACAAATTACCTTTGCAACCAGCATCTGCTGCTGGGCCTCGATCTGCTGCTGCTGTCTGGTTGCCATCTCTTGCAGCTCCGACAGCGTGAGCTCCACGCGCTGACCCCCCACCTACACAAGCACATGCTGGTCAAGCCTTCAGGTTCTGAGCAAAGTGGTCGTCATGACATCCGTGGAGGCATCACAAGCAAAGATGCACAGCAGAGGGCGTGGGACGGCACCGTTTGTGACCGTGTTCAGGGTCATGCTGCCTTCCTGCAAACGCCGCTGTCATGTTCAGTGTTGAGGAAAGAAAATGATGTGTCCAATGAGCTCAAGTATCAGGATTCATTTCCTCTAGTTTTGTTTGCTTCCGGCTGGGTCGTGACTTGACATTTTGCTCTCCCTGAAGCTGCAGTGCCTCAGATGACACACTCTGGAATTAACTTTTCCTCGAAAACATGAATGTTGGGCAGCTTCCAGCTACAAAATCTGAATTCTCATCCCTTCAGTTCTCAATTATCTTTCAGGTGATCTTTGACAATCTGCTAGTCACTAACGGAGTAATCTTTTCAACAACTGTCCTTATATAAGGTGAAAACGATTATATTAAAAAACAACATTATTCAAGAAGCTGTTTGCAGAAATCATCTGACTCTAGCTGAAGATTTTGCAACAATAATCTAAACTGTAATGGCTATTAATGTGACGAAGACTTGTGGAACGCCAGAGACTAAATCACTGAACTGGTAAAGGAATACAGAACAAATAAAAAAACCAAACAAAACGCAGTAAATAAAAATCTTACTTGCCAATTTTTTTTAGATCGTTTAGAATTTTGTTAGTTTTTTAGTTTGAAAGACGTTTAAACCCCTTGATGCCTGAATTAATTTCCAGCAATTAAAAAAACTAACTTATGTTTTTGCTTTCAAATAAATTAAGATTAAAGCAAACTTCGAGCAAAAGTTGTTTTTGGCGTCACATTCTTTAATGAACTTCTTGTTCATTCAGTGTTGCGCATGAGCAACACTGCATCAGTGGCGATTCACCAGAGGGAGATCACAGATCACTCGGGAGAAACACACAGTTGTGTGTGTGTGTGTGGCTCAAAAGTGAGCCACAAGATTGCTTAAAACAAAAAGGTCACCAGAGGATTTATCCCTCGCTTGAATATACAACCACACAGGTTTTTATAAAAGTAACATTATCAAAATATAGATGTTTGTTTTGGAAATGCACAAATTGTATTTGAAGTGCAACTACACTGTACAAAAATATAAACAACACTTGTTTTTGCTCGCATCTTTTATAACATATACTCAAAGATCTGAAAGATTTTCGACAAACCCAAAATAATAATTTCTCTCAAATATAGTTTTGAGAATGTTGTTTTCAGACTACACTCACTGGTCACTTTTTTAGGAACAGCTGCCCAAATGCTTGTTGAAGCAGATTTCTAATCAGCCAATCACATGATAGCAACTCAATGCAGGGAGGCATTTGGGCATTCAATTCAATTTTATTTATAAAGCCCAATATTACATTACAGATGTCTCAATGGGCTTCACACCGGTATTTGTACAGAAGAACATAAAGTCAGTCATAAAATTTAAACAATAGCTGTTTGCTAAACTGAACTAAACTAAACAGACTAAGCTGGTCATTCCTGCTCTTAGATCCTCCTTCTCGGTAAGAAAAAAAAACTGATTTTGTGGGAGAAAAAAAAACAAAGAAACCTCAGAGGAATCCACATACTGACATGGTCAAGACGATCTGCTGCAGTTCAGACCGAGCATCAGACTGGGAAAGAAGGGAGATTGAAGTGACTTTAATCGTAGAATGGTTGTTGCTGCCAGATCGGCTGGTCTGAGTATTTCAGAACCTGCTGATCTACTGGGATTTTTACCCACAACCATCGCTAAGGTTTACAGGGAATGGTCAGAAAAAGAGAAAATATCCAGTGAGCAGCAATTCTGTGGGTGGAAATGCCTCGATGATGTCAGAGGTCAGAGGAGAATGTCCAGACCTTGTTCCAGCTGATAGAAAGGCAACAGTAACTCAAATAACCATACTTTTATTAATCTTGGAGACAATTATCTTCATTTAATTATACAACCTTCCCTGCTCATAAACTTTTAGTTGTCTCCACATATAGGTTTTTGGGGGTCTCTCTTGACTCACATCTCACCTACAGACATGATTTAGACAAAATCTAACTAGAAAGTTAAACAAACATACAACAAGCCTTTGTATTAAGATACATAATCAATTCTTGAATGGTTACACTTCAACAGCACTCACTGCACTGGCTCCAAAACAGCTCAATCTCTGTACATGTCACCAGATCTACCACAAAAGGACTGTTACCATTTCCTGCCTCCGGGATTTCCTACGGACAGAGATCATGCATCGCCAAAGCTTGGAATGAGCTGCCAGAAGTAATCAGAACAACTGTTTTAAATAGTTTCCTGTTTAATAAATATTTTCTTGATACACATTGGGCCGCTTAGTACCAATTAATCATGGTTACAACACCACAGTCTACCAGAGTATTGTTGATGACCGTGTCCATCCCTTTATGACCACAGTGTACCAACTTCTGATGTTACTTCCAGCAGGATAAGGCTCCATGTCATAAAGCTGGAATCATCTCAGACTGGTTTCTTGAACGTGATATAGAATTCACTGGACTCTAATGACCTCCATAGTCACCAGATCTCAACCCAATAGATCACCTTTGGGATGTGGTGGAAAAGGAGATCAGCATCATGGATGTGAAGCCGACAAATCTGCAGCAACTGTGTGATGCTGTCATGTTAATACGGACCAAACTCTCTGAGGAATGTTTCCAGTACATTAATAAATCTATTCCACAGAGGATTAAGAAGGTTCTGAAGGCAAAAGGAGGTCTAACCTGGTACTAGAAAGATGGACCAATAGTGGCCGGTAAATGTAGATTCTCAGTACAGAAACCATGTTAAGGAAAATGCCACACACTGTCCTTTGGTCACTTTGAACCAAAATACAGCTACTCAGACTCCTTCACTTTGGGCAGTGACTTTTTTATAACCTGGAGGATGCTACACATTTATAGGGTTTAGAGGCATCAAAGGTGCTGATTTTCATCTCAGTTGTTTTTCCCACTGAGCTGCACACCACTCCAGAAAGAGCGGGAGATTATTCGCTTTAGGAAGCCAAAGTAAAACGCCTCATAAGCAGAAAGCAGAGATGGGATTTTAAAGCTCTAAAAGCATCGATTAACTCTGCACCATTTAAGAGGCTTAACCTCAGTATGCAACAGAAGCAAACCTTCAAAAGAAAATTATGGACACATTTTCAAAAGACGCAGGGCATTCACCCTGAGGGCCTGAAGCTGGCTGTCCAAGCACTATATATAGTGTCACCAGCAGGTGGCAGTAAAGAGTTTATGCTGTAAAAATGTTAAGAAACCTGAAAACAACAAACCCAAAAAAAAAAAAAGACAGAAAAATGAGCAAACCTAACAAAAACTCTAACCTTTTGCCCTTTTCAATCAGTGTTTTAATGTTCATCAAATATGACTGCAAACATACAAAAATGTTGAATTGTCCAAAAAGCATGTCTGGATTCTCTCATACTAGGTTTGCACGATGGCAAAAGGACATTTGAAAAGTGCTCTTGTACCACACACCCCTAACATTCTGTTGCTAAACAAATACCCTGTCCCACTCCATCTCTTGCTCTGCTAGTTTGTCTTTCACCCTTGAGGTTCAATTAGTTACAATTCCTTGACCTCAACAATTGGGCACAAAATCTGGGACAGATGGTCAGGAAGAAAAGATGTAGCGCTAGAGGCGGCTCTTTTCAGCATCATTCTTATCGCTTGGTACTCGCATCTCACAAGCACAGAGTAGCACAGACCAACACTGGAGACCGCTGACATGACTGCATGAAAAAAAGCAAAGCTGGACGATGACAGTCCTGCTTTTAATCTGAAGAAAAAAAGCCTGGAGTTGCCCTCTGCTTTACTGGAGTTCGACAAAGGAAAACAGAATGTTTCAATAAAAGCTTGAGGAATTAATTTAAGGGAAAGTGAACTTCTAAGTTGACCAAAAGAAGAGAAGAGAAGCTTCTTTAGGTGGTGTTAGGTGTCCAATTTCCACCAAAAGCAGAGAAATAAACCAATGATAACCTCAGAGATGAAGAAAAATAGTTTCTTACCCCATTCTCATTGTGCTTCTCTGCAGTGTTTCCACTCCTGCGGTTAGTTTGATCCTGGGTCTGTTGGCTCCCTGCAGAGTCACATGACAAGTCTAGCAACAGACACACAAACTGTTCCAACTACATATACAAAACATGCAACTTTCTGCTTAAATTTGATATATTTGATATGCTGATTTGTTGCTGATATTTAGAACCACTAACTGACATTTTAACATGTCTTTTCTTTTATGAATACCAGTTTTTCCTATTTTAAAGTAAATGATAAATTTGGGATGACAAATAAATTGATATTTATTCTGCATTGCTGCTTTACAAGCATTACAAACAACAGATTTTTGTCTGTTTTTGAAGCTACTTTTAAAGACACGCTGAAGATTGTTGCAGACGAGCTGAGGATTTTTGTGAAATTGTCCAGCATTTAAGACATTGTTTCTATATTATCATGCATCCCTAGTGAATACTTTAATGAAATTTACAAGAAACATTGAGGATTTGTCTTTATTGAGTCAAACGGTGTGTCTACTTTCTTATTCAAAAAAAAATTAACATAGCTTCTATTTGTCACTGGAGCTCAATGATTTAAAGGGAGAAGTAGCATAAAAAAGAGCTCACTGCACACCTTGATCGCTGTTGTCAGTCGGTGAATCTTCATGCCGCAGGAAAAACTTGACTTCTTGCTTCCGAGGTCCCCACTTCTGCAGATGTTCGTACATCATGTGCTCGAAGGGGATAGCTCGCTCTAAGAAGAAGAGGGACAGAAAACTGATCAGTCAAGATTTCACTTTCACTTCATCCTTGGAGATCCAAATACTAATATCTGGATCAAAACTGTACAGCTGGATTGCTCCAATATTACTTGCCATTTTTGTTGAACCACTAATGTAAAGTTGGGGGAGTGGGGGCTGTAAGCTAGCTAGAGAGTGTGTAAACAGAGAGCTCTCAACAAAGGGGAGGGGAAAGGGGGTGGGATTGCTCCATGCCAACGGTCCCGTCCACAACTCTGAGGCAAACTATTAATAAACTCCTTCCTGTTGATGTGAAGAAAATATCTCCTACAAAAACGACACAGATCCTTTGATTTGGGCTAAAAGCAGCATAATAACAATTAACGAACCAGTGGGAACACTTTAACAATCATAAACTCTGAAGGGGAATTCACACCAAATGCGATTCGTGCATCAGTTTCAACGTTAAGTCAACAGTACAGACTCAATCTGAGTTTCTGCGGCCCGATTTGAGCAGCCACACATTTTTGTTTAAAAGCAGTTATCACACATAATTGTGATTCTCTTGACAATAAATCTTTAAAACATAAATGAAGTTAAGTAGAGCTTTGCATTTTATTAAAAGACTTTTCTCACAATGTCTTCATGTTGTTTTTTTGCTTTGTTTTTGGATATATTTATTTTTTGATCTGAAATTGTTTGAATTTTTGCTGTAAAAAAAAAATACTCCAAAAAAATTACTACTTGGTATTTACAGTTTTAAACAGTTTCCGATTAATTGTTGTATTATTGTGTGGTATAATGAAGAATAGAAAGTAAAAAATAAGTTGAAGTTGTACTAAAAAGACTACTAAGAATTAGGAGTTTCTAAATTTATCTGAACAATGAATATAACTTTAGGGAATATTCTGCAATATTAAGAAGAACTTGTCACATTTTTTGCTAAGTTTTCTTTATTTCAACTAACAAGCTACTCTATTTCTACTCAAGCTTTTTTAAGTATCCAATGCTTTCAAAAATGCAGAATTAAATCATCTTTAAGAATTGTTTGCCGTCATTGATCACCTGAAAAGCACAACATTTGTTTGGGCTTTTCAGGATATTCTCTGGGTGTCTGTAAAGAGAAGACAGTAGAAAAAGCCAGAAACAAAGGTTTTTACGGGCAGACAGCTGCATCATCAGCACCATGCCGTTGAACAGGAGAGTGGGCCCTCTGTGAAAAATAAAAATGCTGATAGCCCCGGGTGTGTCAGCGCAGTGATGTCGTTCGGCGCGAGTGGAATCTGTTGTGACAGTGCTGTGGAGCGCACTGGCATGCAGCCCTTCTCTGACCTTTGACTTTGAAAGCAATCATGTCATTTGTGCCTTTCTCTTCCTTTTCAATCTATATGAATTAAGCTTTAAAACTCCTTTAATTATAGAAGATTGCTATCAATTAAAAATAGTTTTAAAAATTAAATTACTGTGCAGGAAAGGCAGTCTCCTGCCCAAGAAAAGGGGCTGAAGAGCAATTTTATGAACACCCACTGATCTGCTTCTGCTCAGAAGACATTGAGAACCTTCTGCCTTCAGTTTAGGGCATCTGGATGCACATCAGGAGGTGCAAACAAAACTGGAAGAGCAGCGTTCCTGCACACTTACCGTTGCCTCTCCAGACCTCAGCCAGATGGCAGCCGCTCTCTCCAGGTTCTTTGCAGAACTCCACAACATCACGACACGTGGTCTCAGGCGTGATGGGGACCTCAGCCACAGCCTGCTCGCCGTCACTGAGGTACACTGTCAAAATCATCTGAAAGAGAGACACAAATACATAAGACGCCGCATGTATAGTTTGACGTCATGCTTTAAGAAGCTTAATGAAATCTCCTGATACAAAATCAGACAGTCCTGAACTTCAGACAGGAAAGTAAACAGCTAAAAGGCTTCAGGTAAGTCAGAATAATCATATTCAACTCAAAATCACGTTAAACTGGGATATCATTACAATTTTGACTCATCAAAGAGGTGGGAATTTAAGGAAATCACTCAATAAATGTGCTACGAGCAATTGACATTGGATTATTCTCAGACTCCAGAGGATGAAGTACAGCTTAATTTTCAAGGGCTTATACCATGCAAAATTAATGTTTTGAACTTTTAAGTTTATTATTGTTTGTTCTTCACAAAAAACAACCCCAAAGAGGGATTTTCATCCATTCTCGCATTTTTGAGTTTTCCTCAAAATCCCTGCGCTCCCAATTCACAAAACGAGCGTGTCCTCACATTTATATGCATGAAACTGAGAACAGCCCCTTCCACGAAGAGTCTGCACTGCCAGCAGAAGTTAGCAAACCTGGATATAATCTTTTACCTGATCAATGTTCTTTTGTCTATTATCCCTTGTTTTACATGGAAAAAAAAACTTCTAAAAGCCACAAAAACCTGGAGATGTGCAAAAATGTAATATCAGTCAAGTGTTGTTGCACTTCTTTACTGAAACAAACAAAAAAGAGCTTTCTTCAGCATTCTTTGCTCTTGAGTATTTTTGTGTTTTTCAACAAATTTGTAAAACATGTATTTGCTGAGTTTTACTTCTTAAAAAGTCATTAATGGAGCAAATTTTAAGGTCCAACATAACTTGTAAAACAGAAGCATAAAACTGTAGATTTAAATATTTAAAATGTTTCCCTCCTTCAACCCTCCAGCTTTGAGGCTTTCAGGCACATTTTCCGACCCTTTGGCCTTTTCAGTTAGTTTCGACTTTCATTTTTAACCCTCTTTGTGTACTTGTTTCATCACATCATACAATATTTCAAGGCACAAGTTTACCTTTCACAAGGTAAACAGAGAAAACTCAAGAAAATTAAACAACAAATTCAAAACAATCCCCAAAGTCAGACGGTTCCAGCAAAAATGCAATTTTTAATAAAAAATCAAGTTCCAGTGGAGAGCTGACTCACTCTTTTGAATATTTCTAAAGGGCCTGAAAGAAACAAATGTTCAATACGAATTTGGATGGAACATGTGAGTTTCTGCAGTAGAGTACTCTGAGGGCACCTCTTACTTACTGCGCGCTATATTACACATGCACTGAAACTGGAGGAGTCTTGCTTTCCTCAGACTTTTAGCCAAGAGATGCTGAAAGAACTTTTGAGATCTTTTGTAGCACCTCAGCCCCACCGTGACTGATATGCTGCAAAAGATCATTTTATTTTCAGTCCTAATTATGTTAAAAAAAATATATATATATATATATAGATATAGATATCTATATATATATATAGATATATATATATATCTTTACAGCATAAAGGTCTTGTTAAATTTAAATCTAATTGGAATGTTACATCTTGTCCAATTTATTTAACAAAGAGAATTAATTTGAATGAGTAGTTTAACTAATTTGTTTAATTTAAGGTTTTCACAGAAATAATGCATTTAATATGATTGTGAATACCTTTTTTTATACATTTAAAAATATGTGCAAATTCAAGTGCTTAGGAAGGTACACATATTATTTTTAGGCTCAAACACAGGCGCGTATGCAGCCTTAAAATTGATCATAGGGATTCCCAAGTGATGGTATGATTTTTATTAGTATTAAGAAGTGAATTTATCACCTTTTACCGCCTACAGTTTCACAACATCCTGTTCTTTCATGTTGGACTTCTCCTTCATTTTGCACGTACTCTGGCATTTATTTAATCCCCTAACAAATATTGATCACTTATGCTGCACTGTTATTAAATACATTCTCAGATTACAGGAGTGCTGATGTGGACATTAAGTACAAACCGAGCTAAAATGGGAGAAGTGACCGCGCCTGTTAGACTTGCTTCTTTTGGCAGGACTCTCTGGTTTTTATCTGAACTGGATATGCTTAAAATATGCAGGAGCAGAGAATCTGCAAGATGCTTTAATGGAACGTCCGCTTCGTATACCTGAGCAATTCATGCACATGAGCTAACCCTTTGGCATGACAAATCCTAACTTATTAGCAAAATAGTAGTACACTGCAGGAAAGCAAGGATGAGAAAATGATAGTGAATCATAAAAACTGAATGTGATGCATCTGCAAAGTGTGACAGCAGGAGTTGAAATGACTATCATTTTTTCATATATATAGATTAGAGTGTTTGTCTGAAGCCAATCGAGTCAAAACAAAAAGAATCAGCTGCAGGGTAACCAAGTCACAAAACACATTATCAACCCATCCACTCATTTTGCGTGATGAGTGTCGACCATCAAATTTCCTTTAAAAGCCCAATTTGAGGTTTAAGAGCAAACCGTCTAAGTGCAGAAGCATGCAGCTTTGGTGTGTTTATCGCCAACGCCGTTTCTGTCATGTATAATTTGTCATTGCTCACTGATGTACCTATAAATTATGACTCCAGGAGGTTCTCGGAGACAAAGTGACCCACGCTTTCTGATGATGCAAGCATAACTCATTGACATTTTCGGCAGTACCAAAATGAAATAATTCAACCATTCTTACACATAAATACGGATGTATGAGCAACTGGAAAATCCCATGCACGCTTTTCTGAAAGCCTTTTTTAAGCAATTGAGACAAAACTATTTAATTAAAATAGATGTTTTTAAAGCTATGCCTTGTTTAACAAAATATAAAGAACTCCAGCAGATCTGCAGCAATCAGAAGATCACATTTATTCGAACATTCACATTTTCTAAATGTTTTTCTCCAAATCTGAATAAACCTTTTGAAGATCAAGCCATAAACACAACTCAGGGTTTCTTTGAAAATGATCAGTGATAAACTTCAAGCTGTAAAAAAAATAATACAAGTCAATAAATTCTGTGGAGACTGAGATGCTTCGATTGAAACTTCACCAAAAAATACCAACCGCCCTCACTAACGCGCGTCTGCCCAAACTCTTGTTCTTCCTGATTGTCCTCCGTCTCCTCTTGATCTCCTTCTTTGGGGGCCGGTGGTGCTCCTTAGCCCAGACGGGTTTCTCCTTGGAGAGGCTAACGAGGCCGCTTAACACCACAGTAACAAACCTCTTCATCATTGAATTGCAGCTTCTGTGGTCACAACACGGGATCTTTACGCCATTCCAAACAGACCTCTAAAGCCGACAGCGGTGCGCACATCAGAGAAGTGCTGCAGAGGACACTTGAGAGGGGAAAAAAACACTAGCTGGATGTGTCGCTCTGGGAGCGATGGAGAGAGGGAGGAAGGAAAGAGGGAGTACGAAACACACGGCAGAGAAAATAGGAGGGCAAAGTGATTCTTATTGTACTCGCGGTGAATTTCTGCCAATTGAAACGGATTGAGCACTTACATAAATTTACTACTATACAGAGGAGGAAAAAGTATTTGATCTTCTGTTGATTTTTTAGGTTAGTCCATAAAAAAAAATTGAGAGTCTGTCATCTTAATGTTAGGTTCACTTCAACAGTAATAGATAGAAAATAACTATGAAAATCAAGAAAAGAAATTATATTAATTTCTTTGCATTTCACTGCGCGAAATAAGTATTTAATCCCGCAGTAACCATTAAGAGTTGTGGTTCGCACAGACCAGTTATACTGTCCTCATCTAACTGTCACCTGAACTGAAGACAACTGTTTGAATTGATCATCTGTAGAAAAGACATGTGTCCATAGAATCAGTCCATCAGTCAGACTCCAAGCTCTCCTACATGGAAAAGACTAAAGAGCTTTCAGTGGAGAATCGAGAAGATTCTGGACCTGCACAAGACTGGAACGGACTACAAAACCATCAGCAAGAAGCTGGGGGTTAAGGTGACAAAATACAAGAACATGAGCATCAGTCCACATATAGTTCTAGAAATCTGGAATTAGCCCAAAACAACATGGCAGGACTTAGTTGATGATCTCAAAGCAGCGGGAATCTCAATCACCAAAAACAATATAGGTAATACTTTACTCCTCAATGGTTAAACTCCCCTGCTTCAGAAGGCAAATGTGCAAGCCCGCCTGAAGTTTACCAATGAATACCTTCATGATTTAGAGAGTGATTGGGAGCAGGAACTGTGGTCAGATGAACTGTGGTCAGATCAGACCCAAACTGAGCTCTTTGGCATCAACTCAATCCGTTGTGTTTGTAGAAAAAGAAATGCTGCCCTAAGAACACCATCCCCACACTGTCAAGAATGGAGGTGGAAACATTATGCTTTGGGAGTGTTTTTCTGCACAGGACTACATTACCATTTGAATGGGAGGATGAGCGGAGTCATCTAACATCAAATCCTGAGTGAGAACCTCCTTCCCTCAACTAGGAGGCTTACAATGAGAGGTGGATGGGTCATCCAACAAGCTCATGAGCCAAAACATACAGCTAATGTACAAACGAATGACTGAAGAAGGATCATATCAAAGTCATGGAGTGGCCAAGCCAGTTCCTGGACCTCAATCCAATAGAAACCCTATAAGAGCTAAAGCTTAGAGTTGCTAAGCAGCAGCCACCAAATCTGAATGATTTAGAAGTCTTTTGCAAAGAATGGTGGATCAAAATTCCTCCTGATATGTGCAGAAACCTGCTCATCAACTACAAAAAACCTCTGACATCTGTGATGCTAATAAGGTTTTGCCCATTGACTGAATATATAGAACTGAACTGAGTGACTCTTCCCCTCCGGCATTCCAAGCAATAAGTCCCTGCTGGCTCCAAGAAGTCAAATCCCATAGACTTCTATAGAGAAATAATGCTAAAAGGCCCTGCTATTACTTAGTAATTCTATTTGTTCGGGATTTTGCATGATATTTTTCCTTATTATTATTCAAGTTATAAACTGACCAATCAGACGTCTCAGTAAAATCATGTGGTGCCCACTGGTCTCCACCTCGAATGCTTAGTGTGGACTTCCAACAAGATTACTCATGATTGGTGACAGTAGTTGCCTTAGAAAAATTGACTCAGACCGACTTGGACCAATCATTGCCATCTGGCTCCAAATGGGGATGTCTAATGAATCATTGAAAACTGCCAATTAGATTGAGTTCATTTTGCTGCAGCCAGAGTTAAAGCATTTTCTATGGGTGACATCACACCCACTCTGTCCAGTCCTCTATATACACCTAATGGTTTTACCACAAAGTACTGCCATACCGGCAACAGGGTTCAAATATTTACTTCCATCTGTGAAATGCAAATACATTTGTATTAATTATTTAGAGTTTATATATTGATTATCTATCCCCCACTGTTCAAATGAACCTACAGAAGGGATGGAAAGTTTGGGAACCCCAGGTAAAATGCTATATTTTGATGCATTAAGAACAGGGTTGTTTCTATGTTCATTTATGAACTTCAAACGTTGAATTTAGTGGTGAGGACATAGAAGAGTTTTTCTTCTGATGACTCTTCCATGAAGACCATATTTGTACAAGTATCTCTTGACAGTAGAACACAACTCCAGAGTCTGCAGGTCTTTCTGGAGGGATGGTTCAGTCAAACGTGGGTTTTGACTTGTTTTTCTCACAATCCTGCGAGATGCTCTGTCTGAGATTTTTTCTTGGTCTTCCAGATTTTGCTTTAACTTCCACTGTTCCTGTTGACTGTTGTTTCTTAATGACATTCCAAACAGTTGATATTGGCATCTGAAAACCCTTTGCTATCTTCTTATAACCTTCTCCTGCTTTGTGAGCATCAACTATTTTCCGTTTCATTGTTCTGGACAACTGCTTGAAGAACCCATGATGCTGATTGTTGAGGCAAGGTCACATGACTCAGATTATTTCAGATCTCTGGGATTGAAATGAAGCCTACATTTCTTTTTGAAATATTAAAAGAATGTCTCATCTGTAAACTGATGCCTTTAGAAGATTGTTCAATCTTTCCTTGGGTTTTTATGCACAAAAATATAGCAATTTACGTGGGGTGCCCACTTTCAATCCCCACAAACAAGATGAGAAAATGAAGCGAAACTTGTGGCATCAGTTGGTGACTTAAAAAGTGAAAGATGCAGCTTTTACTTCATAATGGGGAACCGTTGACATTTGATAATAACACAAAACCATGAAAAACAACAAAAGTATACCACTTGCACGTTGACTTTATTGTTTTCAGGTTTTCTTAAGCTACTGCTTTTGTTGCGTCTCAGAAATATATTAATATATTGATACGTTAGAGCTGCTTCCGGCTGGCGATCCGCCCTGTGGCTGCCAAGCTGTCGCCTAATTTTGTAATAGTGTCATCAACTGCCACCACACAACCTCAAAATGTGCCTGAGTGAAACTAAACGATGCTGAAAAAACTTGCAATTAGGTTGGCGTGCTGTGGCATTTTGGAAAATGTGACCATATTCTTATGTGGATAAAGCCCAGAGGATGCTTTCTGCCAACAACTAAATCCAGTAAATCCACACTGGCAACCATACGCTATCAAGTCATCCTCATCATTGCTGTCCACGGCTTTAGAGAGTGATGCTGAGGAACGAAACACATTTACAATCATTCCCCCTTTAAATGTCAATGTTTCAGAAATTGGGTTACGCAAAATAACATCTATAAACTGTCTGGTTCGATTCCTTACAAAGTTAATCAAGAAAACAGGACTTAAACATCATTTTTCAAAAAACATTAACAGCATCCGACATTTAAATCCACTCAACGCAAAGCAAACATCATCATGCTTTCTAATTTGCGCAAAAAACTGCTGCATAGAAACAGATAATTTTAAAGAAAATAAAAGGCAAACCCTGAACATCACTAAGAATGAAACATTTAGCTCACTTTTGACCATGTGACAACTTCACTAATGTTACATCTGGTTTCTGTATAAGCATCAAGTTATCCAGTTTGAGAAGCTGGGCCTCTTTGGCATTTAGCATTTAGCAGAGGAAAGTATTTGTTTTTGTTTTGAAAAGCCTGAGAAAAGAACAAAAATTCAGAAAGGAGATCTGAGACTTAAAGCTCCCTATAGAAAGGGAATTAATTATTGATAGTTTCTTATCTAAAAAGTAGAGGGGCGGGGCTTAAACAAGTGTGAGCTGCTAAATGAATCATGTTATTATTGAATTGTGAAGATTTAAGTGAAATGATCCTTTTGATCTGGAGAACTTTCAAAGATTAAGATGTTACGAAGGAAACTGTAGGGGATTGGTGCATCTACAAAACGGGAGGGCGAACAGAAAATGCAATGTTTACTTTCGCTGTAAGTCACGCTCTGCCCAGTCTACACTGTGTGAGCTTAATGCCACTTGACAATCCACTCGGCTCAAAAGTTCTCCTTAACAACAGAGCATTAGTGGACTCAGCCACACAGACCCAGATCTGCCACGGTCTCATTGGCTGCTGGAGTCACGCGAGAACCCAGAGCTTCTACGCTTCACTGGCTCTTTGAATGTGATAGTGTAACAGGATGCAACATAGTGACTAAGGATTCTGAGAAAGAATCTGGGTTTAGACTGTCGGGCTTTAGGACAGTATTACAGCCATTTCTTTGGGATAAAAAAACGGAACCAGCATCATTCAACTTATCGAATCTGCTGTAAACATAACTTCTATTTAAGTTGGGGCATCCCTCCCTGACAGGCGGAAAGAAAGTTTCCCACAATTCCTCACAACTCCTAATATAACAAAAAAATTTTAGACAAAGCATAATACCTACAGTTTCCACTCAGGTATTCAACCACACAAAGTAAGGACAATGACACACATTCTAAAAAACACAAAGAAGCATGAATAAGGACCGACGGAAAACTGCAGATCGTAACAACACCTACTGCAGGAATGCTTTCACAGCAGACAACTCCACATGGAGGAGTTTTACTATTGAAAGAGAAAATAGTTTGTCTTAAACTGGTAATAATTATTTACACAATCCCTTATGCATGAAAAACAGGTTTGTTAATGAGTACTTGTAATAATAAAATAAACACTACTGCTTTTCAATCACTTTTTTATGTGTTGCTTTATTTTAATTTAGACAAAAATGCCAATTGGAGATTTGAGCCTATCATTTTCCACGACTACACAAATAAAACCACAAATGGGCATTTAAAGAGCAGTGTCTTGGCATAAATGAGGAAATCAATTACTCTGTTTAAAGAATATCTAAGTTAAATTTAGATTTAGACGAATATCATGTACTGACTGACAGGAATACATTTGATGTTTTTTTCTCATGTCAGAAGGAGAAGTCTGTAAAAATCTGAGAAAACCCCAAAGCTGCATTTTTTAGAACAAATTTAAATTTACTTCTTTTATCAGAATTATGCTTGACTTGGTTTATTTCAAACAATTTCAGCAATATAAATAAGTCAAATTTTATTTTTATTTATTTAGTTATTTTACTAGGAAATCCCATTGAGATTAGATCTCTTTTTCCAGGGAGACCTGAATGTCAGCACAACGTCTAAGGTATAAACTTTCATTTCTATAAACTGAAAGAATTCAGAGAGTGAAGTATGTTAAGGAACTCCAGGGTAGCTTTTTGGATGACGTCACAGCAGTGTGTGCCACAGTAACGAGACACAGAAAAGAGCGTAAGAAGCGTTTTTAGCTGGCTTAGAAAAAACGACCAAACACGTAAGGAGTTGGAACATTTTTTCCTTCCTGAGAACACAACAATCGTTGCTTTACATTTGTTTGCGACCCATTCTTTGCATTATCCCTATGCTTTTTACATTACATGACTACTGGCTAAGGTGGCTGTTTTAGTCCAGTTATTTCACTCCTGGAAAGATTTGTTTTCAGACTGAGGAATCTCAGGACAAACTGAACCTCAGTCCAATCGAAAATGAAGAAAGACCACCTCAAAGATTGTTTCCTAGAGCAGATCCTGGTCCTGGATCAGGGTTTGCTTGGGTGTAATCAGACTGAACATTTTTTCTGGATTATTAAGGGAAACGAACTCTGGTTTACTTTAACTGAATCAAATGTGTCCACTGTCCAGTCTGAATACACCCTGTAATCAGATTTCTTAGAAAGTTTGTTTGCACGTAGATATTCATGGCACCTGTTGCTAACATCATGCAACAAGACTTCTTGGGAAATCTTTTTATGTATTTATTTTTTATTTCAGATCCTGGCTGCTCCTGTTTAAGTCATAAAAGGGCGACCACATTCTGTATCATCCACTTTTTAAATTCTCACACAGTTACTGTTTATTCAGATATAACCATATCATGAGTCCACCTTGTAAAACATTAGCATTTTTTTTTAATGTTCTGATGCAGAGATGTTAAAACTCACCGGCATCATGGTGGCAGCTCCAGACGACCAAACCCCGCGTGCATCAGCCTCTGGACTCCTCTCTTCAGCTGCACCACTGCAGAACCGAGACCCTCCTCACTAGTTGTGGCCTCTTAAGACTCTAAAGTGACAACCAATCTGTGGACCAAAAAAAGAGAACTTACTGTTACTGACACCCTTTAAAGGGCGGGATCGCTCCCAAACAAAAACACGCGACGCAAAATGTGAATATAATGGTCCAGGCGTGGCTCCGTGCTACAAACATAGTAAACCAATCAATGTTAGCTCGCATGTTGACCACCGCAAACTACAATGTATTAATACGTGTGAGTCTACTCTGTTCACATTTATACCCACCAATGTCAGAAATGATCCATCATTTCATCGAATAAATCTGAGCTTAGCTGCTGTCAAAGGCCAGCTGTCTGTCAGTCAGCCAACAAGCCTTGTCTCCGGATGTTAGCTGCTTCAGATGCGGCTATAGAACGGTGGGTTTCTCGAATCTTCTCCCGCTGCCACTCCTTCAGCGTGTACTGACAAAGTTCGCCTAAAACCACTTCAAACAAACAACAGACCGTCCAGATGATCCAAGCCACAGTTTCACCCGAAAACACCAAACCCCCGCTTGCACGCTAGCATTGCTAGCTGACGAAAACACAAAACGCTGAAGCGACAGGGGCGGGGCTTCACCTCAGCAGCGACGTCAAACGTCAAGAGTGAAACGTGACCGAGAACAAGGGCTGCGCATGCGCTGAAGGCAAGACAGGGACGTATGCACTAAATAAATGAAAACCTTAAAAAGATATAAAAAGAAATGTAGATGCACACACACACACACATGAAAGGAAGCTTAAAAAGAGATTACTGCGTCGTGTTTTTAACATTTTTCCAACGAAAAACAACTTTTTTGATGTAATGTTTTTCTTCAATTCGTTAATTGTGATGTTTTAATTATAATTTTATTAATATCATTATTATTACGTTTTTATTAATTCCATGTATTAAAACATTGTTTAGACTAGGGGTCTCAAACCTTCAACACTAGAATCATTTGATCCTGTTCTGTTTGACCCAAACCCAGCGAGAGCCACAAAGTCCCACTTTACTGTTTAGAAAAATACACTACATGTTTTTGTTGTCACACTGTTGTTATCATTTCTTCTTATTATTATTATTATTTACAGTAATTGAACTACAACACAATTACATTTTTGCATACCGGTATGCAACATTATATTTTACTTTTACCTATAGCACATACAAGTTCCTAATAAAATAAGACAAGCTTTGTATTAACCCTTTGATGTGCAACAAATCCACATGCCCTCTAATGCGCAACATGGGTCTAAAATGACCCTCATTGACCCGCAAATGCACTTGGGTCTTTTCTGACCCATGTGTAAAAGTTGAGGTAGAAATCCAAAAGCTATGCTTGTTCAGACCATCAGAAAAAAAAAGTAAAGTGATCAATCTTCCTACGCTTATCCGGGACCATGTAGTTCCTTCTCCCAGGCCACTTCCTCCAGCTCCTTTGGGAGGACCCTGAGACGTTCCCAGGTCAGCCCAGAGACGTGGGCTTTCCTGTATGGGCTCAAAATAAGGCCATAAAGATTCAAAACCGCAACTGAATGGATTTGCAAATGGCACTGCACATCAATCAAGTTTTATCATAGCACAAAATAAATCTGCCCAAAAAATGTAAGTTTACAATTGTGTTAAAAGGGACCTGCACATCCGTAAAAAGGATTTGCATTTGTGAAATAATTTCTATGGTTTTTTTCCATCTTTTTTTTGTAGATGCAAGGCAAAAAACTTTGTGTGAACTCCTGAAGTTACGGTTGCGAATTCTCAGTTCAGTTGTGTCACTTACATCAGTCAAAAATGCTGTTGTGCTGTTAGAATGGGCTGTACAGGTTCTTGGTAAATACATTGAAGACATTAATGACATAAAAACAGTTAAACATGGGTGATGCTCTTAAACAAGCCAATTGAGGAATACCTTGACTATGGAATGATAATATAAATTTATTGCAAATATGTCAAAAATAAAAACTCTGGCAGGTCACTGTTGCTGTTTTCTAAAAAGGAAAAAGTTTATTTAGAGGAAAATCTGTCTGCAATGTTACAGTGAGGGCCAAAAGTTTGGGAACCCCAAGCAAAATATTATATTGTTGTGCATGAAGAACACAAGGAAAGATTGAAAATTCTTCTAAAGGCATCAGTTTACAGATAAGACATTCTTTTAACATGTATAAATATTAGTTTTTATTTCCATCATTTACTCTTTCAAAATAACAGAAAACGAAATAATGGTGTGCTAAAGTTTGGACACCCTGCAGAGTTAGTACCTTGTACTGCCCCCCATTGGCAAGTATCACAGCTTGTGAACGCTTTTTGGATCCAGCCAAGAGTCTCTCAATTCTTGTTTGAGGTTTTTTCATCCATTCTTCTTTAGAAAAGTCTTCCGGTTCTTTGAGATTCACACTGATTTAGCAAACAGAATAGTAGAGACTTTTATAAACAAATTCCTGTATCCTTTTGATGACTTCATTTTAAAGAAACATGTTTGGAAGTGACAGAATGACAGCATCAGAACTGCAAACACAATGGTGACATCATGTGGCTCAAAAAAAGAACAGATGATGCTTTGAAAAAGGTTACTGCAGATCAACTATTTTAAATAACAAGGAGATGTTTTTTTTATTTTGGAATATTTTACTCAGACCGGTTTACTATCCAACCTTTGACTGATATCAAATATATAAAACTGAAAACATCTGCATTCATTTCACCTTGAGATATTGTTTATCATCTTTTTGAAGTAGTTCTGTTTCTTTAGAATAGTTAAATCTAAATGCTTTGCCTTAAAATAATTTTATAATTCTAATTAAAAATAAATAAATAAATAAATAGTGTTTTTTATACATTTCATTTAGTTTCTTTTTTAATCTCCACCACATTTTTGGCAAAATTATGAGTCTCTAAAATGTGTTGCCCGTGATCACTCCTGCAGTTTTGTTTTGTTTTTAAAGAAAAAAAGGTATATATATATATATATATATATATATATATAATATATATAATATATTATATATATAATATATATATATATATATATATATAATATTTATATATATATATTAAATAAAAAAATTAAGCTAATTAAAACTAGATTAAAAATGTAATCCAAGAAATGAATTAGACACATTTGATTATGATCAAAATTTAAAAATAAAATCCTTAGGATTATTTGCAATAAATGTCAGCAAATAAAACATTCTAACAAAAAAGGGCACATTAGGCAGCTGGGATGACTTCATTATATGCATTTAGGGAAATTTGCTTCAAGCAAACTTTTTTTGGCTTTTTTTTTTTTTGTTTTTTAAAAACAGGACAGAATTTCTTCTCTTTTTTTTTTTTTTTTTGCTGCAGGGTTTGAACTTTACCCACAAATGCAAAACATATGCAAGGAAGCTAGCTTTGGCACATCACTAATAAAAATAAAATAAAAATCTACAAAAAAATCCCAGTAAACTGATTAACACTTGGGTTGGATAAATAGTTTAATCTTAAAACCATACTTTGTCACAAAACATACTTTTAAATAATTATTTTGTTATGCAGCAAATTACAGATTTAATGTGCAAGAAAATCTGTGGACATAATGGAGAATTCATTATAAAAAGATTGAACTCTAAGTTAATTTAGACAATTTAAAAAAATCCCTCAGAAAAGGGAACAAAAGTGCTTCAGTTTTAAAACAGCAAAAAAATAATAATTGTTTCATCCAGAGGCCTCTTGGTGAACTGAGTGGAGATCCCTCTTTTGTTCTGCAGGATGGAGCTGTATCTCGTGACTTGCGCAGTCAACAAAAATAGAATAGAGTCTGCAACCTCCAATGGAGTTTCCCTGTAATTCTTAATTTTTGAGGCATATTTTGATCCGTCCATAAGATTCCTTCTCATGGAAATCTTTGTGTCACTTTTTTGATAGAATGAACTATGATCTAAAGCAAATCATTTAAACTTTATGCTAAAGATTAACACATATTTCATCAGAAATCAATTAAAAATCAATCATCATAACAGTGCTTTTACATCAGTTCCATGAGTTTGTAAAACATACATGCATTGAATTTTGGTATTTGATATAATACATCATTAAATTTGGAAGATTATTTCCTAAAATATGTTGCTTCAAGTATTACCATTTAAATACAGACTGTATAGGATCATGGGAAAATGAACACTTTCTTTAAGGCACATAAATATTTGGAAAGAGTCATGCAGTACATTCACTTGAAACAAAAACATAATTCTGCTTCAAAAATACTTTCTTCTTTAGGATAATCCAAAACATTTTCCAAAATTACAACTGATAGTGGCAGGTGGGGCAGTTTTCAGTAGTTTCCGCCTTAAAGATTCCACCTGCAATAGAGAGACTTTTATTCTGAAGGAGTGGAGGAAAGCAGATGACAAGAGAAGTGAATAGTTTGATGTAAAGAACAAGTGTTTTCCTCAAAGTAATAAGAACATAACTTTTTATTGTCTTCACAATTTTTCTGATAGAAAAAAAAAAACCTAAAACACAGTAAATGAGATCATCAGTACTCACAGTGACAAAAGAATCGGTCTCTGGTATGAATTTATACTCAAAGCAGGTTGAGATTTGTTGGACGGGGGCTATGACATGGAGGTGAAGGTGGCCCACTGAGATGAAGGGTGGCTGATGGAAACCCAGCCTGCAGAGAAAAAAACATTCACATTTATTTAAAATAAATGGCAAATTGTGCTTTTGCAGCTTATTTAAGAACCAAAGGGCTTTAAAGTCACATTCATACACTGCTGCTTGCAATGTGAGTTTAGTGTCTTGCCTAAAGACACTTCAACTAATGGGCAGTTAAGGTGGAAATCGAACCGGTAACCTTCTGATCAGGGGTCGACCATTTTACCTCTTCCCCTTAGGAATTATTTCATGACTGTTTTTTGTTATACTTTTAATAGGTTTTGTCATAATTTATGCATTTTAAATATGAAAAGTATAACACCTTTGATGAATAATCCACATTTAAACACACTCAGACTCATACAACACTTACTGTAACAAATGAAGCATTTCTTGCAAAAACTGTATGTTAGAGTTCTGACAGCTGAAGCCGGTCACTGAGGATGGGGATGATTAGGCATTAACGGAAGTTAGAGAGCTAATATAAAGGATAACATTTTCAACTCACCTGCTCAATTAGCTATGGCAGCTAAACACAGCAAAAAAAAAAAAAAAGATAAAGAAAGAAAATGAATGCAAACGCCTCATATTAAGAAGCTATTAAAAGAGACTAAATTAGATATAGAAAATGTAACATTTAAAAACAAAAAGAAGAGCAACAAACTCAACAATAGATGCTAGAATAGTGTGATTGCGGGAAACTAAAGGAAAAGCATCTGTAAAAGTAAATAATATTGACACAGACTGTTTGACCATATGAAAAATTCAGCTGTCGGCCTAGCAACTGAATTATTTGTGACTCCTCCTTTTTGAAATTCTATTTTTTTTGCATTGTTAAGCTTATTAAAGCCATTTTCAGCTGTAATATACTTTATCCAGCCAATTCACTTTTCACAACCTGGATTTTATTTATAGCCACCTAGCTAGTGGGTCTGCGGCTTAAAGCTAAATAATAAATAATGCTAAAACGGTCATAAATGACGCAGTTGCTGGGCAGAATACTTAATTTGAATTTTTTCAATGGCTGTGATGTCATCAGCTCTTAATTGGTGAACATTTAAATTAAAGAACTCCTTATATTTCTATTTTTCTCATTCCTATATGAACAGAATTTTTTTTTTGTTAATTACAACAAAAGAAAATGTTAAAAGAAGAGTGAAAGTAAAGGAACCCAAAATCTGCTGAGCTGTTACTTGTATTTTTGATTTTTTTAAACTGAAAATTTGCTAAAGTTTTTAGTTGTCTATTCATTTATTTCTTGAAGGTTTTGTAGTTTTTTCCATTCATGTCAATAAGCTACAAGCAGCTCAATAATAAATAGAACAATCATAAAACGGTCCATATGGGGATCTAACCATGTGTCAACGTTTTTCAGTGTATTCATACATGTGTATTTTTCACACAATATGTGCAAATTCAGAAAATTCAGTAAATAGACATGAAGACCAAAGATGCTGCAAATGTATTGATCAATTCCTGGACTGATGGCTCAGTTCTCTCTGAACTGAGTAACACTATGAGCTTAATATCTGTCACATATGAAACATCCTCCATTTCATCCTGGTCTTTATGATTTCACACCTGAGCCAGAGTGTGAAAACCAGCAAGCCAAAGCCTTAACTTCACCCATTGATTGTTTCATTTTATTTATTTTACTTTTGCTTACCTCACTTCATTCATGCTGGTAATCCCTTGTTCTTTTAGTACAGCTTTTCCCATGGACGTCATCCTCTCAACTGTTGGTTACATGACATGCTTTTCTTGAAACATTTGTTTAGTCAAAAGAAAATCCTTCTCTTTATAATAAACATGAAAATGGGAGACGTTAACCTGTGGCAAAAGTAGTGAAAAGTGTTTATGAGCAGTTGGACAGGTGTGCCTAATGACACAGTGGTCTGTGCGTGTTCCATGTACAGAGAGGAGAGAGGATGATGCTGACTCATGCTTTGACTGACCAAGGTGGATGTGCTCCCTGCTCAGCGAGCGGCAGCTGTGAATGTGCTCTCTGGGAATAACCAGGTAGTGATGCGGAGCAGCAGGACAGATGTCTCTGAAGCACACCAGCTCCTCATTCTGCAAAAACAACCAACCCAGAAACTCAAACTCAACAACTTCCCTTTAGTGGAACGTCTCACTTTTGAGTTTTAGTTTTATTCTTTGTTTTTAGGGTTTACACTAACAGCTCAAGTTATTCAACGAAACGTGAACGATTAATCACATTATTCAGTGATGGTAAATGATAACGGATTTAAATGTTTACACAAGTATTAAAAGCACCAATATATATACATATGCATGCTTTATATACGTGTGTAAAAAAAACGTTATTATTATTTTTAGTTTTTGGTCAAAACAATAAATCAATCCACCAGAATGTCATTGTACTTAGCAGTATTGTCAGAGGATGTTACTGTTGGAAGTGGTTTGGAATAATTACTGACTTCCTCGAACTAGAGTGGAGCTTTGTCTTTGATTAAAAGTAAAAATGTTCTATCACTAAACTATTTGTAAACTTAAATGACTCGTACCTGTTTAATGACTTCCGTTTCTTCGTCTTGATTCTTGGCTATGAGGCAAAAAATGCAGGTTTCGTCGAATTTTTCAGATTCATCGCTCGCCATAACTATCAAAAGCCGCTTCCGGCGTCATGTGAAACCCATCAAAGATCGTCTATTTAGACTAGAACAATAACTCTGGCCCTCTTTGTTCTTCGTCTTCAATACAAATTTGACACATAGCCTGAAAAAACACATTTCATAGGGCATATTTGTGTGGAAATTTGAAGATCCTTTTTAAAAATAGTAAATCATTAATCAGTTTGTATTTTTATATTTTTGATAAATATTTGATTATTTATTGTTATCAATATCAATAAGATGGTCTGAAAGGCTTTAGCTCCATGAAAACAACTTTGAAACACACTTTTAGAAGGATAATTTATTCTTCAAAGGGAGTGAGACATCTTTCCTCTCATTTTTTGGGGTGGGGGTGGTGGGGGTGGGGGGACACATGACGTCAGTGTTTAACCGGGAGCGGCTTTTTCTTGGCAAGTAAAGATGATAGAATGTAAACATATTAATTCCATCTTTTTTACTGTCATTTTACGGTTAACAACCAACATTAAATTAAAGAGTGTATTAATAATAGTTATTTTAAGTAAAATTAAAAATATCAACCAGAATTTTTAGTATTACTAGAACATAAAAATAAATGAAGCCAGAGTTATTACAAATGATTGAAAATAATCTTTAAAAAATCATATGACAATTTAAGGAAATGAAAGGTTCAAATTACACTCAGAACATTCATAAACAAAAACTAAACATTTATGATTGAGGAATTCTGATTGAAGTAATTTATTTTTTTTACAGATTAGAATTGCAAAAGACAACACAATTCCAACTTTTCTTATCATTATATGGAGAAACAATAAACATATTTGGGAAAAGCAAAAAATCCGGGATTGAAGTCACAGCAGAACTCTGAGACAAAAATTTTATATATAACTTTTAAGGTAAAAGACAAAATGTAGAAAATTATTCTATGAGAAAAGTTATAATTTGATGTCATAATTACCATTATTTATTCTTATTTTGTTACATTATGAGAAAAAAAGACGTAATTCTTAAAAAAAAATAAAAATAAAAAACGTCAAACTTTTAAATTAGTTTGATTAGATAGTTAGATTTATGTAGAAAATGAGTTAACTGGAATGAAAGTCAGATATATGTTAAAGTTTCAGACTTCAGACTTTTAAAACTGGATGACCTTGTTGATTTTTGCATCACCCAAATTCTAAGGATGATTTCTGACTTAATATAAATTAGTATTCTAATAATCATAAATGAGTATTCCATAACTGTTACATTTAGTGTGATTCATGTTACTGTTTACTGAAATCATGAAATAATGTTTTTTTTTTTTTTTTTAGAATAATGAACAAGCACTCAGCTTTGTTACATGAAAAATCTGCAATAGATCTGATCAGAACTGGATTATGAAAATAATACAAACTATGAAATGAAGTAACTATGTAGGGGTGAGATTATATATGTTAACTTTTTCCCACTCCTTTTCAAGCAATTAATCAAACTCTACTAGACTTCAGTTATTAATCACTATATTAAATGAATGCTACAAATGTGACTTAAGTGCGTTGTTTTTGTTTGTTTTTCATTGTTTTTTGTTTTTCTTTTCTCTCAATCAATGCATTTCATTGTCTCAGTAATGAGTTTGATTCTGGGTAATAATTTATTATTATTATTGAATAAAACAGGATTCATGTGGGGAAATTGCCCAAAATTCTCTGATTAAATTAGGTTACGATTAATTGATGACATTAAAATGATGAGAAAAGTTATAGAGGGTCAGATGAGAATAATGTGAATTTGTAAAACTCAAATGCTTAGAATAAAAATATAATCTAGATTCCCAGAAAAAATATTTAAACTTTAAGGTCAGTAATAGAAACAAATGTTGATATTCTGAATAGAAGGTTATAGATAGAAAAAAAAACAACTATTTTCTATTATTCTTTAGTTGGCAAAACCGTTTTCCACAGGTGCCATTTATAACAGCACAGATCACCAAAACACTGTTTTGCATGTAGATATATAACATTTATTTAAGTTTAAATGTATTCGCAACAACGCAATAAATAGATCCTTGGTGTCATCACAGGAAATAATACTTGAGCATTCACAGTTACAACAGTTAACACTTAAAAGAAATCTCATGGTCACATGAAACATTACTGGCATCTCTAAGCAGAAAGTCATGTCGCACGCTTCCCATCATGCTCCCACCAGCTCCTACCACAAAACGAACTCAAATGAAAAACTTTGGTTAGTGGATGTTGAGTTAGTGAAATATCAAAGTGCAAAAACATGATCCCATCTACATCCTTTGGTGAGTGAAGGAGCAGCTGCGGTGGTTTTCCTCCTGCAGTCAATTCAACTTGAAAGAAATGTTTTCTACTAAGAACTGCGTTCTGTAGTGCAAAGTAAGAAGAAACTTCTACTGGCTGGAAAATAACGGCAGAAGATGATACAATTAAATTCACAACAAATTTTGTCTAGAAATTGATGTATGTATTTAAAGAAATGCGGCTATAAAAATTGAAAAAAAAGAACTCGCTTGAAAAGGATTTGTAAAAATTTGAAATTACAAATAAAATAAAAAAATAAGGAGCTTCTAACAAATACAGCTCAAAAACTAACATTTTTGGTCACTCACTGACAACTGAAGCGCGTTACCCTTGAAAGTGATTGGCTATGAACAAAACTGGAATTGTTCTTGTCCTCTGAAACTCATCCGATACGACCAGGACAAAGTTTAGGGAAGAAAATCCCTCCATTGTAAACAGTTTATTTAATAGCCAAGGATTTGGACCCTAAAGTTTTAAGTTTATGGTGACCAAAAAAAAAACCATCTTTCTTCTTCTTCTTTCATTCAAAGAATTAGAAAATTATAATTGTTTCTGCAAATATTACAACCAAAGAGCAGGGGGAATCTTCTGACAGACTTGAAACCAGCACTTTTCAGAGTTATTGTAATGTTTAGGCTCCTCTGGAGTTCGTGGTGGATAGGTAGTCTGCATGCTCGGAAAGCTGGAGCAGCTGTCTGTTGTCTCAGGAACTCGACAAACTGAAACGTGCTCTCTTTATCCATGATTGGAGCTAAGATGAGCCAGAAACCCCACCTGTGCAAGTCTCAGCTCCACAAGCTACTTCAGGATTCGTCTTATAGAACATCCAGTGTCGTTTCTGGGTGGCTATGGTGCGTAATACAATTTTGGGGGTGTTTTAAGGTTTCATGGAGCAGAAAGCAAGTGCAGAGGGAGCTTGGAGCAGCTAAAGTTACTCAAAGGCCCAGACCTCCAGACTATGGATGCTGAAATCCTGCTGGAAGGACAGTGGTTGGTTGTTAAAGGTGGCACATCTGGTGGTGGTGCCTCTGTACAGATCAGCATCCAACCAGAGTCCCAGGTGACCTCTGTAGGTGGCAACAAAACAACAAGGGCACAGATAAAGAAACTCATTAAGACGTAAATAAATAGGCAACTACATGACAAACAGGCAGATGTACACACCCTCCACCTCCCATGTGAAGAGAGTCAGTGTCGCCTTTCACAAAGTAAGAGTTCTCCCCTGTCCACCGGTACACCTGAAATCAAAAACAGTTTAGTTCATATTCACTCTCATGGTTTTGGTTACATGCACTGCTCTCGCTCTGAGTACACACTTTTAATTCAGGGCAGAAGCTGTAGAGAAACGTCTCTCCAGTGCCGTAGCAGTGCTCGCTCACTCTAAAGGGATGAGTGGAAAATCCGCCAAATATCTGGAGGGCAAAAAGGGAAATCACATTATAACTTCTTATAAATAAATCATTACTCATATTTACATTTTTTAGTAAAAGCATTGAGTTTTGGTTTTCAAATGACATGCAATTTTTCTTTGATCACAGGGTGACAAAATCGTTTTTTAAATGTTGTAAATGTTTTCTTTTTTTTTTTTTTTTTTTTTTAAACCCACTCCAATGAAAATGGTGTTTTTTGTGTTTCTAACATGTTCTTGTGGCATTTTTCCGATGATGAAGGACATATATAAAACAAATTAAGCATAAAATTGCATTTCCGAGTTTTTCTTTATGGAAATCATTGTGAATCAGGAGCAGACAAAAATTCTGTTAAAAAAAAGCCTGGAGCAGTGATAGTAGAAGTAGTAGTAGTAGAATCTACAATCAGTGGCACACAAGAAACCTGCTCTACTCCATTCTGATGCATCCACTTGTAGACAAATAAATCCATGTAAGTAATTGATCCTCTCGTCTGAGCTAGAATCTGGCTTGAAACTGTACGCCTGGATAGCACAGATTTTGATCACCATTTTTGTAGAAGTAATGTTAGGTTGGGGTTATGAGCAGCTGTGAGCTAGCTGGAGAGAGTGTAAACAAAGGAATGATGGGAAATGAGCATTGGCTTACTCCGCACCACCATTCCCGCCCACAACTCAGAAGCAAAATTTCTGATGAACTCTTGTCACTCTGCAGAAACTATGTCCTTGAAAATGACGCAGGCTTTTTGATTTGGGCTAAAAACAGCATAATCATAAATAAATGACTACTTTGAACACTTTGACAACAGATCAAACGGTGACTGGAGGGAGAATTGAAACAACTTTCTTGCAGAACACTTCGAATTAACATTAAGAAAAATAATCTGTTATAAAAAAATATATTTTTTAAATTCTTTGGCCATTTTTTTCAAAAACTAAATATTTAACTTGAAGATTAGGCATCAAGACAATTTTTTTTCTTGGACTTGTGTTGAAAGCTTGCATTCTACATGTAAAACACCTTAAAACTATCATTTTATTTAGAAAAAAGTTTCAAAAGCAATTTACAAATTTAATATTATGCTACATATTTTAAAATTGTGGTCTCTGTTGACAATTCAAGAATGTCATTTACTTATCTAAATGGTTAACGCCTAGTTTAAATAGGTGATTGTAATAAGCACATCTTATTGCAGTTGTTTTCATTAAAGATGCAAAAATAGAATTGTTATCTTGTTCTGTTTACACAAGTTTTTTTTCTATTGAAGTGCAAACGTTTTTATTTTTTATTGCATGACATGATATCATTTTTAAATGTCATTTGAACATTTCAGTATCGTGTGAATAATGAGGGGAAGACAACATGAAAAACAAACATTAAGGGAAGATCTCCATTTACCTGATAATCCATGTCTTTGATGACCAGCAGCACCGGGCTGTCCACATCTGCAAGGTTCCTGTACAGAGTCTTCAAACTGCTGCCATGATTCTCAGTGCTGTAGACCAGTCTCCAAGGGTATCCCTGCACGCGAGCAGGCAGGCGGCAAGCCAGCTGGAAACAGATCAAATGCAAAATCACCGTTTCATAAATGCCAGTTATTTCCTACCAGCTGGGAATCTGCTGCATCCTTACCTTCTCGATGTGCGTGTCCTCCAGCAGCTGACTGGTGTCCATGAGCATGGGCTGCGCATCCACAGACAGGTCTCTGTCACAGCTGCCAAAGCTCTGCCTGCGTTTGGCCTCATCAATGGTAATAATCTATAGAACAACAGGAATCTCTGTGTTTACACGGAAGCTATTCGTTCACCTTAACATAACCAAAACAAGCGTTCTTGCTGAAATGTAAAGCCACTTTTTCAAACGTTATCAGAAAAACAAAAAAACAGAAATGGATAAATGTTTAACTTTGAAGAAACAACAAGCCAAAGCTTCACAACATCCTGTGATGGACTCAAGGATTTCCTCACCTCCCAGCTGCAGGATGCAGGGTCACTGAAGAAGTCATCGATCATGTCCAGCTCATCCTTCTCCACCACCACAAAGCCCTGCTCTCGAGCCTCTTTACCGTAAACATCAGGAGACCACTGAACAAAAAAGGAATACAGATCGTGCGCCCTGGAGCACGCACAAACACAAGGGTCACAGGTTGACTTCGTCACTCTGGCTGGGCTTTTGGGTGATCATCATCTCACCTCTCCTGTGGAACAGCAAACCAGTACTCAGGCTGCCTTCCCCAGCTCCCGAGGGAGTGGGCCGGACTTGAAGTCCTGCCAGTGACAAAAGACTTCCTCATGGGTTTTCCAACTTTGAAGCAGAGGAACATGGGTGGGTTCTTGCTCCTCTCCTCAGATGAGAAAAGCATATCTACACACAAAAGCAAAGAAGTTGAAGCCACAGCATGAAGAGCAATCTACCTGTCTGGTAATGTGACATTCACCTTGTATTGGAGCCTGAATCTTCTCCAGTAGCCAGGACCTCATCTCTGAGTCGTCCTTTTTATTCGGTTTCTCATCCTCACTGAGTTTCTTCCCCTCTTTTGATCCACGATTGCTTTGTCTCGGCCTTCCTTGAATGCCAGTGGTCTCCTGAAGATTCAACTTCCTGATGATTTTATCATCTACCCTGTTCAGCAGTTCCTCTTGTCCTAACTGAATGTCTTTGGTTAGTGTTCCCTCAGGAATCTCAGGTTTATCCTGTTTCTCCAAGGCAGAATGTATCGACTCTCCATCCTCAATGGAGCTGTTCTGAGCCACACCTTCATCCTCTTCATCATCATCAGCTTTCCCTGTTTGTCCGAGCATTGACTTGTCCTCCTGGTTCGAACACCCAGATCCCGACCCCTCATCCAGCCCTCTGCAGACAGATCTCAGCGTGGTGGAGGGCGCCCCCTCAGCCTCCTCTGTGCTTCCGTTGACAGTAGGCTCCAGCTCTGTAAACCCTTCATCTGAAGGAGACTTCTCTGTCTGGTCCCCCGCTGTGCTCCCTATGACGACAACTTCATCATAATCTCTGGAAAAAGTTTTAATGGGCCAGTGGTTTAAAAACATACAGGTGCCCACATGAGATATGGAATAAAGCTATCTAAAGATTTTAAATTTATGGTGGTGGAAAAGGAAATGTGTCTTTAAGATCAAAGTTCAAGTGATTATGAAACAAAATGGTGTAGAAATCTGCAGTTGGAGGTCATTTGTTAAATTCATAACGGGGACACATTTTATGAAAATGTTTTTTTTTAAGGTCAGGGGGTCTGTAACCTGAGGCTCCGGAGCCACATGTGGCTCTTTTACTCCCCCATTGTGGCTCTCTGGTTAAAGAAAAATAAAAAGATTTTGGCTTTAAAATATGACTTTAAAGTAAAACATAAGTAGGTAATAAAGTTTAAAAAAGGATAGTTAACTAAGTGAAGCTTTATTCAACTTATCCATAAACAGTTGAAGGCAGTATGTATGACTCCACAAGGTTCCTGACTACGGTAACTATAATTCTCCAACAATCTTTTAAGCAGCTTTGTACTAAAACAATTTTTGAACTCCGTATTCCACACACACAAAAACAATTTGAGGTCTTTAAGCCCAACCAGACTTCGTACTTAAAGTGCACTGAATTATAAGACAGATTTTCTGTTCTTCAACAAATTCAAACATTTTAGGTACATCTTGTGGTTAAACAAAAACACAATAAGGGTTTATTTAGTTAGCTCTGATTTAATTCTATTTAGTTAGAATTATGAATTTCTGATACTGCAAATAGTAAAATAGACGAGTTTTTATATTTCAATTGACATTACTCTACCAGCTACTACATTTGCTGCATTTGGATGATTCTATGTGGCACAGGGTGTCTTTTATTTTGAAAGGAAGTCATGAGTACCTCTGTTAAAAGTTATAAACTATTGAATCTTTTTTTTTTTTTTTTAAGGCTAATTCCTCTTTGTTTTTAAGCCAAAAACCCCACAAGGCCACAGCTCATTTATTTTTATCATATCAGTAACTATCGTTACTTCATTAACATAAATCAGTATTTCAGGGTGAAATTTGACTTTGCGGCTCCTACTGGTTTGTGGTCAGCAAAAAGATCACCCTAAATGGCTCTTCAGGCATTGACGGCTGCAGACCGCTATTCTAGGACATCCAGGCTGAAGAGGTGACCCTAAAACAGAACTTTCATGAATCTACCTTTTCTTTTTTAGAAAATAAATCTTGTTGTTAAAAAGCCCCTGTTTTGATATTGCATACTTTTCTCTTTGAGACAATTATTATCTCTGACATCACAAGTTATTGGGCTGTGGTAGGTCAAGCAGGTCACATTGGATGGGATTGTGGGTCAGATTTCTCAACACTCTCTCAGAAATCTAAGTGTGTCTTAGTGCTTGAAGGAAAAATGTCACAGTTGTGTCCATACCAAGCAGCAGCGGATGTAGTTTATTTTCCACAAACAGAAAAATGTCTGTAACAAAATGCAATAAATTAACATTGTGTAACTTTAAAAGTGTGCTTTTTTCCTTATGGCTTTATTGTGTGTTTGCTAAACTATCACATGGTGACCTTTTTGAAAAAAAACAACAAATTCTATACTGGTTGAAAGATAAATGCAGTTATTTTAAAACAGTTAGACATAGCTCTGATTGTGCTTTATGTAAAAAATGTATCTTATGTCAACATTAATTACAATTGTACTCATGTTTTCCATGTTTCAGGTTTCTGGTACAATTTACAAATAACCTGTAATAACTTCAAAAATGTAAACCCTGAAAATACAACTTAAGACTTCAAGTCACTTCTGTTGATGTATAATGGCGTTAAATGCAATTTTACCTGTTTCAGAGAGTGTGGATTCATTGTCATCTAAAACTATTGGTCGGCGTGGATCCTGAGCTTCGTATCGGCTGAATGGGTTGAGCTCTTGCTCAGACGGCAGCTGCTCCCACTCACCAGGCCTGTACACAGGACACAGATCCTGGGGTAGGTCTCTGTCACGTCAAGGGGGTCCACACACAGACAAAGATGGAGAACAAAACAAAACGACAAAGAAAATGTGCAACAAAAATTAACAAAACATACAGCTTCAACATAACAAATGTGGAGAAAAAAAATGCAACTCAGCAAACAAGCGCAAATGAAAAACAACATAAAAAAGATTTAATGGATATGAGCAGAGTGGCTTGTGAAAACCAGACGGTTTAATAAAAGTTCAAATGAGGAGAAAATATGAGATGCTTGTGAACAGTGTGGGAGGTCTTACGAAGGCAGAGCGTCTTTGAGCTTCATCCGCGACACGTCATCGTACAACGCCACAGAAACCATCTCCTCCATGGGGCAGATGAGGCCGTATTCCTCACAGCCATTCTCGATCACCAGCGGGTCTGACTTGTGAGGGTCAAACATGATGTTGTTGGGAGTCACAATCAAGACACCTCCAACCACCCCCTGCAAACAAGTCAGAAAGCTTCTTCTCAAACAGAACCACTGATGTGTGCTGGAGAAAACAATGTTTTTATTACATTTCTTAAAACATCCTCTTTATTCTTGAACTAAATAGAAATTAACTACTAGTTTAGACGGGCAATATATAAAGATCTTTAATTAAGACGTCTAGTTTGGCCTTGAAGAAACTAAGACAGCAATTTTACTTTTTCTAAATGAAAAAATTGGTTTAACAATTTTTCTGCCCTTTATATTCAAAATTTTTGACTCCCAAAATCTGCAGAAAAAAATGTTGTTTTTGTATTCACTTAAACTTTTTAAATTTATTAATTTTCAACCTTTTAGAAGCCAATGTTATGGCGTCACATCTCTGCCATTAATTGAACGGCGCGTATTTTACAACTGAGTGAGCGTATCTTACAACTGCACTGCGCAGTCCTAACTGAGCGCGCACAGAGCTCTCACCGCGAGCGCGCTGAGTTCTGACAAGAATAAATAGAAACTACATTCTTAATTACTAACTGTTAATAATCTCATATTTGGAATAACAACGTTGGGGTGGAGAGCCATACCATGCCATCAGTGAAGTATTTGCAGCTCATCTTGATGAATTTAACTGTTGCCGGGCTCTCGTCCTCAGAGTTCGGGGAAAGCTTACGACAGATGGATTTTGCTGACCTGCAGCCTTGAGTTTCATCCTAAACCCAAGTGAGTTGTTGCAAACATTTTCACTTAACACTGAATAGTGTTTTCTCAAAGACAGATTATATTGGTTTTGGTGGATCTGTTTTTACTCACATGTGATGGCTTGTCAGAAGAGCCATTCGTAAGGCAGGGGTCTGAGGAAGTCAGAGACTTGGGGTCAGAATCTGATTTGCTGATATCTGGGACGAAGAGTTTCTGGAACATCAAAGAGAGCCAGAGGTGAGCTCATTCCAAACAAGAGGAGCCACATGGAGGCAAAGTGCCGAGACCCTCACCTGTCCAGGGCAGACGCTGTGAGAGAAGAGCTTGTTCAGCTGGACCAGCTTGTTTGGGGTGATGTTAAACTTAAGTGCAATGCTGTTGAGGGAGTCCTTCGGACCCACCTGCAGCCAGAAATCTTTCTCCATGACTCCGGTCGGTGCACATGGACCAAAATGATCAGATGGATATTTCGAAGACGTGGCCAGTGTGTTACTCACCGTGTACTCCACCGTTCCTGGTGGCCTCTTTTTCTGCAGCTTTGACTGACTGACTGTTTTACACCCATCGCCTGTAGATGCAGGAACAGAAGAGGACTAAACTCAAAAACCAAAGAAAACAACAAAACGCCGCTCGGGTTCAGATCAGGGAAGCCATTCCTACCAATCACAGCCCACCAGGTGCTACTGTCATTGCTCACGTGGGCATTGAAGTCCCCCGGGACTTATATACAAATAAGTAAATATATCTATATCTATATAGATATATATAAATATGAAGAAAATTAAGCTCAAAGTTTTATTTCTGAGTATTTCTTCATTTAAATAGTTGTAAATCAAGAGCAGATGAAAAGATTCTGTTTAAAAAAAAAGATTACTTATAACGTGGAAAACTTGCTGAGTGGGCCACAAGCTCCCTGCTTCACTCTTCAACAAGGAGGGGAAGTGGGGGCGGGATTGCCGATGCTCCTACCCTCAATTCAGAGGCATATTTCTATTAAACTTGTGCAACTCTGCACAAACTTTGCTATAGAAAATGTTGTAGGTTTTTTTTATTTAAGCTATAAACAGCATAATCATACTTAAAAGACCACTAGGAACACTTTGAAAATTGGTCAAAAGATGATCGAAGTGGGACTCTAAATTGTAAACAGTTAGTAAATATGCTGTAACAAACGTCTTTATTGTCATGAACAGACAGGCCTCATTTCATCATTGACATGCAAAGACACGTTGTGTAGTTTCCTGTGTGAAACTGCTGACGTTGCTTCATTCCAAACAGTTCCTGGATCACTTCGATAGTCTCACTCATATCAAAGCTTTTACTTCATTAAATGTTTTAATTCAACAAACCTAAACTATTTTCAAAGAATTAAGTCAAGTTCTAATGTTTGCAATGATAATATCAGGTTTAAATCATTAAAATATCTAATATCTAATCAGTGACCTTTTAATAATGCATATCCCAATACATTAATCTAAAAGCACTTGCAGAAGTCTGTCAAACAAAGAAGTGCGTGTGGACTCTGCAGCAGTCCTCTGTGCACACAGATACTTTGAGTCCCATATTATTATTATGTCCCAAATTATTAAGAGTTTGATGACTGTAAACAGTACACAACTGTAAATGTACAACACTTTTTCCTGCAAAAATAACCCAAACCTGCTGGCAGCTGTGCAGTTAGGTCTGTCTTCTTGTTGGGATCACTGATGAGTTCTGGGGTTCGCTCATTTGGACTCCTCTCCAGTTGGCTCTGCTTGACATTCTGCTGCCGTTTCCGCCTGACAAACACCATAAAAGTTATTTATTCTGACTCATTCAGGGAGAAAGGTAAAGATTTTGTTACCAGGTTCTTGGTATAACTTCAGTTTTATTGAATCTAATTACCTTAACGTGACGGTTTAACTTTTCAGATTTATTACAATCATGTTTTTTTGCTCTTTCTATAAATGTACATCAAACCATCGTGCAGTAAATAAAATATCATAGTTTACTATAATTTGAGAGATTTTGAAGGTGTAATCCTGACTAATCAAAGTTGCCGTCTCCCTCATTATTCTCAAAGTATTGAAGGGCTGGTAAAAACATTAGTGGATGCAACATTTTTTAAAAAGTGGAGAAATGCTGCTCTGCAGAGTTCCAAAACGAGCAAAGGAAAAAACGCACAAGCAGCTTTGCAACTGTTAATGTGCCTTGATGGAAAGTAGAGACTGGGTCGATAATCCTGCAGACAGGATTCTCCTCCCACACATCTCATCATCTGCAAACACTCATGTCTTTAAATCAGTGGATTTTCAAAATTCCTCCTTAATTTATCTGTTTTAAACAAATATTTGCATGCACAGTCTGAAGCGGAAAGAAAGAGGGAAATCCAAACTGTGGAGCCAAATAAATCTGGTTCACTTTCACCCAGGTCAAATGTTAACAACACTGTTATTTCTTCAAATAATGAAATGTTACTTTTAAAAATAAAAAGTGTTCATAGTTTCTACAATTCAAAGAGCCTCAGAAGTTGTATTTGAGCTTTTAAAGAGTCAAACTTTTCCAATTAAACTAAAACCTTAATACAATACACAAAAAAAACAAGGCCTTATGAAAATTTTATGGGGACCGAATGCTCCCGCTTCATTGTGACCTTTGCTCTGTTTGTCAGGAAGTGAGGCAGAAAGAGGAGGAGACAGCAGCGGCTGCATTTAGTGATAAGACTTCTACTTTTCCCAGCCTCTTTCTGAGGCCAAAAATTAAGCAAAAGCAACCAAACTTCACAGCTTTTTGAGAGAGATGCACAAAGAATACAAAGTGTTTTAAAAAAAACATGATCTAAATGAAAAAATTAGAAAAACAACTGTAATGAAAAGGAAAAGTAAGCTAATAGTAAAAAAAACCAACAGGATAAGTAAAAAAAAGAATATTTTATAGTTGACTCAATGGTAGACACCTGAAAAGACAAGTTAAATTAAAATGATCCTAAATTCATTTCAGGATTAACATTACTTGAGTTTTATTTCTAAAAATATACTAAATATACAAGATTGACTATTTGAGTTGGTCAAATGTCACTTTCCCCCAATCTCTCTTCAAAAATACACAGTTTGACAAAGAAAATGTCATTTTATTTAATCAGTCATTTAAGCTGAACACAGGTGAAACTTTACTGATCAGAGATAAGAGAATTGGACTTTATTGTCTTTCCACAAAGTTAGTAGAATCTTTTATGTATTGATTTGTGAAGCATGAACTGTGTGAGAGGAAAGATTTACACCTCTAATTCCTGAGCAATTTCAAACGCATGCAGTTATTTGTGACTTCACGCCTCATGATGATTCACAAGATTAAAGAAAATGTTTCTAAATAATAAAACACGTCATATTTTACTGTTTTAAATCAACAATCTCCAAATTAATTTGAAGAATTATGTAGAGAACATAAAAGGAAAAAAGGGGGATTTAAAAATATGGATATAATTCTTCCATGTGCACATTCTTTGGGTTACGGACAACATGTAGAACATGAGTTCACACACACAAAATAAAAATGTTTTTTCCTAAACAAATTTTTAAAATTCTCTTTATAAAAGGTGTGTATTCAAATGGTGGCAAAAAGATCCAAGTACTGGAGTAAAGTCAGATGGATTATCAAAGTTGAAGCTTTAAAGTGCCATTTTGATAACCTTTTCATCTATTTTAAAGTCATTCCCAGTGGTCTTTTAATTAGGATTATGCCGTCTTTAGACAAAAGTTTAAACATTTTGTTTTATAGAACACTGTTTCTGAAGAGCGGCAGGAGTTAATTGGGAACTCGCTTTTGAGTTGTGGACTGTAGGTAAGAAGCAATCCAGCCCCCACTTCCCATTATCCACCCGTTTACAGGCTCTCCCACAGATATCCACTCACACCCCCAACAGTGCAACAAAAATGGCGAGCAATATCTGAGCTATCCAGGCGTACAGTTTTGATCCAGATTGCAGCTCTGACATAGATGTTTGTCTACAAGTGGATGAATCAGAATGGAGCAGAGCAGGGAGCTTGTGGCCCGCTGACTGTAGCTTATATGTAACTTTTACAAGCTTTCAGTTTTTTTATCTGCTCCTGATTCACACGGACCTGAATAAAGAAATACTTAAAAATTGAATTTTAAAATTACTTTTCTTTAAATGTCTTCTATCATAAGAAAAATGCAACCAAATCTTGTTAAAATGCTATTTTCATTGGAGTTGGTCTTTTAATACCAATAATACCCGGAAACAGCAGAAAATGTTGCTTGGTCTAATGAATTTGATGTCATCCCTCTGTTTTATGGGATTTCATTTAGTAAACAGAAAGGATTTTGAATTGAGACCTGATAGAATAACTTTATTTGTCCCCCGAGTGCAATTCAGTTAAAGCAGTTCTCCAGTGTGTGAGACGAGACAACAGCAAACAACACAATAAAAACAGCTGTGTTAAAAACATGTTAAAAGAAGGTTTTTAAAAGAATACAGTTGAAGCGTAAAAAAATTAGAGACAGGTACTTTCTACACAGGGGTATGTCCACTTCGATTTGAGAGCTTTATGACATTCGGGATAAAAGATGTAGAGTACATGTTAGTTTTCCTTGCTGGAGCAAAACGGCGACCTGGAGGCATCATTAAAAAACTGGACGACAGGATGTGTTTATGTGTTAAAATAATGTTTTTTGCACCACCTGTCGCTCCCACAATGAATTCAGATTGTTGGATACTTATGATTTTTTTTCAGTGTTTTTATCACATTTTAGTGCGGAGTCAAACACAGTGCCCAAGTACTTGTAGTTTTTTAAACTTCCTCCTCGTGAACACAGCTCGCTTGAGGTTTGGTCTTGGTTTTCCTCAAATCTTCTGTTTTCTCTACGTTAAGTTCCAAAAAATGTTCACAACACCAGTTAATGACGTGTGTTAGAGCACTGCCGTGGCCCAACTCTGGCTAAATGGAACCAGGTAGCTCTGCCCTCCTTCTATGACCTATACAGCTGTCAGTGTAAAGAATAAAAAGAAGAGGAGATCAAACACAACCTTGTGGGGAGGCTGTGTCAGAAACCATAACATCTGATAAAATTTCATTCACGAAGACCTGCTGCTTCCTATCTGTTAAGAAACTTAAAAGCAAAAGTAAAAACCGATCGAGTTAATTTAAACTGAGCGGCGAGCTGTGGGATTACAACAGGCAGTTGCATTTTGTTAACAGCTGAAGAAAAATCTATAAATAAAAGTCTTGCATTTGGTTTAAAATTTTCTAAATGTGTGATAATTTTGTCAGGAATGAAGGGGTTTTGCATCCTCTGCTCCTTTTTGGGCTCGATATGCAAACTGTCGGGGGTCGAATGTTTTGGACACTGAAGAAGTTCTCTCTTTTTTAAAGATTGTTTTCAAAGGTTTTCATGACAAGAGATGTGAGGCAATAGGTCTGAACTCAGTTACTTGTTTAGGATTATTTGTTTTTGGAATTATTGGTGAAGGAATCTGACACTGGTCGGCGCACAACTGAAAGAGTTTGGAAAAGACTCCACTGAGTTGGTGAGCACAAAAGCTAAGGGTACTCCCGCAAAGTGAATCAGGTTCAACTGACTTCCTAGTGTTGTTTTCTTCAACAGAGCTGTATCCTGGTTTTTGTCAATCACAAGTTCATTCAGTGAAACAAGAGACTTTTTCAGCGCCAGAGTATTCTGTACAAAATCCACCCTTTTCAAAACGGGGAAAAAAGTGATTAAAAACATTCGTTAGTTCTGATTTTGACACACCTTCCATGGTGACATAATGTTTGGCCTTTTCTGTTTGTCAATTTATGGAGGTTATAGATTTGATACCTTGTCAGGTTGTTCTTATAGCACCTTTACGGAACTGAGTTTGAGTTTTTCCCTTATAGCTTACCGTAGTTTGGCCTTTACTATTTCCCTTTTTACTTCTTTGGAAATAGTCTTCTTTTCAAGGGGGTTCATCTGTAAAAATGACCTTTTCTTTCTGTTGATAAACATTTTAGTTCCTTTGTTATCCAGTATTATTTTTTCATGATATTATAAGATCTACACAGAAAGAGATGTTGGAGAACACAGAATCACAAAGATCATTCAGATGATCAAAAATGATCAAACAACAGTTCCAGTCTGTGAGTCCAAGCAGGCCTGAAGGGATCATATACTATCAGCCGACCAAATTTGGATTTCTGTCTCTTCGTGCTTCATATGTCTAAAGACAGGCTTGTACACAGAAACAAAAAGCACGATGAAGAGGTAGGATTTGTAAGCACTGCTTATTGAACCATAGCAAAGATCTAGCTTTGATTTTTTTATTCTGTGTTGGACACATACTGTTCATGAGTTTTCAGAGTCTTATTCAGAGCACAGCGGTTAAAATCTACCAGAGTAAACTTCAGAGCAAGGGGCAGATGGAGTCCAGTCTGTGGGACATCTTCGATCAGCTGAACTGCCGCATCAGCATGCGGGTGGATGCAAACAAACCCAAAGAACAGTTGTTGGACTTCCCAGGGCAGCTAGTGAGGCCGGAATGAGATGGAGGGCAGCTCAGTTCAGCAGACCTTTAATTCTCTTTAATCTTTGCTTTCAAGTGTTTAACCAAAGCTTACTTTGGAAGTCTCTGCATGATTAAATCAGTCTAAACTCCTGGAAACTACATGCATAGATTCTAAATCAATCATACATTAGTGATGCACGTGCAGTGTCTCTTACCAGGCAAAATAGCCCGACTTCCTCTCTCTTTTGTCCATCAGGCCAGCTACCTCAATCTGCGTACAGTTACAGCTGCTGCATCCGTGCAAACATCCACACGAGAGTCGGTGTGGGTCCAAGTCACCAGACTCAACTCTGCAGGAGCCGCACACGTTCTGGTTTCCCTGCAGGAAGAGAGAAGTCGATCAACAACAACACATTAGGCTGCAGCTTGAACCTGCGATTAAAGAGCACGCCAAGGCAGACTGTTCAGAATCAAACCTGCCCGGACACATATGGAGTCTGTTTATAGTGACAAGCATGTGAAACGAAAGCTTTACGCCTGGATTCAGACATGAAAGCAAAGGTCGCAACTTTAAATGGTTATATAACAGAGGAATCCAGCCACCAGAGCAGCGTCTTCACGAATCCTTACTTTTCAGGGACGCACCAGCCTCCCGGCTCCTATTCTACAGACAAAGACTCCACACCGGGCAAACCAGAGCCCGAACCGCCGGAGCTCACTGCAGATTGGAGCGGACAAAGACTCGCCGAACAGGGTCCAGTCTCCTTCCTGCTGACCAGCTGATGCTAACGATGCTAGCGAGCTACTTTGTTTACAGACAGCAGCAACCTGGCGCTGGTTAGAGGAGCCTTTCCGCGGCCCTGCTGTCTTAACGCGCTTGTCTATGGATAAAAGCCGCTCCAAACGAGACGCCAGTTTCATATTACAACACAGACGGATGCAAAAGTGAATTGAAAAGCAGAGACTGAAAAAACTGTTTAGCATACCTTGTAAGCATCCCTGAACAACACGAGGAGAAATGAAGACTCCTCCCAGTTTGTGGCACCCTCTACTGGTATGTGTGCTGTAACAGTTCAGCGGTCTTTTCTACTTTTGATTGAAGTTGTAGCGATATATCCAGGTAGTAAATCCAGACGTAGTCTTCAAGTGAAAAAACATAGAACCACGAGATGGATTTGACATGTAGTAAAACTGTAGATCCTGCGAACAAAAACAGCCTCCCTGGTGGTCTAGTGGTTAGGATTCGGCGCTCTCACCGCCGCGGCCCGGGTTCGATTCCCGGTCAGGGAACGAGTGTTTTTGAATATCTAAATTTGTTTTGAATATTCTCTGGATATTTTTTTTCACTGTTTGAAAATCAAATTTCTTAGATACAGTACTAGATTTAAAAATCAAAAATGACACAAACACTTCATGCACTGCAAAATACTACATTAGGACTACTGTTTGTGCCACAAAAAGAACAATGCTAAGCAATTAAAAGTTACTGACTGAACATTGAAACATGACCATGAATATGTTTTTCCTGTTGCAGCCTCCAGATGGCAACAGTTCCCAACAAATTATTAGAAGAAAGAGAGAACAGGAAACTTTACAATTCTTTACCCTGAAACTCACTTCAAGATTGTCACTGGCTTTCCTTTATTTTATTTACTTAAATTCCCCTACTTTTATATCAAAATGATCAGAAAATAAACAAAAAAGAGGTATTTGATAAAAAGAAGTTTCTGCAGATAAATTTAAGATGTCAGTGGGACCAAAGTCTCACATCCATATTTGTTAAATTTGTTTAAAAATACAATTTAACTACATTAAAGAATGCATTTGGATGTTGTAGCTGCAGGAATGGAAAGAGACCAGACAGCGGGCCCTCTGATTGGACCGCCTATGAGTTAACCAGTTCCTGGCTGGCTGGCTGTGTATCTTGGCAGTTATTTTGACAGGCGCTATCATTGTGAGAGAGGAGATAAGTTGTCTTAGGGATCGCCATGGCGCCGGTATGTCCCTCCTCTGGCCTGTTCAGACTCTTGTTGCCCCCCTTCCCCCCGCTTACCCTTCAGGAGCGAAATATTGTTGAGGAGGTGGTGTGGTCGGGAGAGGGGTTTGTGCTGGCAGAGACCCTGCATGTCTGTATATCATTGTTCAAGTTTGGACTATCAAAAGCCTTCTGTGAGTCAGATCAGAGCAAATCAAATTTGGCATCTAGTCTGTCTTTTTAGCTAAATTTCTCTTTTTATGATTTCCTTCCTTTGAAATGTATTTTCCTTTTTTCATTCCTAGAGTCACAGGTAAAGCAAAGAACCAAAAAAGATGTGCATTAACACGCTTCCAACTTGACGACTTGATGACAAACTTTATCCAAATTACATTTTCTGTGGTTACCTCATTAAACCAGTGGAGCATGTGCATCCTGATTTTATAAATAAGTAGCAAAGAAGTGTTTTTAATCCTTCAGGTCTTTTTTTACTATACTGAGCCCAGGCTTAAAGATAACGCTATCTGTTTATTATCACACTCTGCCCATGTCCGGTGCCACATTTCTGCAGTCAAACAATCACACACGCTAAAATCCTTTCTTGTTTTCTTCCTGCCTACCTTGCTTTGGTAAGTTTAGTACAAATAATGATGATATCTTTGCTGTATCTTCCTAAAGTGACACAGCTCAGACCTTGGATTGATTTGAAATCATTTTTGCTTAGACATCACTATTCAAGCTTAGGCTACCATCACAGATAACTTCAAGTACACTTTGGCAGCTAGAAGAAGCTAAACCTAAACACGGCAAAAGGATATGTCACACAAATGATAACTGATAGGGGATTATTGGGTCATAATTCATTATAATGAGCTGAAATCAGTAACAGAAATGTAGCTATATTTAAGGAACGGTGTGTCTTATCTGTGAATTTACAAAAAGATGTAGGCAATCAGGACAAAAAATACACTTTAAACAGTCATGAAGATAAAAAGGAGTTAAAATAAAATCCTGTTGGAGTTGAGGGTCTCTCCTCTGAACAACACCATGCTTTGACAGTTTTAACTGTAAACATTAGATAGGAATTTGTTACTTTTCCTCCTCTTGGATGCTAAAACAAAAAAGTTCTTTGACCTATTTTGAATTTTTTTCTAAAAATGAGATTTCTAATGAAGATTTCACATCTAAAATATCATAAGACACAAATTATAGGTATATTTTCAGTCATTCGTCTACTTTAAAATATTTTCACCTTACTAAAGAAAATATGATGCGAACTGACGAGCATACACTGTGAGATGGATTTTGTAGAAGTGCAAATACTGTTGAATCACAAAAAATCTTAACATCCATCTATCCATTTTTTCTTAACCCACAATATCCCTTTTTGGGGTCACAGGTCAGTTTGGGCCTAGCCTGGCTAAACAAGAATATATACCATAAAAGTGCTCTGCAGTCACCAAAAGAACAAAATCTGAAAATTCTATTCAGTTTTTAAATACAATAATGAGATCCTCTTGCAGATGCCACCAAAAAGCACATGAGGCCATTAGGTGTGGCTGGATGTTCTGTTCATCTTAGTGTCTTTTTTCTTTCTCCATTTCAAAACAAATTTCTTGATTTGATCGTCTGGTTCTGCTACAATTACTAGACTTTTCTTTTGAAGGTATTACATATGACTTTCAATATATACTAAGACAAATGGTTGCTGTGTAGTTTTGAAGAAATCTCACTTTGCTTAAAGACTTACTTTAAGCAAAAACTTGTGCTTTTGGTGTTTTTAACATGTTAAAAATGTGTGTTCAACTTGTTAAGATTAAAATGGCATTTCTGAGTATTTTTTATTCAAATTGTTGTGAAGTTGGAGCAGATGAAAAAATAACGTATGAAGAAGAACTTTTTTGTTATGTCTAAATTATAATATATAATTACAATTATAATATAATAATATAATTAAAGTATAATTAAAATATAATAATATATTTAATTATATTTAATAATTATAATATAATTATAATTATAATGGACCACAATCTCCCTGCTCCCTGATATTTTTGATATTGCTCAGTGTTTTTGTTGGGGGTGTGAGGGGCTGTAAGCTAGTGGGAGAGAGAGTAAACAGATGACAGGAAGTGGGGGGGTTTCTCCTTTCAACAATCCAACCCACAACTCAGAGGTGAATTTCTACTGATATCCTGCCGCTCTGCAGAAGCTATGTTTTAAAAACGACAGTTTTTTTTTTTTTTTTTGGCTGAATACAGTGTAATCCTAAACAAAAGACCTCTGGGAACGCTTTATCAATAAATCAAAAGGTGATGGGAGTGGCACTTTTACATTTTCTAGTTGGAAAAACAAGTTTCTTTCCTGCTGTCATGCAAACACTTTCTCTTCAAGGCAACTGCCTTACCCATCCGTGCTGCTTCACAGAAAACTGCATCGTCCAAAAAGCTGATTTTATTGAAGACGTTTGATGTCCTGGTAACAGTGTGGAGCAAAGAAATGATGAATCCATGTTCAATTGTTGCGTATGTTCACGTTTTTCTGCTTCTGAATTGTCAAAACTTTGACCTTAAGCTGCAAAACCAGTGTTTCAAACGAGTTTTGAAGTAAAATGTTCACATTTGTCAGGTTAACGGCTTAAATATTTCTAAATTTACATCAAAAACAATTTTGTGAGAGGCATTTGGTCCAGACAGCACATATGTCTTCAAATTCTTGAAATATTTGCAAATGAAGCTGTAACAGTTTAGATATGATAGAAATGCTGGGTTCTCTCTTGGTGGTCTCAGGCTTCCTGAAAGCACAGCTTCTAGGTTACAAAGAGGTTAATGATCCTCAGACACGCACATGCTCGCAGGAGACTGAACCAGATGAATGCTGGACATGGCTCAATACTGTATCCACTGTCACAAGGGTCCGTCTGCAGAGTCAGCGGACGCACTGCAGCCGTGACTTTTGACCCGAGAACCTGGGAGAGGATTGTCCAAGTTGGAGTTTTGGATGCGACTACAGTGCAGGAGCCACACCTCAACCAAGAGGATGACCATCAAAAAAGTGCACCAGCCTGCCATGAGAGTTCTCAGATCATGTGGCTTTGGTCGGGGAGCAAACAGTGCATGGATGTTTACCTTCCTTATCTGCTGTGTTGTAACAAATAGAGGAACACACACAAGCAAAAAAGCTCACCTTGGAAAGATTAGAAAAATGCTCCAACTTGACTGCAGACTGTTTTTGATCGTGATGTCTTCTGACACAAATGTGCTGAGCCACGCCAGCTCATAAAGAAACCATGAGTAAAGATCACGACCCATGACTTAACATTGCTAATAAATCTGCGTCAGCACTCCTTAACTCTCCTCTGATCTCGTCTGCCATAAAAAGAGGCTGTCCTCAACAGTAATAATCCACTTTAGCAAAAAAGGGATGTAATAAACATTGGATTTCATGCTTCATTGAAGAAAAAAAGCACCTTTAATGTATTAAAGAAAACAAAGATCTATGTGTTTGTGCAGTTTGAAGAGCACTTTCACATATGTGTGTGTGAGTGTGCTCGTATGTGCACTCCCACTCTCACACTCAGGGCAGGCCAAGCCAGCGCCACATCAGTTCATCATCGCAGATATGGCTTGTGGTCAGATAGCAGGTCTGGCGGTGCACAAGACATTTTGTCCACTCTGTCATGTTTACTTATAATGATAAGCTTTGATGGATTCTCCTCGAGCCACAGACGCCATGGTGCGCAGACACACTCAGACACAAGATGCAGTTCACACGTGCATGCTTGTGAAGACAGCTGTGAGGAAAAAACAAGACATTTGAAGCTGCTTTTAAGACGTTAAGTTAGGGTAAAAAAAAACCCACAAGAACAAAAGAATGAATCTACTAAAAATAGGTTAAAAAAATCTCAAAGATTGTTTTGAGGCAGAATTTAGTTGACAACATCATGAGAGAAAGTCTCATCGATGTTTGCTCTGTCGGTCAGTGGACACAAATTTTCCACTCATCTGGTTTTCCTAAGCTTGGTGTGCAGCCACATCTCAGTCCGGCCCACAGCAACTGTACTGGACCAATTACAAAAGCTAATGAGCCCTGCTCTTATCGTGTCACCTCGAGGGCAGAGAGCGAGTCAGTCCGCACTCATTTGAACTGAAATCAACTAAAATGACCAATAGCCTGACATTTTTAATCAGTTTTCTTTTTTTTCACATTTAAGAAGCTGACTATTTATGATTGACAGCTGTCTCTTAGTTTGTCCGTTTGTCACAGACTCAGTTGCTGCCAATAATATTCTGTTTGGTTTGACCAAATGATGAACAATGTAATTTTCCATCATCGCCATATCTTTCCCCAGAAAAGAAATACTTTTTGACACTCTGCAAAATACTAAATCACCTTGTCTTTTGTCTTGTTCACATTATGGACAGAGTAATCTGAGTACTTCAGGGTGAGGGCAGTTCTTTACCTTGTTGGTGAGTTTCACATCAAAGAAATTCAGGTATTCAGATTAAAGTCCAACTTGATCATCTATCGTAAAAGTGTTCTCATTGATCTTTTAACTATTATTACGCAACATTTAGCCAAAATTAAAAAAAAAAAAGAAAAACTATGTCGTTTTCTAGGACATAGTTTCTGTTGAGCAGCAGTAGGTCATTAGATATTCACCTCTGAGTTGTGGGCAGGACTGTTGAAAGGGAGTAAACTTCTGCTGATATCCCATCAACCCTTTGTTTACACTTTGTCCCACTTGCTTACAGGCCTTCACAACCTCAGGCTAACATTACCACTGCAACAAAAATGTCAAGCAATATTTGAACTATCCAACCGTACAGTTCTGAGTCGGATGCCAGCTCGGACAAGGAAAATGAAGACGTACAGTACATGGATCTGCATGTCTGCAAGAATGGAGTGGAGCAAAGAGTTAGTGGCGGCTACAAGCATTTTTCAACAGCACTTTTCTTCTACTCCTGATTCACAACGATTTGCATAAATAAACACTTGTAAATGCAATTTTAACCTTAATTTCATCTTGCAAGCTAGTGATGACTTTGGAAGTAGTGAAGAAACCCCTAGAGCCCAGGGGGCTGATGGGGGCTAAGACGAACTATTCCAACCGAAGAACCAGGAGAACGGGCAGAAGCGGGCCGGCATGAAGAGGAACCAGACAGAAGACCAGGAGGAGAACGGGGCAGAGGTGGGTCGGCGCAGTGTCAGAAATGAGGAAAAACAAACTTCTTTGAGTTTAAAGGCAGGGATTTGATTGTGATTGGCTGAGAAGAAGGTAAGCAGTTCAGCTATTGGCTCAGAGTGAAGACCAATTGATGACGTACGGAGTGATGAATAAAATACCCAGCCGTATGTGACGAGGTAGATCTTTCTTATTGAAATTGCACCAAAGCTTCACTAATAAGCCAACTTACCAACTATAATCACAAAAAACACAAAAACTTCAAATAAACATGCATAATAAAATATAATAAAGCAGTCACGATTTCACTAACCCTTCAAAATAGAAATAGATTAACCCGTAGTCTGGTTCCAAAAACCTTTTAACCCTTAAATCCCAGAACTCTCACTATGGACAGGACATGACACATGCTCTGAGTTTACTGTGACTTTTTGGTTGAAAACACAATTAACGTAATTCCAACGGATTCTGAAGCAGACAAAAGCAGCTTTGCTCTGAAAAACTGTAAAGTTGTTGAAAAGATTCAGCTTCAGAATCTGTTGGATTCTCATTGATTGAGTAAACTTTATTACTGTAAAATGTTGCATGTCAGCGGATGCTGCTTTTCTCTGTTTCGGAATCTGTTGGAATTACGTTAATTGTGTTTTTGGTCAAAGAGTTAAGGTAATTCCAAGGGCATGTAACTCTGTCAAAGGGTTATTTCTCTGTGGTTAACATCTAGAGCTGTTCCAGAATTATATTAACTTCATGTTTTTAGTATATGTCTAAAGTCAGATTTTCTCGAAGAAGTAAGTTCTTGAAGTGATTGTTGAATCAAAGGCATTACTGTGCTTATTTCACCAGGGGCCCCACATCTTTACTCCTTTGTCTGGTTGTTCTGGCTTCTTCCTCGATATTATTAAAGCCTGTGATGGTGACAACTGCTTCCTGCTTCCATTAAAAGTGTGATGTTCTATGCACTATGTCCTTCAATGTACAGTCATGTAGGAACAGACTAAACAAATCTGAGTAGAAAGTGACTTCAGATCTCTAAGTCTTTTAGAGTCACTTCTTTAGTTCTATGATGTTAAATATCAATTGTGACTTTATAATGCAGCCCCCATGACCAGTTACCACTCACCTTATAACAATTAACCAATCACGTGAGAGCATACATCTCCTGTTCTATTATCTATTTCATTCTATTTTTATCATCTTAAATCCAGAGTTGTAAAGTACTTGAGTAAATGGATTTTGTTACTTTCCTTCAGGGTGTTTTTTGGCCACTTTGTACTTGAGCTGGGTATAAAAAATACAAGCAACTTTTACTTTCTCCTCAACTACATGTTTTGATTGAATACCTGGCATTCTGGCAGGACAGTAATACAAATTGCAGCAAATATTATAGAAGATAGCTTGAAATTGACAAAATTGTCAGCTAATTTTATTTGCCAACTCTTGCATTCAGTGGCCCACAGAGACAATGAAAATTGCTGTTCTTTGACATTCAGTTTTACTCATGATCTGGTTGTGACGAATGAACTGGAAGTAAAACCCAAAAAACCAAGCCCATAGCAACAATCATGACAAAGTTGGAAAACGTTTAAACGTGGGTTATTATGAAGAGGTGCAGGCATTGATACATTATAGATGGAGGACTAGCTAGTTTTCCTCTTTTTCTTTTTTCCATCCAGGTTAGACAGGGGCAGACTTATCATTATGCCAAGGTGGGCAATCACTTGGGGCCCCTACTTAAAAATCTATATAAAATAATTTTCATGCCCATTTTTTTCTGTCATATAATCACTGAAATGGCATAAGACTGCTCATGTGAAAGTGTTTCATCCTTCCCATCCCTCTGCAGAAATGGAATGTTCCGTCAACAGCAAGTTAGCCATCAGGCAAAAACTCTTTGAATAGATTTTAAAAAACAACGCAGCAAGTGGCTGGGAAAATGATCATTATCATTGTACTGTTGATGCAATAAAAGAAAAAAAGTAAAAAGTTCTCACACAAAATCCTAACAATGTAAGTTAAACAACTACAATTAGAACTACTTTGCAGAAAGAAAGACAAACAGGAACAAGAAGAACAGAATCATAGAAACTTAATTCAATGATAAAAAAATTAAGAATGAGGAAAGGGGCCGAATAGGAGAGGAAAGGCAAAAAGAGGGACAGAACTGAGTCATTTTGATCATATTTCTTTTTTTTTATCTACGCCCCTCCATAGAGTACTATTTTGCTCCATCATTTGAGTATTTTTGTTCACTTTGTCTTCTTTAGTTAAACCTGACAAATTAAAGAAAAGACAGAAAACCCTCATTTGTTCCTACTAGAAAGTGAATAACAATTTAGTCTATTAATGAGATTCAGTGTATTTTTCCATGTAAAAATAATTTGCATTCATATACATTTAAATGGGGTGGAATGCTTATCAAAACATTTGTATTTTTTAGATCGATACCGTCTAAAAGTGGACCAATGAAAGAGATACTCAATTCATGTTTTACCCTGTAGGTAAGGATTAAAAAAGAGAGCTTAATACAACAGTCAATACAAGATTAATACAACAATACAGCTGCAAAGTTCCCAATGCAGAAGGCCCTATACTATTACTCGCCCGGGGCCCCCAAACTGCTAAGTCCTCTTCTCAGGTTAGAGCTCATTTTGGCCAATTCTGCTCCCCAGTGAGCAGCTGCATCATTTTTTCCTCACTAATTCAGCAAAACCTCTAAAATCAAAACATTTGCTACAAGCTAAGCTGCTGACTACCTGTTTCGAAAGGCATTTACAAGCTGAAAGCAAAAAAATCTATACTATTTTACTATTACTTTACCTTTACCTTACTTATCCAAAGTTTTATTTAGTATGAATAAGAATGTATTTGTCATAAACTCATTAGTGTGAGTCTCTCAGAGATTAAATGACAGTAGACAAAGAGAAAGAGAAGAGTGACTCTGGTAACAAAGGCCTCCTTCTTTTGGATTTTTATTTAAAATCCCACCCCTCCCTTCACTCCTTCAAGGCCACTGGTTTCTTCCTCCTCCCCTCCTGACTGAGGTCAGCGATAGAAACACAAAAACACGCTCACAAATCCAGGACTGACCAACTGTAACGGTTACAAATATTCCCCGCCTCGGCCAGGACGACAGGCTGATAAGTGTGTCTCCACTCCCCATCCGACAGATCCATCTCTGAAAACATCTGTGACACGCGGGGAAATAAAAGTGTGAGCTAGCAGCAGATTGATGGCTCTGCTTACTCCCGTCACTGTTTAAAATTAAATTAAACAGAGGAAACAAGGAAGGATGACGAGGTTTTCTGCGTGAAAATCCTGTGGAGATGATCTTTACAAGGTTTAGATGACCACAGATATGGCTGTTTGTAAGTGAGTGCATGTTTTGGGAGGGCCGCACCTGCAGCTGATGATGTGAATCTTCATCTGTATTTGGCCACGCTGCTCTCACTCCCCCCACACACACATTTCAGTTAGCACCTGTTGACCTGCAAGTTTTGGGATGTTTTACCTTTTTTATTCCAGCTCAAAAGCATAACAACACTTGAGAAAGGCCTTTATCTTGTAGGTTTTTAACACATGCGCGGACATGGGCAAAGAGCCAAAAATGTTAGTCTTGTTGGCACAATCTCCCACATTTGATTCTCGATCTTGAAGCGTAGCTGACAGTGCCGAGTGTTAGCTGTTCTCAAGGGACCAGCAGGTTTCAAAAAGGAGCAATTCATTATTATTAAGACTGTGTACAGTTTAGACTCATAGCCTCAGCACAAGATAAGCATCTATTATCATAAACAAAGATGAACAAGCCACAGTTGAGGGCAGCTGCATGCATGACTGGGGTTAACCACTGACTGTATATGAGAACTGGACCGAGTGAGTGTGACAACATGCGTCTAAAGACTTTCACTGAGGCATCTGTTTGGTCAGTTGATGATTTGAATAACTTGAACTACATGGTTCCAAAAAGGATTATCAAGAACATGTTAAAAAAATGTATCAGAGCAAGAATGGTTATTGTGACAAGTAGAATGACAGAGTATTAACTGTTTTCTTTAGGAGTCTACAGTTGTTTGACTTGTTGGAGCCAGGAGGTACTTCCTTTTTAGAACATGAAAGGGGAGCAGTCACTCAATCCAGTTCTTACATACAGTCACGAGGGTTTACTCAGCACAATATTACTTTACTTTGACCTGCCCAATTGTCCAATTTTGAAAGTGCCAAAGTTTGGCAGAATAAACCTCCAGTGATTATGGCCCCAACACGTCAATGTTTTAATTTTGTCATCAAAATGTTGTTATTGAGTTCAGAGATTACCGATCCAGTTGATACCTGTCTGTAAAGGAGTGCTATTTAAAATAGCATTACTGAAGTTGAAATAATAATAAGTTACTTGTATGATTATGTGAGTAAAGATTTTGAACTAAACACCAAATAACAGGTTAATAATGTAAGATTTGGTATAAAACTTAAAGAATCAGGCAAACAAAACACATCCATCGATCCACACATCCATCCGTCCTTACATATATACAGTACATTCATCTTCTGAACCCACTGAATCCCTTTCAGGGTTACGGAGCTGCTGAATCCAACCTGGCTACAACTGAACGAAGGCGGGGTACACCCTGAACTGGTGGCAAGTCTGCTGCAGACATAAACATAATAAAACATAAACATAAAAAACAAATTCTGACATTTTTGGATATTGAAATAAAAACAATAAACTACAGAAAAAATAGATATCTTCTCTTTAAGGAGTCTATGAACAACTTTTGTAAAACAAAGTGGGAATGCAATATACTGTATAGGATTTCTTTAGGGTTGGATTTTTGAAGCAGTAACTCAAAGTCTCTCCTGTTTCTAAGGTGAAAATGATTTTTTTGAGTCAGGGAGATGTTGTTTAACCCGTTCTCCATTCATGACTGCTGCTTCAACAAGCATCAAGATTGTCTCTGAGATTTCAAAACTCCTCCACATCCCCAACATGTTCATGTTTCATTTCAAGTCAGAGTTGGACTGTATGGGTTCTGTCTTTACAAACGCAGAATATTGATTTTTTACACAGATTTTTTCAGACATTGGGCCAAAATCATCACACATCCTTAGAGTACATGGAGCAAATGTTCTAAACAACAAAAGGTAACACAATACTTCGGCCAATAGTAGCTGAAAAATGATTTTTCATTCTAAATCCACTAAAGTAAAATTTTAAAGTATTTTGTACCATTGGGAGTACAAAGATTAAATAATTACTTCTATCTGTTGAGCATGCTGCCAGTACACTGTAAAACAGGTATGTCCAAAGTCCGGCTTGTGGACCAAATGAATTCAAATTTCCACCAGCTAGCAGGCTTCTTTCATAAAATCAATAGTATGTGGCCCCGTGCTGTTTCTGAGAACTGTAGGTTTTATTTCTTGATATTGGTTGGCTAAATTACATATTCAGCTGTTGTGAACCTACGTCAACACCATTGTGCAATCTTTCTGTGACACTTTTTTACTCATTTCCATGATGTCAACTACACACTTCCAGGACAAATGGAAACATGTATTTTTGAGTGAAAGATGAATGAATGGTGTCTGCCTCATCTGCCATGAGACTGTAGCTGTTTTCAAGGAGTTCAATATCAAGAGGAACTACCAGACGAGACATGCTATCTACGACAAGCTAACTACTAAAAATGGACAAATTGACTGTAATTTTGTTAAAAAATGTATTTAGATGTATTTGTTTTCTGTGTGAAAAAAACATAAAAATGATGTCACTGCAATAAAATGTTTATTAAATTGTTCATTTGCTTTTAATGCTATGTGAGAGTTTAAAGAATAAAGACTGAATGGTTGCCGCTCAAACAAAAAGTTTGGACGCCCCTGCTGTAAAAACAAAATCTTTTCAGATGCCTTTGATTTTTGTTTTAAGTTAAATTAACTAATTCCATTTAAGATTGAATAAGTCATTACTCAATGGATTATGTTTGACTGACACAGAAGGAATTTTGTTTTCAAGTAATATTTCTCAAACCTAGCTCTTTGTAGTAAGTCTGATTATAGAACACGATAAAACTAATATCAGGCGTGATGGTTCAATTTACTCAGAAATGAGGCAAATATACTTCTTACAAGTCATGGTTTTGCAGTGCACAGATGTGAAGCACTGAAGGAACTTCTGGAACAGAAACGCTGCTACTTCAGGGACCAGGGTCTTTTTGTTTTTGCTGAACACCAGATCGTCAGAAAGAGGATCCCACTGGGCTGTTTATGAAGAAAGAAAATTTGTTTTTTAAATTGGCTCCATATCTTTGTGTTCTGGCGGTGGACGTGCGGGGCCACCGGGTCGAGCTGGGCTGGGCCCACGGTTCCCACAGCCTGTGCGGAGGCTGTCTCTAACTCGCTATCAGCCTCCGTCTCCGGCCCCCCAGCACCAGTGGGCCCCCTGACGTAAGCCTGATAACGGGGTCCTCGGCGAGCAGAACATGTTTGAGAGGGCAGGGTGTGTGTGTGTGTGTGTGTGTGTGTGTGTGTGTGTGCGTTGGAAGGAGATGGGCCGGCAGGGAGGGAGGAATGGGGTTAGTCCAGCAGAGCCTGCGCTGGATAAGACCATCACACAGATAAGAGAGCAGAAAGGAGCCTCTTTTGGTTTCCTCTGCTCCTTCTTTCTGGTGGCAGTTTCCTTCTCATCCTTTCCGACTCTTTCTGTCATCTGCATTTGTCAAAGGAAGAACTTTATTTGCACCCACTCGAACAGAAATATTCCAGCTCCTCAGTTATTTTGGAGTTTTTCTGCTTTTCTTTCAGAAGGACGACGGCCTCCAACACCTACACAGATCTAATTTCACCATCCTAAGCCCCCGATACCTCCTCAGTCACCTTCACGTGAACTTCGACTGAACCCATCAGTTCCATTGTTTTGATGACGTCAACTCACCTTTGCCTAACCTGGATCTTACCCCTGGTTTGCCCCTCAAATACAAACAGCCAGCGTTCACCTGCTGCATTACACAGCACCCATAGCCCATCTATGTGCATATTAGACATCATGAGTGTGTGTTTGCTGTTTAGACCTTCACCAGTCGGTGGACTTTGGCCACAGCTTATCGCAGGGAGAGGTCCGAGTGTCCCTCGGTACAGGCTGCTAAAAATACACCCGTAATGCTCGCACACTTTCAGAGCTGAGAGGTTTTAACTGGTTTGTCCAACCCAGTTATTCACCAAAAGCACCGCCATTTCCGTTCTTTGACCGACAGGTAACTCTCAGCAGTGCAATTTTTAACATCCGCCTTCCAGCGTTCAAGAAAGGCATAAATAATTCCTAAATCAAGAAGGGGCATTGATGCCTGAATTCTTCTGGACTTTATTTGAGTGTTTGTGTTTACCTGAAGTCCACATCAGCACTAGAGGCTGTCCAGCAGGAGAACCTGCAGCTGGAGGGTTAATAATTTATTCAAAAACACACTCTTGGTTTAAAAGGTGTGTGGGAGAGAGGCGTGATTGTGTTTCTGATGTCCAGGTGACTTACTGAGAAAAGTCGTGTCTGCGTGACCCTCTGACCTTACCTGCACAAACACACTTAATCCACAAGATAATCTGGAATAACATGCAAATCCTCAAACACTCATTTAAGCACAATTAGATGAAAAATGAAACTAAAGAGCTGCAAATTTTGTTCCACATCCTTCAATAAATATGTGAATTCCTGTAAAATAAACAAAATAAAAACATAAAGTGTAGAAAAATGTAAAAATGTGCAACTGATAAATATTATTTGAAAAGTCCGCTTTATGTGCAGAGCCAAACTTTGAGTTTGGGATGCAGAAACATCATGGTCAGACTCCAGACATGCAAAAATCAAGCAAAATGGAACTTTTTTGTTGTTTTTTTAATGACACTGTCTATTTAAATGCAGGTTTATTCTATTAGCATTTTATAAAACTTTTTCATATTTCACTCTAGATTAAAATAATCTAGTTAACATGGACTAAATCAATCTAAACAGGCTTAAGAAGAAGGAAAATTAGGTTGAATTCCAATAAATACTGCAATGTGTTGCCTCTTTATGAGTAAAAAAACCAAAAAATAAACATATGAATATGCATGAAAAAACAAACAATTAAATAATAAAAAATTACATAAATAAAACTGTAGCATATAAATGTTTTAATAGCATACAATTTCAAACCAGCTCAAAATAGCTATTTTATGTTTTTCCCAACTTTTTCCAACTTTAAATGTTTCTTTTAACAAGAACAAGATCTAGTGTTTCATTTTATTTAGCTTTTATTTTATTTCTAGTTTCTAAAGAAGACATTGACTCACAAATTTGATAGTTTTACCCAGAATGTGTACCTTTTGTTTTTGACAAACAAAGCAAAGTTTATCATCTCAGCCTGAATCTGGGTCCATTCAGGGGTAAGTGCAGTTATTTGAAAGTCATCAAGAAGGATCTAAAGTCTTTATGAACCCATTTGAGCTGGTATTGATTTCCACTGTTCCTCTGTTATCATAATCACATGAGTGAACATGAGTCTGATCAGATAAAAGAAATCAAACAGGTGACATCAGCAGGGACAGACACTCAGAGGACGAAAGGCCCTTTCAATCCAAATGAGCTTTTCTGCTTACTGTGCACAGAAACAAAACTAGCGACAACGACTTGCAAGAACATCTGAGTGACAGTGGTGTGTGAGTTTAAGTGATGTCACGTGGTTCCTTCTACCAACAGCTTTTCCTGCTTCTCTATTTGAAGTCCTCTTCCTGGAGCCAGGAGTCTACAAGTTTCTGCAAGTGTGTGTACGCTTGTGTTTGTGTGTCTGTGTGTGAGGAAAAGGGGCCATAGTAAGTCACCGACCCCGAGTGATTGGTGCTCCAGCCAAGACGGGGACAGTTTTCCTGTTGCCCGCTATACGCTGGAGCCCACAGCCCTCTGCAGGAGCACATACCAGCATCTATCTGCTCCCTCAGCAACACCTCCTCATCCACACATCAGTGCAAACACAGCGTTTGCATGGGCTCTGGCCTCTGTCACTGTCAGTGTTGCAGCATGGCACAAAAACACTGGTCTACGCGGTCCACAGAGTCTTCCACTGCATCGTTTTCTTCCCCAGGAACAGAAAGTTCACCTTTAACTGGAATGCAGCCATAAATGCATGAATCACACCTGACCAGCAGGCCAACGCAGACACACCTTGATATTATTAACCATAATGGTCGTTATCAGGCTGCTGAGACACAAGTTTCACAACGAGGCAACGGGTTTGAATCCTCTGCTGCAGGTGAGAGAACATAGATAGATAGATAGATAGATAGATAGATAGATAGATAGATAGATAGATAGATAGATAGATAGATAGATAGATAGATAGATAGATAGATAGATAGATAGATAGATAGATAGATAGATAGATAGATAGATAGATAGATAGATAGATCAAATATTTCCACTTATTTTGTATGTATTTAGTTCATTTTTCTTTATTTTGATGTTTCTGTTGTGGCATGAATGAGACAGTTTTTGTGGTGTTTTAAGCCACACAACTAATGAATGAAAACATTTTTCTCAGAAGATACTTTTCTATCTTCTGTATTCAGATACAATTCATTCAATCTTACCTCTTTGAAAGAACATTATATAGAAAAGGATGATGGCATGAACATTTGAAATAAAGAAACATGGAAAAAATGAATACATCAGCACCTAAAATGTTTTTTTTTACATATCTGAAGGTTTTAATAGTTTTGATTACCTCAAAAGAGTAAATTCTTTTTTTTATTGATTTATACATTTCAAGGGGATTTTTCGGTCAATCTCTATTAAAAATTGCAGCTTAATTCGTGTTTTTAAACAAAATAAGTCATTTTTTATGTAAATCATCAATATAGAACATTAACTATTGTTTATAATATATTATTAGACAATTATTAATAGTTTATTCTGATCAGTAAAAGCAGCCTTTGTGTGTTGTCATCCATGCGCTCGCGCAAAGCTTTTTTTTTTTTTTAACTTATTGGAATTTTTTTACCTGTAATTTCTTCCCGCTTCATGACTGACATTATTTACTAAAAAAAAAAAAAAACTCTTCATTGACAGGAGTGAGCCTCATAACTCACGCGGGTCTGTCAGTGGGAAGTGGTCGCACAATGAAAAGGCCTCACGTGTTTACATTTGTTGGTGTCGATGACAGGTATAAATCTGTCCACGCAGCGATAGCCGCCGCCGCCACTTCCAACCATTTGTCACCAAGAGAGGAAAACACTCGTATTCTGGTCTGCGTGCTCCAAAACAGTTTCAGAAGGGCCTCCGCTGTGGCTCTGAGCAGCTCTGACGCATGAGCCATTAAAGCATTTCAAACTATGAAACAGCAGCGCGTAAAGCCGTCATTGAACTCAAAAAGGTCATTTCTAAAATGTATTTAAAATCCAATTTCGATGAAAAATTGAGACAAAAATGCTCTTTTATGTGGTGTCACTCAAGCCAAAGCCTTTTTAAAGGATTCGTTTTGAAAAGCGGTCAGTGAATTTATTCAGCGGCTGATTTGGAATCCATGGAGCGAGGCCTCTGCGGGCCTGACCAGAAAACTCCATGAAAGTATCAATAAATGTTTTAATGCGTCAGGAATGGGACAGACCATGTCCTCTCCAAAATGCGCTTCATGTCACACGGCACGAAGGAAGAAACTCTGCAAAGTGAAGGAAGGAATTAGGTTTTACGCACGGGTCTTCCGAAGGCGTCCGCGCGTAAACCTGTGACTGCGGAGAGAGAAAATGTATTAAATGAAATAAATAAATAAACAAATAAATAGAAAAATAAATGGAAATAAGTTTTTATGAGTTGCCATTTTTTAAGGTAAACAAAAAAGTGTGTGTGTGTGTGTGTGTGTGAGAGAGAGAGAGTGGAGGTGCAGGGAGAGAAGATAACAACTGGATCTTGATTAGAGCGAACAGTCTCTCACTCCTCCTCCTCTCTCACGCACCGTCTCGTGCGTTTCGTGGATTTTCTCACAAATTTTCCTGAATGTTGCTTTCTTTGACCCAGCAGCGGATCAGCAGATCAGATCTGAAGCGCGTCCAGAGGAGCTACCGGACCAGCATGCAGTGATTTCACCCGCAGCCGCTCTTTATCTTTTCATCCACGCGGATGCGCAGCTACGCGGTGAGGATATGTACCAAGGCATTATGACCACCAACCACGGACCCCCCTCTTACGACACCGGATTCCTCCACAACGCCTCGGCAGGCACGTCTCCGGTTTACGTGCCCACGACACGGGTCGTCACCCCGATGATCTCGGCGTTGCCGTACCTGCAGACGCCCGGAGCGTCGCAGCAGAGCAGCCCGGTGTCGAGCCACGCCGCCTGGGCACAGCCAGGCGCAGACTCGGTGCCTTCTTACAACCACACCCCCGTGTCGCCTCGCTTCACCTTCTCCACCAGCCCGCCGCTGTCCTCCGGGATGGCGACGGCCCGGGAGACGGCGGTGTCCTATTCCAGCCCGCTGAACATCTCTGCGAACGGGCGGGAGCACTACAGCGCCCGCAGCCTCAGCGCCTCCTACCACAGCCCCTACCCGGCTTACATGAGCCCCAATGTGGGCGGCACGTGGCCCGCGTCCCCCTTCGACAGTCCGGTCCTGCACGGCCTGCAAAGCGGCGCGTCTCCGAGCGCAACGCGGCACCCAAACATAGGTGAGTGGAGGGCTGCTTTTCAGGACCATGAAGCAAGTTTATGTCCAAACTGTAAACGTAGTAAACTTTCTATGAAACATTGTGAAGGTTAGTTTATGGAAAGCAAAACTAAAGAGAACTGATGAGAGTATAACCAGTAAAGGCCGCATTTTAGAGCTGGAAAAAGGAAGGAAAAAGGTTGGAAATTATTAGGCATCAGAAACAATTTAAATTAGGATCTTCCAAAATTAAAGCATTCAAAGAGCCTGAAATAATATGAAATCAAAACGAAGAAGTTTGATTTAGAACAGAATAGAATAGAACAGAACAGAACAGAACAGAACAGAACAGAACAGAACAGAACAGAACAGAACAGAACAGAATAGAATAGAATAGAATCAAAATACCATAATTCCTTAAGGCCTTTACAGCTTTCAGTGTCAGAACAAGTCAATGTTTGTAGGCTATAAATCATGAGAAATCCCGTACATTTAGTGTTTAATCGGTATAAATATGGATATATTTTATATTAAAGCTGTTTTGGGTGACAGATCGGATTCATCCCTCTGGGATGCGATGCTTTCAGACTGTTTTCTGTTTGGAGAAGCTCGTTCCCTTCGTACTCTGAACCGCACAGGGATTTCACAACGAGCTGTTTTCCTTTGCCTGTCAGTTTTCCACTGACTGCAAGTCCCGTCCATGCTCCGCGTTTGTGTTTGATTGACCTGTTTTCTGAATCGGTTTCATTTTGTGACCTTTAATCCGTTTTTGCCCTCATTCAGTTATAATGCAAATGAGCTCACATCTGATTAGATTTCCTTTTCTGAACTGCTGTCAGGTATTTAGCGGGTGACCAATGATTAGTTGAAGTTCCCACTCCAGAATTGAACGAGAAAAGATCAACCGTGCGGCAGATAACAGCATCGATCCCGTCTGGCCTCTTCATCTCATTACAGACGCTCATCTTTTCGAGAAAAAAAAAGAATCCTACACTTCTTCTGTTTGCTAGATTTTTCTGTCTCTGTTGGTCAATCACAAAGAATTCAATCAAAGCTTGATGAAGAGGAAGATAAAGAGGCATTTAGTGCAGAAGAACCTGCTCCCAACTAACAACAAGAAGTAGAACTGAAGGTTATTGCATTATGTAGGAATATCATTTTAAGCTGCGCTGATTAACACGATTATTCTGTAAAAAGTTGTTTTAAATAAACGTTTTAAAGGATTTTCTGCTAATTGGAAAACATACCAGATTTCCAAAACAATGAAAAACACTCAATATATATATTAAACTAAAAACCTTTTTCATTGTTAATGCAGCAGATCAAGAAATAAAACCTAAACATCACTTTATTTTTTTTGTAATGTCAAAAAATATGGTTCTGTAAAAAAACATTACACACAATCTGTAAAAACTTGAAATTAGGTAATGAAAAGTAAAAGGGTGAAAAAATGCAATTGAAATATTAAAAAAAAGATGAACATATTTATTAAATAAAGTCTGACAATTATCATTATAACAATGAGCATTACAAACAAGGCAATTTAAATAAAAAGTTCAAATTATTATTTTGAAAAATGAAACAGCAATAAAACAGCATTTTTTCTGATTATGTAACAATGAATTCATTGAAACCCAGAGTTGTTGTTAAAGTAAGAAATAAAAAAGCTAAAAGGGGATCATTAAATTAACCGAAAGACATCATAACACTGATTGTGTTGATTTTTAAATAAAAAATAGGGATCAAAAATAAAAGCCATGCGGTGATTGTGGAACTTTACAAAAAAATGCAAAATTAAAACTATACAGTTTGGAAACTGTTCTTTCTGATGAAATGGTGTGATTATGTGAAAAGTAGAAAATATATAAGTAAGACTTTATAATTTACTTGATTTTCACATTCCTGAAGGAATTGAAATCCTGGATGATGACAGCAGTTCTCTTGTCTGTCAGTCCTTCATTTGACGTTTGTCCTTTTTTGCATGGATGTTTTTCAGCTTCGCTCTGATAAAACCTCACACTGACACATGTGGAAAAAACACAAACCTTCATTTAGATAGAGCTGGGCGCTGCAGCTTCTCCTCTGTGTGGTGTCTTGTTTGCTGCATTGTGTTGGCTACAACTGCTGCACGGCTCAAGGTTGGCTCTCAACCTTGGGAGACGCTCACAAATGCTCTCGGCTTTTGCGGTTAGCCTTATGGTGGAGTGTTCATACACAGCAAATTGATGAAAACACAAGAAGCCGACAGCCAGCTGAGAAAAGGCCAAGTCTGGGTCCAATGCTGACCTTTTGTGTCTAATCGTTTGAGATCAGAATCAACATTTTAAACAATTTTACATTGAAATGAGTTTAATCTAAAAATAAATTCTTCAATTTTAAGATGAATTAGGGGATTAAAAAAACTTAAAAACATAATCATCTGATTAATAAATGAACACAATTCAGGTATTTTCTAATTTGAAGATTCAAATTAAAAAATCCCAAATTTGAGAGAAGTAAATATATTGAACACATGACTTTTAGAAAAGAAAAGTCAGTGTCAAGCATTAAGATGTCAAATCTTCTGTGAAGAAAGTTGTAAAGATTTAGGCAGCCAAAAGAAACCATCTTTATTTGATATAAAAACAAAAAAATACTTTTTAAAAATATAATTTCTCTTTTTAAAGAAAAAAGATGAAAGAATTTTGTCTAAATTCCCCCCAAAATGTCAGCATCACAAGAAAAAGTATGTCCTCATTTTAAAGAATAAAGTTAGACTTTTAATCTGAAAAGTTTCTGTCGTTATAGTTTTACTTTTTAATAGTTCTAGAAGCAACAATAATAATAAAAGCAGGGATTAAATAAGGAACTTTGATATTTAAAATATGAAATTGTAGTTTTTAGTTGTCTTTTCTCAATGAACATTTTTGTTTCAAATTAACAAATCCGTAGCATTTTAGGAAAAACTATCTGTGTTTGGTGATCAAAAGGCGACTAAAACCTCAGCTCTAAAACACATGAGAGATATGTGAAGAAACACTATAGTGTCATTTTAACTCAAACGTCTTTAAAAGAGGCATTATAATAAACACATTTGAGAGGAATCTCTTTAACTTAATCTCTGATTAAAGTGAGGCCTCCAATACTAATCTCAGATAATTTTTTTCTGTGGCTGTGACCCTCATTTTTAAATGTTGTATCACAGCCATCATTGGTTCATTTAAGCCCTCTGCTCACACATTAGGACTGTGAGAAGCTGTCACATCTCCACTGGAGGACCAAGGGCCACTTTCTTGAATGTCTAAGTGGCTTTAGCAGATCCTCTGTCATGTGGCAGATGAGAAAGAGACGATTGCATTTATCAGACGGCATGCCATTATCTGAAAGAGAAAGAGCTGTGACAGATGTCTGAGTTTTTTGGAGCCCTGTGCCATCTCTATGTCCAGCTGACTTTTATCTGAGGGGAGCTGAGAGATAAGCAGGGATTCCAGGCTGCTGCTGTGTGGGCGCTCAGGGGCTGCAGATGCCTCCTCTGATGGTTTCAGACAAATCCCTGGAGTAAAACGTTCACTTGATTGTTCAAGATGACAGAGTGAACAATAATGATGTAAAGTAACAGTACCACCTCTGTCATCTTCTGTCAGATTTGTTTGATGACTTTGCTGAGGGGCGAGAATGCGTCAACTGCGGGGCGATGTCGACTCCTCTCTGGAGGCGGGATGGTACTGGCCATTACCTGTGTAACGCTTGTGGACTGTACCACAAGATGAACGGCATCAACAGGCCTCTCATCAAACCCCAGAGGCGGCTGGTGAGGGAATCAGTGGCATCATCTGCTCGTTTGAATGGGATCTTTTATGTAAAAAATTAAAATAAATTCTTCTGCTTCGTGTTTGTGGTGCAGTCAGCCTCGAGGAGGGTGGGTCTGTCCTGCACCAACTGTCACACCACAACCACCACCCTGTGGAGGCGAAACGCAGAAGGGGAGCCTGTCTGCAACGCCTGTGGCCTCTACATGAAACTTCACGGGGTGAGAGGCACACAGATGCTCTGAATCTCTAAAAAGAAATCATGCAAAATTAAAGATATGTCGCTGTCATTCCAAATCATAGTCCTATGTCCAATATTATATTGGTTATTGAAATGAATGGGTTTAAAAGAAGTGGGACTTTTACACCATCAGTTATTTCTGTTTTTATTTCCAATCAAATGAACACACTACACTTGATTTAAGACTCACACATTTCTCTGAAATATGATTCTTTAAAAAAAACAAATCTTAGTTATTTTCCACCTGTTCTATTGGCAAAAATGATTTATCTGTTACAAGTGGGAATAACAGTATGTAAAAAATAAACAAGTTGTCTCATTAAATTTAAATGGTAGGAAGACTTGGACACTTGGCACAATTCAGAGCTTTTGCAGACTAGTATCAAGAAAACACATTACTTATAAAATCATATAAATTAAACACTAGTAATAGAAATGCAACAAAAGAAAAATAAACAAATAATATAATATAATATAATATAATATAATATAATATAATATAATATAATATAATATAATATAATATAATATAATATAATATAATAATGGTAAAATGATATATATTGTTGTTCAGCCCTATAATCAGTTCAGTGCTTTTCTAATTTTCTTTTCATTTTATGGTCTAAATTATGATAAAAAATAAAATCAGAAACACAACTTAAAAAAAGACATTCTACTTTTGGACATTTTAGACAGTTTTGAGTAAACACCAACAATTACAAGTACTGTATTTTTTGTATTTTATTTCATTTGCTTAAATGTCAATTTTTAGAAACTATTGACAATAAAATGTGCAAAATTAATAAAAATACAGTAAAAGTGACAAGATCTCTGAAACACTCTTAATAAATATGATTTTTAAAGTATTCCATTATTTGTCCTATAAAAATCACAAGTCACTTCATGTTTACTGTGTGTGTATGTGTGTGCGCGTGTGCGTGTGTGCGTGCGTGTGTGTGTGTGTCTTAGGTCCCTCGACCTCTAGCGATGAAGAAAGAGGGGATCCAGACTCGTAAGCGCAAACCTAAGAACCTCAACAAGACTCAAAGTGGTAAAACTCAAATAAGCATCAAAATTCTACCAGATCTCTGACCTGAGAACAAGCGTTCTATGTTAGAAGAAGAAGTGGCTTCATGAAATAAGCAAGATAAAATATTTTCTTTTTCTGAGTAGTCATTGACTCATTTTAGATTCTCTTTGTGCTGTTAGGAATTCCGGGCAGTGATGGGACTCCAGTTACACCGAGCAGCACTCCCCGCTCCTCCTCCTCCTCCACAGAGGAACCTCGACAGATAAAAGCAGAGCCGGAGAACCACAGCGTGTATGCACACCACAACGCACACACACAGGTGAGCCGCTGCCTCAGCATACAGGGAAACTACAGAGGGGTCGTTCTGGAAACGGGACAGCCATGCAGAGATGAGCAATGTGTTTCGCTGAAAGAAAAGCACAAACTCATCCTCCTCTCCTGTATTTGTGCAGATTTCTGCTCTACCGGCTTACATGGCAGCTCAGGGAGGTGCTATCCCTCTCAAGATGTCCCCTGGGGGGCACAGCGGCTCCTCCAGCTCCAAAGCAGAACAATGGAACAACCTAATCCTGGCTTAGAAGACCTGCAGTCCAGAAAATATTAAACTAAAATACTACCTATGTACAGCTTTTGGATGAACTTTTGGTCTAAACGGACAGTGTTGTCGGTGTGAGGATCATGAAGAGATGTGGGAGATCTCCTGCTCACATTCTCTGCACAATCAGAGCCAATGACTGAGAAGTGACATGCATAACAGTATTTCCTTCATTGTGATGTGCGGCTGTAAAAATGGACTCAAACGCAGCAACAAGCCTGATTAAAGGGTCACTTCACAAGACAACATGCACATTTGTATCTGTATGAAATGCGGTTACACCACAAAACAATAAATGTAAATAAAAGTTGTTGTTTGTGGTGCTTCTAAAGCTTTTCTCTGGAACAAATGCATGCCCTGTAATGAAGTTATCAAGCTCAAAGTGCTGTAAAGCGTTTCCATGTCAGATTATTTGGTGAATAAGAAACATTTAAATTTCTGGACTTTTGCACAAGATCCTGATGATATAACTTTGTCTTAGGATCATTATCTCATGATTAATCACTTTAACTCATTCTGCACATCTCATCAGGACTACCTTCTACTGCAGAACTCAAATAAAAAGTTTCAACATTTTACTAATTATTTGATAACCCGTAGATGAAACGCATTAAATCATCTTTACTGTCTGGGCCCCAGAAAAGTGCATTTAACTAAGATGTTCTGCTCTCTGTGACTGAGTCATGAGCACTTGGAAGAAGTTTTCCAGCAGATCTTAGACTAGTTGTCCATCACTCCTCAGAAAGCTTATCTCCCACTCAGTGCAACGAGAACGACTCCCTCGTGGCCCATTGTTTCTAATCTCTCTGGGCCTTTGTCCAATAGATTGAAATCTAATAAATACATGGCACCGTTGAGATAAGTTACAAAGTACAACACATGATAAACTACCTTTGGAGCATGACCACTGCTCGTGGGGAACTGCAGGCGTACAGCACCCTCTGTTGGCTCCAGATCAGACCTGCATCCTCTAAAGAAGCTGGTATTTATTTTCACATCAAGCACACCTGCACGGTGTGTGTTAGAATTGTGAATTCACTTACAAACATGTGGCATGTTACCTAGGAAATAAAAACATATGGTCTAACACAGAAAATGTTCCACTCCAGCGTAATTTGTGATACAGTGTAAGCAAATGCTGAAAGAAATAAAGACAGCCTTTTGGCACAATGGAAACCTGTTTCTTTTGTTTTAAATGCACACATTGACTAACTCTAACTGATTTCTGTCTAAAAGTTGACTCTTTTCTGTCCTCATTCCACCTGATCCAAATATTAAACATAATTTCAGACTCTATCCTCCTTAGCATTGACTAAACATCTCTGGCTTAGACTGGTAAAAGTAACTATAAAAGCTGCAGAAATATGTGATTCTGTGACCAAAAAAATCCCTCCTCAGAACTGGTTCTATTTCCTTTTGCTGTGCATTTTGCTTGTAATCTTAAGTGTTACATATGACTTCCTTAAAATATATATATTTACTAATGCAATTAGAGTTTTCTTCATTCTATAATTGCAATTTTCCAATTGTTAGGAACTTTTCTGCCACTTTTTGAATATCCTTTATGCAAAGCCAAACCGTGCATTGATTGAAGTCTTCAGTCAGAGTTTCCCTGACAAACTCAGAATACTTTCCGCGCACCATCTTCATCCAGCACTCCTGAAACTTCAGTCTCACATCGGCTTGCAGGGCGGCACACACGTGTGAGCTGAAAGCATATTTGAGCACAAACACTCTCCCTTTTTCTAAGTAACCCTCTAAACTATTGTTTTCTTCTGAAAACAGAACTTGAGCAGTTTGGACCAATGACCTAACTTCCTCCATCAGGAGTTGTTTCTCTTCTGCTTTGCAAGCAGTAATAGAGTGCATGTTTTTAAAGTAGCTTTTCCAGTCTGGCCCTTGCTCTGTGATTACCGGGAAGTTTTGTGGTTCAGGTTTTAGCAAGTTTTTGGTAACAGAAAACATAGTTTCACATAAAGGATCGAGCTCAGGGATCTTTTCAGCTGCTTCACAGTAGCTTTTATAATCTGCACTTTGATTTATACACTCCACCTGGCTACAGCTGACATCCCTGAAAAGGCTTTCTTTAGATCCTTTGAATCCCCAAGACCTCTTGAAGCCGACGTGAGTCTTCACTCCATACATGTTCCACCACTCATGAGCCTTCTCAACCAGGTTCAACATGCATGGATTTGTGTTTCTTACCAGACAGGGGCTGTTAAGAGTGAATATGAACACCTTGGAGTCTTCAGAAACATCCTCTGACTCCAAAAGTTCCTGGGTTTGCCTGATAACAACATCCTCACTGTGCTCTCTGTTGTTGTAATTGGGGTAATAAGGTCCGTACATGATGACTTCCTCTTGTTTCTCAATAACTGCCCATGAATACTGTTTATCCTCTATGCTGCACTCATCTGTGATGTCTCGATGAAAGGATAAGAACTTCTCATTGACCGAGTCTTCTAGGACAATGTCACCGACAACTTGTTTGGATTTCAGATGCTCTAGAACCTTCCTCACAGAGATTGGAGTGTCTGTCCAGGATGATATCTGCTCTAAGGTCTTTGCGGTATCATTCAGGTAACTGGTCTTTTTCCTTGCACAGGTTTCATCCATGCAGGTGGGACTAAAAAGAAAAAAAAGAAATAAAATAAAATTTCCACTGGGGCAGTAGGGGTAAATAAAAGTGCAAGAAAACAGCACAGCTTGAAGTTTAGGGTAAAGTGTAAAGTTAAAAATGTCAAAACATTGGGGAGATTCCTTCCTCTGTGTGCAGGGCAGCAGGCAAAAGCAACAATAACAAAGTGAAAATCCTCCCAGCAGTCCCTAAATCAGACCAACACCAAACAAGTATAGTTGATTTGAAACGGTTGCCAGGAAATCTTTTCTTGTGTTTATTTCGTAACTACCAGATGACTACAGATGACAAGACCTCTGGGAAAACATGCTACAGTTAGATGGAGCTGCTTCTGGTTGCCATGTTTGACATAAACCTAAAAGAGGTTGGAGTTGTTTTTTAAGCGTAAAACACTTTTGTGTTGAAGTTGCATTGTTGATGTATATTCTAAAACCATGGAGTTTCTATCATATTGTAAAGCTAAAATGGTGAAAGGCTAAACTCTACATTTCTCAGTTAATTCTTACCTTAACTCAAGTTTATGTGAAGTACTACAATACTTTAACCACAAATGCCTCATAGTACTGTAAAACATATTTTAGTTCACATTTCATTAAAACTGCAGCTGGAAAATGACAAATGATCTTTTTCGTCAAAAAAAACCATTTAACTTTCAAGTCACTAGGAGAGTCGCCTGAACTTTCCGTCTCCGTGTTCTGTAATGCGTTTGTACTTACATCAGCCTGACAGGCTGCGTTGTTCTGTCTGTGAGACGTTTCTTCTCATACTGCAGAGGCCCTTCACAGTCATGGGGCAGAGGCCGTTTACTGCCAAGTTTCAATGACAACAATCATTCGCAGAACCACAAAGATGTATGGGAAAAACCTGCTGAAGAAAACTAGAGGGATGCCACTCCAACAGAAATGAATTGTACAAATGAATCATTTCATACACTGAAAGAACCAAACATACTCACATGGGATAATCCATTTAGTTCTGTTGCACCTTGAGCTCAGCCCTGCTGTCTCTGGGTGTAACCAGCCAAACTGTGGTAACTTTAGATGTCAAAACAAGTGGATAAAACTCAGGCAACTTTTCTGTCTAAAGCACCTGGGAGATTGTCATGTGAGCACCAGGCTCCACCTCCAAAACTCTGGCAGCACTTTGAATCCAATCCTTCAAGCCACTGTCTGATCAGTCATTGTTATCGCCTTCTATGATCACTGAATATGTTTTTTTTCTTGTTTGAAACTTACCCATAACTATGCAAAAGGAATGCATAGATGCAGCTTTTTCTGTCATGAAAAAATGTTTTAAAAACCCAAACTCCAAGATAAAAAGAAGTTTAAAAGGTTAACTCTACCTGTCACACTGATTAATGGAGAAGGTTGGCTGAAGTTCAGCTATAAGCCCTTAAGGAGAATCCACAAGAAATATTTTTTTCACGCAGAAAATATTCTGAGAACTTCTCCAGTTCTGCCCTTTTCCCATATTTTTTCCTGATCACTTACGTTAACCATTTTCTAACAGTCTGCAGGAATAAAATGATCCGCTTTACTTTGCAAACACGTCAGTGTACATTTGCAAACTGAACTGATCTGAACCCTCAAAGGAAAAGAGAAAGAAGATGAAATCTTTCCAATGCCTGAGGAAAAGATAAACATTAAAACACCAGAAACAATATTTAAAGCCCTTTCTGTCCTCCTTGATTAAATTGGGTTTTTATGAATTGTAAAGACTTGCACAGACAGAAAAAACTTCACAATTCATATCTAAACAGATACGTCAAGGAACCTGTTAGACTAGATCTGGGGCGGCTTGTTCCAAGTGTCTGACACAGGGTTGGGTTTGACATTTTAATTTTAAGAGAAAGTAAAATTCAAAGCTATATGCACTCTTGTTTACTCCCACAAGGAACTAATTATTCACTGTAGGTGGGAAAGACCCCCAAAACAACTGCTCCGTCTATTGCCTCCTAATGGATGCTGATTGACTAGTTAGACAGAGCAGAGGGAGCGCCTCTGGGGCTGACCACAGAAGCCACTTTCTTATTGCAGATCATTCCTTTCTTTGGAAATTTCTTTGCATACAGTACATTTTTAATTTGACAAAGCTTGGTTTTCTAAAGTACATTTTGGGGAAATATTTTTTTTCTCTATCTATTATTACTTTCTTTCATTGTTTAATTACTTTGTTTTATACTCTTAAGTTGTATTAAATATAATAATAAAAAAGTCACTAATGTGCAATTTCTTTTACATTTTTGTGCAGTTACCCACAAGGTCAGAATGAAAATTAGGGTCCACAACAAACATCTTTTCCACCAGAAAATTAATTTCTACAAACTAAAATGGAGAGAAACGCTTTTGTTCCTGTGTTACGAAGTTGTTTTAAAGCAAAGCTGTGAAAATGTCATGCTTTTCATTTTTATTTGTTAAACAGTTTTTAAAATCATTTTAGACTGAATTGTATTTCTTTTTTTTTTCAAATAGTGTAACCTGTGGGAGAATTTGCCATGGCACCAGCTTCTTAAATGCCATCAGTCGTGTCCAAACTAGGCTACTAATCTGGACGAATTCCTCAGAATTGAAGGAGCTACTTTTGGATGGCTCATGATGAGTCGGCAGCTTTAATATTTGTTTTGACAGTAATCATGTCTTCGGGCAAGACACCCAACCACACACCACAAGCCTGTATGATGCTTTATGACTAAATGGTTGATTGAAATTGTTGGTCAGGCTGGCGCAGAAAAGAGACTCTAAGCGTGAACGAGAGTCAACTAGACTTACCTCACAAGAAGCTGTGTGTAAGCTCATTCACTTTCCACAGCTTTCCACACTGATAGCAAAGTTAGCTAAGACCTTGGACTAGAACTCTGTTCTAGGCAGAATGTTCAAGTTCTCTTGCAATTCTATTGCAATCCTCTTCAACCCTCTCCATGTTTCTCTCCAGGAGCCTAGTGCAGCAGAAGCCTGAGAGTCCCCTTCTCCTAATCTATCGTCTAAATGTGGTCTCAAGCAGTCAAGGTAGAAAGCTGGTCTAGTAAATCCCATTATTTTGCAATAGACCTTTTTCTGAATGACATTTGAGTGACTTTTTGAGTCAACATGGTCCTAATAAAGGTGATAATAACCCATAGAAACAATAAACTGATGGCCATGTGTCTACTTTAACTGCAATGTGCAAAACCACAATGTAAGATTTCCTTAACAGTGTCAAGGTTGACGTGCGGACACAGATGCAGACGGAACTCGAAATAAAGAAGAAATAGATTTAATGACTCGAGAGAGGAACATTAAACCAGAGCAAACAAACAGAACCACCCGACCACCCGTGCAAGGGAGATGAGGCCATATAACAGGGAGAGGGGATTGGTTAACCACATACAGGTGTGCCAGGAGGGAGGGAACACACAAGGAGGGAAGTGTCAAAGGACCTCGAAAGCAATGGTGAGCACAGGAAATACAACAAAATAAAACAGGAAGTGACAAACACAACAACAATTAATGTCCTGGGTCCATAACCCCTACAGTACCCCCCCCTCAAGGTGCGCCTCCTGGCGCAGGGGGAAGTCTGTTCCGATGCCGCTGATTGAAGTCCCTGATGAGTTCAGGGTCCAGAATGCGTGAAGCAGGCTCCCAGGACCTCTCCTCAGGCCCGTACCCCTGCCAGTCCACCAGATACTGGAGGCCACGACCCCGTCGCCGAACGTCCAGAAGGCGACGGACAGTGTAGGCCGGTTGGCCATCAATGATGCGGGGAGGGGGTGGCGGAGAGGATGGCCGCTGCAGGGGACTCGTGACATGTGGCTTTAGCTGAGAGATGTGGAAAATCGGGTGGATGCGCAAGGACCTGGGCAAGCGCAGCCTGACTGCCACCGGATTGACGACCTTGATGATCTCGAAAGGACCGATGAACTTGGGGAACCGCTTCTTTGACTCTGTCCGGAGTCTGAGGTGCGAGGTGGACAACATGACGAACTGACCAGGTAGGTAGGATGGTGCTGGCGTGCGGCGACAATCTGGCAACCTGTTGTGGAAAACCCCTGAACACAACAGGGCTCGTGACTCGGAAAACACAGTCAGGTCATGACATTCAGACGGATCCCTGAATGGGTCAGGTGAGGGCGGCCGCCCTACTGGGACGGCGGGATCTCCCCCAGGAGGCCGAGCTGAACGCAAACATGTGGTGTGACATTTCTCACTCCAGCCGGAGACACGGCTGGAGGGCCAGTCGATGACTGGGTTGTGAGCATTTAGCCAAGGGCAACCTAATACCAGAGGGTTTTGTGGGGAGGAAAAAAGGAAAAAACGGGTGTGCTCGTGGTGATTGTCTGACACAATCAGATGAACCGGCTCAGTGACTCGTGAGACGGTGGCTAATTCTTGGCCGTTGAGGGAGACCACTCGTAAAGGACGGGGCAAAAACTCAGACGTAAGACCGACCTGTTTGGCTAGCTCGGCGTCCATGAGGTTCTGCTCTGCTCCTGAATCCACCAATGCTCTGACAGAAACTCCCCCTTTCTGGAACATAACCCGAACATCCAAAACACAGGAAGCAGGTCTCGGGATAGTGGGAGCCGGACCACGGCTCTTCAGCGCGCCCACTCTTATTGATGAGTTGGGGCAATCCCTGCAGAAATGACCCCGGCCGCCACAGTAAAGGCACTCACCTGCCGCCATCCGCCGCCGTCGCTCGGAAACTGTCAGTCTGCCCCGGCCGAGCTGCATGGGTTCCTCTGAGACTAAAGACGGGGGTTCTGCGGAAAAAGCAGCAAAGTCAGGTGAGTCCATGATCCTGTGCTCAACAGGACTGCATCGGGGGCGGGGTGCCACCCTGCCATGCTCCTGCTTGTGGTCCTGCAGGCTATTGTCAATTCTGATGACCAGGGCGATGAGGGGTTCCAAGGAGGAAGGTAACTCGAGAGTGATTAGTCTGTCCTTTAACTCCTCGGAAAGTCCCTCCACGAAAGCGTCCATGAGCGCAGTGGTGTCCCAACCACTAGTGGAGGCCAGGGTGCGGAACTCGATGGCATAGTCAGCTGCCCTTCTGCCCCGTTGCCGAAGTTGCATAAGGGCTCGAGCTGCCTCTCGGCCCGGTTTGGTGTGCTGGAACACCTGCTGAAATGCCTCCAGAAATGCCGCGAGAGACGCGCAGGTCGGTGCTCCACGCTGCCATTCAGCCGTTGCCCATGCGCCTGCTCTCCCGGTGAGGTGGGATATGATGAAGGCCACCTTAGCTTGGTCCGAAGGATAGTGAGGCGCTTGTAGTTGAAAATGGAGCTCACACTGAGTGATGAATGCTCGGCAGTCCCCGGAGTCCCCGGAAAACCTCTCCGGGCGGGCCAGCTGTGCAGCAGGGGCGACAGGAATCCCATCCTGGACTGGCGTGGGAGGCGAAGGGTGCGGAGAAGGAACGGACAGTGGATGTTGGATCCGCTCCGCCAACTGCTCCAATCGCTCACCCAATGCGGCAAGTTGTCGCTCGTGACGGCTCGACATCTCGAGTAATCCTTGTCTTAAGCATGACATCTGCTCCTCCTGTTGGCGGAGTAATGCCCGTAACGTCTCCGCGTCTGCTGCGTCCATTATACTGGTCGGGTGGTAATGTCAGGGTTGACGTGCGGACACAAATGCAGACGGACTCGAAATAAAGAAGAAATAGATTTAATGACTCGAGAGAGGAACATTAAACCAGAGCAAACAAACAGAACCACCCGACCACCCGTGCAAGGGAGACGAGGCCATATAACAGGGAGAGGGGATTGGTTAACCACATACAGGTGTGCCAGGAGGGAGGGAACACACAAGGAGGGAAGTGTCAAAGGACCTCGAAAGCAATGGTGAGCACAGGAAATACAACAAAATAAAACAGGAAGTGACAAACACAACAACAATTAATGTCCTGGGTCCATAACCCCTACAAACAGGGCCTTTCAGAAACCCTGGACATCTTGTTAAAAAAGTTAAAACACCTGTTTTGTCATTTCATTGATGTCCAGCAATGCTTCAGTCATTCATGTGATTCAAATTGATCAAGTCAGTTCTGATGGAGAATTGGTAACTCTTGTAGTACCGTGATTTCTGATGAAACAGGAGGCTCAAAGCTGCACACAATATGCTGTATGATGATGATTTGTCATGGTCAAAAGTCAAGCGAGCTAGTTGCTTCTTACTCATACCTTATGTGTGGCCTGTGTACCCTTAGCAAAAAAATATAAGTACACTAGAGTAGAAGTACAGTCAGTATACCATGTATGTGTAGGTTAGGAAATACCCTAACTGAACACTTCTTCAGACTGAATTAAAACATTTTAAGTTAACAATATGTTACGAGAGCGATTTGATATTTTTGAAAACATTCAAGGATTTTAAGCGTGTCTTATGGTTCAAAAATATGGTAAGGATCACTTAATTACCTCTGATTTAATGTCTTAAGACCTGGTGTCACATTTTGGGTTACCATCCATCCATGTTCTTAAGTCGTTTTATCCCTTATAGTGTCATAGGTCTGCCGGGGCCTAACCTGGCTCCTGCTGGGCAAAGGCGGCGTACATCCTGGACAGAGCACTAGTCCATCACAGGGCCACAATCACACACTCATTCACTCCCACGTTCACGGCTCGAGACAATTTAGCGTCATCAATTAACCTTTCGGATGGAAGCCCTTGGAGAAAACCCACTCATGCAGGGAGAAAACATGAAACTCCACACAGAAGGATTCCAGCTGGGACTTGAACCAGAAATTTAGCTCAGATCATAAGAGATTCATTTTGTTTTGTTAGGTTCTGGTTGAGATGCACCACGAATGGTAATATTAACAGTATGTGTGTATTTTAATCATTGCTGATATTACATATACTATAGTGCTACATTTGCTGCAGTGAGACAATCCTTTGTGACAACGGCTGTTTAATTTTGAAAGGAAGTCACCGAACAACTGTGAAAAGTAATAAACTAATTCATCTTTTGAAAGAAACTATTTTCTCTTTGCTTTATTTATGCCAAAAACAATATTTAATTTATATTTGCCATAATGGTAACAATAATATGAATATAAATCTGCGTCTTAACGATGTAAAGGGTGAAATAAGACTTTGTGGCTCCTGTTGGGTTTTGGTCAGTGAAAAACAGACCATTAAATGCCCAAAGTTGCAGACTTCTAACCTGAACTAACGCTTATTAATGTTCTTTACTTTAAATACATTACTAACTCGTCAAAAACAAGAAAAAATAAAATAAAAAAACTTCAAAAATGCATTTTAATCTTGGCACACCTGCTACGTTTTTAGGCCGAGCAGGTATAATTGACCAATCAGAAACCGCGCTCGAGTGACACTCCATTGGGGCGGAGCATCACGCCAGTGGTTCCGGCTTTCTATAGGACCCTGAAGTCCCGACTCATGACTCGCCAGCCAATCAACGGCGTCGCTGGATCTGACGACTGTGAGACCGAAAGTGGCGTTCTTAATGGTGGCGTGATGGGCAGCATCTCCGCGGCTTGATCGTTCTGGTCTCAGCGGCTGAACTTCTGCGCAGAATGGACATCCTGAAGTCTCTCGGACATCCAGAGGAGATATTGAACCTCTTCCGGTTTAAAATGGGAGGATGTAGAGCTGTCATGCCGAAGCTGGATTATGTGAGTAAAACGCGTTTGGGACATGGAGAAGTGAGGACTAAAACTACAGTATTTGGGCTTTTACATCATGTGAAGTCGGTTGTCATTCCGCATGCAGCATCACGCAATAACACGCCCCTGTGCGGTCTGCGTGGCGGTGGATGAAGGCCAACATCCACCTGATGAGACTTTAGAAAATTAGATCTGTTCTCCCATGTCCTGCACAAGCAAACAAACAGACAGAGATGACCATTGACGTGGTTTTCATTTGCATAATGAGCTTGGAGGGTTCACCTCCGAGGAGGAGATGCAGTGCGCCTGTTTCACGGTTAATCCCTGGTTTTAACACCACTGTGACCCAGAGACAGAAAGACTCTCCATTTGCTGCTGACAGGACTGCAGGGGCTGCTGGGAAAATGTCATTTTTTGACCTTGCAAACTTGGGTCAAACATGAGCATACTCCACAATCCTGCAAGATAAAATGCCAGATAACTGTAACCAAAGTTTGCACGACCGTGACCAGTAGGAAAACAGACGAAACCCCTTTTAGAAACTGAAATATGCTAACTATTCTGCAGGTTTTAAATGATTTTATAAAAGCAAAAACCTTTTAGTGAGCAGAATCACAAAATGTCAACTCAGAAAGCTTTGGGCAGATATTATGTTGTTTTTAGTTTCATGCAACCATAAACATTCATATGCTACGGAAAAAAGACCTCTAACTGTTGTGTTATTGTTATGTTCACATGACAAGTCACAGAGATTGTACACAAGGCCAAATTTTGGTCAATACACCTAAGATTATTGACATCATATGTTTTGCATGAAGTAGCTTAGAAGTTGTTTTGTTTGAATTGTTTTTTTTAAAATATATAAATATTTAATTGAAATAGAAATATATTTAATAAAAATGAGTGTTTAATAACAAAACAGTAGCATTAATTTGATAAATAATAGATGTTAACAAGCATTTTGTATACTAAGCATTTCCGTATAAAGTGCAATAACCATGCCTTGCCAGCAGGTGTCAGCATTTTTCCTGCATGTTTTTTTGTTTATGTGTGTTAAAAATTAAAGAATTGAATGCAAATTAGATTTGAAATATAATCTATACATTTCCTAATACGCGGAAATGTTGGCGGATTGTCTTATTAAATATAGACATTATTTTACCAATAAAGCGCAATAATGTGGTAAAATGATGTTGAATGGATATGATGCACAAAGGCGGACATTAATGCGCCCGAACGAGCCTCACTCGGGGATGATTAGGAAACTGTCGCAGAGTTGCAGCTGCCGTTGTTTTGGCTGGGGGTGGGAGGAGTTTTCCAGATCAAAACAGCAGATCTACAAACGCTCTGCACCACCTCTGACCACTCGAACGCGCATGCGCAGTGGTTTGTAGATCCGCTGGGCGTCTCGGTAAACCCTCCAAGAGATTTTTCTGCACGCTCGACCCCTCAGCTAGCGTGTCCTCTACATGGACTTCGCGTTGGAAGCTCCTACACCAGCGTGGTGTCCACATGGGCCGTGTCGTCTCCTAACTGCGGGCTTGGTCTTCCTTCCGGGGCTTTCGCATGGCCGGAGCCTGCTGCAAGTGCCCGGTGACTCTGTCCGTGTTCAAGCGCTCTCTCTCGGTGGGGCCGCGGGGCTGCGGGTCCCCTCCGCGGCCCCTCCTGCAGGTCCGGAGGCTTCGTGAGCGGGGCCTGCAGGAGGCCGCCCGCCCCTGCAGCGCCCTCAGACCCGCGGGCTTTCACCGACAAACGGTCCTCTTGTGTCTGCCCTGCCAGGACTCCATGAGCCAGACTCTGCGGACCTGCTACGTGTATCTGAACCAGACCAGCCGGAGCTTCGCGGCTGTGATCCAGGCGCTGGACGGGGAGCTGAGGTGAGTTTGGAGGCGTGTCTGCAACGCGCATGCTTGGAAAGTATGTCCACACCGTTGCTTAATGTATGCTGCAAAAACAGCTTTTGTGCATGTTTGCTTCGTCTTAAAACAGCTTTTGTGCATGTTTGCTTCGTCTTAAAACAGCTTTTGTGCATGTTTGCTTCGTCTTAAAACAGCTTTTGTGCATGTTTGCTTCGTCTTAAAACTACTTTGCATTTTGAAACCCGTTTCTTTTAAATTCTGAAATATAAAATGAAGTATCTGCACTTTCCAGCATTTGTGTTGTGTCGGTTTTCAGAGCTTCTGTCTGAAAAGGCCACACCTTTGTCATCTTTTTGCATTTATCTTCATGGTTTCAGACATGCAGTGTGCATCTTCTACCTGGTGCTGCGAGCGCTGGACACTGTAGAAGATGACATGACCATCCCCCTGGACAAGAAGGTGTCCATGCTGACTCATTTTCACACCTACCTGTACCAAGAGGATTGGTGCTTCACTGAGAGTCAGGAGAAGGATCGACAGGTTCTTGAAGACTTCCCTACGGTCAGTGTCTCCACGAGGATCGCACGTTTCTGCATTTAAGTTATGTTTCAGTTATTCCGGACCCTTTGAATTCAGATATCACTGGAATTTCGGAACCTCGCTCAGGATTACAGAGAGGTCATCTCGGATATCTGTCACCGCATGGGAGTCGGGATGGCCGAGTTTCTGGAGAAGAAGGTGGGATCCATGAAGGAGTGGGACCAGGTAACGTTTGTTTAGGAACCGTATCCGTGTTTTTTTTCCTTTCTGGGTGTTTTTTTTAAGTGCTGTAAGTCTGTGTTTGTTCTTCAAACTAGAAAACAGTATCACTGCAAACATGGTCAGTTTATTGCTAAAAACTAGCAATGCTTTATCAGCTGCTTTGCCTTTTATCAAGTTTGGCACACTTGAAGAATTCTACCGATTATTGGAAATCTAATCTGCAGCAGTGTGTGTCGTAATGCTTGTTCAAACTGCATTTATCCGGTGCCCTGTTTTCTGCAGTACTGCCACTATGTTGCCGGTCTCGTTGGCATCGGTTTGTCTCGGCTCTTCTCTGCCTCCCAGCTGGAGGATCCAGAAGTTGGGCAGGACACAGAGCTGGCCAACTCAATGGGCCTGTTCCTCCAGAAGACCAACATCATCAGAGATTATCTTGAAGACACAATAGAGGGTCGGGCCTTCTGGCCCCAAGAGGTAAACCTCAATAGGATTTCTGTTTTTGAAAGCCCACGTGAGGGTCTGTGTTCGACAGCAGTTTGTGATCTTCTGTCCTGTATTGCTGTGCAGGCGTGGAGTCAGTTTGCAGGCCGTCTGGAGGACCTCGCTCAGCCGGAGAAGCTGGAGTCAGCTTTGTCCTGTCTCAACCTTCTGGTCACCGACGCTCTGCGGCACGTTCCCGACGTTATTGCCTACCTGTCTCGCTTACACAACCAGAGTGTCTTTAACTTCTGTGCCATTCCACAGGTGACGGTTTATTGCTATCCATTCATGCTGAATGCATTTTAGAAAACATCCTGACTCCAGATAATCATCCAAATCGTACTTTTAATGCATTTAATGTCTTGACGTCAAGATGCAATTCCTCTGCTCACCAGGTGATGGCAATAGCGACTCTTTCATCATGCTACAACAACCCCATGGTGTTTCAGGGAGTGGTGAAGATCAGAAAGGGGCAGGCTGTTACCCTCATGATGGAAGCGACTAACATGCGAGCTGTGCAGACCATCATCTTTCAGTATAGCCAGGAGGTGGGTGTGCTTTCTGTCCATTTTTCTGTCCTTTTTGTTTTCTACTGCACTTTTGACGGTTCTTCTTTTTCCCTGCAGATCCTGCAGAAGGTTTCCCTTACTGACCCATCCAGAGACAGGACTCTGCACATTCTGGCTGTCATCCAGGGAAAGTCCACCATGTCCCAGGCCAGGACTCACCACCTATCCCCCATGTACCTGTCTGCTGCCATGCTGCTGGCGGTGCTCAGCTGGCAGTACATCAGCACCGCTGCAGCCCAAGCGCAGGGCACGGGGGACGTGTAGGGGCAGTTTCTCACTTGTCCTTCCAGAGGCCCACAGACTGAAGAGCAGACCATGTCCTCTGCCGATCCGGCCCTCTGACTGATGGAAATGCACTAATGTTAAGGATTCACTATGGCTGTGAAAAAACGGGACACTTTGATCCGTAGTAGTAATCCGGTCAATCATGGCTTGAAGGTCATGATGGCAATGGAGAAAACAGTTGCCAAACTTCACTGGGCTTTAGGTTTCTCTTCCTTTACATCAAATCATGTCTGGTTTCATTTTTCTGATCACAAATCAGAAAACCTAACCTTTTCTGAGTCTCAGTAAATGTTTTTTGACATCATCTCTGTAGACCACATGAGAGTAAACTGTGCAATAAACTAGTTTTATCAAGATAAAGAGGAAAGCAGAGCGACGAAGTTAAGTTAAAACCTGTTAGCTAAGTGTCCTTAAGTCTGCTTTTGTAAGTAGGAAGGCTAGTTCAAAGTAAATGTGTACAGAGCCAAAGAAAGCTGCAAACATTGCTATGAAATATTTTAATTTGTACATATTTGAAATAATAAAGAGACAAAGTGATTGCTTTAAACTCACTGGTGTTTTTGTTGTTAGATTTTTGTGAAGCTCAAGTCTGTGTTCTTTTAACATTAATGCATTTAATTCATTTTAAAAAATGAACGCGTTATTATTTAACAGATTAATTACACATCAGAAGCAACTGTCATTAAACCAATTTTAATATACTCAGAGACAACCTATGAAAACAAAATGTTTCAAAATAATTATTTTATTTGTTATAAGAGGAACAATTATAATCCTGTCTGGTTCTGTGTGAAGAATCCCCACCCCCCCCACATTAAATCCCCAAATAAATCACAAAGTTGGGACAGATCCGCTCAATTTCTGAAAGATGTTTTCTCTGGCCTTTTTTTGTTTAAAAGCTGCATATTGTCGCATAAAATTTACCAAGTAAAACATTGTGATTAATTGTGATTCTTCACAATCCAAAGTGTGATTAATTTTTTTAATGGATTGACACCAATAGTTAAAAGTTAAATAACATTTTAATTTTATTTTTAAATAAATTAGACCACAGTAATTTATTTAGAACTAATGACACTTTCTGAATGTTTGTTTTTGTGGGTTTTTATTTTCTTTTGACTGATGTTCCCTTATTTGCCATTTAATTGAATGCAAACCTCAAAATCAGAGAAAAAGAAATCATTCCTGCAGCACCTTTTATATATAGCAGGTGTTCCCAAACTTTCTTTTGTGAGGGGCACGTAACTGTTTTCTTCTTGGATGACGAGCCGGGGTCTTTTTCGCGACTAACAGAAACAGTGGGATGATCACAGGGTGTGCCTCAATGTAAACATTTATGTTTTTCCAGAAAGCCACACATAACCACATTAAAAAAAAACCCTTCCTGTAATCTTTAAAGGAAAAATAAAACTAAAACATTTCAAAAATGAAACCAATAAATAGGCTGTCCTCTCCAGTCATCGTCCCTTTGAGACTTTGGAGGGCTGCAGCTCCTCAAACATTTAGCAGTTGCAAATGTCTCATTTTTGTGAAGCTGATCTGGTTTCTTCTGTCAGTAATGATCTGTCCTGTTCTGAATAGGGTTGTTCTCAGGTGTCTGCAAAGGTTGGTTGTGGAGCCAGTTTTGAATGAAAGTCTTTTCTTACAGACGCTAAATTCTGCCTTCATGTTATCATTAACAGTGAAAAGATTTCCGATTTTTCTTTTCTTTTTTTCCAGTCTCACTCATTTCTATGGAGAATCAGAAGAGAAAATATTTAAAAAATATATACGTCATGAAATCATTACATAAAAGTGTCATTAATTATTTAAATTTGGCATTAAGTATTTAAAATTGGAAATAAATAAATGTTTAAATATATGTGACATTAAAATATTAAAATTGCTATTAAAAAGCACATTTAAACATTTAATGGCATATTTATTTATTTCAATGTGAGGTACATGACACAGATGGAAATAAATAATTTTAATATGAAATTAATAAATAACAGTGTAATTAATTATTTAAAATTGGCATTAATAAATAAAATTGGAAATCAATAAAAAGATGTTTAAATATATGTCGTATTAAAATATTAAAATTGCCATGAAAAGCATAAACTTTTAATGACAAAGTTATTTCATGGGTAGTGTGGGGTGGTATGGAGGTATAGGATGGACAAAATTAAATAAATGTAAACAACATTACATCATTAAATAAAAGTGTCAGTAAATATTTAAAATTGGAGCTCAATAAATAAAACTGAAAATTAATAAATACATTTTTAAATATATGTGGCACTAACATTTTCCCAAAAAGCACTTTTAAATATTTAATGACATATTTATTTATTTCATTGTCCAATGTGGGTGGAAAGAGACAAATTGAAAAATATTTTTAATATCAAATAAATACATAAGTGTCATTAATTATTAAAAATTGCATTCAATAATTAGAATTTTCATTAAATGTGTCAATATTTCATTACAATTCAATTTTTTTTATTTAATGCCATATTTATTCATTACATGATTTAATGCCACATTTCACGATCTGGGTCACACCATTTTATTACATTATCTGTCAAACTGTCCTATCAAACTCAGTGGGCGTGGCTAACACAGATCATCTGTGCTCCATTTCTCCGGCCTGGTCTAAGCCTTATGGAGGCTTAAGTGACAGGAACTTTTGTGATCTTTCTTAGCGGCGTACAGAGAATGTGAAAGCAGGACTCCTCATCTCATAAAACTCAGGAATTTTTTTAGCTTTCCACACGCTTTGGGGTTTCACCTTTAGCCAACCTTCACATTTTGGCATCCTTTCCCGTCCCTTCTGACGCTCCTCCTGGATGTACATCTGCATGGCTTCAGTCTTGGGTTGTGAAAGTGGAAACACTCTTTTTCTCGCCGGGTCCCAGGCAATAAGTCTATTGCACAGTCATAGGAGCTATGAGGAGGTTTTCAGGAGGCCTGCTGCTAGTTAAAAGCCTCTTGTAAATCCCAATACTGAGAGGGCAGAAAGTGATTTTCAGAGGCGGCGCCATCTATGGTGAACTTTGTGGCAGCTAGAGGACACTGTTGGACATCACAACGTCGAAGGAAGGATACAGACTCGAACTTGAGCTTTCTGGATAACCAGACAATGGTAGGATCGTGAATTTCAAGTCAAGGCAGTCCCAAGATGACAGCACAATGATGAGAATCTATGGCAAGAGCCGGATGACCTTCTAATGCTTGTTCTGAATTTCAAGTTGGAAGTCCGGGTTGAGGAACTTAATTCGGCCTGAGCCCAGGGTATGGACTATCTAGAGCAGAAACTGCCACCCGTGACTCTCAGGGCAGCAGGGGAATAGAATTAGTACGGGCAAAACCCACATCTATGCAATTTCCCGCAGCCCCTGAATCTTTCATTACAGTAGTCATTATAAGCCTATTTGCTTGCCATAGAGTGATTGATATTTCAAAAGTAAAGTAGGTGTCACTCACCAGCCCCCCCAATCGTCTAGATGGACGATTGGAGCATGAAGCACATAGGTGGCCAGAACGTCCACAGTAGAGGCACAGGTTCTCGTGCATGCATCTGTTTCTCTCTTCCGGAGTCAAACGTGTGGATCCCAGCTGAATGGCCTCTCCGGAAGCGCTGCTCTCAGCTTTAGAGTTTCTGGACTTCCAGACACTTTGGAGTACCGTGTTTAGTCCTCTGCGGAAGACCATCTTGTGAGAGGGTGAAAGACCAGTCCATCTAAGCAGCTAAGGTCCTGAACCTCAAGGAGTAAGCAGCGGCAGTCTCCTCTCCCTGTTTGATATCCATTAGCTGCTCATTAGGATTGCTAGCATGCTGGGAGACAGCGCGCAGCTGCCGGGTAAAGTCAGCGTAGGAGTGGAAAGGTAACAAACCTCCAGACAAGACCACAACCAACCACTTCAAGGCTTCACCAGTGAGGAGTCAGACAGGTGACTTTGGCTTCCTCTTTAGGATACAGATGAGCTTGCTGGTATTGGAAGAGTTGACACTGCATCAGGAAGCCGTTGCATTGCTTGGGTTTCCCCCATGAATTTGTCCGGCAGTGAAAGACTTGGAGCTGATGTGGTGTTGCTTACTGCGGAAAGAGCCCCAGGAACCGTTGAAGAAGGCATGGGTTGGAGCGCCGTGTGAGATGCTGAGGAAGATGCTGGGCTGGTTGATGGCATCAGTGGTGAGTGTCAGCTGGTGGAGTTGTCGGCGGTGTTCCAGCAGTGTAGCCACAAATCCTGAAGGATTCGATGGGGTGTGTACTCTCGTTGATGGATCTGAGTTTGGCAAAGTCTTCTGTGATGAGGAGACGGAGGCATTTGGATCCACGTAAAAACATTTTAATGCCAGAGCACAGGGCCAAGACATAACCGTGGTCAGAGTCCAGGCAAAAGTTAAAAATACAAACATGAGGCAGGATGATGAGGGACAGGCAGAGGTCAAGGCACAGATAATAACAAACCAGGAAATAACGCTCAGACTGTCTGCTAGGCAAAACAAGACTTTGCAAGTACAGGGTAGAACATGCTAAATATCAAAACACTGATGAGTCAGAATGGGAAACAGCTGGTGAGGTCAGGTGAGGCAGCCAATACTCTGGAGAGGGCTCCCTCTGGTGATTGAAGGTGGAATCATATGATTGAGTTCTGACACTGTTGAGAGCCGAGCCACTCCCACACAACATAAAGTACATGATTCCCTAGGGCACGAGGTTTCAACTGGGAATTATGATATATTGTCTGAGTTGCCATTTTTTCCAAGAACTGTAGCAACAAGTTATTGTTAAACTTAGGAAAAGCAAGTGGCAAAAGCGATCTAAGAAAACCTAAGAAATCTAAGAAAAAAAAAAGAACAATCAGACGTGGTGTTTCTCTACCAGAACCAGAGGTTAGTGAAACAGTGAATCAATGCGACTTTGTAACATTACAACAGCAGGATGAATCTCTTAAAGAGTGTTTTCAACATGACATTTCTATGCTTTCAGGTCCAGTAGGAGGTGATGGGTTTTTCATCAGAGAGAACATTATCTTTTATAAAGCCAATACAGATGACAGGGAAAGGCTGGTGGTTCCACAAAAGCTCATGGAGCAGGTGCATCAGTTAGGACATAGCATTCCTCGGCGGGTCATCTCTGTGCCAAAAAGACTTTGGATAAGATATCAAGTAGGTTCTACTGGCCAGGTATGAGTAAAGAGATACAGGAGTAGTGTAAGTCCTTTGCAGTAAGTCAGTTGTCCAGTGATAAACATGTCTCCAAGTTCCCACAACAATCACTTCCCATCATTGAGGTTCCATTTAGCTGTATTGGCATGGTTGTAGTTTGGCCAGTAGAGAGAACATAGGCGGGTAATCGCTTTATACTAGGTGTCTGTGACCATGCCAGCCAATATCTTGAAGCAGTCCCTCTTAGAAACATCAAGGCATTAAGAATAAAAATAGCATATGCTCTTTTGCAGCTCTTCTCAAGAGTTGGGATTCCATCTGAAATATTAACATATAGGGGTACAAACTTTATGTCTGATACACTAAAGCAGGTCTAGGTACAACACTGCATCTCTTAATCTCTCTCACCTTTCTCAGCTTCAGCAAGAGAACCTGCAGGCAGTTACTGTATTCCAGCAGATCTGTTCCAGGAAAGGCCAAGCTCAACAACCTTAGTGGAGCAAGATATTCGGCTGAAGGACAACACTCCTATTAGTAAGAAAATGTACAGTGTCCTGCAAAACCTGTTACCTGTCTTAGAAGAGGAGATTGCTGTCATGCAGAAAATGGGGGTAATTGAATCTTCCAACAGCAAATGGTGCAACCCTGTCTGGCCAGTAGTGAAGAAGGATGGAAGCATCAGATTCTGCATCGACTTCAAGAAGGTAAATACCCAGTCCGAATTTGATGCTTTTCTTCTTCCCAGATTGGATGACCCCATTGAGCGAGTTGGCCAGGCAAAGTTTATCACCACCCCAGACCTTTGCAAAGGCCTCTGGCAAGTGCCCTTGCCAAATGCTGCAACACCATTGACTGCCCTGATGGTTGACGGCAGGGGTCTCAAACTTAATTTTTCTTGGGGCCACTGAAAGCAGAGTCTGGCTGAGGCTGGGCCGGAACCTCAGCGTGCATGCACACGCACACAGCTTGTGGGTGTCTGGGAGCCAATGCTAATCAGCTGTATCTTCATCAACAGGCTTATCTTTACTCTACGGAGGAATCCAAGGTGTATTTTCTTTGTTCGCTGTTGTCTGGTGAGGTGCTGGAATTACTGGCTGCGATCTGCTCTGGTGGCTCATTACCGTTCTAGTCCTATGACACCTTCACTCTCTTACTTCGTGATGTGTTTCTTCATCCCACCAAGGGAAAAGAACCCGGGGAGCAGCTGTTGGACATTAAACAGGGAAAGGACACAGCAGCAGCTTTCTCCTTAAGATTTCGGACTTTAGCCGCTCAGACTAAATGGTCCCCCTGTGGACTCAAAACTGTGTATCGCCGTGGACTGTCATCTGAGCTGCAACGGGATTTAGCATGCCGTGACGAGGACCTTGATCTGGATCAGCTTATTGCTATGGCCATAAGACTGGACAATCTTATGAGAGCCAGAAAGCCCAGAAAGCTGCTCAGAGCAGACTCTCCATCAGTGGTGGGAACCTCATCTAACCCCCACCCAGGAGCCGGTGCCGAACCCATACAGCTGGGTTCCACCTGTCTGTCCCCGGAAGAGAGAGATCACCGGTTTCGAGAGAACCTCTGCCTCCACTGTGGTCTCCCAGGTCATCTGCGTGCTGCCTGTCCCGATCGTTCCCCCAGACGGTCGGGGTGACTGGTGAGTGATCATTCCATCATGCTTGAAATTCATATATCACTCATGCTTAGGGGAAGACACGTTAAAACGACTGCTTTGATAGATTCAGAGGCACCGGGGAATTTCATCGACCTTGAGTTTGCTGCATCTCATAACGTCATTAGCACTAACAAGTTAAGAATAAATCTTTTGGTGGAAAACCTCAAAATCCTTCCAGACCTCGATTCTTGAACACGCACTTAGGCATAATCGGCAAAGCCTACAGTGTTAAGAATAAACACTGGAGTTGATGCGTCACTTGAAAAGTATAAACACCAATCAGAATTTTATTGCAGGTATAGCAGACAGTCCAATCAAAACTAGTGAAGTAGAAACAAGGTTTAAACTGGCATATATTCTCTGCAGCTGACCTATCCTTCGGCTGCAGTCTGGAGGAAGCATTTTGGTGTATTTACTGCTACCATAATTCTAACCTTAACATTTCCTTCTAGCCTTTAACACTGGCTGCACGTATGGAGAAAATTACCTGCGAATAGACACTTTCTAAAAAGAAAAGTAAGGAACCCATTGATGTGGTTTGGGGGTGTCGGGTATCCTGCTCTAAATGTTTCCCTGCTTCAACCCTGGCCAATAACACGCCCCCAAACAGCCATATACCCCACTGAGATTGGTTGGTTCCTCAGCTCTGCACACAACACTGGAAAAGGCTATTTACACAAAACTGGCGGGCCGCACTATCATTAAACTTTCATATTAAGGTGGGGGCTGCAACATATCATCTTGGGGCTGCAAGTTTGAAACCCCCGGTTGATGGATACCGGACAGGGGAGACAGAGTGGTGAGTAGGTTAAAAGATGATGGTCGAGTCCTACGATAAAATCGTTTAAATTCCGTCCTCTTTAAATAGGGAAAGAAGACAACGGAGTCCTATAACTGTTTAAATTCCGTGGTTGAATACCCTGACAATTCTAGACACAATCAGGTGGGAATGGTGGATTCCTGAAAATTCCACACATAGGCAAAAGACGGTGGAGTCCTATATAGTGCCATATTGATCACTATCAGGTAAATTCCGTAAACATGCGTGTTTGGAAAAAGTGTGACTGGAGTCTGAATGGACAAACAATACCACCAGGAATTTCTGTCATACCAAAGGGTGAGAATGGAAACAGCAACCAGATGTGGATGCAGAGGCTAAGAATCCTACTCTAAGCTTGAGGATTACCACTACTGGATATTATTGCTGTCTCACTCAGAAACCAACCAGGTCATAGAACACCTTAGGTGTTGGAACTGGTCTAAAAGAAATAAAAAAAAGAGAGAACAAGAAAAACGATGAGATATTTTTATACAGCAATGACTGTCTCAAAATTTTCAAAACAACCATCAATGTCACTGTGCTGGTGAAAATTTGGAGATCAAACACTCAAACACTCATCACTGTCACACCCCAGTCTGGTCAGTGATCATGGCGTCAGCACAGCTGAGCTTTGCATCTCCAGCCAGCAACAAAACAAGGTCTGGCAGGTTCATAAGGCCCAGTGCAAAAGAATGTGTGCTGATTGCAGTTCATTTTACTAGATCATTGTCACATTTATGGATGTGGTTCTGGTGAGGAAAAATCAACATCTGAAGTACTGTCCCAAGATGAGGAGGCCGCTGAGAAGAACAACAAGGGAGCAGCGTTGAACCTTACAGAAGAAATAACTGCTGGGAGTTACAGTGAGCCGAGCTTTCAAAGTCATTGGTGTGTGATTCATAAGTAACTCAAAGAATGAATTATGATGATGCTAAGAACTCCTGTGGAGTAAATGGACTTCCTGAACATGAACAAACTTTGGCTTCAGGAATATTTTTTCACACTTTTTCTGCTGATGTCAAAATCGGAAAACAGCTGAATGGAAAAGAATATTTTGAAAATTTGCCTGGCTAACTGCTCCACCCCTTGCTCAGGCGTGATTAGGTTTTTATTTAAGAAGGGAAGATTTGTCAGTGTCGTCTCTTTAAGCATGAAGTCCAGGCTTTTGCTTTGGTTGCTGTCTGTGGTGCTGAGACAAACTATAGATGTGAGTTAAATAATCAGGTAATACCTGAGAATCATCAGGACATTTTAATAAACAGATGTAGGAAATCTATGTGTGTGGATTACTAAACTTTATCAAATCTGAATAAATGTCCTTTTATTTAGTTTAAAATAAACATTACAGACATCAAAATCCTTCAGTTTGGCTTTAGACTAGTAAACTATTGATGCTAGCCTACCACCTGTTAAGATAAAACATTCCCTGCATTTATTTAAAAGTCAAACAGTTGAACATTTATGAAATTAGAAATCCTGTTTGCTTCATCATTTGAGAAACTTGATCAAAGTGGAGGTCAGCTCATATATATGTACATAATTGAGGGATGATTTCATGATTTAGATACTTTGCAGAAAAAAAACAAGTTTTTTTTCATGAGAGGGAGTTTACTCAAGTCCACCTTCCTGCCAATCAAAGAAAACACCCCCCAATGAGAAAATTTGAGCTCTGATTAAATACAAATGATTTTAAAAGGTTGTCATTATTAAGCCATTGGTGTGACTGCCAGAATAATTTGCGTGTGTGTATTATTACTGGACTTTATTTCCAACATCAGCAGGTCACAGCACAGGCTACAGGTTACAGCAACACACTTCTTCTTCCACACGCTCACATCTCTCTTAGTCACTGCTTCGCCCAGTGGCATAACAACAGCTGAACACAACAGTCATGAATAGAAAAAAAACTTTTAAACAAGCTTTAAATCTGTTTATTTTTGCTTAAAATTTAGAGTTTTAAACATAATTTAGGGGAAATGCTCTCCCCTGCTACCAGAGGTCTTTTGAGGAACTCCAACATCAGGTCTTTCTGGTTTTTTGTTGAATTTATAAATGGAAGCTCAAGACTTAGCCCATCTAGAGCTAAAAAAATAGATGTTCAAATGTAGAACCCTTGAGAGCATCTGATGATGGAGTTCAGTTCCAATATAGACATTCATAAAAAAAGACTATGAAATTATCAGAAGAACAGCAGAAGAAGAGAGCAGAAGTTTCCAAGGCGACATTAAATAGATGTTGCAAAGGAGAAGCCCCTGATTGTAGTGTGCACACCTTATTTCATTATAAAAGTCACCAAAGTAATACTAGCCTCACACTGGAGCCAGGGGTAATTGGAGCAAAGTGACTTCATGAAGAGAGTTCATGACACAGCTGCTTGTTGGCTCCCTCCGGGATCTTAACAACAGTTTCTAACTTCTCTGCTTCTGTGCTGCAGAGAAGCAGTAGAGAACCCACATGTGGCGGTGGCAGACAACTACAGCAAGGTGGTGGAGAAATCTCAAGAACACTGTGCAAAGTAAATAATATTTTAAAAAAGAACCAAACTTGTGCTCTCAAAATACTAAGTTATGTGCACAAATTAGTACTTTGTGTGCAAAATGCTAATAAAATGATCGTTTCTGGCAACAGAACAGCAATTTGTGTATTGAAATTAGTAATCGGTCTTCCTAAAATAATAATTTGAGGGAGCATTTTTTTAATGCCATTTCCAGAGATCTACAATTGTGTGCTTCATAATGGAGAAACTGAAACTGATGTAGGGAATGGAACAATGAAGAAAGTACATTCTTTGTTATCTTGTAACAATTAAAAAAAATATGTCAGTTATAGGGTCCAGGTTTGCCTGCAAACAAATGAACTAAGAAATGAATCAAACCATGTAAAATGTAATTGTCTTTTGTCGAAAACACAGGTGAGGTAACCTTTGGAACAATGCAGTCACATGAGATGTGCAATGACTTTACTGCGTCCACATGTGATGTCTCCACCTCATATAAATGCAGTAAGAAAATCTGTTCAGTCAGAAAAACCTTATAGTGCAAAGAAGAGTCAGCCGGACCATCGACAGGTAAAAGTTTGAATTTAGTTGTCAGATTTGAAGAGTTTATTCCTCCTCAATTTGATATCAATAGTCAGTCATCAACAATATTAATATCTATTAAGTTACCGTTTCTGTGTGCTTTTAGTTAATCAGTCTGAAGGATGTGTCCTCTTTTCCTGCTCTTTGTGGGGGTACTGCTCCCTGTTGGATGGACGCGCCCCCAACTCCCTCTTCTCTCCTCAGAGATGATTAACTTTGTTAACAAACTGAACACCACCTGGATGGTCAGTATTTTTTTTTACTGTTTTTCTAAAAAGAAAGCTGTCTGGAGCATTTGCTCTAAATGGTAAATTTTCTCCAAAATGATCATCCAGGCCGGTCAGAACTTCCACAGCATGGACAGGAGCTTTGTAAAAGGACTGTGTGGCACCATCCTAAGGGGACCCAGGCTGCCAGAGGTGTAGGTGTTGACTGTCATTAATGAGAGTGTGTGCTCCTCACATGTTCAAGCTGCTGACTGTCAGCAGGCTCATCTTATCTGCACCTTCAGGGTTCATGACGTTGAAGGCATTGAGCTTCCAGACAGCTTCGACTCACGCGAGCAGTGGCCCAACTGTCCCACACTCAAACAGATCAGAGACCAGGGCAACTGTGGCTCCTGCTGGGTAAAGAGGATCCACTCCACAGATTCATCAATAAGAATATCAATAGGCTTTATGCTGGGGAGCCCTTATCTTTATCTTTTGTTTACAGGCCTTTGGAGCAGCTGAAGCGATTTCTGATAGAATCTGTATCCAAAGTGGTGGCAAGATCTCTTTGGAGATCTCTGCAGAAGATCTGCTGACCTGCTGTGATGAGTGTGGCATGGGGTGAGCCTCAGAGACAAATTATGACTTTAAACTTAACTTTAAAAAAAGAGCATAGGTAAAATACATTTTCATTTTGTAAATCAGAACTTCCAAAATACACAATTTTGGATCAGCTCTAAGTTTTTGTTTATTCAGAGGTTGGATATTCTTAAAGACCCACTCCAATGAAAATAATGATTTGGTAGTTTTAATATGTTCTTCTGGCATTTTTCTGATGAAGAGGGATTTTTATAAAGAAAATTAGGACTAATATTTTGTTTCTGTGTATTTCTTTACTCAAACCATGGTGAACCAGAAGCAGATGATGAAAAGCAATTTCTAAAGATTATATTTATTGTCTTTATAATATGCTGGTCAGGCCATAAGCACCCAGCTCTGCTTCATTCTGATGCGTCCATTTAGACTTATAGATCCATTTATGGCTCCATTATCCTCATTTGAACTAGCATCTGGTACAAAACTGTATAACTGGATAGCTCCAGTATTGCTCCCCATTTCTGTTGCACCGCTAACGTTAGCTTGGGGTTGTGAGGGACTGTAAGCTAGTGTGGGAGGGTGTAAACAAAGGATGATGAGAAACTCTCTGCCAAAAGTCCAAGCCACAACTCAGTGGTGAATTTTTAATGAACTCCTGCTGCTCTGCAGAAACTTTGTCCTGGAAAACAACACAGGTTTTTAAAATTTTGACTAAAACGGCATAACAACAATTAAAAGACCACTGCGAACGTTTTTAAAATAGATCAAAAGATGATCAGAGTGGAACTTTAACCCATTCTAGACCAGGGGTGTCAAACATACGGCCCACGGGCCGCATCTGGCCCGTCAGACGCCCTATTCCAGCCCAGTGATGAAGAGGAAAAAAACATAAGGATGTTGGGGAAAAAAGGCAAACTTCTAGCTTATTCCTGTGGCGAGTTATGGCTCCTTAAAGAAATGACCAAAACGCGCAATTTCACCACTAGGGAGAGCTAAGCAAAAGCAAGACTATCAGGACAAGAGATGCAGAAATAAACAGCATATCTTTATATCTTTGCAAGCGCTTCCACATCTGGGTAAGATGCAGTTTGGTTTCTCAAGCTTCACGCTGTTAAGTTGCTACAATTACTGAGACTTTAATAAAAAGTCATGACATCATTAATACGTCAAGAATGATTTTTTTATTTATGTGAAGGTCTTTTTTTTGCTTTTTGGTTTGTATGTTTGAAAGTTGCCTTTATTCTGTGAAAGACTTCGTGTTGCTTAGTCTTTATTATTAGTTTGCTTCAGTCGAATGAGACAATGCACAATGTGTGTTGCAGCTGTTTTGGTGGTTATCCTTCTGCTGCTTGGGAATTTTGGACAAATAAAGGACTTGTGACTGGGGGCTTGTTTGACTCCAAAGTCGGTGAGTTCCTCTCACTCAGGTTCATGCTGTTTCTGTTGAAAACTCCTTTCTCAGACCATGATGCTGTGCTGCAGGCTGCAGGCCATACAGCCTCGCCCCCTGTGAACACCATGTGAATGGAAGCCGTCCTCCTTGTCAGGGTGAAGTGGAGACTCCCAAGTGTGTGACGCAGTGCATCAATGGATACTCACTGTCATATCCAAAGGACAAACACTTTGGTACAGGAACACAGAGCAGCTTTTCCTTAACCCCAGTTTGTACTCTTGGCCTCATTGATGTTTCCCTCTTTAGGCCAACACTCGTACAGCATCCCATCTCAGCAGGAGCAGATCATGACTGAGCTGTTCAAGAACGGGCCCGTAGAGGCAGCCTTCAGTGTCTATGCTGATTTTCTGCTATATAAGAATGGTATATAAACCCTGCAGTTTTTATGTAAAACCTGCAGCAAAATATTTCTAAGTAATCAAATGTTTTTGCCCCTTCATCAGGTGTGTATCAACATGTGACAGGGGACATGCTAGGAGGTCACGCTGTTAAGATCCTAGGCTGGGGGAGGAGAATGGGACCCCTTACTGGCTGGTTGCAAACTCCTGGAACAGTGACTGGGGCGACAAAGGTAATACTACCTCAAACAATATGGCGACCTCAGAGAAACTTGTCTTTTTTCACTTAACAGATTTACTAACTTATTAGAGAGGATTTATGTTCCTTTATCTTTTGGATGTTTATTATTGTAAAAAATTTTAAATTTCATGTTTTGTTGTTTATTTAGCTTTAATGTGAAATGTTTCCTGTTTCTTGCGATCTAATAAGCTTTTCTTTGAAGGACGTTTAAATTTGAAAAAGTTCTTATAAATGGTAAAGTCAGCTATAATGTAGGGCTCTTCTGCTGTACTCTTGTAAACATCCGGTATTTTGGTTCTGTACCTCTGTAAGAGGCCTTAAAACAAACCTGCCTTCTGTTTCATGCAGGTTTCTTCAAAATCAGGCGTGGAAATGATGAATGTGGAATTGAATCGGAGATTGTTGCTGGAGCGCCACTCAGCTAAAAGGATGAAAGTCATTTGATGATTTAAGCTTCGTTGCAACAAATCAACAGAAATAATCAAGCAAAACAATCAAACTATTGATAGTCTTATGGACTGTGGGTGTCTGTGGTATTTGTGTTGTGAGTCAGTGTAGTGATGGCCAAGAAACGCTCATTTGATTTAGTCATTAAACTTTTTGCGATGGCATACTCCAAAAAACATTCTGGTGAGAAAACTGCACCACAGTTTGGGATGGACCCAAGGAGAAAATGATTTTCTGGTGGAGGTGCAAAAAAGTGAGCTACGAATTAGAAGAACTAATTTGAACATGGATTACTGAGCAAAGACAGAAAAGTGTCTCTAAGAAAATGATTGGCATGAAAGCAAAGAGTATTTTTGATACAGAGATTGATGATGCTTCAACCAGAAAAGAAACGTTCACAGCCAGTGCTAATCAGAACAGAATACAATGTTCTCATCATTTCAATAAATCCTGAAATCTTCATTTGTTGTTGTTGTCTGTATTTTGTGACCAAATGTAACCATAAAATTAACCAATTTACCATCACCATTCTGTCCGTGATGGAATAAACGCCAGTCTCCAATAGACGCTGGTCTCTATTAAATGCTGGGCTGGTTACCAAATTTTTTGAATGAATGCCGAAGATTCTTTTAGAAGAAATATGTTTTATTTTTAACGAAAAGAACATTTTTAACGTAAAGAAGAACCCAAAGATCACTGTGGCTGAGCTCCAGAGATGCAGTCAGGAGATGGGAGAAAGTTGTAGAAAGTCAACCATCACTGCAGCCCTCCACCAGTCGAGGCTTTATGGCAGAGTGGCCTGATTAAAGCCTCTCCTCAGTGCAAGACAGATGAAAACCAGAATTGAGTTTACTAAAAAAAACACCCGAAGGACTCCAAGATGGTGAGAGTAAGATTCTCTGGTCTAATGAGATCACGATAGAACTTTTTGGCCTTAATTCTAAGCGGTATGTGTGGAGAAAAGCAGGCACAGCTCATCACCTGTCCAATACAGTCCCAACAGTGTAGCATGGTGGTGGCAGCATTATGGTGTGGGGGTGTTTTTCAGCTGCAGGGACAGGACGACTGGTTGCAATGGAGGGAAAGATGAATGTGGCCAAGTACAGGGATATCCTGGACCAAAACCTTCTTCAGAGTGCTCAGAACCTCAGACTGGGCCGAAGGTTCACCTTCCAGCAAGACAATGACCCTAAACACACAGTTAAAATAACCAAGGAGTGGATTCACAACAACTCTGTGACTGTTTTTGAATGTTCCAGCCAGAGTCCTGACTTAAACCCAATTGAGCATCTCTGGAGAGACCTGAAAATGGCTGTTCACCAACGTTTACCATCCAACCTGACAGAACTGGAGAGGATCTGCAAGGAGGAATGACAGAAGATCCCCAAATCCAGGTTGTAACTAGTTAGGCAGTCCCCCACTCTGACTGACACTCTTACACAGTAGGAGGTGAAAATGCACCTTGACGTTGATGCCACCCTCCATTGAGACACAACAAGAAGAAGAAGACAACAGTAACTCCGTGATCACAAGAATTTATGTTTTTGTTATTTTTTAACAACAGACAGCTTCTCCAGACTGGATACAGCACAGATTAATAAAAGTATGTTACCTAAAAGCAACACATCATATATTGTTTTCATCACAGACAATGGAAAATCTCATCAATACACGATAGAAGGACAGTCCCACAGCTTAGAGTTAAGAGGAGAAAAGAGGAGAAGTGTGGAGAGGAAGAAAACATTTGGAATCCGTTTGAAGTCCAGTGCAGGATTGTGCGGTCCTCATCCTTAATTTCTTTTTTCTTTTGTTTTTCTAAACATTAAAGTAAACATTTTTATTCTGATAAACATTTTCAGTGTTATAAACATATTAAGAGTTGATTTTGTTGTTAACATTAGTATTAGTAACATAACTAATGTAAAATGTTCCGTAAAAAGTGGGTAGAAGAAGAAGAACAAAATGCATCCTAATTTTTAATATAGAGAAGAGTCGTTCTCAAACTCAAATCGAAAAGTTAAAAATTCCTATTAAGAGAATAGATGACCTTCAGCAGATTCCAGAATACTGCTCAAAATTGTATGAAATATTTACAAAACTATACTGTGATGATTCTGCTTCGTTTTTCTTAGAATCTATTTCTCACCCAAAAACTTTAAGTCATAATGAAAGAGCTTTGTGTGAGGCCCCCCATCCCTCCTGAAGAAGTTTCTCAAACTATTTCTCTGCTGAAACAAACCTCCAGGAAACGATGGACTAGCAGCAGAATTCTTCAAAAGATTTTCAGAACAGTTATGTCCTTTTTTACCTGCAGTTTCTAAGGAAAGAATCAATAACAACTCACATAACAACTCTGACCCCAAAACCTAAAAAAGATCTCCTCTCACTTGATCATTGGCGCCCCCATTACACTCTTAAAAAATAATTATGAAGTTTTATCTCTGTGCTTTGCCAACAGAATAAAATACATTTGACCTTAAATTATTGATGAAACACAATCAGGCTTAGTGAAAAACCGACATATTAACAATGTTAGATTGGTTCTGGACCTCCTGGACTCAATGACCTCATAGATACAGACAACTTTATCCTATTTCTTGACTTCAAAAAGGCCTTTGACTCTGTGGAACGCCAGTTATAAGGTTTTGGAAAAATGTGGCTTTGGTTCAAACTTTTATAATACTGTAAAAACTGTATGCAATAACAACTGCAGCTCTATTAAACTTAAACTTGAAACCTCACAAAGATTTCTGATATCTCGTGGCATTAGACAGGATGTCCAATTTCCCCGTATCTGTTTTTAATTGTCGTTCAGCTTCTTGCTTCCCACATTTCACAGAGCCCACTGAAGGGAATCTGTTGCAGGAAAACAGATCATTACGAGTCAGATGGCTGATAAAGATGCTTCTCAGGTCTCTGTTGCCTTAAACGTAATCAGCTCTTTCTCTAAAGCATCTGACGTCCATCTTAACATAGACAAGTGGGAGTTAATGTCCATAAAAGAATCTGCTGCTCTTTCCATTTGTAACATCCAAGTTAAGAATCAAGTCACTTATCTCTGTATCATTATAATTAAAGACTCCGAACTTAGATGTTCTGCTGTGAATTTTTCTTCCATTACAGAAAAAAAACACAGGAACAGTTAACTTTATGGCTTCAGAGACATAAATCCCTGAAAGGCAGAATCCTTCTTCACAAAGCTAAAGGTCTGTCCAGGGTTTCCTACGCTACTCAATCTCTGCACTTGGATAACAACACTTTCAAAACATTAAAAATTTCTTCTGGTCTGTAATTATGACATTCTGAAAATCCCCATGAAGCTCTCCAACTTCCATAGACAGATGTTACTCGCCTGGTCCCTGATATACAAGCACAACTTCCCACCTCATGCATGTTATATTTGGAACAACAGGTACATCACACATCAGAAAAAGTGTATTTTTTGAACTGGTTTAATAGTAGCATTAATCTTGTTACTCAGTTAGTTCATTCATTATTTTATTTGTTCTTTTTAGTTAGAATGTACAGTACATACAATCTATAGCAGGAGTAGGATGAAGTCGTGTTTATTCCTACCCCATTCTTTTTTTCAAATCATACAAATAGATGACTGAATTAAGTGGGCTAAATCAAATCAAAACAAAATAAAATGAAAATAAAAATACATAATAGCAAAAATAATACAATTTTACACCTAACTGGAATTTTTTTAGAAGTTGCTCATGTAATTGTATCAACTAGAGTTTCTCATTGTACTTAATACAATTCCTTCTGATTTGAAATCTCTGTTTTCAGGATTCTCATTTTTCTGCTGTTTCATTAACACTCATAGACCTTACTATGCCGCTTGTTAGTTGGTCACGCAATAAATCTATCCGAAGGAACAATCAACATAGACTCCCATATCATCTCATCCATTTGAATGGGATAGTAAATAACTTGTTATTCGAAAAATCTGGATGTTACACTATAGATATTTGTTAACTAATCAGAGAAATTTCTTTCAAATGAATCTATAAATATTAGTTCGTTAAATGTTCTAATTCCCAAAGATTTCAGAAGGATATCGACACTAATTGTACTTTTATTAAGATTCAGGATGAAACCATTGCACTTTTTTTTTGGACTTGTTCATTCACTTGAACTTTCTGGACTGGCAAACTTCATTTGGTACAAAAACATATTCTTCCTGGTGTTTTTTTTAAACACAGTTTTTAAATATTTTTGAGGACCGGGAAAATGATAAAACCTATTTACTTAATTTAAGTTTTTTCTTATTTTTTCCAAATTTCATTTTCATAAATGTAAATATATGTGGTGCACCCAGATGTGTGCAGCCACAGTTGGAGTGATTGTGATGTGGATGGAATGTGTTGTGTGCTATAAATGTTTAAAATAAAATAAAATAAAATAAAATAAAATAAAAGTAAGTAAGTAAATTCTGTTCATAAGATAATTTTTGTTTAACATTTGTGAGCTGGGGTCCTGGCGAGTTTGGGAGACAGGGCAGTGGGCGGAGCCTCTGTTGCTGTGGTAACGGCCCCAGCTGTTGTTGACAGACTGCCCGCTCGTGCCTCAGATGAAGTCTGAGGAAAGAAACTAAGTCGTCTGTTGTTCTTTCTCCCATCTCGCCTTTGTTTTGCAGATCAGTACCTGGTTGAAAGAATCCTAAGTTTGTATTGTTATGTGGGAAGCGGCTAAAATTATTCTTGTGCCGCGGCCATTAAAGGGTGAAGCGGCTGTAACGGCTGTAAAGCCAAGTCACCTCGCTTCTGGAAGTGACGTATGGACACTTTTTAAAAACAATTTAATGGCAAATATATTTATTTCATATTATCTCATCCCACACTAGCCATGAACTAAATAAATGTCATTAAATGTTTAAATGTATTCTTAATGGCAATGTTAATTTGTGAATGCAATAAATATTGAAATGTCTATTGATTAATTTCAAATTATTTAATGCCAATTTTAAATAATGCATGAATACTTTTATTTAACAATTTAATGGCGTTTATATATCTTACATATATACATATATTTATATATCTATATCCATTTTCTGTTTGCTATAAACGGCACATACATGAAATACGGATCCTGTTTTGTTAATAAAGTTTTTTTTTTTAAGGCATAGGCTGTGAGTGAAGGTGCAGCTTGTAGTGTCGGCTGGGAGCCATCAGCAGGAGGTGGCGCTAATCCGCATGAAGAACCGATAACAAGCCGTGAAGACTGCAGTAAAGCGCCGAAACAGAGGAAACGGACCTTGAACATCCGAGCTGGAGCGAGGAAGCGGCATCTTCTCGACACAACGCCGGCAATAAAGAAAACCAAATCTTTTAAAAAGCAAAACAAGCGCTGATGTTGAAGAAGAGGAGGACCTGCAAGCGTCCCGAGCGGTTTCTGGTGAAATGAAGGCAGGTTCCACCACACTGCCATATTTGTTTCTATATCTTTTCCCTGTCTGGGAGCAGGTCATAGACGGCTGCCATGTACCTGAGCAGTGCGGAGCTGTGGAGGACATGCTGGGAGGGAGCATCCAGGCCGTGCACGCTGCTCCTCTGCTCCGTCACTGCTGCGCTGTACTATCTGTGGGGCCGCAAGTGCCAGGTCAGTCAAGGTTATGCAACGACTGCCCTCGTCCTCCCCTTTCCCCTACTTAATGCAAACAACCACGATCATTGTTTATCTACTTTATTCATTCTATATATTTTATTCTATTTTATTCATTCATCATGTGGAGCTACTGAGCTGTTTAGCAACCAGAAGAGCGAAACCCCATAAATCCATCTCCTCCTCAGCCACCAGCACTGATCTGCAGCCAGCCCTTTAGTGCATTCCTCCGCAAGCACTGTCCTGTGGTCTCTGAGTGCTTCAGGCCCACTCCATGGTGCTGGGAGGGCCGGCTTCAAACCCTCATCTGTGTTCTCCTTAAAACCAAACCCCCCGTGTCCTATCGCAAGTAAAAGCAAACCCAATTTTACTATCCTGACTGATGATTTAGTTTTGTTCTGAAACTGCAGTTTCCTGAACTCCATTCCTCAACTTTCACCTTACAGCGAGTTGATCCGTACGCTCGATGGAGGTCAGATCTGTCTGGACTGGGTGGACAATCAGTCCAGCACGACCTACCCAGAATCCTCCACTCGTCCCACGGTGCTCATCCTCCCAGGCCTGACGGGGAACAGCCAGCAGTCTTATGTCCGGCATGCCGTCACTCAGGCCACACGCCACGGCTACAGGTCAGCTGATCTGCTCATCTGTGGAAGCTGGAAATGAAGACACACATTTTAGATTGTCGTCTGTTTTTCATTGTTAGATGTGTGGTGTTTAACAACAGAGGAGTTTCAGGGGAGGAGTTGTTGGTGAGTAATCTGTGTTATCACTGCAAAAACACCCCAAATATTCTTAATTATCATTTGTTTCTCCTAAAATTAATGTTTGAAAAACAATTAATTTTTTTAAAACAAACATAATAATTTTTTTCTTTTATAGTAATTGTATAATATTACAATATATTTACATCATTATAGAAAAATACAGAAAACTATATTATTATTATTATTATTTATTTATTTTAGCAGTGTGTGTGTGTGTGTGTGTGTGTGTGTGCGCGTGTGCGTGTGTGTGTGTGTATGTAAAATTATGTATAAATTGAATTGTGTAAATTTTATATTACTGAATATTGTAAACTATAGAATAAAGCCATGAAGTGTCTGTTGAAAAAATGAGAAACTATAGACTTTTTTTCTTTACTCTAAAATCTGAAATGTATAATATTTAAATGAATCAAATCCTTTTATGTAAATAAAGTTAGAATATGTATGTATATGTATATATATATATATAAATGTATATGAATATATACATTTGTGGATCATATTTCTTCATATTAACTGTCCTCTTGTGTTGTTCCTCTTCTGGAGACTCCAGTCACCTACTGTGCTGCAAACACCTCAGATCTGGAGCGCGTGGTCCAGCATGTGAAGGGACTCTACCCTCATGCTCCTCTGCTCGGTGCTGGTGTGTCTTTAGGAGGGTGAGTTGTTCGGTGAAGATCTGATGTCCTCTTTCATTCCTCTTCATCTAAGATAGCTGTTTTTTCCCCCCACGTGTAGCATGATCTTGTTGAACTACCTGGCCCGGAAGCGGGGGGATTCAGGAATGGTGGCAGGAATTACTATTTCTGTTGCCTGGGATGCTATAGTTTCCTCAAACTCTTTGGAAAAACCTCTCAACTGGCTGCTCTTCAACATGTACCTCACAAATGGCCTGTGCCGCACTGTCTCCAGGTCAGACGCCTTTTATTAATTCAAAGTTAGTGTCATGTGAAGATTTAAATGTGTGTTACTCACAGGCACAGGAAGGTTTTAGAGAAGGTGGTGGATGTCGACCACGTCTTGAAGGTAAGATTGGGGTTTAGAGAAGATCACTTTAGAGAAGATCCCTGCCATCTTGTGCCATCCTCTCTTGCAGGCAAGGACAGTCAGGGAGTTTGACGAGCGTCTCACTTCTGTGGTGTTCGGTTACAAGTCTTGTGTGGATTATTACCTTGATGCCAGCCCGGGAAAGAAACTCCCCCAGACTGCAGTCCCCATCCTGTGTCTCAACGCTGCAGACGATCCATTTTCTCCTGAGAATGGTGAGTTGATCAGACTGTGTTCAAATATGGGAAAAAAATATTATTAAACTTTAAATGATTTTACAGACATTTTCATGTCGGAATCTACATTTTGTACTTCCATGTTTGATCAGACGGGGGTGCTGCAGGGATGTTTTAGCCTAGAATTCAATAAATAAGGCAGTGGAGAGCCAGGAGTCAGTAGGGAAACTAAGGTGATGAGAACATATATTTTTCATCATACATGCAGTAAGAGCTCGCAATTGTCTTTAAAGGCCCCTTCCAACCATCTTTTGATCTATTGTGAAATCGTTCCCAGTTTTTTAAAATTCTGATTATGCAATTTTTTGCCACTATCAAAAAACCTGTGTCGTTTTCTCGAGCATAGTTTTAAAATAACAACCAACCTAAATAACAAATATGAGCCTATATAAGTAAAAAAAAAAGTAAGTCACTCCTGAATCTAAACGGCACCCCTGGCCAAACTATACAAAGATTGCGAATTATACTTTAATAATTTGGGACTCAGAAGTGCAGTTTTTATCTTAATTTTCATGAGAAAAACACCACAAGAACAATTTTCATTGGAGTGGGTCTTTAAAATGTAGTAACAAAACAGATGTGAAAGTAAAGTATGCTGACAATGTGCAGATGTGGCAGAGATGGCTGCAGAACTGCATTTTGCCATTTTTAGCTCAATTTTTAGCTATTAGTATATTATAACATTGCAATCTATTATTATTAAGTTTTTCAAGTTAAATTCATGAATCAAATGACTAGGAGTAACATTTTATTTTTTTGTAAAGATTAAGCCTAAAGGAACGTTAGAACAGTGGATACATTCTCACCAAATTTCCCAAGAGGACCTTGCTGAAGACAACAACATGGCTCCAAGATGGCGCCAGAGCATCATTAGCTCTGGCGTCCTCGACCAAAGTTCACACTCTTCCCCGAGAAAAACAGCAGAACCGGGTTTGGGTTACAGTTAGGATTATTCTTAGGGTTTGGAATCTTCTGGTGTAGATACGCATATTCAGCTTTCGGCTACAGTTGCGACATTTCCATTTTCAGCTAATGATGAGCTTAATATTGTCTTCGGGCGCCATCTTGTCTGCAAACCAGGTCCCCCTTAAATTCCCTCCCCATTTTCTGAGGCTTGTCTTGGTGCATTTGGAACAGCCACCAGACTCTCACATGCTGCATGTGAGGGAGTTTAAAACCTTGAATTTTAGCGGGACGATCACACGGTTTAAGGCTATGAAGATGGGAGGATAACAGTTGGAGTCTAAACTCCTCCTCAAAGACTTCTGTGACTCGGTGATGTTGTCTAATCATCCTGTGTTCACACTGAGACACTTTGAAATTAATTGGGCTAAAATCTGCAGAGTTTTTAGTCGTTTTTTTTTTTTTTTACTTTTTTACTCGTTTAGAAACAAAAAAAAAAACAAGGATCTGGTTTTAACATGTGCTAAAAGCATTTTCCATTAATAACTTAACACACAAACAAAAAAACACCTCTGTTTATCAATCTGGATGGAGACTCCAGAAACAGCTTCTCTCAGGAAAAGTCTATTCTTCATGGCTCGTCCTGTATGAGATTTGCACGGTTTCCCACTACTACAAGGTAGATAATTGATTTTAGTTACTACCACATTCAGATATATATTTATGTTCTAGTTAGTCATATGGAGTTTAGGTTCCATTAGGTTTACATAGAAATCTTCATCTGAAGTCATCAAAAGCATTTCAACTTGATGATTGTTTTTCTCCTGTTGTCTGGTAAAAATTGGTAATTTTCTTGTCTGGGTTAAGTGTTCATTTTGCCTTCTTCTTGCAGCTTTTCCCGTCTCTGTCGTCCAGTCCCTGCCAAATGTTGCGTTGCTTGTGACGGCTCACGGCGGCCACATCGCCTTCCTACAAGGATTGTTTCCTCGTGGTGAAAATTTCATGGAGCGCCTGTTTGGCCAGTTTTTTCATGCAGCTTTTGAACACCCCAGAGACCTCAAGAAAGCATGTGGCATCAAAGAGGAGTAGGAAAAACAAAAAATAAATGTTTTGAAGAAATTAAGACGTGTAAAGTCTGAAAACTATAAAACCTAAAACTAGATACATTCTAAAAGAGTTAACACAGACAATCATTTAAGTTCTACCAGGATTTGTAAGAGAAAGGCAAAAAAATACCAACAAAAGAGTCCTGTTGGGGTTCTTACATTGTTTTTAGCACCCCACAGAAAGTTTAAACATTTTTTTAAAAAATGTATTAAAATAGTCACCTGGTCATCTGAAATTGTTATCAATGAAGTTTCTAAGATGCTTAAGTCAGAGCTTTAACTAAATTGTGAATTACTGGAACCAAAAATAAGAATCTAAAATTGTGGATTATACTCAAATTGAACAAACTACTAAATATGAACATCATGGTTTAAAAACACACAGAAACAGCTGAGAGAATTTTGAGCCACCTTTTTGCTAGAAGTTTATGAGACATCTGTGCAATTTATTGTGATCACAAGTGAAAATTGTTGCTAATTTGTTTATTTTTTTGTCACAGCAATTTTATTTATTATTTTTTTTTACATTTTTGAGCCATTACAGTTAAGTGAGATGTAAATGTAAATTAAAGCCAGTAGCGGCTTTGGATGGCCCGCAGGCGCCACTCGCCCTTGCCCCTCGTCTCTACGCGCCTCTGCCGTCCGTCTCTACAGGCCACCGTTGCTCTCGCCACCCACCTTTGACCCGTTATACAATCTTGCTCAGCTGTATGTTAAATGATAAACATGTTAAATTTTCACAATATTCAGTTAAAAAAAGTGGGAGTTATAAATGCCACTTCTGCGAGCTCACCAAGAGCATGCTGTTCAAAATCTACAACTTCTAATTCCAATGTTTTTTCCCAATTGCTTCTCCGTGATGCCTGAGAAGTTGGGAAACAATTGATAAAAATGCTTAGGACGAGTTTTTATTTGTAGCTGGTACTAACGTCATTTTCCCGAGGTCAAAGGTCTACAAAACGATAGGGGTTGTTGTAGACTTAAGCTGATAGCATGTGTGTGAAATTTTGTGAAAATCGAACAAACAAAAGGTTCGTTTTCAAAAACGTAAAAATGATAAAATTGCAGTTTTTGACATAAAATAGCCGCCAAGCCCTAGGTCATGTTGCCATCTCATAAGAATTTCAAATTTCATTCGGATTTCTCCGACACATGTATATTGCTTTCATTAGTGGATTCCGATTTTTTTTTTTTTTTTTTTTTTTTTTTTTTTGCCAAGTCAGCAGATGTTTTTTGCGACAGTTCTTTGCTTACTGCGCCCATGAGCTTGGACGACCAAACTCATGTATACCCTTTTTACGACATTCCAATAAATTATGTGCAAGCTAGCTGGCATTCGCACGCCATTCAAAATCCACAACTTCTAATTCCGACATTTTTTGCACATGTTGTTCTCAATGATACTCGAAGTTACAAAACAATTGATGGAAATCCTTAGCACGAGTTTTCGTTTGTAGCTGGTACTAAAGGCATCTTTTAGTCCAGTTTTCAGTCCAGTTCTCTAGATACACAGTGAGGCAAAAAGGTTTGTAGTCAGCCACCAATTGTGCAAGTTCTTCCACTTAAACAGACAAGAGACTGAGGCCTGTAATTTTCATCATAGGTATACCTCAACTATGAGAGATGTAATGAAGAAAAAAAAGAATTTATTTGCAAATTATGGTGGAAAGTAATTATTTGGTCACTTACAAAAAAGCAAGATTTCTGGCTCTCACAGACCTGTAACTTGTTCTGAAAGAGGATCCTCTGTCCTCCTCTTGTTACCTGTATTAATGGTTGTTAATGTTAAAACATCTGTCCACATAGAACCTCATAGAACCGCCATAGAACTGTTTGGTAAGAACTCTACATGTCGTATTTGGAGGAGAAAGAATGCTGAGTTGCATCCAAAGAACACCATACCCACTGTAAAGCACGGGGGTGGAAACATCATGCTTTGGGGCTGTTTTTCAGGAAAGGGACCAGGACGACTGATCCGTGTAAAGGAAAGAATGAATGGGGCCATGTATTGTCAGATCTTGAGTGAAAACCTCATTCCATCAGCAAAGGCATTGAAGATGAAACGTGGTTGGGTCTTTCAGCATGACAACGATCCCAAACACACTGCCTGAGTAACAAAGTAGGTCCTGGAATGGCCTAGTCAGTCTCGAGATCTAACCCCATAAAAGTCTTCAGAGGGAGTTGAAAGCCCATGTTGCCCAGCAACAGCCCCAAAACATCACTTCTCTAGAGGAGATCTGCATGGAGGAATGGGCCAAAATATCAGCAACAAGTGCTGAGCTTAACTTTTATTATTAACCAAATATGCATTTTCCACCAAAATTTACAAAAAAATTCTTTACAAATCCAAACATTTTTCTGGATTTTTTTTCTCATTTTGTCTCATCGTTACAAATACCTATGAAAACAATTACAGGCCTCTCTTATCTTTTTTTAATGGGAAAACACAATTGGTGGCTGACTAAATACGTTTTTGCCTCACTGTACTGTACTATGTGCTAATATCTGAAAAAGTTTTTTTTTTCTTATAAAAAAGTTAGGATGTAACCAAAAAAGGACAAGATAAAGACATTTACGCCTTCTACTTGAGTAAATATAGATAAAAATGGCAAAATACAGCACCGACAAGAGTTGTTGCAATCAGCATTAAACAAACACCTTGTTTCTTGTTCTGTGACGAACGTAAAGTTGATTTTTGATTCATAAATATCCCCTGCCTTTAAACAATCAAGTCTTTACCAAATGCACAGTAAAATATTAAAATATTTATTTGATTTTTTTGGATTTGGCACCTTCCCTGCTGCAGAACCCAAGATTGTATGAAAAATCTTTACCCAACAAGAAAACACTGTAAGCCGTTAAAGTACTGTAGCCTTTGCCTTTCAATACATGTTGCGTAATGTAAAAAGGGACATACTATGAAGGGAATTTTAAAAAAAGTTTACTTTTTTGTTCTTTGATTTAGCACAATGCTATTAATTTATCAAAACTTGATGAGTTTTTATGAGTTTTATTGATTGTATGTGTGTGTTTGCCTTCCTTTTGAAGCTAATGTCAGATGATGGTGTGAATATGGAAGGACACACAAGCTACCTTTCATTTGCCTTTTGAGATTTCATTAAAAATATGTTAATCAACGCTCTCCAATGTTAAAAACCAGCAGTTACAAAAAATACAGTTCTTCAAAGTTTCCATGTTTTTGACATTTTAAGTTTAATTTAACAGTCTTGTTTATGGACTCATAATTGTACTTACATTTGCTTTATCAATCAAAGAAATCAACATTTTTTCAAATTGTATTTATTTAACCAAAAAGTGGGTTTTAATTGAGGGTGTGTTAACTTTGGAGGATACGTTTTAGTTTCAATAAATACTAAAAGCTTCACTTTAATGCTGCAAAATAGTTTACAAATTGGTCATTGAGTAAGTATGGCGATTAAAAAAGTTCCACTAAAATTAAATGAAAATAAAGTCTTACTTGGTTCCTTCTGAATGTAGAAAGCATCTATGGAAGTGTCCGGTTCGAGCTGCATTTTGTGTGTAAACTAACCTCTGTTTTCATTTGATTGTTCTAAAATTGAGGTAAAGTGTGACACGCCTTGTGTTCCATGCAGGAAATGAGCTTGATTTTAATTTCAACAAAGAAGGATTTACCTTAGAAGAGCACTTATTTTAATGCACTAAACTTGGCAGAACCAGTTCTTGGTTAGAATTAAACAGATTAAGCAAATTGATTTAATTTATGTTATTTTTATCTAAGACAAAAGTGCCACTGTTCCATTTTGAGGTTTCACCAGAAACATGATTCTTGTTAAACCATTTCATGCAAATACTTCAGACAAATGTATTTTTCCTGTGACTGATTAGGGTAAAAGCTGCTAATGGTGATACATTGTCTCAAATTGATGTTTTCTTGAATGTAACAGTGTTTTTATGGGTTAATAACATGCACTTTGATTGACATTTTCTGTTTAAAAAAGTTATTTAATAAACTGGGATTGTCCTTCCATTGGCTTTGTCATTTTTGCTGTGTTATTAAAGTCATTTTAATTTAATTTAATTTAAATAATGAAATACAGTCAGAATCACATGTAACCCCAACTGGAACATGTTAGGAAAAACACATGCAGATGAAAATGTCAGAACTCACGCACCGCCTGACACCACTTTCTGCTTTCACAGATCCAAACCCTTTTATCTCAGTCCTGCAGTCATTATTGTCACTGATTAATCAGAAAAATATCAATAATTAACAGAGAACAATGTGGGCCCACACCCTCTGACACAATGCTTACCTTGTAACCTCATTTAGATGCATTCAAGGGGCTGGAAAAACTCCTGTGTGGAAAAATAGAAATAAACGGGCAGTTTCCCACTCTGGCAGATGTAATCTATGAGCTGCCACAGTTCACTTTACATAAATTCCCACTGCTGCTGGGAGTCTGACTCTCCGAGGAAGTTTGTGTGAAATGCAAATGCATTTATTTGTGTGTAGAAATATAAAAGAAATTACAGAAACATCAAAGATGGAGCTGGGAAGTGTCTTTCCCTCGGAGGCAGACAGTTTCAGCCCCCAAAAAATAAAAAAACGTTGCCAAAACTACATTAAAAATGTGATAAAAAATCCAATAGTTTTTGTCATGCGTGTTTATCTTTCCACTTAAGCTTTTTCCATCTCATTCTCCACACTGCTACCTGGTGTGATGGGCGGCGCTTCAGGTTACAGTTAATGATTCGACACCAGAGCAGCTGAGATTGACAGATACAGCAAAGGAAGGAAGAGGAAAGCCTGAGAAAGCTGGAAGCTCTCAAGTAAAAGCCAGAATTGGTGATGTAAGCTTTAGAAACAGGTGGGGGAGTGGAGAGGCTGCAAACCGATCAGTTTGGACAGGTGTGTTCAGCCTGTATGCCGTCTGGGTTCAAGAGGTCACAGGAAGGAGATTTTTGGTAAAGTTTGAGATTTTTTTTTTTTTTTTTTTCGATCCATCCGGCCTTCATTGGCCGGACAGTTGATGCCTGCAGGTGAGTTTATTCTATGTTCCTTCCAACTTTATTAAAACAGATTAAAACATTTTTTAGTTCTCATACTTGAGCTCTTGTCCGAAGTAATTTTTAAAAAATGGTTAAAATTGATTTATTTGGATGACACACTGTTTTTGTGGAATTCTTCAAAAATGAAATAGACACTAAGAAGTGGAAAAAACAAAACAAAAAAAGTTGTAAATATATTGAAACGCTGCTTCATGACAATTAAGAAAAATGAAAAAAGTAGTAACAAATTAGTTACACACATTGTGTATGTGTGGAATGAATCTTTATACTCTGAGGCAGTCTGAGAAATACTTTAACTGTTATGGACGTCACAACACAATAAAATGATAGAAATCCAGCAGTACATTTTGACTATACAAATATGCTTTTTAAAAAATGTAACATATAAAAAAATATGAACATTTTTAAATATATGTCAACTTATGCATGAAGTGTAAAATCCATGAAACTATTTTAGAATATCAGCAAAAGTCTAAGGGGTAAAGCTGTGTTACATAAACTACACACCTGTAACAAAGTCACACTATGTTTTAAAGGATGAAATTAAGGTTTTAGATTTGTTAATATGTTTTAATACACATTTAAGAATTCATTCATAGAGAAATATAAAAAAAAACTTTATCAGATTTATTCTTTTCAAAGTTGAAATAGTTGCACTTTGCTGATTGTTGTTTTGTAAGAGCTAAAAATAAAAAATAAAACACCGGGAAAATATTTTAATGTTATTTTTTATTTAGGGATGTTCTTATTTTGTTCTTTTCAGCTGTAACCTTTGGTTAAACAAAAAATAAAATAAATAAAATATAGAAAGTTCAAGGGGAGATCAAGTGGGCATTTCAGACCACTCTGGATGTCTCTCACAGCTGGGAGGATTCAGCCATTGTGAGCCATGAATATGAATTATAAATAAAGCAGCAGGAGCTTGACAGTTAGCTTTGTGAATATTTATGATGCTAAACAGCATGCTCGGCAGCTGAAAGCTAAAAAAGGTTTCTGGATTCATTTCTGAAACTAACACTGCACATTTTTAAACTGATTTGAATCTACATTTTAGTCTGAGTGGTTTGTTGACCAGCATGCACTTGAGTTTTTTAGCCAGCTTGTTGCAAAATACTTCCTAGAAAGTTCACAAGCCCTGTTTGTATGAGGCTTAACTGTTTATCGTTTTTTAATGCAAATGAAAGTTAATGAAACATCCAAGTCAGGCTCTGGTGAGTGGCTGCATGCAGGGCTGTATTTGTTCAAGGCTGGCCTGTTGACACTCAGCTCTGCAGCTGCATGCTTTTCTGCTTGTTCTTATCATGTAAATGCTCCCTGGATGGTGAATCAGTGCTGGAAATGGATCATTTTGGGGTCTGGGAGTCTTTTTTTCAGCTCTCCAGTCATTTATCTTGACTTGCATCAAAGGGATGCTTGATGTCACAGTTTTGCTTTATTGCTTGGAGACTTTATGATTTCCCTTTCATGTTGTGCACAATCTTAAAGCTGTCCAATGTCCAGGGTGAGACTACAATTAGAGGTCATGTGACATTTGAAATGATTACATGCTGACAGCTTTTCCCAGTTAGACTAACATGGACATGGATACATCTTTTTTTTACGCCCTGATCATGACTGGTTTTGTTTCAAAATGTTGTCATTCCAAGTCTGCAAACAGAGAAATCAGGGTTTAAAATGGAAATATGTGGAAGTGTTATTGTGTAGAGTTTTATAGAAGTCTTTATTCTAAAACAAATCTGTTAAGACAATGTGGCAGAATGCTGCAAAACACCTGAAAATACAAACTTTGTCGGCTCGTTCCAAGAAAACTTTTACTGCAGAAACCGGCCATCTTTCTCTGCAACAGCAGGGCACTGTAACAGTCTCAAGGTTAGATTAGACTTTATTATACAATTTCTTTCACTTGTGTTCCATTATCCATAAAAAAATGTAATAAATGTTTATGAAAACAGTCAAAGTGTGCTGGGATTCAAAGACAATAATTTATGTTGCTTTTAGAATAGATTCACAACTTAATGGTAACCTCAGAACATAATGTGACATTGTGTTTGTTACTTTTCCTTGTAGTCATGGAGAAGCAAATAGCTGATCTACAACTGCAGCTGGAGAAGCAATGCCTTATCAACCAAGAACTTCAGAGGCAGAACAAGGAGCTGGGTGAGTACAACAGTTGCAGAACAGGCTTATCTTCAAAACAGCCTCACTTAAGTGTAGGATGTGTTTTTATGTGTTACAATGATACCAAACGCTGCAGGTGGATGCATTTCAGCTGGCATGTCCTCTGCTCCTTACTGGATTCCTGCTCCAACGTACAAAGTCTACTCATGCGTAATAAAACATGTAAATGATTCTGAAGTTGCTAAGAGGCTCACAGAAGTATTGTTGGAAAGCTCCACCCGTCAGGGAGGTGCGGGTGCAGCACACAAACACAGGAAAGACTTGAGTAATAAGCAGCAGGATGGAAACTGAATAAGGTTTTTGTTTCAACTCAAAGTAAACAAACAAAATGAAGAATGTGTTCCTGATTTTACCTGCTGATGCTTTTGTAAAGTGCAGATGTAAATCTACTTAAGAGATTAATCTGAGTTGGAAAGTAAAAAAAAAAAACAAAATTGTCATGAGACAAATGAGTAGCTTTGTCAGCCCTGAAAAAATAGTGGACCAGCCTATTGAGCCTCTAGATAGCAACACATCACCAAAAGGAGACCCCACAGCAATCCTCAAATAATAAAATATTTAAAAAACAAAAGTTGTGCAGAGAAACTGCTCTGTGTATGTCTACCTGAGGGGCAGTCGTGTGACAAAGAGAGACAACTGCAAAAGCAGAGAAACAGGGAGAAACTATGCAACTTAAAAGGCAACATTTGGTTTCAAAATAAACTTTTTGGAGCCAGGTCAGTTCTCTAAGCAATCAACAGATCTCTATTTAGTGTTCATAAATGTCAATTTTGCAAAAAAAAAGAAAAAGAAAACAACAACAAAAAACATCTTTGTTTCTTTTTTTTAATTTCCAAAAAATAAAACTTCAACAACGGCAACTGAGGTGTTGTTTTTATTGTTAATCTTAATTTTAAGCTGAAAATCGTTTCTGACTGATGTGTAACAGACAAATCCTCAGCTTTACTACTGTGGCCTTACTGGGCATGCTCAGAGAACTGGTGGCTGCTCCTAATATTTGCCCATTTTTAAAATGTACAAGAAGTACTGAACCTAAAAGAGCAGGCTTGATCCAGACTAATGTGTGTTATAATTCAATCCATCTGTATGTTGTTTGGAACTGAATCCTTGATCGTGACTCACCAAAGGTTTTAGTAAATAGAAATAAGCAACATTTGGTAAATTTGAACTTTCTTTCAAAGGGTAAAAGCAATTGTAAACTTAAAAGCAATAAAACAAAGTTTTTTTCTCCAGATTTTCAACAGTGCATTAAACTGTTTAAATTATGTAAATCAGTTTGGTTTAAAAAAGCTTCCTTTGAATTAAAAACCAATAACAAATGATGAGTGATATAACTCTGTCAACGGTTATAGTTGCTGCTGTCTAGTTTATCTACAACTTCTAAAGTATATATTTGCATGTTTTTTAATGTACAGACTAAAAATTTGATTCTACATCAATGTTTTCAAGTTTATACGACAGTAAAAAAAGGAAAGGTCATGCTTTAAAGTCTTAATGATGGAGAGTTTCATTTTTAACTTTCTTGCATTTTTAATTCAAGACAATATTTTTATTTTATTTTATTTTGAAAGGAACTTGAATGTCCTGCTGTCAAAAACATAAACTGTAAAGATTGTTTTTTTCGGTAATATAAAAGTGTCATAATTTATTTATTCTAAATATTTAAGTTAAAATGTCATACACGTATGGTTTAATTTTTAAGGCTTAAAAAATGTTTTTTTTTTGTGGGACTTTTGGTCTGTAAAAAACTGGTCTAAACGGCTTTTTTTAGTAAACAGGTTGCATACCCTGGTCTACAGAAACTGTATTTACTTCTCCTCTTTTAATTCCACAGAGCAGCGTCTGCAAGAGAAAGAAAATCTTTTGCAAAATCTGCAAAGTCAATATCAGGATCTTGGTATGAAGCCATTGCTCACACAGAAACACCTGCTTCTATCGCTGTAGAATGTAAATGGTCTTCAAGAGAGACCTGTAAATCGTCTTTGTTCTTCTCTGTTTACTCTCAGCAGACTTTCCCTCTCAGAGTAGTATTGAATTGGAACCCAAGTTCAGGAAAAGTCGTGTGGCCGTCATCGCCTCTGAACCGATTCCTGAGAAGCTGGAAATTACAAGCAACACTGTGAAGAAAACTGCCAGGTTTTCAGTCCCTAATGCAGGAAAAAAGACGTTTTTAATCAAACCACAGCCACATGTGCTCCTATATTAAGAATGCTCTGTTCACTCACAGTGAAACAGCTCTGATTGTCAAAGCCATCCAGAAGAACGACTTCTTAAGCCGCCTTGATGAAGAGCAAATCGCCATGATGGTGGACCTTTTACGAGCTTCCAACTGCAAACCTGGGGAGGAAGTCATTAAAGAAGGCTGTGAAGGAGACAGCATGTACATCGTGGCAGGTGGGAGTAAGCTCCAGAGTGTGTTCCCCATGTAGATGTGTTCACAAAGATTTTTATGCAAGGACTTCTCTTCTCAGCTGGTGAGCTCATTGTCACCCAGGCAGGACAGGACCTCCGAACTCTTAGCGTTGGAGATGTTTTTGGTGAACTGGCCATCCTGTACAACTGCAAACGGACAGCCACAGTTAAAGGTCAGACACAGTCAGGAAGATACTTCATTTATTCAGTTTTTCATGCAGTCCCAATCACCGTTATGTGAGTAGAATGTGCTACACTTAATGGTTCTCGGAATGACTCTAAAAGCTTTAATCAAAACTGTAAAACTGTAAAATACCTCCACAACACTTTCACAGACAATACAGCCAAATGCTGCTTTGTTTTGCTGAGAAGCACCTCCTACTGGTCAGAACAATTAGTTTTCCAACTAAAACACAATGAAAAGTAACCCTGAATTTCCTGTTTGGTAGGGCTCTGCAGGTGTTTTTGAAGGCTCAGACAACAGAAAATGTAAAAAAGACTTTAGACGCAGCAGTTCTGCAGGCGTGATATCATTTTCTGAAACATATTAATTGATTAAATAATGAAAATTTCAAAACATGCTTGTCTGATACCAGAGGTGGAGCTAGAACATTTTATATGGGGGGCAGAAGACTTCGGAAGAGGGGCAAATGAGAGAGTGAAAGGCCATTACAAATGAAGGATCAAAAACATGTGTTTCAAGCAGTTTTGGTGTTGTTTCTGTTGTAAATATTAAAATAGCAGTTCTATAAGCTGAGGTACTATTGAGAAATATGCTTTTATTTCTGCAATTCCGAAAGAAACTTGTATTGCAGATTTCTTGCTCATTTCTTTATCTTGGTCAGTGACGATAATATTGACCCAAAAATTGGGGGAAATTTTGGGGAGCAGATCTGTTTGGTTTTGCCCCGTAGCTCCGCCTCTGTCTGACCCTGTCACTCATGCTGCAGCAAAGACTCCGGTGCGTCTGTGGTGCATGGAGCGACAGACATACAGAACCATCATTACCAACAAGTCCAAAAAGAAACGAGAGCAGCTGATGGGCTTCCTGAAGACGTGAGCTCACACTTTTTAAAACCACTTTAGCTGAAATCCAACAAAATATGAATGCATCTTACTTTAAAGGTCTTGTTTTCAGATTCGGGTGTTCATGATGAATTCTTTTGTTGTCATGGTTACAGGTCTCGAACTCTTAAAGACTTAAATGATGTACAGCTGTCCAAAATCATTGATTCCATGGAGGAGGTGAGTAACATAATAATGTACTATATTTTGGGACTATATACATATATTTATATATATTAACATGACAAGACAGAAAGAAAAAAAAAACGTATAAAAGATGCATAGATGCTCCCTGGTATGTTTAGTGCATGCAAGAATGATGAATTCTTTAAAAAAAAATATGCCAAACATCAAACTTTAAACATCCTATTACATACAGAGCAAAACACTGTCCCAAGTTTCAGGGAAAATGGAGGAATCTCTGTGTGTCACAATAAAGACCCCATGATCTTTAGCTATTTAGCATTTCAAAGAGTCATCATTGTGTCAGTGACAAAACTAAATGATCCAGAGACACTTCCTGATTTCTCTGTTGCCAAACAAATCTTTTGGACCACCTGTACATGACAAATTAAAGCCATATCATACAGAACATGTTTCTGGTTTGTGCTATATTTGTGCAAAAACAGACTTGTTTTCTGTGGATCAAGACTCATTTAAAATGAACAGAATCAAAGTGAGACAGACAGTGGTCGAGATGTTCTTGTTGGTTTTTAACAGATGCTATGTCCTCCAGGAATATCAGCTGCTGCTAATTCCCTTGAACCAAAAAAACTCCCCTACTTACTTTGGTCCAGACCATTGACTGTATATGGGAACTGGACAGAGTAACCCCTCCCCCCACGCATTCCAAATAGGATGTACCTGCTGGCTCCAAGAAACCAAAATCCCATAGACTTCTATTGGGAAATAGACAGTTATTACTCAGTCACTCTATTTGTTAAAATAACCATACCTGCTCTGATAACGTTTCTTAACTTCTTCTTGTTAATCCTTTATTTTTTTATCATGATATCTTCTTCTTTATTACAAGTTATTCAAGTTATAAACTGGCCAATCAGATGCCCCAGTAAAAGCACGTGGTGCCCGCTGGCCTCACCTTGAAAGTTTGATTACAGCTTCTCTTGAGCCTGCTTCCAGTGGAAAGCGTGTTGACTTAAAACAAGCTCACTCATGATTGGTGACAATAGTTGCTTTAAAAACATGACTCAGATCGACTCGGACCAATCACTGTCAACTGCTTCCAAATTGCGACGTCTGTAAAACAAAAAAACTGGCGACTGAATGGGTTTTATTTTGCTGGATCCGGTGGTAAAGGGTAAGGTACAGAGAAATCCAAATCCTCAGTTTTGTGGTAAATTTGATCAGTGCTGTCCCTATAAAATAGAAAAAAAGTTAAAATAATGATGCCTTGTCACTGATAAGAAACCTTTCTCTATGTTGGGTGACTACCTGTGTAAGCCTGTCAGCTATTTTTAAATCATCCATCAGGTGCAGTTAAAGACAGGTGAGTCAGAGTCAACAAACCCCAGTACTCACACATGACATTTTCTAGTTTTTTTTAACCTTCTCTTCAGAAATTATAATTTTGATGAATTTCAAACAGCTACCTCGGAACCAGAGATTGCTGCTTCTACAGCTGTTAAGGCTTCATCCAAACTGGCCTGCAGCTCTCCAGATCTTGCTCATTAAAAAGAGAATCTGGAGCATCATCGCTGTAAGAATACATCTAAGATGACCATCCACTCTCCAGCAGCTGAAAACCTAAATCAGTCAAAAATTGGAACCAAATTTAAATCCAGAATCTCAAAACTATAGAGTTCATATCTCTTTAAACTTTTACAGCCAGAAAAGAAATGCCAAACCATGGCAGCCATTCTGCTGTGCAACTCAGCACTGCATTTGAACTCAGCTCATAAAGTAGATAAAGTAGATTTTTTTTTCAGTTTTTTATTTGTAATAAAAATTGAACTCTTGTATAATTTTCTTTCCACTTCACAAGTGTGTGCAGCTTTGTGTTGGTCTTTCACATAAAATTCCAATAAAATATATTGATGTTTGTGGTCATAATGTGAGAAAATGTGGAGAAATTCAAGAGGTATGAATAACTTTTGCAAGCCACTGTATATTATAGACATATTTTCTCCTGTTATTTGTAGGTTAAATACCAAGACAAAGAAGTTATCGTTCGTGAGGGAGCAGAGGGAAACTCATTCTACATCATTCTCAAAGGAGAGGTACTTGGTTGTAAGGATTTACTCCTGTCTGTTCCCTTGTTTAGTCTGATCTCGGGGGATTCTGTTCGTTTGTACCCTCAGGTTTTGGTGACCAAAAATGTGAACGGACACCAGAAGCAGATTCGCAGGATGGGGAAAGGGGAGCACTTTGGAGAGCAGGCCCTCATACGGTAACCATGGAAACACATTTGCAATTCCATCCACTGCAGTCGTCTTGGCAATTTTTCTTGCAAAACCTGCCAATTAAGTGTGATGAGCGATTTTCCTTTTTTTAGAAAGAATAATTCACGATAGTTACAGGGCCCTGTTTTCTGGTAGGAGCGCATCCGTCAGTTTTTCAGACACAAACCAGTTTTTTGGACTGCTTTTAAAAACAAGCAGAAAAAAAATTTAAACAAAAATTCACTTTCTTTATATAAAAAAATTGTGACAAAACATATAAAAGTGTAGTATTTGAACACAATTTTGTGCACTTTTTCATATATATTTTTTATTTGTTCACTGTCAGTGAGGTCTTGAGAACAGCCACCTGTACCGCTGACGGACCTGTTACCTGCTTCTCCATCGACAAGGAGTAAGTCTGAGCAAACACTCAAAGGTGCCTTTAAGTAAAGGGAAAACTCCGACTTTTTTTTGTTTCTCTGTTGGTTGTTTTTTTGTCTCTTTTAAGTGCTGCTGTTGAATGTGAATAACTTTGCCATTTTTTTAGGATCTTTGAAGAGACCATCCCTGTTGAACACCTAGAACTGTTTGATGAGTATGCTTGCAACAACGCACTTCATTTCAATTGAAGCAGATTGTGAAAATCCAAGCCTTTCTTTCTTGTTCAACTTTCAGCTCCAAGGTGATGCAAGAGGCAGATACTCCTGCAAAGTCATTGTGAGTGGTTCTCAATTGATTTATATTTGTAGATTACATGTCATAAAATTAAATAAAAAGGAGGAAAGCGTGTGTTTTTATTAGGCCCAGCTCCACCCTGAAGTTTAAGGATCTGGTTCCTGTCTTATATCAGGAGGGGCGCTTTCAAGGAGATCCTGTCACTCTTGGAGTTGGAGGTTTTGGACGTGTGGAGCTGGTAAATCTGGTCAATCAAGCAAACCTAAAACAGGAATTTCAATCTCTTTTACTTTATTTTGAAAAGTTCTGCAGCACATTTCAAAATAATAAAAAAATAATAAACAATAGTCATTATGGGTTCAGAACAAGTCACTCCTCAACAAAGGCACTGATGGATTTCACTGAAGAAATATCCACAGCAGTTGACAAAAAAAAAAACAAAAAAAAAAAACATTTTTATCCTCCTTAAAAAACCTTTTGACATCATAATCCACAACTTTTCTCTGAAAAATGAGTAAAAATGGCATCAGAGGAGTTGCCCTTCAATGATAACCAGTTATTTAACAGACAGAAACAGTTTGTACAAATAAGACATAAAATCCCCCTAAAGTTCCGTAACATGTGGGGTACCCCAAGGGACAGTCCTGGGTCCTAAACTGTTCAACATTTATATTAATGATCTTACCAGTGTATATAAATTCCTAAAGTACATTTTGTTTGCTGATGACACTATGCTTCACCATATGGGTGAAAACATAAAACAAATGGAAGAAGCAATTCAAATGGAGTTGGAAAAAATGAAAAAAACAGTGAAAAACATATTTCATGATATTCATGAAAATCTCATTTGAAATTGTGGGCATTCAAATCAAACAAGTGAAGGAAATCAAGTTTTTAGGAGAAATTATAGATGAAAAATTACACTGGAAATCACATGTCAACTACATTAAAACAAAAACATCAAAAATAAAAGTATTGTTGTATACCGTTAAATGGTCATTAGACAAAAAATCTTTACCTGTCATATATAAATCATTCATTGTTCCATATCTAATGTACTGTATAGAAATTTGGGAAAAGCAAACGAGACATCTATACTGTATATATATACTACAGAAACGAGCAATAATAATAATCACAGGAAGTAACTATAGACACCCATCTACACCACTATTTATAGAACTGAAAATATTCAACTTTAAAGACTTCGTAGATCATTCCATTTTAAAACTGATGTAAAGCACATTGCGGAAGTCTGCCATATAACATACAAAAAAGGTTTAAAAAAGAGCAATTACAACCTAAAAGGACATGAGATTTTCAAAACTAACAAAAAAGTGTTTCAGTGCAGGGTATCAGATTATAGAATAATCTTGAGAAATCAATAAAAGATTCCAACTCAATTATTACATTAAAAAAAACGGTGAAAAAAATAATTAGGAAAGCTTTTTGTCGTCTCGTTAAAAGCTGCCCTTCCAGAACCTGAGCACAAATAATGAAGATCATTTCTGTTATTCTTAGATGACAACAATAAACCACGGAAAATACTACGCCATGAAACGAGTAAGCAAGAAGCAGATTGTTGCCAAGAGACAAGAGGAGCACATGCTGTTTGAAAAGAAGATTCTCAGAGCGATTCAGTGCGACTTCATTGTTAGGTATCAACTATGACAACAATAACAATAATAACAACAACAAATCCTAACTCTGCAATCGTGTCTTTAGACTTTATGCAACCTTCAAAGACACAAGATATATTTACATGGTCATGGAGTTCTGCAGTGGAGGAGAAATTTGGACCAAACTCAAAGAAGTGTGAGTAAAAAGTCAGATGTAATGATTTTATCAGATATTTTATGATTGAAAACAATTTTTTTCCCCAAAAAATTGCAGCGTTGCTGCAATAAAAATTGCAGCAATTTTTGCAGAAAAAAAAGGACAAATGTTAAGACTCTTGAACAGAAAGTGATGTATTTGCTTGAATGCCCCAAGTGTGGATGCTTTTAAACAATCATATATTTTGCCACCCCTAGAGGGCGTTTCGATGAGCCAATGGCCGTGTTCTGCACTGCTTGTGTGGTGGAGGCCTACGCCTACCTGCACAAGAAGAACATCATGTACAGGGACTTGAAGCCCGAGAACCTGATGCTGGACCAGAGAGGGTATATCAAACTAGTGAGTGTTGGTCTGAAGAGCTGGTATTCATAGCATGTTTAAACTCATATCAAGTTAAGAAAAATGTATTTTTGCCTGAGCAAAAATTAGTTCCTTCTGTGCACACATTTCCTGCCTGCCTCAAATCAAGACGCAGTAAACATGGTGGGGATATCTAGTTTTTATTCATAGAGTGAGCCGTATTCAAACCTCCCGTCTCATTTAAAATCTGTCAAGCTTGTGTGCAAACATAAATCTGAGAACGAACAACATAACTGCTGAGCCGTGTTATTACTGTGTGAGGGAGACTACAGCACACACTGTAGAATCTGCCTGTTGTATGTTTTTGAGTTCTCACATTTCTGTTGGTTTCTTGGCCAGAAATCTACTTGATATTTTCATCTGCCTTACTCGAATTTATAACAGAAGAGCCCGTTTTTTGAACAGATTGAAAATAATTAATCGAGCACATTTCTATCAGTTAATTCCTGATAAAAGCTAGTAAAAACATGAAACCACATTTTTTGTCTTTTTTCTATTTTCTTTAAATTGGATCCCATCTGTTCACAGGTCGACTTCGGTTTTGCAAAAGAGTTGATGCGTGGAGATAAAACATACTCTTTTGTTGGCACGCCTGAGTACATGGCTCCAGAGATCATCAAGAACCAGGGACACGACTTTGCTGTTGACTTCTGGTCTCTTGGTATTCTGATATTTGAGCTGCTGGTGGGAAGGTGACAATGTTTTTTATTTTATTCAAATTTCTTTAATCATAAACCAAAAAAAATCGAGGAGTATTTAACTACCAAATGTTCATTAAGAAAACCAGCAGATGGCAGCAGATCATTGTGGTTGATGTCTGCAGGGATCAGAACTTAGATTTAGATATGAAAAGGTTAGACAAAGGGATTCTTTTTGCTTTAAGCCTAAAAATAGAATATAACAATAAGTCTAATATATTTATTTTTAATTTCCAGTCCACCCTTTTCAAGTTCAGAACCTCAGAAGATCTATGCCAAAATTCTGGATGGTGAGCTCAAGTATCCTCTTTACATGAGTGAAGCAGCAAAGTCCATCATCAGTAAACTGTGCAGGTGAGGAGGAAAACACACCAGGCGGTTTCAGAGCGTGTTTGCATTAAAAAACATGAATCATGGGATGTTTTGAAATTCTAATATTCATGAAGCACAGTTCTGACCTACTATGATCAATGTGTTTCTGCAGACCTCGGCCAGGTCAGAGGTTAGGAAACACCAAGAATGGAATCAAAGAAGTGCGGCATCACAGGTATCTATGGAATCCTCCTATCGTGTGAGGCCAAAAAAAAAAAGGAGTCCCACTTCGATCATCTTTTGCTCTATTTTAAAAGCGTTCCCAATGGTTTTTTTGTAGGACATAGTTTCTGCAGAGCAGCAGGATTTAATCAGAAATAATCCCTCTGAGTTGTGGGCAGGACTGTTGGTGTAGAAGTAAGCCTGCACTGATACACCATCATCCCTTTGTTTACACGCTCTCCTGCTAGCTTAGAACCCGCTACAACCCCAATATTAACGGTGCAGCAAAAATGGCTAGCAATACTGGTGCTATCCAACCATACAGTTTTAAACCAGATGTCAGCTAGGAGGAGGACAATAAAGATTTATAGATCTATTTTTCTGCAATAGAAGGGAGCTTGTGACCTGCTGATTACAGTTTCTATTTCACAAAAGAGAGATTTTTCAAATAGGGTTTTTTTTATTTGCTCCTGATTCACCATCATTTGAATAATAAATACACAGAAAGGCTATTTTAATCTTAAGTTTGTTTATAAACCAGTATGTCATCCATCATCAAAAAATTCTACAAGAACATGTTAAAAACATCAAAACCACCATTTTCATTGGAGTCTTTCCATTTTCTAGCTTTACAAAATCAAATGTCTTGTAAGCACACTATTTTGTGCTTTCTAATTTCAACAGTTTATACTTAGACCATTTGTGCATTTCCCACTCCTGATGCTTGGATCTGTGACCTTCATTTCCTTTCAGGTGGTTCAGCAGCATGAACTGGCATAAACTTCGCATGGGTCAGCTGGAGGCCCCCACAGTTCGACTCATTCGGAAGGCAAGCGAAAGCGTTGTTGTCTTTTTGAATCACTTATTCAAATACTATTATATATATATATAAAACAAAAGAAAACAAGAGGTGCAGAATGAAGAAAAAAACTAACTTTAATACTCAGCAGCACCATAACAGTCATACAAAATGTATCTCTTTTTAATTACTCGTGTGACAAACTAGCTTAAGAAAACCATGATTTTACATTTGATTTGAATTCTTTCTCATCAAGGCTTGTTTGAATCCAGTTTATTCTAAATATCCCAGATCAACATCAAATTGTCTGAACTGTAGTTTATTGATAGTCTAAGTCAGTGACCAACAGTTCAATAAAGGGCTTTTGGAGCAAGCAGCGGGCGACTACTGAGAGAAAAACCCTCCTCAAAGAATGAATAGAAAGAAACTCCCAGTAGAACCAGACTCAGTGAAGCCGGCCATCTGCTGTGGGGTCTCAGAAGACAGATAAGAGGCAATGTCCTACAAATACACATACCAGCAGCCTGCCGCATGCAGGGACATATCACCATCAGCAAGGATTAAAGGATTAGTCAATTACAGCTTTTGTGGATTCACTATGGTTCAAAATTTAGCTGAAAAACATTTTATTTCATAAACAAACAGTGTCATTGTGGGTAAGAGGCAAATCATTTCTTAGATTCTTGTTTTCTGGAACGTGGTTTCTTCAGAGTGGCAGGAGTTCATGAGAAATTCTAAGTTGTGGGCATGACCATTGTCACAGAGCAACCCCGCCCCCTTCCCCTCCCCGTTGCAGAATGGAGCAGGGAGCTGGTGGCCCTCCAGTGTAGTTTCTGCATCACAAATATGTGTGTGTGTACATATATATATCTATATATAGAGATATATAGATATATCTATCTATCTATCTATCTATCTCTCTATCTATCTCTCTATCTCTCTATCTATCTATCTATCTATCTATCTATCTATCTATCTATCTATCTATCTATCTATCTATCTATCTATCTATCTATCTATCTATCTATCTATCTATCTATCTATCTATCTATCTATCTATCTTCAGCAATTGAAATGAAAAACTATACTAACTAAAAATGACTGAACATCTCCTTTGTCATCTTTTAGGGTCCGTGTTACATCAACTTTGACCGATTCCCTTTGGACCACACAAAGGCAGATGAGGACTTCTCTGGTTGGGATTGTGAATTCTGATTTTTTTTTTTTTTTTTTTTTTTTTATTTAATCAATCAAAGGCTGGAAATTTTGTTTTGAAAATGTTCAATTTACATAATGCATCCATAAAACGGTAGTGCATAAAAACTAACTTAATACACTTTTGTTTAATAAAAATGACTAAGCTGCTACAAACAACCTGTTTTATAGACTCTACTTTTTTATGTTGTTATACTGACAAAAAACCTTTATCAGGATCATTATAATCAGGCTCATTTTTAGTCCAATAAAATTACCAAACTTGCTAAAAGAACATATTAAGCTAATAGTTCACTAACAGAACAACATTTTTTGCTAATTTTAGCTAAATTGTATCAACTTTATTATGTATGAGTGAACAATTTTAAAATTTAACATACATAATTCTAAATTAGGATGTAACGATTAATCGATGAATTGATTTTATTCCTAAAATCTAACCAGATTGTTCTGTCTGAGGTAGAATCGAATCGATCTATACCATTAAAAAAATAGTTTCAAAATGAAGTAAATTGATAATTGATCTTGGAAAATCCCATTTGAATTGACACACAGTTGATTTTTTTTACTATATCACAAAAATGACCAAGTACCATCGCAGTGGAAAACACATGTGATGCAGCAAAAAATGATCAACCATCATTACAGTCCAAGCTGTCATGTGACCAAAACAAATAATGTTCCCTTTGGATTGTTTTGATGTGGAAAAACAACAGTGAGCTGAAGTTTATCAAACTAAAAATGTGAATGGATTTGACATTCATTCTTGTTTACGTGTTTGTTTGTACACATGTTTAATTTACACTTTATTATCTTGCAAGAAATACAAGGACTCTGGAAAACTTCATCTGCACTGATCAGTACCAGGTATTGATCTCTGAGTCACACTGGTGAAGTTTTGGACAAAGATGTCCTGGATCCATTTTAGATCAGTGAATCAGATCCAATCAGATCGTTCAGAATGAATCAAAATCAGCCATAAATCTCCTCGGCAAACACAAATAATGATATGAATCGAATTGTTGTTAAAATGAATTTTTAAAGCCCTAAAATGTCAGTAAATGTTACCTATTCAGTGTAATATCAGGAATAAAATAATACCTTGATTAAAAGTCAGACCAATGTAGTTAAATAGGCTTTTGTTGTGATAAGTGTTTCAGATGGTTTAAGAACAAAACAAGGAGGAATTTTGGTAAAAAAATAATAAAATAAAATAAAATGGTTAATTATGTGCTTTTACTGTTAATCTGGATCCATAAGTCTTCAATAATATTTTGTTGTTATCTTGTCTCAAAAATGACTAACATTTTTTTATGTTTTCTATAAACTCTCTGATGTAGTTATTTTTTAATATTGACCATCAGAATGACAATCTGAGTGATTTAGAAAAACAGATCATTTAATTTATGCTCGTAAGAGCCATTGTGTAAGAAAAAAACACATTTTTACTTTTCAAGTCTTCCAGCCTGCAGCAGAAATGACGTTAGGAGATTACATTTTCTTGACGGCGAATGAAACACCAGGTAATTAATTATTGGGACTGTTATCTGTGAGAAAAACAGCCCCACATTATCAGATCTGGTCGAGTCTGCATGAAGGTTTAGCTCATGCCTTTGACAATGGCAGCAGCTGATTGTTTGGCTCTGTAGGTGTGCAGCTGTCTGCTCTGGCAGCAGGTTTGAAGGCAGAGGAAAGGGTCATCCTGTTCCCTCCTGTTAATGCATGTTTTGTGCCGGCCCAGAGTAGTTTTCCACATTAGAGAGCACAACATCACATGAAAGTAAACATGCTTTTAGTGGGAAAAGACACACTGCCAGATGTTTCCTCCTTTCAGAAAAAAAACATCTTGAATTTAATTTGAAGAGAGCAGTGACAGAAGTGACTCAGAGGAAAGACAACATGCTTTTTTTAAGCAGTCAATTTTCCTGCTGCTCTGCATAACGGATTATGATTTCTTTTTGTTCACCCAGCCTTTGTGTGCAGTTTAACAAAAAAATGAAATATATCACCCCCTGAACTTCCCTCTGGCTGTAGTTGGACAGGTCACTGTGAGTGAAGACAAGTGCAAAAAAATGTGGTTTGTTTGTGACAAAAAAATAAAAAGCCTCTCTTGGTATTTGAAGCATTTTTATATGCAAACTTTCTAAATAAAAGTAAAGAAGGGAAAAAGTGTCATAATTCTTTGAATCAATAAAAAAGTATATATATATATATAAAATGTTATGCTATCCATGAAAGCAGCCAATCTCCTAATTAAAATTAAGTGCAAAATACAATTTGTATACAATACATAAGTACAAACAATTTAAAACATGTAAAAACTACAAAATATAATTTACACAAACTACACAAATTACATAAAAATGGCTTGTGGGGCAGTGGTTAGCGCTCTTGCCTCACTTTAAAACTCTCATGACCAGCATTCTAGCAGCATTTAAACGCATGACTTACGCACAAATCTTTTCTTTCTGGGGACATGACAAGAGTCTCACATGAGATTTGTGCGCAAATGCGATTTTTTGTGTGTGTGTGTAACAAGCGATTTGTGCGTATTTTTAAAAATATTTATGTGTGTAGTTAGTTTCAAGCTGTTTTAATTTTAAGTCGTGCATGGGTGAATTATATTTTGTATTTTATGAATTTTGTAATTTTGTACTTATGTACAAAATGTATTGTGTAGTTACAAATCAAGAATCACGAATCAAGAATGCGCATGCACAATTCTGCCTGATCTTATTTTCTCTCCTTACTGTTCAGTGATTCGTTTAATTATGAGTTCTGACTCAAACCCGTTCATTTGATTCAGCCCTTTGCCTTGCAGTTCCTCAGGAAGGAGGTGTGAGGAGCTGCAGCGTGTTGTTAGCAGAGCAGTTCTGCTCAGATCAGAGCTAATGAGATATCTGTTGTGTTGTGAGCTTCGTTCTGAGGGTTTTATTTCTCATAGAGGAGAGGAAAAAAAAGTCATGTGACAGTGAAAGCTGGATGTTTTTCTACAAGTGGAGGTAGGTAGTGGTGGAAAGAAACGAGTCAGTTAATGAGTCAGTGGGAAGATGAATCGTGATTCATGAGTCAGTAAAGTGACTTGTGAGTTTTGAACGATTCGTTCATGACTCGGCATCACTATTTGGTAGCACTAAGGTGGGTTTCTGCAGTAGCTCAGAATGTGGTATAACTTCACTCCAGCCACATTGTTCCCAGGAGCATAGCTTGCCAGAATTACTGTCTGTGACCAACCTGCAGCCAATGAGCCATATTTTACTAGAGATGGAACGCTTGCTTGCTGCACACGTAAAGTTGGACGTCATATTGGAATGGGATAGATGCTGGTTCACTGCTGTGCTACTAAACTAAGCTGGAAAAACAAGGATGTGACATTTCACAAGTAAATTATTACTGTCAAAAGGAGAACTTCTAAAAAAACATTTTAGGAATATCTGAGAGAGTTCATTAAGAACAGTGAACGTTTAGGCTGATCCTGTAACCTATTCAAAGTCAATGGTAGCTCAAGCTTCGTGTTATTTTCAGGATTTCTGGCAGGACTACCTATGGTTTTTGATTTATGGAAGATGACATGTATATATATGTGTGTTCGACATTATTTTTTTAACTCTGCCATAAAAACACCCCAAATCACTGAAATGGCATACGGCTTATCATGTGAAAGTGTTTCGTCCTCCCCTTCCCTCTGCAGCAATGGTATGTTCCAGTGAACACAAGTTAAGAGTGGTGGACATAACTGGGGCTGGTTTTGTGATTGTTTGGCGCTTGTAGTTTGTTCTTGAAACATTTCAACCAGGACGGTGCGGTCGAGGGTTCCATAAGTGAAGTTTTGGCGCAATTTCAATAAGGAAGAATCTACCTCATCACATGCAACTGGTGTTTATTCATCATTTCTTACTTCATCAATTGGGCTCCACTCTGAGCCAATAGCTGAAGTGCTTACCTTCTTAACAGCCAATCAAAAACAATCCTGAAGTTTGTTTTTTCCGCATTCCAGACATTGCGCCAGTTGTTTGATCCGTCGTGTCTGCTCTGACAGTAATCCTTTACCTGCTCCCATCTCGGGTACCGGTTTCCCTGATGTGGCCTCTGACTCTTCGGCAGCCCTTCCATCAGGCGAAGTACTCGTTGGTGTCCCTCACGGGCTGGTTCAGTCGCTCCTCTGTTCTTGCTGCGGCGAGTGTCAACCCTGCGCAGACCTCAATACCGCCCAGCTTCACAACCGCTGACTTCAACTGCCACCCAGGCTGCCTCCCTTCCTTGGCTGCGGTCTCAGATGTCCCTGCTGCCTCCTTTCCAGCGTGCCTGTGTTTCGAGGTCGGAAGCACATGGCAAAGTCCTACTCCAGAGCTCTTCGTTCAGCTTCCTCTCTTCCACCTTCACATCTCCAGGTTGGCGGAGTCTCTGCATGCGCTCTCTGTGGTCCATTTATCATTGCCTTCATTCCCTGGAGGATTCTGCTTCCGGTTGCTCAGCCAGATGCTCTTGTCGGCCCGGACGCTTCGGCTCGTCCAGTACCTCTGCTTTCTCTCTAGCTTCTGCTGTTCCCACCCCAACTGCAGACCACTTATATGTCTCTGTATTGAAACACTTTATTTATACTTCAGGTTCGGGAAAAGTCGGTCAAGAAAGCCACACAACTACTGCACAATTCAACACAGCGTCTTTATTGAACTGTAGCTCCCCAATGCTGGCTGCACTCATGCAGCCCCAAACCATGACTCTACCAACATCATGTTTGACTGTAGGCAAGAGACACTTTTGTACTCATCACGTGGTTGACACCACATACACATGACACCGTGGAACCAACAAGGTTTATCTTGTCACATCAGAACACAGGACATGGTTCCAGTAATCAATGTCCTTAGTCTGCTTGTCTTCACCAAACTGTTGTCGTGAAGACGGCTTTCCCTGTGCGCCATCTTCAGAAAGGCTTTCTTCTCGTACGATAGCCATGGAGACCAATTTGATGCATTGTGCGGTGCGTGGTCTGAGCACTAACAGGCTAACCACCCATCTTTTGACTTCTGTAGCAATGCTCGAAGCACTTATGTCTGTGGTTCAAAGCCCACCTTTGGGTCTGATATTGAGAACTTACACTTAACTTAACCATGGCGAGGCTCGTTCTGAGTCAAACCCTTCTTTTAAACAGCTGGATGGTCTTGGCAACTGTGATGCCAGCACAGTTTCAGGTTGTTGCAGACCTTCTTATTTCATCTTTGTTTAAAGCAACAATTCGTTTTTTTTTTATATTTTCTGTGGTTGTTTGACATGAGTGCCATATTGAACTTGATCAGGTTGAGAATGTAAAGCTTTAATATCAAATTTAACACACCTGCTATCGATGACACCTGAAACATTGTAACACTAATGAGTCACATAGTACTGGGGAAGGAAAATGACTGATTGTGCTCATTTCACTCAGGTGTGTACCCACTTTTTGTCAGGGTTGGCGTGTGGACACAAACGCAGACGGCACTCAAAATGGATAGTCATTCATTTAATTTCTCGAAAGAGTACAAAGAGCAATTCCTAGAAGGCACAGAACCACCCGACAACCGTGCAAGGAGACGAGGATTATAACAGGGAGAGAGGATGAGTAACAACACACAGGTGTGCCAGAGGAGGACCACACAAGAGGGAAGTGTCAAGTGACCTGAGAAGCAATGTGAGCACAGGAAATACAACAAAATAAAACAGGAAGTGATGACAAACGAACAACAACGAATCGACTTGTTCCAAAACCTCACAGTACCCCCCCCTCAAGGTGTGCGCCTGGCGCAGGGGAAGCCTGTCCCGGTGCCGTCGGTTGAAGTCCCTAATGAGGTCAGGGTCCAGAATGCGTGATGAAGGCTCCCAGGATCTCTCCTCAGGTCCGTACCCTGCCAGTCCACCAGGTACTGAAGACAACGACCCGTCGCCGAACGTCCAACGGGCGACGACAGTGTAGGCCGGTTGGCCATCAATGATGCGGGGAGGGGGGTGCGGAGAGGATGGCTGCTGCAGAGAACTCGTGACGTGTGGCTTCAGCTGAGAGACGTGGAAGACCGGATGGATGCGCAAGGACCTGGCAAGCGCAGCCTGACTGCCACAGGATTGATGACCTTGAGGATCTCGAAAGTCCGATGAACTTGGGGACGCTTCTTCGACTCTGTCCGGAGTCGGAGGTGCGAGGTGGACAACATTGACGAACTGACCAGGTAGGTAGGAAGGTGCTGGCGTACTCCGACGATCTGGCAACCTATTTGGGCAACCCCTGAACACAACAGGGCTCGTGACTTCTGAAAACACCTCAGTCAGGTCATGACATTCAGGCTGAACCCTGAATGGATCAGGTGAGGCGGCCGCCCTACTGGGACGGCGGGATCTCCCCCAGGAGGCCGAGCTGAACGCAAACAGGTGTGTGACATTTCTCACTCCACCGGAGACACGGCTGGAGGGCCAGTCGATGACTGGGTTGTGAGCCATCAGCCAAGGGCAACCTAATACCAGTGGGTTCTGTGGGAGAAAAAAGGAAAAAAAAACGGGTGTGCTCGTGGTGATTGTCTGACACAATCAGATGAACCGGCTCAGTGACTCGTGAAACTGTGGCTAATCTTTGGCCATTGAGGGAGACCACTTCTATAGGACGGGGCAAAAAACTCGAACTTAAGACCGACCTGTTTGGCTAGCTCGGCGTCCATGAGGTTCTGCTCTGCTCCTGAATCCACCAATGCTCTGACAGAAACTCCCCCTTCTGGACATAACCCGAACATCCAAAACACAGGAAGCAGGTCTCGGATAGTGGGAGCCGGACCACGGCTCTTAAGCGCGCCCACTCTTATTGATGAGTTGGGGCAATCCCTGCAGAAATGACCCCGGCCGCCACAGTAAAGGCACTCACCTGCCGCCATCCGCCGCCATCGCTCGGAACTGTCAGTCTGCCCCGGCCAAGATGCATAGTTCCTCAGAAACTAGAGGCGGGGTTTCTGTGGAAAAACAGCACAGTCAGGTGAGTCCAAGCTCCTGCGCCCAACAGAACTGTGTTGGAAGTGGGGTGTCATTCTGCCATGTTCCCGTTTGTGGTCCTGTAACGGTTATCGATCCTGATAACCAGGGCCAAGAGGGTTCCAAGGAGGAAGTAACTCGAGAGCAATTAATCTGTCCTTTAATTCCTCGGACAGTCCCTCCACAAAAGCGTCCATGAGTGCAGTGTGTCCCAACCACTAGTGGAGGCCAAGGTCGGAACTCGATGGCGTAGTCAGCTGCCGTCTTCCCCGTTGCCGTAGTTGCATAAGGGCTCGAGCTGCTTCTCTGCTCGGCTTGGTGTGTTGGAACACCTGCTGAAAAGCCTCCAGAAAAGCCGAGAGAGATGCGCAGGTAGGTGCTCCACGCTGCCATTCAGCAGTTGCCCATGCAAACTGCTCTGCTGGTGAGGTGGGAAATGATGAAAGCCACCTTTGCTTGGTCCGAAGGATATGAGGCGCTTGTAATTGGAAATGGAGCTCACACTGGGTAATAAAGGCCCGACAGTCCCCAGAATCTCCCGAAAATCTTTCTGGACGGGCTAGTTGTGCATTAGGAGCGACTGGAACACCCTCCCAGGTACCCTGGATCGGCGTGGAAGGCGGGGGGTGACGAAGGGAAAGACGGTGGATGTTGGATCCGCTCCGTCAGTTGCTCAAATCGTTCACCCAATGCGGCAAGTTTTCGCTCGTGACGGCTTGACATTTCCAGTAATCCTTGACGTAGGCAGGACATCTGTTCCTCCTGCTGGCGAAGCAATGCCCGTACCATCTCCGCGTCTGCTGCGTCCATGTTACTGGTCGGGTGGTAATGTCAGGGTGGCGTGTGGACACAAACGCAGACGCACTCAAAATGAATAATTATCATTTAATTCCTAGAAGGCACAGAACCACCCGACAACCCGTGCAAGGGAGACGAGACTTATAACAGGGAGAGAGGATGAGGTAACTACACACAGGTGTGCCAGGAGGAGGGACCACACAAGGAGGGAAAGTGTCAAGTGACCTGAGAAGCAATGGTGAGCACAGGAAATACAACAAAATAAAACAGGAAGTGATGACAAACGAACAACAACGAATCGACCTGGTTCCAAAACCCCACACTTTTGTTGACAGATATTTGGCTATTAATGCCACTATTGAAATTGTTTTGATGGAAAAATCCATTTACACTCCTTTACAAGATTAACACTGACTATGTTTCGTTGCAGTGTTGTCCTTTGAAAAGATGCAAATAACTACAGAAATCTAGAAAAGGAAATGCACCTTTGTGAGAAACTGTATGTCATCCATCATCAGGGAAAAAAACCCACAAGAACATGTTAAAAACACCAAAAACACAAATTTCATTGGAATGGGTCTTTAAAAATAAGATTTTCTTTTTTTACACTAAACCTCAATAATACTTTAAGATAAAAGCTGGTAATGCAAAAAACACTGAAGTAATGTCAGTGGCACGACAAAACAAACATGAACAGTGGCTTCTGTTGTATCTTCAGGTGGTGTTGTTTCACCAGAATCTCCTTCCATCACTTCTGCTTTCTCATTTACCCCAGGACATTTTTCCATTTGTGACAGGAAGGAGACATGCTTTTGACAGATTGGTTGTGCCTTCTCCTGTCAAAGAAATCTTTTGAGTTGAGCTGATGTTTCATCCTCCAGCCCACCTGAGATTTAATACTACACTTCCATTGTTTATCAGCTGTGCTGTCCATATGTTAGGCTGATACACACTGTACTCTTGAGAATGGATTTCTGGTTGAAAGGAAATATGTGTCATAGTCTGCTGGAGATATTTTCCAACAAAGCTACTCAGAAACATCAAGTGTCAGATAAAAAAAACAAAGGTAGAGCTGAATTTCTTTTTTTCAGGAAATAAGCTCAGTTTCTTTTTAAAATGTCCTTGAACTTAGGAAAAAGTTTTGGCATCATCTCTGAATGACAGACATTCATCAACCCCATTAAAAACATGGCAGATTTAAGGCATGAATGTAGAGTCTGTTTGTTGTTTGTTCACATGGATTTCACATTTTCCATCTATAATGTCATTCTTTTGTTATAGATCGTCTATGTTATGCTTTGTTTAGCCTTCAGCAGTTGATCACAATTTGTTTGCCAAGAGAAAATAGGTAAAATGCTGTTGGAAAAACAGCATATTTGAGATGTAGAAAAAACACCAGGGGGCCATTAGCTCAATGCTCCACTTAACTTACTTTTTCTTTAGAGCTGCAGTTTTTAATCTTTGTTCAGTTTTCCTGTGGGGGTGTCATGTATTGTGGGGGCTGGGTGGATGGAGGAGGAGCTGGGAGGGAAGGGTGGTTGTAACTGTAATTGTATTTTTTTGTTATTATTTTATTTGTATTATTATTTTTATATATCTTATTATTATATTTTTATTTTTATTTTATTTATTTATTTAATGTAAAGCGCCTTGGGTTTTCATAAGAAGGAAAGGCGCTGGACAAATAAATAAAGTTTGAAGTTTGAAATAGTGCTCTCAGCAATAGGAAGGGAAAGGGCAGTGGGGTTGCTGGCCAACAATACTGTCCACAACTCAAGTAAATGTGGAGGTGGAGCACACGTGCTAGTAAACAGTAGAAAAAGAATAATAAGATTCCGCCTGATTGTCCAGTACGAACACCATGGGCTAAAAGCTTGCTTAAGAACCTGCATTGCATGCTTTCTTGAACGTGCGCCACATGTCTGGTGTGTCTGTAGCTTCACAAGACTGTAAAATCTCCTCTTCTTATTTTGTCTCTTTGGCGGTTGGCAAACAATGTCATGGTGGATTCCCGCCATCACATGGTGTGAATCAAAAGGTGTTTACCCTCTCTACTCACACTACACTCATATCCTCCCCAGTAGCTTTGTCTTTGTCAGAAATGTAAACGGGCATCTGTGACTCAATGCATTACCCATAATATTGTGTGCCATCCATTTAATTTTCAGTTTCTTGGTGTTTTTGAAATTCTTTCCTGTGACTCCAGTATTTTAACATCTCATCAGCAAGTGTTCTACAGCTTCATTACAATTGCAAACTTGACACTCACAGCACTCACTCTGACCTCACAGCAAAAAGTCTCTGGTTCAAATCCTGTGTTTTTTTTTCTGTCTGGCTTTTGTATGTTTTCCTTGTGCGTGCATGGGTTTCTTCCTCCCACAGTCCCAAACACATTTTACTGGTTAATTGGTGTCCCTAGGTCTGCATGTGAGTGTGTGAATATGTTCAATGATCCCACCGATCTAAACCTAGTGACTTGTGCTTTATTTTCAGTTTTATTTGGTCTCATGTTCTTGTAAACAATTTGAATGAGACTAATTAAAATCATTGAAAAACTTTTGGAGGGTGTGTAAAACTTGCAACCATACCCATAATTACACTAAGACCTAATTGACAAACAGGAAACAACTGTGAAACTTGTTTTGATCGTGACTCGGTCAGTAACAAAACATCACAAAGCATAATCTGAAAGCGAAGCATTTCTTAATCCTGGAAAACAAAACTAAGAAAATGTACTTTAATGGATTTGGAGCCAGCAATTGGCATTAGTGTTCCTCTAATTAATATTTAGTCTCCACTTATGCACTCTTTATGGCTAGGATTAGGCTGTACTTCAAAATAGATTTTAAAATGTGAGGAAGTACAAGGTAGCTAAGATTTTGGAGAAGTTCGGTTATGATAATCCCAGCAGGTCCTGATTCATAGCAGGATTTACTTTTCTCACAGCATTGTTTTCAACACACGATGGAAAGCAATAAAACTAAAATAGAAGTTGTAAGCCAAAATAGATGGAACGGCACATTTGAAGGTTCCTGTCTTCACTTCTGTCCTTTGTTTTGGCGTGACCGGACACTGACGTGTTCTGTTTTTGCACAGACTCACTCTTCTTTTGTCGGTTTATGTAAGTTTTCCTCTGAGAGTTCCTTTTCTCTCGTCTCTCTAATATCAGCTCTTTCCATAAAAGCATCTGCAAGGGTTTTACATGTGCTTTGAAGCCTGTTTAACTTCCTCTCATTGGTTATAATGGTTTACAGTGCACACATTGTCTAACAGCTATGAGTTTTTCATGGTATTGTTACCCCAAGCAGATAGATAGATAGATAGATAGATAGATAGATAGATAGATAGATAGATAGATAGATAGATAGATAGATAGATAGATAGATAGATAGATAGATAGATAGATAGATAGATAGATAGATAGATAGATAGATAGATAGACTTTATTAATTCTCCATAAATAAACAAACAACTCATAAATAAAACTGGTGTTGTCAATCGATTAAAAATGTAATCAGATTAATCACAGTTTTGAGTTGTGATTAATCACAATGCTTTACTAGTTAAATTTTATGCACGAGACAGCTTTTTAACAAAAGCAGGCCAGAGAGAAAATGTTTTCCTTCAATTCTTTTATCTGAAATATTTGAATTTGTAAAGTGTTAACTCAAATATTCATCTATCCATCTATCCATCCATTGTAGGCTATAATTTTCTGATCTGTTTTGGAGTCAAGGGGCTGCCGGAGCCTAACCTGGCCACTCGTGGGTGAAGGCAGGGGACCCCCTGGACAGGACGCCAGTCTGATGTAGGCCTAACTCAGATATCCCAGAAATGTGTGTATAAAACGCATCAACAGTAAGATAAGCAGAACTGTCAAGACTTTTATGTCTGCAGTATAACTCCAAGAAAACAAGGATGCTGATAAACAGCATAAGAAACAAACATTGTGTTTCTGCACTTTAAATAAATTCCGGGTAAATACTCAAATCTGATTGGCTGCTTGGTGTTCTGGAAGAAGTTCAGGTCACAATGTGCAATTTGTGCAGGCTTTTTCAAAAGAAACGTTTTCGTTGTGATCTGGACAAAAACAAGTGGTAAGAGGGGAACTCTCTCTCTGAAATGATGCTTTATTGAACCCATCATGACGATCAACATGCCGTATAAATAAATCACTTTCCTTTGCTGCTGCAGTCGAGGTCTGCTGTTTCACCAACGCATTGACTTGTTACCGTGACAACGGGCAACATTATGTATCAAATAGTCCTCCTTTTGTGAAAAAGTGATCTAAACCTAAAAAATAACAAGAATAAAGTACTAAAAATCCATTGAATGTTTATTTCTTTTGTAAGTGTCCCTGTTAGAAATGTGATAATGTGCAGAAGTGGGTATTTTCAGAAATTGATGCATGCTGTGGATGCCTGAACCAGCAAAAAATGTTTGCTACGCAAGTGTGATTAATTTGTGTTAGTGTATATTATCGTTAAAATTTTTAAAAATTAATTGCATACGTTAACATTGACATCCCTAATAAAAGCATACAAAATAATTTAGCGTTTCCAGATTGACTATGAGCCTCTACACACATAGCTGAGTTATAAAAGGGAGATATTTGTGCAAAACTCAGCTGCTATTCACATATTAATGTTTTTCAAGGCAGTGAGATAAAACCCTCAGGGGTTGACACTGGATTTGGCAAATTCTTTTGGTTCATATTCATAATCTTTGTTTACAACAGGGCCTCTGCTGTGCAAAATGTATTCTGTTAGTGCACAAAAATAATATCCTGAGCCATAAAAATGCAATTCCGTGCAGGTTTTTCATGTTAAACCACAGCTCTTGAGCAAAAATAACAGCCTGGGAGTGAAATAGCAGAGTAAAAAATAAACTTGAAAGGTATTTTTTTTAGTTTACGTGTGTCCATACATGAACACATTCTGATTATTGATAATGTCAGTTTAGGTGAGATTTTCTCATGTTTTCTTTAATACATTCTCTCCGTCAACTGAAAGAAGTAAATCATTATTTTATCGCACTGCATTATTTATTCGACTTCTCTCCCAGCAGCTGCGGTGGATTTGATATATTTTGAAACTTGACTGGAATGTACAGCATTCACTTTCTGATGTCCATCATGAATCTTTGATGGGATTCTTACTACTTGTCAGAGAGGTGAGAAGCTTTTCTCTGCAGGACACGGTTCATCCCTCCTCATGAAGCTGCTTGTGGATTCAGAGAGCAAAGCACGAAGCACACAGGATTTAAGATTTTATCAGACATTGATTTTCTGTTTGAGATTGATGAGGTCAGTCCTGCAGATTTCATAAGCGATTGCACTCGAGTCTGTTGTAACCAAGGCTAATTAAATCTCCTTGCACTCTGGCTATGATTCTTCATTTTTCCTCTCATACTTTTATTATGTAACAAGTTCTTATCTGGAAAAGTTCATGAGTATTTTTCACAAATTGTTCCACCTGTACGCTTCATGTTTCTGAATGTCTGGATGTTAAATTGAACATTAAAAATGAGCAACACTTTTTTAAAACTTGTGGATCAAATCTCACTCGCTGCACAAACACACAAACATTACACTGCAAAAGCAGACCCTCTAGAAACATGTCAGAACTTTGTGAATTTCGAAAAACATATTTAAATAAGCAAACAATCTGCGCCTAAGGTGAGAAAAATAGTCTTAGTTCTAGTCACTTCTAGTTCTGTCAGTTTAATTCTAGTCAAGACATATTGTCTCAAACTAAAATTATTTTGCTATTGAAAAACTTTCGTGAAGAGGATTTTTTTCTTACAAGACAAATATTACAATTTTCTTTTTTGTGAAACAAGAGTCTTTTTAGATTTAGATTTCATCTTTTCATTGATTCTATTTTACATTTTAGGGTGTATTCAGAAGACTGGTCACATTTGGTTCACTTAAAGTGAACCTGTGGGGTTTTGAACCAGGACCTTGGTTTTGTTTTGTTTTGGTATTCATTTCCTGTTTTATTTTGTTGTTGGTTTGTACTTCCTGTGTTCCACTGACTGCTCCCTTAGGTCTTTTGACACTTCCCTCCTAGTGTGTGTTCTCTCCCTCCTTAATTGACACACCTGTTTGTACTTACCTGATCCTCTCCTAATGGTTATAAGTCCCCGTCTCCCCTGCACTGGTTGTCGCGTGGTTTTGTTATCGTCATGAGTTTTGTGTTCAGTTTTCTAGAGCTTTATTCGAATAAAAGGGAGACTTTGCAGTTACTATTGCCGTCTGCATTTGTGTCCTCACTTCAACCCTGACAGAACCAGAGTTTGTTTCCCCCGATAATATGGAACAAACTTTCAGTTTGAATCCACCCAAGCAGACCCTGGTCTGGGACCAGGAACCGCTCTCTGACCTATCTTTTGAAGTGGTCTTGGTTTGTTTTCAATCTGACTGAGCTTCAGTTCGCTTTAATTTTCCTCAGTCTGTTTTCCCAACAATCTATGTCATAAACATTTACCAGCATAGCTTCTTAGCCCTCGTCTCTTCAGTAACCACCAAAGTAGCAGTAAAAAGTGTTGAACCTGATGTTGATACAGACATTCGAATGTTATTAGCGAAATATAACGTTTGAATAAGTGAACTATCCCAACAAGGACTGCAAAGCGCAGGACTTCCAATTTTTCTCTCTCTCATTGCTTTGCCCTGCCATGGCCAATTACTTCTGTCATTGGCCAGGAATTGGCCAATGACTGAAGAGATCTTTAGTCACATGGTTTTGTTTACAAGCTTTGGTTCAAAACAGGAATGTCTGGTTGAAAGCAGTCTGAATACAGACCAAATGCAACATCAGGACTCCATCCGGACCAACAGACCTTTCCAGTCTGAAAACATTCTAAACCATCAAGCTCTCAAACAGTGAGTTTTTTTTTCAACCTGTGCAGCTCAGAATGAGTTTCACATCAAAAGAAATAAAAAGGTTTTACTCTGTGAAAAGCTTAGATGTTTGAACTTTTACCCAAAAGATATCTATACATTTTATAATAACTATTTCTCCCCTGTGCCATGAATAAAAAATGCAAATTATTAATACAGAACAGCACAAAGACCAGCAGAAATATGAAGAAATGTCTGAAAATATAAATATAGAAAAAATGAAAGTAATCATTCCTAATAATCCTAGAGTAGCAGCACACTGAAGGGGATATTTTATTGTCTACTTTTATGTTTTTTCCCCATGACTTTTATGCACAAACAATTGCACAGAACAAGATTCTTCTGAAAAAGGCAACATTTTATTTTCAACATGAAAGCCTTCAAATGTTTTTCATCAACTCTGTGAAGAAATGATACTTAGATGAGCAGCACAATGTCTTCAGATCAAACTTTTGAAGTCCAGCTGCCCTGAAGAACTGAATCCCGTGAGAAGATCAAAGGAACAACTTGTGTTAGATGTTTAAAGTCAGAGAAACCAGATTGAAATATTTTGAACGTGTTCAGATAAGGTAAACATTGATAAAAGCATATTAGAGGTGGAGATGGAAGAAGAATAAAGAAGTCATGTATGGACATAGAGAAAAAAGGGCCTGAAGTTACTTTAGGGATGAGAAGACACCGAGGACAAGAGTTAGCTATAGGCAGGTGATTGGCTCTCGACATGTGTAGCTGAGAAAAAGACAGAAGATAAAAAGGACAACACATTCATTAGTTTCAAGGACACTTGAACCCTGTGATATCTGTGCTGTGACATGTGTCTAATGTAGTGGAAGTCTTCCCCACAGTGAGCTGCTTCAGTTCAGATTCTTGGGCAGACCACGCACGCTCACAGGTTTCAACATCCCATCATATTTGCAGAGGTCAAACTTTTTTATGTTGACAAACATATACAAAAAAACTAGGGCTGTCAATGCACATGTGATACATTTTTAAAAATGAATGCATCAAAATGTATTAACGCTGATTAATTACACTCCGTGAGGCAACCTTCTTCCGCCAGTTTAGGCTTTCATGGTGTGTTTCAATGTCTGAAAAAGCACACTTCATCTGGCACTATCCTGAATACATCATGATAACTTACAAAATAAACAAATATACAATCGATTTTTAGTACTTTATTCTTGCTATGTTTTAGGTTTTGCTTTTTCACAAAAACACGGACTATTTGATACATAATGGCGCCCATTGTCAACTCCTCCAACCACCAGAGGGAGCTCTCTCCAGAGTTCTGACAGTCTCTGGCATCTTTCCTCACTCCAACTCCCAGCATGCATCACCCTCCACTCTTGTTGTCACCGCTGTTAATCATTAGGGTCATTAAAACTGATGTTAATAAGCCTGCTCCTCACTCTGCCCTATGCAAAGTTTTGTACTGTTGTCCTAACGGTCAGGCAGTCAATCAGGATAGAGTATTCACCCGGGCTATTTAAAGTGCAGAAACACAATGTTTGTTTCTAATGGCTGTTTATCAGCATCTTTGTTTTCTTGGAGTAAAACTGCAGACATAAATGTCTTTACAGTTCTGTTTATCTTACTGTTGATGTGTTTTGTGCACACAAATTAAACTTCTGAGTTAACACTTTATTAATTTAAACATTTCAGACATTAAAAACCAAGGGAAGCGTGTTCTCTCTGGCCTTTTTTTTGCTCTGCAGGCTGCATGTTGCTTTGTAACGTTTAGTAAAACATTGTGATTAGTCATGATTATTCACAACCCAAAAGTGTGATCTACCTGATTAATTTCTTTAATCGATTTACAGCACTAAAAAAACATAAACTAGCAAAATACATTTTAGTACTTAATCTTTTCTTATTTTACTCATAATTGAATTTTGGCCATTTTAGTATTAAAGCAATAAAGGATGGCATCTCTAAATATATCTATTCATGCACCTCATGGTCCTCAGAGGCAGAAAAGGTCAGGATGTCATTTATCCTCCCAGCAGGAGAGGATATCCTATCTGCAATCGGCTGGACACGACAGGAAAATACAGTCAGATTCAGGGAAAGGTCAAAGTTTAACTTGTAGTTTTATGATTTCAAAAGCAATTAAAAAACTGAATTTACTAAATAGATTTTTTATGGAAAAGTTTTTTTTTTACATTTATACAAAAAGATCAAAATTGCGGCTATCTTTTAAAAAACAGAAAATCAACTTCAAAGCATTTGGAAAATCTGTGAGATAAAAGAGTAAATCGACAACAGTGTTTTTAAGCAACTCTGCACCAATCAATACTTTTGTTTACTCAGTAGGATTTCAGCAGTTGAGCTTAATACATTGAAAAATACAAAGTCTTAAATGGTTTTCACTTATATCCACAGCCTGAGCTCACCCTCACCCTGCTGCTCTGAACTGACATGCTGCTGTTTTTGGATGACTCACCGCTTTTCTCTAATGTCACTGCAGACAGAATCTCTAATGGGCCAGCCGGTTTCCATCCAGGCTGTCACTGCTGCGGTCATGTTGTAGAATTTCCCCAAAAAGCTCTAGTTTAAGAGTGTGAATCAGAAAAATCTGGATCAAAACTTTCCAGCTGTTGTATCTTAACCATTTCAGGATGTTTACACGCTCTGATGACAGCCATGGTAACAGACTCAAACCATTCATCACTTGTTATTAGTTATCATAAATTCCACATTGTTGTGCTTTTTTCCAATCAAATAAAAACACGCTTAAATAGTCTTCTTGGAAAACTCAAGATTATAGAATTATGGTGTCATGGCAGTGACTCATGCGCAGTGACCCTCTTTGTCCATGATGTTCTTGTGAGCTGTGAAGAACATTTTGTAATTTGTGACTCAGAGACATGGTGCTGCATTATCAGTTCACAAATTGGCAGCACTTTTGCGTCTCCTAGCCTACAGATGCATGCAAACATGCAATAACTGCGGGGATTGAGGAGCATTTCTTTATAGGTGTTTTTCCAGAAGATTTGTCCGAGAAGACATGGTTCAGGTGTGTTGGAGTTCAGCGCAAAAACGCAAATTTGACACTTTTTTTGGTCTGATTTCTTCTTCAAAGGTTTCACTGTCATTTTGTTTAGACAAAACATCTTTAGCACAATTTTTATGTTTACATTTTTTATTTTAATTTATTATCAGATAACTTAAGACATTAAAATTCACTACACTCTGTATATTTTTTAACAAAGATCAATATTTTATCCCTTTCCGTCATTGTGTTGTCTTTCAAGTTTAACAACAAAAAGACACCAGAAGCTGATTACTGCAGTAGTTTAAGCACAAAAGTTAAAATTAAAGATCATAATCATTAGTTTTCAAACATTTTGCAAAAGTATGGGACCCAGTAGCTGAAAAAGAAAAGTTTACAATTGCGTTAAATTGGAAATACTTGTAATCAGTGCAGAAAATGTTACAATAAAACTGCTTGGAAAAATCGTAAGTGCTGAGCAGATTAGAAATGTTTAGGCTTGTTTTTAACAATTATTTATTGTTGGAATAAAAGCAAAATATGCTTAAACAAACCCTTAAACAGATATATAATGTGGTTGAATAAACACAACACAGCTGCCAAAGTGACCAGTTGTTTTTATTATTTACCACATGAATGTTGGGACATTTTTAAAGCAGTGTACAAATGTAAGGGTCCATTATTTGCTGAATTGTTAGAAGTTTAAAATTTAAGCAGAACATTTTCATCTGTAAAGGAGCGCACAGTTTTTAAAGGTTTGCAGATTTAAAAGTGAAAGGAGATTAAATTATTGAATTTAAACCAACTGTCAATGAAATAATCCAAAAAGGACCTGATTTACTTCAGTTTTGCACTTTTGGACAAAGGAGACAAGAGAGAGTGAAAAAATGTTTCTTCGTATAAAATGTTTTATTCCACCTTTTCAGCAGCCTGTGATGATGTGAAGTCACAAAGCAGCACAAACATATTTTCACACAGCCAACAAGCTTTACTCGATGCAGCTCCAGGAACATTTAGTCACATCCAGTGTTCAGAAATCCATTTACAGTAGCATGCAACACTCGCTGTGTTGGAAAAAATGCACATGTTGAGCGGTTTAGGCATTAAAATCTTGTTTAAAATTCATGCAAACGCTGCAGGCTGCATGGAACTGTAAAAAACAGCCACCAAAGAGCTCAAGATAACACGGTTATCTACCATGAAGATCATTGTGACCAGAAGTGACACAAAGTCATGTTTGAACGGCATCACTAAGATACATAACCCTGTTTTATAATAACCTCACTCCTCTCCAACACTAAAAGATAAATGTGCTTACATTCAAAACCAGGCTGTTGAAGATACAATCAGCATGCGTGAACTGGGGGTCTGATGTGAGACGATAACTTAATTAGAAACTCTCACTCTGGGGGAGGATGAGGATGCCTTCCAGATGCTAGTGTAGGTGGAAAAGGGAAGAGGTACAAAGAACTGCCCTCACTCTTGCTCAAATGTTTCCTCATGTGGTTTGACATGTTATGCAACACTTGACTGACAGCTTCACTTCCTGCAGAACTGATAGGCTGCCAATCACACTTTGTTTTCAGGCAGCTCAGCAGTCTCTTTTCTGAATGGAGTCCCCCCTGATTTTCAGACACTAAAAATATTTCCTACAGGGATTAAAAAAAAAACCTCTTGATATTACTTTTTATTAGATCTGGCAACACATGATTTAAAGGTAACAGGAAATTTGAAATTTAAAGAACAACTAATAAATGTGCAATTTTGTGATTCTGGGTGTATGCATTAGATTGATTTTTGCAATAAAACCCAATAAAAAGACAAAAAATGGGTTTAAGCCATCAACTGATGAGGACCACAGCTCTGAAAACTGGACCCTGCTTTCTGCAGACAGTGGACGGCTTTTTCCATCAGTTCTGAGTGAGTGGCCCTGCTAGACATCTTCTTACTTAGAGATTATTAGATCGATGTGTCTTTATTCTGCTGTACTGAGTTTCCTGCATCTACAGTTACCCGTTAATCCAACACCTGAGTGTAATCCTACAAAACCCCTGTTTTTGTGCAATAGGAATTGATACCTCCTTGAAGGCACCAAACTGACCTTTTGCCTTCTTTTATTCGCTCTTTTTTTTTGTAAATTAATAATAAAATAAATAATTAGTTATACTCCTAAAAGCATTCTTTGTTCACAGAATTTTCTACACATGCCTCAATCTTTCAACAGTACTGTATATTCTGCTAGGAAACTGCATTAAATAAATCATTTAAAACAATTGAAATCCTTCAGCTGCAACTTGACCAACAAAAATATCAGTAACATTATATGTATTTAATATATGCTTAGTGGAGAGATAATTCAGTCAAAAAAACATTAAAAAGATGAACTCAAATTAACAGCATCTTTCTTCTTGATCCACATTAAAGCAAAAAGGACAGTTTTGCTTCACTTCAAATAAGAAGAGACCAGGAAAATGAGCGGTCTCCGTGGTCAAACAGCAGGTGACTTTAAAAAGTCATTTGCTTAAACAGGAAATCAGTTTACTCACGCTCTGGTAACCCGATTTCACACCTCCAACATTTTACATTTAAGGGTTGTTTTATGTTCTGCCAGAAGTGAGGTATTGATTAACATCACAGATTGGGAGTTCTTATGCTTCATTCTCCCACAGCTGATGTAAAACAGCTGTTGTGTGATTGGTCAAATTCAAAGGGATCATGGGTAATCTGAAAGGGGGAGTGCTGCGTGAGAGTAAACGCTTGTTTGGTGTGATCCCACCTGGATCCAGCATCTGACTTCACTCCTTTCACTTTCTCATTAATCCTTGACAACAACAAGCATCTTCTGGTTCAAACATGTCCTCCTCGCTGATCATCTCAATAAAAATGAATTATGTGTTTTTTTCCCTTTGATTAATTGGAAGACAGTAAGTTTAGTTTCTATAAACCTTCCATGACATATGAAAGACCAGTGAGTGATCTTGTTTTGCCTGTAGGAACAAGTTTCTAGCTTTTTGCAGAGCATAAACAAGTCCTAAATCATCTCACCTGCCATCCAGCTGCAGCTTCTGTACGACACATGGCCACCATAAAAAAAAAACAAATAAAAATACCTTTATGAGAATAAACTCATTATGAGTAAGACACATTTTATATACGACAATAAAGGTATAATTTCATAAGTTATACAATGAGGTTTTACAAGAGTAAAGTCATAGATTTATGAGGCAAAAGTCTCTCTGTGTATAAAAATATTAACAACAAATCAAGAACCAACCTTCAGTTTTAGTATAAGAGCTGTGGAGCACACTGTAAAGTGGTTCCCTCAGCTTTGCTTTCCCTAAAGAAGAAATTCTAAGTCTTAGTGAGTCAACATTGTTTTATTGGAAAGAATTTGCAGGCTTTTTCAGAGGAAGATTCTTGACCCACAAGGAGTGGATTTCTGGCGGATGTCCCTTTTACGCTACCGGCAGTAAAGTTCCAGAGGTACAAATGCATTATGGGATATATTCTTATGATAAGCTGAGGCCTTATGGCATCACCACTAATGGCTGCACTGATGGATTTAGTTGACACAAAATGTGGATGGAGGCTTACACAACCAACCTAACTTCTTGAAAAAGCATGGCTTTTTCCTGCTAAAATGACAACTTTCTTCTCATAATTTTATGACTGTTCTTGTAGAAATATTATATATAAATACATTTAACAGGGGTCCTAATACTTCGTTTTTAGCCATATTTTATAGAAAACTTTATGTAACAATTTCATGATAATTGTGGCTTCCTAATCAAATCAATCTCTGCTAACCAGGTTTTCTTGATCACCTAAATAGTTAAAACTAAACTTCCAGTTTACATGACACTTTAATAACCAGTGAACCTGAATAATAACCTGGTTAAATGTGAACTAAACAGAAATTTAATGAGTTTCTGGGAATTTTGACAAGTTTTCTTTATAACTTAAATAGGATTTTTTTTCCTCAGGATTCTGTTTTTTTTCTGCTGCAACAAGATCCTACATTGAAAGAAACCATTTACATAACAGATACTGAATTTAAAAACCCACCAGGCATGTTTAAGGCCCTAAGCATGCACCATAAACAACAAGCAGATTTATACGTTGTTTCAGAAACAATCCTCCTAAAAGAATTATTTCTATCACATTAAATTAGCCACAGAAGGGCTTTACTTAAAGTAATGCATCTATTCCTACGTGCTTCAGTCACCTCTAAAGAGTCGAGTGTTGGCAGTTGAACAGAGAAAGTGAAAGGTTTCTGGTGGTGTACATTCATATAAAAGATCTAAACATTCATATGCAGAAAATAATGTTCTGTGTTCCAGTTTCATGGGGATAAGTGCAGGACAGGATTTTAAAAAGAACTCAATCAGGCTTAAGATCTGGATCTTTCCTTTGGTTTAGGGTGGAGAGGGGTGGAGCGGTGCAGCAATCTCAGTTTGTCCACTCATTTCTCGTGCATTCTAAAGACTTAAAACACTGGATGGCTTTTGAGTGTGAAATACATCCATGGAACATGCTGGAAACATCACAGCTGAGCTTCAGAAAAAACTGCTCAGTGATTCATGAGTCGCTGCTGTACAGTGTTCACTGGGATTTTCAATAAGGCACTCATGGATTATTACTTTAGATGAAATCTAAAAACATTCATTGCTTTAGTGAAAGAGGACAGACCGGTGAATGCAAGGCATACATATCCATACAACGTAAGAAAAGGACAGCAAAAAACGGGAAACAAATCATGACTTTTCCTCTGGCACAAGACTCCCAGTCTGTTGAGGATTATTTTAGTAGAAATCCAAACAGCTGCGAACAAAGACACATCTATTGCTTCCTATATCTGAATGCACACTTTTTTTTCATGCGGAAAGGATGCAAGCCTTTGTTTCCTTCCCTAGTCAGAAACAATCTTTTGTTCCTGCCAGGGGAAAACATTCTCCAGTTTGGCTCAGTGACAAAGCTGCCAATCAGACTGGCAGAGACACACGAGTTTTTCTTTTTTTAATTTATGTATATAGCCATTTCTTTGTAACCGGGTAGGACAGAGCGGTGCACGCTTGTGCACAGCTTGAAGATTGATCTGTGCTTAAGAAAAACAATCTCCTTAATAAGCGCAGACGGGCACAGCGTGGGTGACGCTCAATCGATGAGCACAGCCGCATGTTTTGGTTTCCAATACTAATCAGTCATGTGGAAAAAAAAAAAAAAAACAAACTTTCTGCTGCTTCTCATTTGAGGTTTTCAACAATGGCCACTTCCCGCCTATCGGCGTAGTCCGGGCTGAGCCCGTTCAAAAACAGGCTACCGTTCCGGGTCAGAGCGCCGGGAACGGGACTGAGGGAGAGTGTCAGGTTAGGGTAGGTATCTCTGTCCTCACACAGGTTGGCTGACAACGTTCTCTTGCCAGGAGTGATTTCAGGGTTGAGGGACGTGTTCATTCCCAGCTCAGATGACAGCTTGCGCTTGATGGATGCCGCTCGCTGGAACCTGTCATAAATGTCGACGCTGAGCCGCCTGCGGGTCTCTTTGAACTCAGCGGACACGTTAGCTGTCCACTCGGCTGCGTGTGCACGAAACTCTCCAACCTGCAGAGCAACAAGGAAAGTTGTCAGCAAAAACAACCACAGCAAAAGGTTCTTTCTGATCTATAGTTTATCACCTGCGCAGCCAGACACTGGTTCTGACAAGCTCTCATGTACGTAGTGTCTCGAAAAGGTTGTTAAAGTCCCACTCCTAGCATTTTTTGATGTATTCTAGCAGCGTTCCCAGTGATCTTTTAATTATAATTTAATTGTCATCATTTAATTATGATGATGCAGTTTTCAGCCAAAATCAACAAACCTGTGTAATTTTCTAGGACACAGTTTCTGCAGAGCGGCAGAAGTTCATTTGAAAGTCGTCTCTGAGTTGTGGTGTGAAGAAAACCTGCTCTCTACTTTCTGACATCCATCTGTTTACATGCTTTCCCGCTAGCTTACAGCCCCTCACAACCCAACTACCCAGCTGTGCAGTTTTCAGCCAAATGCCGACTCGTACAAGAAAAACATGGTGTATATGGATGTATTTGTCTGCAAGTGGATGCATCAGAATGGAGCAAAGCAGAGAACTTGTGGTTCACTGTAGAAGCGTCTACGTCATCCTACAGACTTTTTCAAACGGTATATTTTTTTGTCTGTTCCTTAAACAATTTAAACAAATAAATACTCAGAAGCACAATTTAAGCTTAATTTTCTTATAAATGTCCTCCATTCTGGGAAAATGCCACAAGAACAGGTTAAAAAGACCAAGAACCTCCTTTTCATTGGAGTGGGCCTTTAAGCCTTAATGAGGAACAACTGACCAATAAAGAAGAAGCATGTTCATTCATTTCCTAAGAGATGTATTGAGCAGCTTTTTCCTGGAGCACTCCGACACATTAACGAAGCACACAAATGAACTTCATAACCTTCACCGAGTGCTTGCAGTTAATGGTCACTTTGTCAAACTGGAAATGTCAACAGGATATGTGAAAATCAAAAACAAATGTATAACCAAGGAGAACAGATGACTGTCCCGTATTATTACTGTAATCACTGCAGATCCTGAATGTTTTCCACGCAGATGCCTGCGATAAAAGTCATCTTTCAATGCATCATTTAAGTCCTTTGAGTTCCCATTTTTGTGGTTGAACCTTGTGTGAACCACCTCCCCTCCAGCAAAGACATTTGTGGGTTGTTTATTGTATTCATGTTTGCAGACAGGCGTCACCTTCAGAATGAATTAGACCTCTGTCACCAGGCTGTGTTATTCTTCTTTGAGGTGAAGGTGGAGCAGTCCTTGAGTCTAAATGTATGGCACACGTGTGGGCACATGGGGAAAAACACTCATCTCCATCCTCGCTCTATGCTGGCTGTCACCCCGCCTCCTGCACCACCAGCCCCCTCAATGAAAACCTTTTCTCAGTAATTTAATTCTCTGCAGAGTTTAGCCTCCACAGCTGTATACTTAATCAAGCAGAAAGAATGACTGCAGACTTCTTTACAGCAACCTTCTCTTTCTTATGTCACTGAACAAAAATAAATATGTGGCTGCCGCCAGCCTTTCAAATGTAAGTGTAGTTAGTATAGCAGTTTATTTTCCACTTGGTACTAACAGGTATCCTTAAGGAGATGGTGTTTACAACAAGGCCAGTCTAGATGCTCATCACTTTAGATTTGTGTCTTTGGCAGTGAACCCGGAAACCTGAGGGTCAGTGTGGTCTGGTGCCATGAGCACATCTTTGAAATTACTGCATTGGTCTCCTAGCTTGTAATATTTTTTTGGAGCTTTTTTGAGAAAATAGTGTTTAATGCACTGAAAGTGATGCATTATTTGTTAAATACGGATCTGCTTTTTTCTGCCAAAGATTTTGCTTGAACATTGTGCACAAAAATAATTATCTAAAGGTCAAAATGAGTATTTTTGTTAAATTGGATTGGATTGCAATTTAGCCAATTATAAGGAGGAGATTTTAACAATCAAATACCAAGGAATATCTGACAGGTCAGGCTGGCCCAGGAGGTAGTCCAGCTGGTTGCAAAAAAATAATGGTCACAGAACTCAGCATGTGAAAATGGATTATGCTTTGAATTTTTAGATACTTCAAGATGGTTCAGATGTGTGGCTTTAGCTGTGAAAGACAACTGTTGTTTGTTACCAAGTGTCCTTTCTTTATATCATACAGCAATGGATGCAGTTCATTTTTTTCTAAATAGAAAAATAGCTGGAAAGGTTTTATTTGCACTACTTTACAGATGACAACTTCTCCTCTATTCTTTATCATTTATCCAGTATTCATTCATCATTCATTTTCTTTACTGTTATGTCCCTTTTGGGGTCACGGGGCTGTCGGAGCCTAACCCGGCTACTAATGGGTGAAGGTAGGGGACACCCCTAGACAGGTCGCAAGTTTGTCATAGGGGCCACAGTCACACACCCACACACACTCACATCCACACCTAGGGACAATTTAGAGTGACCAATTAACCTATGAAGCATATTTTTGGATGGTGGGAGGAAGCCGGAGTCCCTGAAGAAAACCCACGCATGCACGGGTAGAACATGTAAACTCCACACAGAAAGGTCCCCCATTGGTGACACCGTTTCAGGTCCTTCAGCCAGAACTTGAACCGAGGGCCTAGTGGTTAGCGCTCTTGCCTCACAGCAAGAAGGTTCCCAGTTCAAGTCCAGGTTTGCATGTTCTCCCCGTGCATGTGTGGGTTTTCTCCGGGGACTCCGGCTTCCTCCCACTGTCCAAAAACATGCCTTATAGGTTAATTGGTTACTCTAAATTCTCCCTAGGTGTGGATGTGAGTGTGTGTGGGTGTAGGATTTTGGCCCCTGCAACAGACTGGCAACTATCCAGGGTTGTCCCCTGCCTTTGCACATTATTGCTCGTGTTAGGCTCCAGCATCCCCATGACCCAAAGGTAACAAACAATTTATCCAGTATTATTCTTTTTTATTAAGTTCATCATGCCTCTGTTTGGTGCAGTGTGATTCATATGTTGTCCCCTATTTCCCACTCCCCTATGGCGGAGCGGCACCAAATAAAACAGAGGTCAAGGTATGTGTTTCTACACTAGATAAAAGCACAAACTTGTCTATTCATTGCTTTATCTGTGACCTTCTGAAACTACCCCCTTTCATTTTGTGCAACTTTCCACTTTTCCTGCTTGTGTTTACACAGTATAACATTGGAAATTATCTTTTTTTTTTTTACCTCCTCTTTAGTTTTCTTGGAGATGACTCTAAACCAGTCTCCAATCATACTGAGCACAGCAGCAAAGTATGCCAAACCAACCAGGATCCAGAACCACACCACCGGTTTGTAGTAGTTGAGGTATTCTAGGCTCTCTGACCCACCTGCAGACATAAAAAACAAAACATAGGTTTCATGAGTTGGACAGAGAGCTTGTCTTAACAGCTTCATACATACGCTTTCCTGCTCCTTTATTTACATATTGATAAGCATTTTTTTCTTTCTTGACATCCTCAACATCCTCAACATCCTCAAAATGTGTAGAAGACGCCATGTCCTTTAGACATGATTTATACCAAACTTTTAAAAGAGGTCACTATTACAGTTGTTTCGCATGCTGAAATAAGGGCATGGCCCTGCCAATTGTCTTTTATTAACTGTCTAATTTCATTTAGCTAGCCACTATTAAAGTCACTGTTATCAAGCTACTTCTTTATTTTAAAAAAAAACTAAGCTTGATCCATATCTTCCACTTCAGACCTGTCTATAATTTAACATTTTTATGTAAGCTTTTTGAAAAGGTTGTTTTAATTTGGCTGCCTTCTGTTTTTAGAAAATTTTATTTTAGAAAAAAAATCAATCTGGTTTTAGGTCAAAACACAGTATTGAGTCTGCACTTCTGAAAAGACAAAATTTGTTTTATCAGTGGACTCCAATAAGCTTGTTCATTCGGTCCTGATGCCGGATATTATGGCAGCGCTTGACAGTGTGTATCATTCTATATTTATCACACATGAATCTCAGCCGACCATACTCCCGTGGTTAAAGTCCTTATCTTTGTAGCAGAACCTTTGCAATTACACTTAATGATTTTTCTTCCACCACTGCTCTTCTCACCTCTGGGGTCCCCCAAGGCTCTATTTTTAGCCCAGTGTTATATCATGTTCTTATAGCATTTTTCTCATGATAGAGGACATATGTAAAGAAAATTAAGATTACATTTGCTTTTTTTTGGCACTTACTTTGGTACTTTAAATTGTGGTGAATCAGGAGCAGACAAATTAATGCAGTTGGAAAAAGCTTGTAGTTTTTACCTACAGTCGGTAGGTCACAAGCTCCCTGCTCTTCTCCATTCTGATATTTCCACTCGTAGACAAACAGATCCATGTACGTCTTTGTTTCCCTCGTCTGAGCTGGAATCTGGATCAAAACTGTATCACTGGATAGATCCAATATTGCTCGCCATTTTTGTTGTACCGCTAATGTTAGGCCTCGGTCACACCACCCAAACTTTGCTGGAGCGTTCCTGGAGCGGTGAAAAAAATCCCTCATCTCTCGTGACCGTTCGTCACCGTTTTACAAAAGTTGGCTTCCGTTAATGCAACGCCGCATACGCTCGGCCACCGCTTATGTTCCTCGAGGGTCCCTCCCACCGCTCCAAAACTTTTGAGCTGCACAAAATATTGTGATCGGTGAGGAGAGGTCCATCCTCCGCTCTGGTAAAGTTCACCACCGCTCCACCAACGCCCAGTCAAAGTTTGGCTCCGCTAGACGCAAGTCCGTGGACGTTTGGTTCCGCTAGACAAATGCAGAAATCTTGAACGCTGGATCACAGCTGCTTTGCCAGCGCTGCACTGGCGGCAATTAAATGTTGCAATTAAACATCGGTGGAGTGGACACGGCGTTGCTGGAACAGTGTCGGCCATTGAAGAAGCGATCCATGGCAGCGATGAACTTTGATGTGGTGTTGTCATAGAGGGGCCGGAGCGGGACCGGTAATTGGCCAAAAACACGGAGAGAAATGGACATCGAATTAGCCCAAAAACTGCATCACCATGGATCCCGAGAGACGCCCACATGCGCAGAACACCTCATACGTACGCTGAAGCAACCAACAGTACATCAGCGCTCGCTATAGCTTGCTGCCGCTAAACCCATGGTAAAGCCACGCCGGTACATCAGCGGTACATCGCTACACCAATGCCCGTGTGTTTGATTTTTTTCCCCCCATTTTGTGCACAATGAGGGGCGTTGTCAAAATTTGGCGCCGCTCCAGGTACGTTCCAGCAAAGTTTGGGCGGTGTGGCCAGGCCCTTAGGTTGGGGTTGTGAGGAACTATAAGCTAGCGGGAGAAACAACAGAGAAACAAAAGGATTATGGGAAATCATCCTGCCCACAACTCAGAGGTTAATTTGAAATAAACACCTGCTGCTTTACAAAAACTATTTTGTAGAAAACGACATGTTTTTTGATTTTGGCTAAAAACAGCGTCATTATAATTAAAAGAACCACTGGAAATGCTTTTACTACAATAGATCAAAAGTTCCATAATCCTGGGTCTTCTTTGGCTCAAGAACCACAATCCCAAGATCATCTGGTCGACGAAAGAGCTCACCTTCACGTCAACCTCCTGTATCCTGACAATTACTCCTGGAATCAACACCGCTTTGGCCCAACCAGATCACTGCAACTAATGTCACCATGTGTCATACAGCCTCCTCACAGGACTCTCTGCCTCCCCAGTACCGGGATTTTAATGAAGTTTTTAATAAGTATCATCCCATGCGACTTTCTTCCTTGTAGACCCCATGACTGTGCCAGAGACGCGCTGCCAGGCGCCACTCCAGTCAGGGGACGGGTGTTTCCTCTGTCCCAACCCGAGACAGAGGCCATGCAGGTGTGCATTCAGGAAGAGCTCACAAAGGGCTTTATTCAACCCTCCACGTTTTCTTTGTAAAGAAGGATGACGGTCTCCGTCCTTGCATCAACTTCCGCGGCCTTAATGACCTTATAGTCAAGTACCACTATCCCCTGCCACTCGAACAGCTACGCCAGTTTCGCTTCTTCACCAAGTTTAATCTTCACAGTGCATATAACCTCATACGCATCTGTGAAGGTGACAAGTGGAAAACAGCGATTTCCACCACAAGTGGGCATTATGAATATCCTGTCATGTCTTTTGGACTCTGCAATGCACCTTCAGTTTTTCAGGCGTCCACCAATGACATTTTCTATGACATGCTACATGCCCAAGGACTAGCCGTGGACCAGAGCAAGGTCGAAGCAGTGCTGCAATGGCCCCAACCTATGACGGTAAAGGAGCTGGAGCGGTTCCTAGGTTTAGCAAATTTCTTTCCACGCTTCATCGGGGGTTTTGGTTCAGTGGCAGCACCTCTCACCTCCCTCTTGAAGGGATCACCCAAACACTTTCTCTGGACTTCAGAGGCCACCACTGCATTCCAGCCCCTTCAACGACACTTCTCTCAGTCGCCTATTCTGCATCATCCGAATCTAGCAGTTCATTGTGAAAATGGATGCCTCAAGCACAGAGGTGTTGTATTATCACAACACCACAGCCTAAAGTCTTCCACTCTGTTTATTATTCCTGAAAACTGACAGAGACTAAATAGAACTATGATGTGGGAGATCGTGAACTGCTTGCAATGAAAGAAGGTTTCTCTGAATGAAGGAACTGACTGGAGGGGGCTTCACAACATGTTACCAGTCCTGACTGACCTTAAGAATCTAGAATAAATCAAGTCGGCCAAAAGGTCAAATCCCCGTCAGGCCCAATGGTCGCTGTTCTCTTCTCGATTCAACTTCCAGATCACCTATTGACCAGGTTCCAAGACTGGGAAGGCTAATGGACTTTCCCACCTCTACGAAGCCTCTATAGGAGAACCAGCAGCGCCAGAGACCATAATTCCTACCTCATTGCTCCTGGCCCCTGTGCTGATGGAGCTGGCGGAGCTCAACACCGCCAACAACTCTGCTGTCCTGTCCGGTCGAGTCTTCATTCCCCCTTCTCATCGGTAACGAGTTCTCCACCTGGTGGACCACCTGGTGTACGACATGCCTGTATGCCAACCATACCTAGGTATGTGCCAGCCAAACCAAGGTATGGCTGGCAAACACTTGCAAATGCAGACCTCTTTTTGATGGCTCATTATGCAGGCAGACCTGGCTCTGTTTGTGACGAAGTGTTCCACATGTCAAATGGCCAAGGCTCCGCATCATCTTCCTGCTTGTCCATTACAACCTCTACCCATACCACAAAGCCTCATATCGCTGTTGACTTCATCACGGACCTCCCTCTGTCTGAAGGTAACGCTGTCATCTTGTCCATCATAGACTGTTTTTCAAAGGCCTTTCATCTCATCCCTTAACCTAAGCTACCTACCGCTGTGGAAACCGCAGAACAAATGATGAGATGTATAAAGGGATGAATATCAACGTGAGCGTGACCTCTGGTTGTAGTCAAACGGACAAGTCAAATGCCTTAACCAAGAGATAGAGTGTATCCACAGGACCTACTACAGTCACCACCAGATGGACTGGAGTCGGTTTGGGCAGTACCTGCCCAGAACTCTCTTAATACACACGTGGACACACGTGGACAAAATTGTTGACATCACACCTGTGATGTCAATTAAAGGACACACCTGAGTTAATCATGTCAGTCTGGTCAAATAGTTTTCCATCTTTTATAGAGGTACCATCATTTTTGTCCAGGCCTGTTTCATTAGTTTGTTTTTTTTTAAATAATTATGTTAATCAGCAATTCAAAAGTGATGGCTGATTTTGATTATTTAATTTTCAATAAATTTTTATTTATTGTTACTTTTGTAAGTTTCAAGTGATTTCAGTGAGAATTGTGGGTTTTTCCTTCTTTAACTGAGGGGTACCAACAATTGTGTCCACATGTGTATAGACACTGTGTACATAAGCTGTGTTCACAGCTGTGCTGTGTTCCCTGATATTGATGCATTATGGTGTTTTTTCAAAACACCATTCCCAGCTAATTAGTTTATTGTAACTCATGGAGACCGATGTAGGTAATGTAATCTATAATCATTAGGCCTGCAGAGTGAAGTTTCATTTAGTAGCTCTGTGTTCCAGATTTTGTCAATCTGTTTAGTTGTTTGCCAAGTGGGTTCAGTCAAACACAGTCCAACCTGAACATATGCCAGTTCCTCCCACGCTGTTCTCTTCATTTCTGTTTACCACTTGTGAATTTATTAGAAAAAAAAACGAAATTATTTAATATATTTTTTTAAATGTAGTGGAATTAGCATTTTATGTTTTGTCCAACTATTTTACACATTTACATTGTTTGCCATTTTTATGGGCTGTTCATGTGAGTTTACTGCATGAGAATGAAGTTTTAAATTGAATTCACACTAGGGGTGTAACAACTGATCGATAAATTGATTAACTGAGTTCTGTTCTGTTCTATCCAGATCTGTCTGAGGCAAGTTTTTCAAATCGAACTATATCATTAAAAATCATTTCAAATTTCAATCAGTTGATAACCTATCTTGAAAAATATCATTTATATATAGAGACATGGTTGATTTTCTATAACATAAAAAGCACCAAGTTCATCACGTGTTTACCCCACGTGGGTTTTTGACATAAGAGTTTTTGGCTTTTAGCATATGGTGTTCACACAGGTTTGTCACCACCCAGTACCAGTGCATGTGCTCACAGTTGAAGAGGCTTGGTGTGATTTGTTGAAGTTGTGTGCAAATCTGGTGAATCTGACATGTGAAAGACTGTCATATTATTGTGGCTGGGCAAAAACTGCAATTATTAATTTCTCCTTCATGATCAATTTCCAAATGGCTGGCACTTCCGTGTTTTAAAAAGATTGCTTTCCATGTGTCACTAGCAAATCCCTGTCCCTGATTGGTCAAAGTTCAACTGATTTAACTTTTGATACAAGCTCAGTTGCAGTGCATATTGTATGTAGAGCCTCAAAAAGGACTTAGAAACTACGAGAAAGCTAGAGTTTTGAATGCAGAAGCATTTACATGCATTTACATAGATTTTTCATTGAAATGGTCACTCCAACACACGTTTCCAAGCCTGGTGTGAATGTAGCTTGAATCAATCTGGTTGCTTAAGATGTTCCTGGATCGCTTTTAGGGCAGTGAATTAGATCAAATCAGATCGTTCAAAATGAACCAAGATCAACTATGAATTGTATCGTCAACCACAAACTATGGTTAATAATCGAATAAAATAAAGCGTCACATCCCTAACTCCCACTGATCTAAATAAATCCAAATAGATACTCATTGACAAAACTTAATTGATGTTCTTTCTTCCATCAAAGATCAATTTTAACGTCTAATTACTTTGCAGAGTCATTCAAGAGAAATGAAGGAAAAAGCATCACAATCAAATATGAAAGGAAGAGACAAAGTTAGAGCACAGCAGTGGGAAGATTATTACTACCCAGCAAATGTCTGAGTACAGCTGGCTGAAAAATCACTCGGCTAAAAATACACTCTTTCTTATGCGGGTGGCAGACGTGAATATCACAGCCAACCATGAATTAACATGAAAAGTGACATACCCTCAGTCAGGTGACCTTTCTCTCCTGCGACAAAGTCTCCAAAGCCAATGGTGGTGAGCGTGATGACGACAAAGTAGATGGATTCGAGAGTGCTCCAGCCTTCGATGTGCTTGAAGATGACAGCAGGCAGGGCCACGAAAATGAGGCACCCGAACAGGATGAAGAGCAGCGTGGAGATGACTCGGATTTTCGTCTGGCTGACTTTCCACTTCTGAAGGAACAATTATGGGGAGAAGGGAACAGAATGAAAAACACAAGTCAAACAGAACTAGTCATTTGAAGGTGCTGGCAGAACATGTGTGAACGATAGCTTAAAACCATTAATTAATAAACCGAAACAGGCCTTAAAAACAAAGCACTGTATAACCTTAATATTTATGTTTTAAATATGTAAAACTGAAACATGAAGAACACAGAAGTTTTTTTATCAACTATGATTTGGTATGATAGTATGAATAAAACTAAAAAACTCAAAACAGTAACTGAAAAGCATTTCAATACATTTCCTGCTGTAAAGTTAACATATAGAGAAGCTGGGATGATTAGAAACTCAAACCAGGTGGACTCATGAAAGGAACAGAACCAGAAACATCCGAAGTTACTTAAAAAACATTTTGAATTGATCAGGGAACGCTAACTATTACAAGTTCATTGAAGATGCTGAAAGATGAGTAGAAAGGCTTACATAGCCTTTAAACGTTACAAATGTTTACTGTAAAGTTGTAATGTGATGGAAAAATAGAATAAATCTAAAAATACAACATGGTGCAAAACGGCAGAGAAACAACCTAATTAGCATTTTCATATATGTGAAGGGCTTTAAGTTCTTGATCTTTAGCAACTCCAAATAAGTCAAGTTTCCTAAATAATTTAATCTACAATAAATAAAAACATGCTTTTTCTAAAAGCTGACGAGTCTAATGTCTGCCGAACTGTTAAAGGTGTGCATGATCTTTCCAGCTAAAAGTCTGAAGATTTACTTAGGTCTAAAAGATTTTCTTCAGGTTTAAAGCTGTTTCCTTTCATTTTCAGAAATCTGCCTAAACGTTCAAAAGCTTTTATCCTGCAGTGGTTGCAGTAGCTGAAAGCCTGCTGAAGAGTTCGTGAACACTATCTCAAACTTGATTCAGCATTCATCCAATGAACCAAGTGTGACTGAGATCCAAAGCTAAAAAAGTGTAGATTCTACTCTTTGTTTTGCTCTAGAGTTGTAGTAGTGGGTATCCTGAAGAGCTACATGCAAGAGAAGCTCACTCTACGGTAACTGTGCAAATGTCAAATCCATTTGAGTTGCTTTTCCACCATTGCTGTCTCGCACTGGAAAATATTTTCTGCATGCAGCTCATGTCTGTGCAGACTTTCCACTCGAGGTGACGGCTCTCAGCTGTTTCGCTGTACATCATGCCCTTTCCTCTCTGTTATATAAGCCCGGAGAGAGTGTGTCTGAAGGTGGAACTATAAAGAGCCAACAGACCTCAGATCAGTAGATCCGTGAATGTCTTTTAGTGATGTATTAAAAAAAGGAGAACAGTACAGCGAGAAGGTGACAAAGGAAAATGGAAAAAAGCTGAAAATTGAGCTTTATCTTGTTTCTAGGGGAACAATGAGGTCGTTCTCCTGCACTCATCTGGATCTATTGTTTCAAATCAGACTCCAGCACCTCTTACTCTCCAGGGAACAAAAACGACAAGTGCAAATCCAGATATTATTTTTTTCTTTTTTATGTTTGTAAAATCTGTGCGTTGACAGGCCTCGCCCATTTTAGACAAACATTCACACCTGATTGTAATGATTATTAACTTCCAGCATCTTGTTTCCTGTTGTTTTATGATTCTAACCCCCTCTCCCCTGTAATCTTCTTCCGATTACTTTTACCCACCCTTTTCCCCCAGTCTTTTGTGCCATTACCCCCATCTCTGACATATCTCTCTTTTCTTCCTCCTTCTTCTTTTCCATCCAGTCCAACAAAAAGGCTACAAACTTAATCAATATAAATAAAGTTTAGTTTAAATTACAAAAGGGGTTTATACAAATATACACCTTGTGTGTCAAATGATTTATAACCCCCGATTGTAACAGTAAACTAGATGCTTTCAGCTCATATCTGTTTGCTCAGCTACAGGACAAGTTTTAAAAAATAAATAAATAAAAAAGTAAATCCAGATCTTAATAGATTTTTGCAGGCAAAAAGCAGTTGTTACAATAAAACTGCAACGCAAAAAACTGGAGACTTTTTTCAGCTTTGTCAACATTTTGTGAAAACCTGTTTTCTTAATAAATAGACAACTTACTATTCTTCTTTCTTCTAGATCAAACAATCAACTCTAGTATTACAGTTAGGTCTTTTCTTGAAGAAAGAGTTTATTGTGTTTCACTGGTTAGAAATATGACAGAGTACACATGTGGAGTCCCCCAGGGTTCCATTTTTGAACCCCTATTTTTTTGCATGCTCCCTCAAATCATGTACATAATCTGAAATTTATCATAAATATTTAATAGCACTTTAAATTCTGTAAAATTACCTCTTGCACCCATTGTCCAGTGCTGTCAATTCACTTATACTTACAGATGCTTGTTCCTGATGCATATTTACTTTGATATACTTTGTGTTGAGAATTAAATCATTTTCTTACTCATTTTGAAGGATCTCTGCTTCAGAGCTGCACTGATGCAGATGCCACTCATCTTAATTCTGCCACAGAGCCACTAGTATCCATATGTTTACATATGGGCGACATAAATGCAATTTTTTAAAATCAAATTCAGCAGGTGGCTGTGCAGCAGCATTTGTAATCATTCTTGCATTTTTACACGCCGCATGGTGGCGGCTGAGGTTTCAAGAAAAAAATTGACCATGACCAATTGACCAAAACATGATCATGCCAACAGTTTTCTAAAAAATGGGCAGTGGCATTAAGTCTTAAAGATTCTGCCGATGCCTCCCAATGATTGCAGTGACCCACAGAGCCACCAGGATTCATTCAATTAGATTCAACTTCTGTTAAGAGCTGCAGGTACAACCAAACTTGGTTCAGTTAAACAAAGACAAGCAAAGTGTTGGAGTGTCCATCCTGAGATTAGGAGATTGTCAGGTTCCAGTGCCTCCCTGCGTGTCCCTAAGCATTTAAGGTTAGGGTCAGAGCGTAAAGCTCCAGATGGAGTCTTCAAGGTCAAACACAAAATTAATTACATTCAGGCTGGAAATCCAAACACAGTCATGAGAAAATGTGCCAATGGAGCAGTCTGAGGAGCTCCAGCATGCTTGGCATCATTAGATTATCAAGCAAGATGTGTGCATGGAGGAGGTTAGGGGTGGTCACAGTTCAATGTATCAGAGTGACACTGAGGGTAAGCCCTTTAGCATGTCCCCATTTAAATATAGAAGTGTTTAAAGTGCTTTTGCAGATGGAAGCAGCTTTATGAGCTCAAATGTGTTTAGATAGTTTCGACTTATGATCTCACACTTCTTTCTTTTTACAGTTTTTGCAAAATAATGCACCAAATATGTTGGGTGTCACTGTAATGCAGAGATAAAAGTATATTTAAAAGTTGCTATGTCTAACAAATTTAGTCATGATTAGATCGTTTCATGTGCACGTGGAACCTTCTTTCTGTGACTGATGGAGAAAAAGGCAAACTCACGTAAAAGGCGTGTCTCACCACAATCATCTTCTCCACTTTGGCGATGCCCTTCCCAAAGATAGTGCCCAACTGGTCTCCAACCCCAGCTAGCAGGAACCCAAAAAGAGGAATTCCCAGTAGAGCGTAAATGATACAGAAGATCCGTCCTCCCTCTGTGTGAGGAGAGATGTTCCCAAATCCTGAGAGAAACCAAAAATACATGAAAAACTGCACAGATATGGATAACCAAAAGACTTTCTTTCATGAGTCCTGCATTGCAGATTCTCCTTCTGTGAAACAGCAATGCTGTGAGTAACGGTTTACAGTGGATGTAACTTTATGTACAACATACTCCTCAGCAGAGCATAAATGTCTTTCTTTACCAGCAACAATTCCATCATACCTAAATAATGCTCTGGCATTGTAAATTAATGTAAAACTCTGAGAGAAACATCCCTCTGGTAATGTGAACTCCAAAAACCAAACTTTTTTTTTTTTTTTGCAGACAAGATAACTTTTACAAAGCCTGTCTGTTCTGTATTATTAATGCAAAAGGCTTGGAAGAATTTCAATACATTTCAAGCATGAAGGAGAAATCCTTGAAAAGACCCCGACTCATTTAAAATTTATTTTTCCCGACCTCTGCCTGAAGCGGCTCTTGCATGAAAGCAGAGAGGTAAGGCGTTGTCAGTGTTTGTTTCAGTTTGACACAGTATAGATTCACAGCCTCAAATCCTGAATCTTCCCCATATATAGTTACTATAGTCATAGCTGCAGGAAGGTTTTAAGGATCTATCATTCATCTTTGGATATATGGGGATTGAGTTTTGAAACCCATTAACTTAGGAAAAAGTGAAAAATAACAAGGTACCAGTTTTGTGTTTTAAAGTCAGTTCAAATTTATTACTCAATTATTTATCTGGAAACCTATTTTTGAATCTTTTAATTACTTTGTGTCCTTCAGGGAGTTTCACCTCACCAGAACATCGTCTGCTTGAATAATTCACACAATTTTCTTTAAAAAAAAGCCCCAATTTCACCTTCTTTTTATGTTATGAAATATTCACCTGCACTGATGCAACAGGCCGTCTTATTTTAAGGAGAACACCTTTCACGTCGACAAAAATTCATAAAATACTGAAACGACACTTTTTTTGTGCTGATCTGGACAAGATGTAGTAATTATACAAATTTTTTTATGGAGCTTTAGGATCCCTGGAGGAACAAGTCAATCAGTGCTGCAGGTCTTTAACCGCAGGAGATGTGGCAGACGTTTGACAGTTCTTTCACATCATTTATTTCCCAAATTTAGAGAAGCTTTCATTATTTCAGTACAGAGACAGAATGGTGTTTGTGTTGATAAATCCGTCTTGTTTTGTTTACAGCCTGACAATCACATTATCAGAGACAATTATGAACACAATCGATAGCAACTTTGTGCTTTGTGTAGAAATATAAATCACAGATACGGAACAAAGAATCTCCACAGAGGGAGACCCTGTTTTTTTTTCTTTGAATTTGAACACTCAAATATTTGCCATTGTTTTTTTGTTGGGGTGGGTTGCAGGTATCTAGCCTCTCTTTCCCCAAATCCAGCTTCTTTAAGGAGACACACATTTCACCATAGGTCAGTCTGCACTGGCTGCAGGTGAAAACTGCTTTTTAACTGATTACAATATTGTATGTACTTTTAGAAAAAAATAAAAACATTTTCTTTAAGATTGTTTTTTTTTTTAAATTCAGTTTTACAGTCTAGCATTTACTTGATGAGATATTTGTTGTTATAAAAAGAGCAAATTGGGTCTCAGTGTGTAAACCACTTGAAGAGGAAGATTAGAATGAAAGAACCTTATAAACTTTTAAAAGTTTCTTCGTCTGATTTTGGGACCCAAAATGTTCCTGCATTGACTACGGATGCCTTCTTGAAATATAATGATCTATTTTTGTTTTTGTTGCTTTTAGACAGTTTTTCTGTTTTTGAGAGCATTTCCTTTATTTTTTGACAGCCGGTTTTCACAGTTTGTCTCCAAATCCGATTCGACATCTCCAACATAAGAACTTTCCAAAACCCAACCTTTCCTTACTTTTTTCTTTAAATCCAACTCTTCATTCATACAATCATCATTAAAAAACTCTTCACCACGAGCTTAAATCTTCACCTACTGGATCATTTTCTTTCATTTGCATGATGACGTTATTAGTTATTTGGTGTCTAATTGTTCGACTGGTTCTCATTTCTTATTTGTTCTATTTTTTAATTGTAAATGTTAAATTGTTTTAATGTTAACATGTTTTAATTGTAATGTTTTATTGCTGTTGCTGTTCTTTTACTCTTGCACATCAAAGCTGTCAAAATAATGTTACCTCATTTATTCAAGTCATTAGTTAGATTTCATTTTTGGTTTTGACAAATAAACAATAAAACCCCGGAAAGCTGAAACAACATGAAAGAGCAGATATGATCTGGTTTTGTGGATGAAAGTTTGGGAGCCTCTGACAGTTTCTTGAGTTCTTAATTGGAAGGAAAATTAACAAATATCAAAGAATGATTAAATGAAGCCAGCAAAGAGCTGGGGCAGCATGTGGAGCTAAAAAATCCACACTCTCTGCCTGAACATAACAACCTGAAGCGCAGGATCACTGCATTTCATAAACAGGTTCATTAAAATGTTAGGGTTTGGGAATTTCTAATTAGAGGGGTCACTCTGACAGCGTGTCGCAGAAGGGAAACGCAGCTCATCATGAAGCCACATGGCAGACACAGAAAGCCGTCAAGGTCCGATTGGAAAAGGCAGATGAGCTGTCAGAACGTACAGTCTGTGTGAGTGTGCTGTTCTTTTTTGCTGTTAAGTGGGCTCTTTCAGCTGCAGATGATAGAGAAAGAGACATTGGGAAGGAAAAGAGAAAGGAAGACTTTTGAGGTTTTTAGGCAGTAACTTTTTAATGTGGAAAATATGAGATTTGTATTCAAATTCTTCAATTTTATTCATTCTTTCTGTTTTTATGAATGACTGAAGCAGCTTTTATTCTTTTTTGACACAAGTGCAATTTTCTGCAAGAATAATCCTTGAAATGTTTTTTTTTTCTTAAAGACAATGTTGGTCAGCCTCACACATTTCATAACATTTCATGAGTCCTTTTTTTAAATCAATATATTAAAAACCTTTTATGAATCTTCTCACCAATTGTAGTGATAACAGTCCCAGCAAAGAAGAAAGAGGAACTGAGGTCCCACAGACTGGTCTGGAGTGACAGGTTTCCCGTTGGAGTCACTCCTGCTCGCACCGCTGAAACCACTTGCTGCAGCAAGAAGAGAAAAAGAGGATTTCTGCATATGAAAGGGGAGTTCTCCAGTGAGCATTCTGTAAAATATAGAATGAGAAACTAAAAAAAACTTGGTTGAAGTTAACTTATGGTTCCTTTTTTCAATAAAAAAAAGTTTTATTGATTCATATCACACAGGCTCATATTATAAAGTGAATTATTTGTAGTTTTCAGCACAGCTACTTTGTATTGTGCAGTTTTTCCTGGAAGTCTTGGAGGAAGAGTAAATATGGCTAAAGATGAGAAAACATAACTGAGAAACATTTAAAGTGAAAAAAACCCAAGGATAATTATAACATTTTTCCTGCTACCTTTGAAGATTAAATTAAAATATTATTTTAATGGCAATAATAAATGAGCTAGTTTTGTGGTGCAATCTTTTTTTTCATCAGCACTTGATGCAGGGGCGGATTTACCATTAGGCAAAGATAGGAGATAGCCTGGGACCCCGAGCTGAACACTTAATAAAGGTTTTAAAAACAAATTGTACACCCATTAGTATTATTTGATATGTATTTCCAATCAATAGCAAGTAAGGGAGCAGAGAGTTCGGTTTTCCCAGATTGGGCCATTTTCCACCCAATTGGGTGGTTTTGATTTGGACTACATGTGTAAAAATTGTTTTAGACATACATTAATCTGGGCAGGTTTGGGATCAGCTCGTGTGATGAGGAGGCTGAGGCATTTGTATCCATGTTCAACTGGTTTATTAACAAGAGTAATCAAACAAGAGCAAGGCAGGGTCAAAACCACGCAAGGTTCAGGATAAACAGGCAGATAGCCAGATAACCGCTCGGACCGTATGCATTACCAAAGCAAGACTTCACACCGTGCTCTGCTTGGTGCCAGACTAAATACTGTTTGTAGATTGCATGATGAGGAACAGCTGGTGAGACCTGGGAGCAGAGAGCAAAGGCTTATGGGAGATGAAGTGAGGAAAATGCTCAGGAGAAAGTCAACACTCAGGAGATGGCTCCCTCTGGTGGAGGAGGAGATTTAAGTTAGAGCCCTGACAGCGTGGCAGCTTGTAGTTCTTCTTTAAACCAGGGATGTGAGGTCATGTGAGGCAGGGGAAAAACTGCCTCACCTGCCTTGATGAGATGTATCCTACTAATCAACAAAAAAAGTGTCCACTAACCTGTTCCATAAATGCACTTTATAAGGTTTAATCCTATTCCTTCATTTCTATCCTTAAAATGGCTGTATTTTGCGTATTTCCTAGTCAATTTTAGCAAAAGGTTGTGAAGCCGGCCCAATGACAGTTTTAAAATGATTTCAGTTTTTAAATGTGTATCAAAACATTTGGATTCTTGACATTGATTCTGGCAACTGGTGAACCAATGTAAATGTTATTTAACGTTTTAACCTTGGTAAAGATTAAAAAAAAAAAGATTAATACAGCCGCTGCAGATTTTTGCCTGGGGCCCCCAAACTGCTATGTCCTCCACTGATTTAATGTGTTTTATTTAATGATAAAAAGGCTCTAATTGACTTATAAAAACAAAAGAAAAAAAGATCAACATAAGGATTTCCATTCAAAATGTTGTTGTGTAGAGTATTCTCATTGTTAGTATTTTAAATACATGTTAATAAATGAGACAAACTTTATTGATCAGAGATAATCCCATTGGTAGGTCATCAACCATTCTTCACATTTAACATTTTAAACCTTTCTGTGTGAAATTACAGCACAAATTAGTGAATTTATAGAAAAAACAAACCAAAAAATTTCAAAGACAAATCTTATAAAAGAAATATAAATAAAGTAATTTTTTTTTTTTCTAAAGACACTTCATAAAAGAACTCTGTTCTAATTTTGTACCCAAACTGACCCCCCAAAAACTCCTGCTTGTTTATGACAAAATTCATTTAGCCCTCTAAGACAGAGTTTCTCCTGTGTCTTCTCCTGACCGGTTCATGATCCGCTGCTTGTGCGAGTGCACGTTTGTTTACACACATAATTAAGTAAAAGCAAGCGGATGATACTTGTTCTAAAGCGGTCAATCACTCAAGCATCAAAGCCTCTCAAAACAGACAGACGTGTTCTTGAAGCGATCGAAAGCAGCTCTTATGTTTGTGAGGGAAGCGTTGCCTTAAATAGGCTGATGGTTTCAATCCAATTGTATTTATTTAGTCCAATACACTGTCCAAAATTGTGTCAATGGGCTTCACATCAAAATTTATGCAAAGAACATACAGTAAATTAGAAAATACAAACAATAGCTGGTTGCTAAACTAAACTAAACAAACTAAGCAAAGCCCTGCCCTTAGACCCTCCTTCTCGGTAAGAAAGACACCCAGAGGCAACTAATTCTACTCAGATTGGATTATGAATCCAGTAAATATTAACTTTAGAGTGGCAATATGTTTGCTAAATTACAAGTAAAAAACACCCAAATACAGGAAAATGTTTAAGAGCAAATTAAGTCATAATAGTCTATTTGGGGATTCCTAAAATACTTTGCAAGAATTTGACTTGTTGACCTTAAATTTCAGTGCTTGGGAAGAAGATTCCAAATCTTTGAACTCCTTAAAGCTGCTGTGAGGCTCACAAATTTGCGACTCTTCCCTTTCAGGAAGCAGACCTCTGTCAATCCTGCAATCTTTTTTCTGGAGACCTGCACTGCTTTTCTTTCTTCTGTGCACGTCATTGTTGTTCAGATGAAGGACGTCTGAATGTCCACCAGCAACTTTCAGCAGCTCAAAGGTTGTTATTAGTTCTGACTTTGCCGACTCACATGCTGGTTCATTATCTTCATGGTACTTTCTGTCTGCTGACTTGGACATTTTATTTTTTGCGTGTATAGAATAAAAATGTAGCTCACAGGAGTATTTATGCTTAAATGGTTTTGAGCCTCCAGATTTCATAACTCAGCTGCTCACATTTCACCCTGACAGGAGGTCGTTATCTAACAGTCGATTGATGATTGCAGCAAAGCATCATGGTGTTTAAACACTAACTCAGCATCTTGACGCCACATAACTGTCATGTGGCACAATCACTTATGGAGCAAAGCAAAGCTCATTTGCACAGAAATGGTAGGAATAACATAATACCAGGCAGTATTTAAAAGCAACTGCTGTTAACTCACTTTCTTCCAACCAAAAGCATTCCGAAGGCTTCTGGTCAAACATGTCATCCAAACATAAGAAGACAAAGTACTTGTGTGTATATAATGGTACAATTATTTATGTTTTCTCTGCATCTTTGTGACTCCTTTTTCAGTTGAATTTAAAAAAAGCATGATTAGAGTCCTTAATCTTTTCTCTTCTGTCTCTATCTATACTAAAAACTATACCAAAACAAAAAGGCAAATGAATCCCAATATATATATATATATATATATATATATATATATATATATTTTTTTTTTTCATTTTGTTTTTAATCTTTTTTACTTGCGATAGAGACAGAGAAGAAAAGATAAAGGACTACATCATGCTTTTTTAATTCCAACTGAAAGAGGAGTGACATAGACATAGATGCCTATGTCCTAAGTCATTGCAGAAATCAATATCATGTAATTAATTGCACCTGTCAGAGTTTGTACAGGAAGCAAACCAAAATGAAGGGAGCTAGGAGGTCAAAATAATCAATGCTCATTAAAGAAAACTAAGAATACATTCAGTTGTGCTGCCTTAAGACTTCAGCAGGAACAAATTCTACAAACTAAACCAAAGAACCAAAAATGGAATGGAAAAGTGTGTGACGACATTCAGACTGGTATAAACAGATAAACGAGTGACAAATAAGAAGGTTAAAGTCCCACTCTGATCTTCTTCTGATGTATTTTCAAAATGTTCCCACTGGTTTTTTAAATTATGATTGTGATGTTTTTAGCCAACAAAACTGCTTTTTTATGACATATTTTCATCAGGCAGTTCTGTTGTGGGCAGGACTGTTTGTGCACAACAACTTCAACCCTCTTCCTCTTCTCCACAGTCATCACTGAGAGCTTTCTGTTTAAGTGCTTTCTCGCTAGCTTACAGCCCTTCATACCCCCAACCTAACATTAGCAGTGCAACAAAAATGACAAGAAATATCAGAGATATCCAGCTTCACGGTTTTGATTTAGATTCTTGCTCAGACGGGGAAAACAAAGACGTATGTGGATTTGTTTGTCTGCAAGTACACGCTGCAGAATGGAGCAGAGCAGGGAGCTTGTTGTTGGTCCAGTGTAACTTCTACATCATAACTAAGCTTTTTATTTTCTTTATCTGTTCATGGTTAACAACAATTTCTAAAGAGAAATACTCAGAAATGCAATTTTAATCTTTATTTTCTTTATTATATGTCCTCCATCATCAGAAGTACACTACTGGAACATGTTAAAAATACCAAAAATGTGAATTTTATTAGAGTGGGTTTTTAACTAAGACCTGGTGTGAGTCATTAAACCAGGAATCTCAACACAAAAACTATCAAAAGTCAGATAAATCTCAAAGCTGGATGAAGTAAAGAAGCTCATGAAAGCATTACAAAAACGCTGAACTGATATGTTATAAATCACTGATGATAGACTTTCTGCATGTCCTCACCCCAACAGAAATAAATCCTCTGCATTAGCCCTGATGTTTTATAACAATGTAAATGAGTATTCTTGTTTGCTATTTGTTCTGCAAATGACCAAACCAATTTTGCTGCATAATTTATGATGATTTATGGTTTGTGGCAATACTTTTGAAAGTGTTTGAAAAGACGTTTTTGAAAGTAAAAGCTTTGATTTGTCATCTTTCAACAAAGCAGTTTTAAATTGTTCTACTTTGATTAATCAGGTTTGGAAAATAAAAAAAACAAAAAACAATTTGACTCTGTGGTTTCATAAAAAAAGAAGAAAAAAATCAGGCTGCAATGACAGCAGCCGCTGTTTTTAACATAAAAAAAAAGTTCAGTTTGTTTTTTGAACTTTTCCAACTCAAACTGATTTCTAATCAGCTCTTTGAGAGCTAAGCCAGACAAAAAAAGATCTTATTTGAGTCAAGTATTCAGTAAACACACTGAACTGATGCTAAAACTGCCAGAAAGGATGGAAAAAGTCTGCCTAAGTTGCGATCAATCAACATATGCAGCCAACAGCCTATCTTTGTCATCTGTCAGCTGCAGGAAAATACAAACGGATCCACTTTAAAACAACAATTCTGGAAAATGAAGGTCATGCCGACCACATGATCCTGTGGTTTTGTATTTCTAATTTAAACTTTGATTGTCCCTTGCAAAAATGGATGGCCATGTTAATGTGCGTAATCGCATGGGCATGTCACCTTAAATACAAAACAACATTTTATACGTTGTTATTTTGAAAGTATGATTCGGTTCTTTTGTTATGGAATCATCCAAACCTGTTTCTTATTTTTCCGCCTTTTTGCTGTGAAATGGGCTGGAAATACAACTCCTGCGTAAAGCTTGTGTTGTGTTGCGAAAGAACAGATGTTAGACGCAGACATGATGGAGGTAATGTCAACATTCCAATTGATTATTAAATGTTTTCTATGTTTCGCGTCAGTGTAACACAACTGAGTTGTGCCACAGACACACCAGTGAAAATCAGCCAACTGTTGGTCTGGAGTTTAAATTATAGCAGCCAAAAAAATGTAAAATAAAAAGAAAAGAATAATATATGTTGAACTGAATTTCATCCTCTGTGTCGCTTAATTCCACCAAGTTCAGTGTGAGACTGAGAGGAACTTCTTCTTCTGCATTGCTGTCAGTAGCAAATACTGATAAACACACCTACAAGTGCCCTCTAGTGGTTGTTCATATTATTAATTTCTTTAAATCACATATAAGTCACACCCCCAACCAAACTGTGCCAAAAATGCAACTTAATCTCTGATAATATGTTTGAAGAAATTGCAATATAATATAAAATGTTTGAAGAAAAGGACTGTTTCAAAGCGGGGCAATGTTCTGTAGAACATGGCTTTGTCCTCAAAGAAGCCAGCTGTTGAACTGTTCTGCTGAATTCCATGTTTGTTCATTTATTTTTGACCATTTAGCAAATAGTTTTTACCAAAGCAACTAACAATCTTAGCCAAGAGTGCCCCTATAGAGAACATTTGGAGAACTATTGAGGAACATAAAGGCCAAGAACAATCACCAACTGTTCAGCAGCACCAAAAAATCCAGAAGCTCGATGCTCAGACAGCTGTTTGAAAAGAGGAGGCGCTGCACCATGGTGACCATGCAGCTGTGCAAATAATCTGAATCCAGCCGCAGCAACACTGTTGAAGTGAGCACGTTCACTGTATAAAATGCACACATCTCTCAGATTTAACATTTATTTTGCCTTTTGTGTAGAAAAATATACTCTCATCTGACTTGGAAGTTTTAGTTTTTTATTCCATTTTTTTTAAAAACTATGAAGAAAAATAGAAAAAGCTCGGTGAGAAAACCTTTCATTAATAATTATTGTGGTACATTTCTACTTCCTTTATGATCTTCCTCCAGCGCTTCACTCTTAACCTGTCATTTGAAGTATACGAGTAAAAAAGTAAAAGCTTAGATGTGGTGTGAAATAAAACCAAGTCCCAAACAAATGTCAGTAGATTTTTAGTCTTCAGAACTGCCTAATTATGACATCTACCAGCTCTGGCAAAACACAAGTAGATCCAGGCTCAAAAGAAACAAAGAGGTTGAATTAAAATCAGTGTGTTAGATATTCCCTTTCACCAGCCTTTCTTTCTGCATTTCAATCCCATTCTGCTAATGAAGAAGCCTTCAAAACAGAAAAACAAATTCATGCCTCCACCTACCTTCACCAGATCCTCCAGCTCAGAAGCATTTACGCAGGAATGCAAGTCCAGGAACTTCAGCTTTTCCGCAAGAATGGCGAGTTTCTGCAAATTTTCCTGAGGCTGCTCCAGTGCTCTGAACACCGTTGCACCGATGATGAGGTAGAGCACCACCAGGAAGAAGATGGCAGAAACAGTTTTCCACCTCATGACTGTGGTCCGAGTATCACACTCATCCTCTGGTGTGTTCAGAACCACGGGCTTTGCTGAGAAGGACAGGCGGGGCTTGGAGTTGTGGGCTGCAGTCTTTGGGTCCAGGAGGTCAGGTGCAGCCACTGTGAGGATAGAGGCCGTTAAAGAAGAACTTTTAATACTCCTGGTGTTAAACGTGAAACAGAAGCCTTCACTGCTATGTCTGGGTCACAACAGAAAACTGAAATGATCTCCCAGCATTTGCAGCATCTGATGTGGTAGAATTTTAGCATCCTCATGTACCCGCTGTGAAGCTCAGGGAGCATTTGAGTGTGCATCCACAACGGCTGGATGAATTTACTCATTAAATATGAACCACAATTTGTCACAATTTATTTTCTAAACAGCTTGAGACAGATGGGATTACATAACCAGCACAAGAGGCCCTTCAGGACCAGGTTTGCTTCAGAAGAACCAACTTCAGCTGCAGGGAAATGTGTTTTTATGCTTGAGGAGGTGTCATGGACCCTTCACTGAGGTGGTCTAACTTCCAGAAAAGAAATAATTCACAGGTCTGACGCTACAATCCTGCACTTTTCTTAAATCTGTTTCCATCAACTTGTTTTCCACTTACTTCTTCTGAACCATCTCGTCTGTCGCTGCTTCCTTTCAGGCTCTTTCTGGAGAGGAAAGCAGATGGAGGCTCTTTCAGGGTCAATCTGCGCCTCCTGTGTCCGGGGTCCACATGGCTCGAGAGAACCTCCCCTCGCTCCCCCCCTCAAGGTCCTCAATCCGCGCAACGCATCACGACCCGACAAAGGAGAAACCAGGCGCGCTCAAAAGCAGCAAAGGGGAGACAGGAGGAGCAAAGCGCATCGACGGGGTCCATCCACGCGTCACGCGCGGCGCGTTGCGTGTAGAGCAGTTCACCGAGGAGGGATGCGCCGCAGCGCGGAGAGAGATGCTGCTCCTCCTCGTGCGTCCAGAGCTGCCTCATTGGTGCTGAAGATGGCTTTCGATTCGGTAGCAAAGGGGAAGTCCCAGTGGCGGAGCTAGAACATTTGACGTGGGGTTGTGGGAGGGGGGCAGAAGTAAGAATGGCAAAACGAAAACAACAGAGGGGACGACCATTACAAATGAAATGATTAAAATATGTATTTCAAACAGTTTTATCTCAAGCGGTAAAGCTTCTTAAAGCATTTGTCATGCTTTTGCTATGGTGGAACAAGCGCTACTGATGATTTCCTAATCTTTGGCAATAATACTACTAATATTGACTCTGTCATAAAGCTTTTTGCTCGGCCCCTCCATCCACCCACCCTCTAGCTCCGCCATTGGGAAATCTCTTTATCACTTTGAAATTGATCTTTTTTTTTTATCTGAAACACAGAAAATGGTGATGTTATTATCTGTCAGGTAGAGCAGTAATGTTTTTCAATTCAGTTACTATTTCACAAAACTGTTTTCATATTTGCAAAGCCACATAAAAAGCTTTTCAGACAAAACACTAACTATCAGAATAGGTTTTAAGACCCATGTCTGTGTCTTATAATTAAACAACAAAATGTGATTTGATAAAACATGATAAAACAAAAAACACATTACGTTATTAGTCAACCGTGTCCAACTACTCCTCAATGCAAATCTCTTATCAGCCAATCACATGGCAGCAAGTAAGTACATTTCAAACTTCAAACTTTATTTATTTGTAAAGCGCCTTTCCTTCTTGTGAAAACCCAAGGCGCTTTACATAAAAATACATAAATAAAAATAAAAATATAATTAAAGATAAAAATAATATTAAAAATATAATAATAACACAAAAAAATACAATTACAACCACCCTTCCCTCCCCAGCTCCTCCCTCATCCACCCAGCCCCCACAATACATGACACCCCCCCACAGGAAAACTGAACAAAGATTAAAAACTGCAGCTCTATGTAAACATGGTGGAGGTGATCTGCTGCAGTTCAAACTGAGCACCAGAATGGGGAAGAAAGGAGATTGAAGTGACAGCACTTCTGTGGGCAGAAATGCCTTGTTGATGTCAGAGGTCATAGTAGAATGACCAGACTGGTTCCAGCTGATAGAAGGCCAACAGTAACTCAAATAACCACTGGTTACAACGGAGATCTGCAGAAGAACATCTCTGAACAGACAACATGTCCAACCTTGATGCAGATGGACTACAGCAGCAGAAGAACACACTGGGTACCACTTTTGTCAGCTAAGAACAGGAAACGAACTACAGTTCACACAGGATCACCAAAACTAGACAATAGTAGATTAGAAAAACATCTGGTCTGATGAGTCTCCATTTCTTCTTCAATATTATAAGGTCAGAATTTATCATTAACGACATGAAAGCATGGATCCATCCTGCCTTGTACCAACAGTTCAGACTGGTGGTGGTGTAATGCTATGGGGGATATTATATTATAAATATTTGGCTCCTTAGTACCATCTGAAAATGATTAGAACACCACAGTCTACCAGAGTATTGTTGATGACCGTGTCCATCTCTTTATGACCACAGTGTACCATCTTCTGATGCTACTTCCAGCAGGATAAAGCTCCATCTCATAAAGCTGGAATCATCTCAGACTGGTTTCTAGAACATGACAATGAGTTCACTGGACTCTAATGACCTCCACAGTCACCAGATCTCAACCCAATAGATCACCTTTGGGATGTGGTGGAACAGGAGATCAGCATCATGGATGTTCAGCCGACAAATCTGCAGCAACTGTGTGATGCTGTCTTGTTAATACGGACCAAACTCTCTGAGGAATGTTTCCAGTACATTAATGAATCTTTACCACAGAGGATTAAGAAGGTTCTGAAGGCAAAAGGGGGTCCAATCTGGTACTAGCAAGGTGGACCTAAGAAAATGGTCAGTGCAATTTATCTTAACATTTCCCCTAATTCCTACTATAAATTAGAAGCCAACTTCTGCAAAATGCACATGATATTTATTCTGAAATCATTATCTATTCATCCATCCATCATATGATGATATTTTTTTACATTTAATCAATATGCAGAAAGTAATGGTTGGTTGCATAACTGAAATGTTTTGGTTTTGATCACCTCCTCTGTAGAAATGTTTCTAAAAACGTTAGTCAAAGTTTTTCTATTCCAGCCAAGATGTGTCTTCGCATAGAGCCCCATGCAGCCCAGGGCCGGCCCTGCTCAGAGGTGAATTTCTAATGAACTCCTACTGCTCTGCAGAAATTATGTCTTAGAAAACGACAGATTGGATTTTTGCTAAAAACAGCATCCTCATAATTAAAAGACCACTGGAAACGCTTTTCCAATCGATCAATAGATGATCAGAGTGGGACTTTATGTAAATCTGTTGTCTTCCAAAACCACTAACACACTTCTTTGACATTTCTATACATTTAAGAAGGTAGCATGTTTCCTTTTCTAAGCAGAACAGCAGAAACACTTAGATTTCACTAACCAGCCTCATGCTGCTGCTGTAGCGCCCTCCTGTGGCCTGCTGTTTTACCTTTGCCTTTACCCCTAAATGTTCTTTCACAACATTTGAATTCTCCATCTCAGGACTAATCATAACCTTTACTCTGCGTTTCTGTGAAGCATTCATGTTTGGATGAGAAAATGTGCTTTGGTTAAGTCTTTTTTTTGTCCATAGCCCTTGATAATAACAATTCCAGGGTTACCTCAGCCATCCTTTTGGTCTGTAATTGAATCATTTCTCCCCTCAGCTCTGCAAATGTTCTGTGAGTCACTGTCTGCAGCAAAGGCTCAAAGCACAATCAATTCACTCACATTCTAAAGACTTTTGATTTTTCCTCACAGTATAATTTAAAGCTCTTTTCCCAGTATTTGTTATTTTCTGTTTCGAACACCATGTGCTCATTTATAATCTTTCTACTGAGGATTTCTCCATTTGTGCATACGTTTTTCAGTCTGGAAGCCTTTTTTTGGTAGTTTTGATTGACTTTTTTCCCTACTACTTAGAAGTACTATACACGTTTTCTGTTATTTATTGCTGCACAGGAAAAATGAAAATAAAATCCCAACAGCATTGGAATTAATAAGTAATAAGTAATAAAAAGTTGGGACATTACACATATTGCGAATAAAAACATAATGCAGTGAAGTGGAAGTTTCAAATATCATGTTTTATTCAGAATACAACATAGATGACTTATCAAATGTTCAAACTGATAAATGTATAATTTTAGGGGTAAAATAAGTTGATTTCAAATGTTAAGACATCAACACATCTCAAAAAAGTTGGGACAAGGCCGTGTTCACCACTGTGTGGAATCCTTTCTTCTTCCTCTTATCACAGTCTGCAAACTTCTGGGGACTGAGGAGACAAGTTACTCAAGTTTAGGAACAGGAATGTTGTCCCATTCTTGTCTAATACAAGCTTCCAGTTGCTCAACTGTCTTAGGTCTTCTTTGTCGCATCTTCCTCTTTATGATGCACCAAATGTGTTCTATGGGGGAAAGATCTGAACTGCAGGCTGGCCATTTTAGTACCCGGATCCTATTTGTACGCAGCCATGATGTTGTAATTGATGCAGAATGTGGTGTGGCGTTGTCTTGTTGGAAAATGCAAGGTCTTCCCTGAAAGAGGCGATGTGTGGATGGGAGCAAATGTTGTTCTAGAACTTGGATATACTGTTCAGCATTGATGGTGCCTTTCCAGATGTGTAAGCTGCCCATGCCACATGCGCTCATGCAGCCCCACACCGTCAGAGCTGCAGGCTTCTAAACTGAGCACTGATAACAACTTGGGTTGTCCTTGTCCTCTTAATTCGGATGACATGGCGTCCCAGTTTTCCAGAAATTACCTCAAATTTTGATTCGTATGACCACAGAACAGTTTTCCACTTTGCCACAGCCCATCTTGCGCCTTTGGGTCGTGTTCAGAAATGGCTTCTTTTTTGACCTATAGAGTTTTAACCGGCAACGGCGAATGGCCCGGCGGATTGCGTTCACTGTTTTCTGGAAGTAGTCCTAAGCCCATGTTGTGATTTCCATTACAGTGGCGTTCCTGTGTGTGATGCAGTGGCGTCTAAGGGCCCGAAGATCACGAGCATTCAGGATGGTTTTCCGGCCTTGACCCTTAAGCACGGAGATTGTTCCAGATTCTCTGAATCTTTGGATGACATTATGCACTGCAGATTATGATTACTTCAAATTCTTTCCAATTTTTTCGGAGGAACTCCTTTAATTATTTGTTTTATTACAATGCTGCGACTATTTTTTGTCGCAGCATTGGGGGAATTGGTGGTCCTCTGACCATCTTGACTTCTGGGAGACACTGCCACTCTGAGAGGTTCTTTTTATACCCAAGCATGTTGCCAGTTGACCTGATCAGTTGCAAACTGGTCCTCCAGATGTTCCTTATGTGTTCATGTCACTTTTTGGCCTGGTTTTGCTACCTGTCTAAACTTTTTTGGAATGTGTAGCCACTATTTGGCCAACATTTCAAAATGTTTCACTTTCAACATTTGATATGTTTTCTACATTTTACTGTGAAGAAAATATAAGTTTATGATATTTGTAAACTCTGGCCTCCCTTTTTTATTCACAATTTGTACAGTGTCCCAACTTTTTTGGAATTGGGTTTGTAAGAATGATGTTTTATCCTCTGCACTTTTTCGCAAATAGATCTTTTAAATATGAAATTCTTGTATGAACTGACATTAAAGTCTGCTATTTTAATGCACCCTTTTAAATTAGTTATCTAGGAATCTTTATTTCCTAACATTTGTTGAAGCCAATTCCCAACATGATTAGATTTCCCTGTTCTTCCATATTGTCTGAAAAACACACTCCAATGAAAATGGTGTTTTTGGTGTTTTTAACTTGTTCTTGTAACCTTTTTCCACGATGGAGGACATTTATGAAGAACATTAAGATTGAAATTACATTTCGGAGTATTTCTTTAATTCAATCGTTGTGACTCAGGAGCAGACGAAAAAATGCTGTTTAGAAAAAGATCGTGTGTGTGACATATAAAATACTCTGGGCGGGCGCTCTCTGCTCCGCTCTATTCTGATGTGTCTATCTGCAGACAAATAGATGGTCTTTGTTTTCCTCGTCTGAGCAGAAATTTGGTTCAAAACTGTACGGCTGGATAGCTCCAATATTGCTCGTCATTTCTGTTGCACTGCTAATGTTAGGTTGTGGTTGTGTGGGGCTGTAAGCTTGCAGCAGTAAACAGATGGATGTCATAAAGGGGGACAGGCTTACTCTGTGCCAACAGTCCCACCCACAACTCAGGGGTGAATTACTGATGAATTGATGCCGCTCTACAGAAACTGTATCCCAGAAAACCACACAGGTTTTTTTTGGCTAAAAGCAGCATAATCATAACAAAAAAGACCACTGGGAATGTTTTACAATAGATCAGAAAAGGATCAGATTGGGACGTGAACCAATTTTTGTACCTGTGCTTCACTGATTTAGCTCTTTTATAAATGATTGTTGGATCAGCTTCTCCCTAATCTGCAGATGTTCAGAAACGTTTTTCCAACCCTTGTTCCCGGTTCATGGTTCATTTTTAATGTATTTCCCAAATGCAGGTCCATTTCCAGGTGAAAGGCCTTCAGGTTTGCTGCTCCCTCTACATTGAACCTCTTACAGAAGTAAAACCAAATGCATCATTCATCACAAACTTTTTAAATCTGTTCTAAAAGACTGGAAATCCAAAGCAACATGAATTTAAGCGTTTTATTTGACTTTTTTTCCACCTTGAGGAATGTTTATGTGTAATCTGTTATTTTCCTGTTTTACATCAGATTTTAATTTGTGTCAAAAACAGCACATTCCTAACAGAGAGCAGTAACCAGCACTTTTCCCCCAACATTTATTTTATTCAAAAGCACCTTGTAGAGGTTACAAACATTTGTCCTTGTTCATCAAAAGTCTATGCCTCTTTGCACTGCCTTTTTGGTCTCATCAGCAAGTTTTTTCTGCCTGGGGGAGAAAGTAAAGAACTTTGTCCTTGTTGTTGCAGTAATTTGGGGATTTTTTCCCACTTTACCCCTGAGGGTGGAAAGCCCTTTTCAGATGCAATAAGATTAATAAAGTTGAATATTTTTCTGGGTTTATTTCAAATAAAGAGTCTTAATGAACTTATTTCTTCATTCAGTGTTCACTGTATTTGAAGACAAACAGGAAAGACTTGGAAAACTCAAATTGTATTTGTTTTTCTTGTGTTTTTTGTCTCTCGAGGCACAGCTGTGCATCATTGCTGTTTGTTTGTTTACTGGGCACGTCGCTGCTCACAAACAGGCACACTGGACTCCAGACTCAGAAGCAGAAAATACAAATCTACAAAGGAGGCAAGAATGAAAGGCTTTTGTAGACATTTCAAGACATTTCATTTGAAGACAAGACTCCAATTTATTTATTTGTAGCAAAAAAACATCTTTCAGAGGAAAAAAAAAGAAAAACACAAATGTAATATTTGGTGTTGCAGTTTTGAAAAATAATTTCATCATGCCGCTTGAAGTGTATTCCTCCCACTATTTCCACCTCTTTTTTATGATCATCTGTTCATTTTCTTCAAATATCTCTGAAGCAGCTTCTCTCCAATCAGAGAATGTGAGATGAACTTCTGTATATTTTAAATGGGCATCTGCTCGTTCACTGACACCAAACTTCTGCATAAAATATAGCACTGCTCTCCATATACTTTCCTCCTGCTTTTGATGCAACAGATAAAAACAAAAGCAACTGAATTATTTATTTTAGTACCTTGTTTAGTACTGTTTTAGTACTTTCTCTTTATTTCCTTTGAACATTCATTGGAACAGCTTCAGTGCCTCTAAACTCCATTTTGTTCTTTTTCTTTACACATCCTCATAAATGTCGAGATTTTCTTTTTTTTTTTGTCTTTTCTCTGAAAAATAACACATTCAGTGGCCCCTTATTGTTCTAAAGATTTGCAAGGAATAGATGGACCATACTTTTAGGCTACAACCAAAGTCTTTCCATGACATTGTTGTGTTAATGGACCATATTACCATGGTCATTTTCTCTAATGGTGCAGCAAAATGATAATGATGCTCCTCGAGAATTTACCGTTTATCTGTAGGATTGTACAAAAGGCTTTCTCATGGAAATTTGGAAATGTAAAGTCTGAATGGTTTCAAGTCATCATTTTGCATTATCCTCAAAACTCCTATAAGTAAGCAATATTCAGTAGATTAATGCTTACAATGTGTGCACCTCAAAAAGTGTTATTTTATCAGCCTTTGTTATATTTTTACTGATGCAAAGTTTTCCAAAAATAATAAAAGCGTGAAGGAAACAATGCTGGCAAAAATGCAAGAAGAGATGCTGCAAAACATCAGCAAACCAGAAATGCTTAAAGATTCATTTCATTATGCCTTTGTATGGGGACTATTTGCACTTGTCTGCAAGCTTGCGTTGTGAAGGCTCAGGGGATTAGCTGGTTAAAAAATGAGTTTAATCTCTGCTCTCGACTCTGCTGATTCTACTCGAACTTGCTCTACTGACTTTGCATTTTGTTCACCCTGCAAAAGAAAAGTAAAAAATCAAACGTATAGCAGCTTCCTCTCTAAAGAAATCAAATTTAAAATAGTTCTTGAGGTCATTTCTTTGTCAACTTCTGCTTCTGCAGAAATGAAAACCAATCAACTTCTCATCAAACAAGTTTATTTAAAAAAGGGCTTTTACAAGTTATAAATGAGTTTTAATGTTGAAAAGTTTGTGTTGAGAGAGAAGCATAAAACGTGAACATTGTCACCTGTCAGGCTTCAATGAATCCAATTAGTTGTAGTCTTTTTGTGAGCAGAGTTTTCATATCAGTTAGTGATTAGGTGGACTCTCATGTGGAAAAGCTTCCATATCTAAAGTTGGCCTCAGGCCTCTCTGCCCGAGAGAGCTGAGCAGTCAGATGGAGTCAGCAGAGTCAAGACAGATGCTTAAGGCATCTTGGTTTTACACAAGGTGACTGCAGCCCATCCAGTGACAGGAATGAGTAGTGTGTGACTGATTGAGTTTCTGCGGATGTCTTAAATAAAAAAGGAGAACAGGCAAAAGAGGTGTACAAAGTGTCAGAGTGAAGCAGCAGAGGAGCTGCGGTGCCTAAAAACCTCATGGAGTTTGTACTGCAGTTGTCACAGTAACAGTTCATCTGTAAAATGCAACATATAACGCTTGTTCTGGATTTTTACATTTGTTCAGTTTAATCAGCAGCCATGCAAGTTCAAGCACAGTTATGTAACCTGCGATCTTTACAGGGAGAAAAAACAAATGCAAGTTCTCTTTGTGTGAGAAAAATCAGGTGAAAGCAAAAGATTTTGTTATTTTTATGCAAAAGTAAAAAGGCTTTTGCCTACTGAGTACCACTGAGTTTCAAGGTTTATTACTACAAATAACAATAACATTCTTTTTGCTAAAGCTAACTGTGTGTATTTATGAGTCAGATGCTTGATTTGTGTCGTCTAAAAAACCCCACAATGTTTTTACGTGACTGATACTCTGACAAGTGCACCTGGAAGTTAAATTCTCGTTCAAACGATATTCTGTCTTTTATTGTCCTTGAACTGTAATGGGTTAGCTAGCATTCAGGTTTTATTAGAATAGGTTTTGTATAATGAGTTAATCGCACTGTTAAAATCCGTAACACCACTGTGTAAACGCTGTGTTAACAAAGCTCAAATGATGTTTGTCTGTTTGCTCATTTTGTTATCATTTTGACTCCACTGTTGTTCCTTTGTTCTAAAGATATCTTCAGAAATTAATCTGAAAAAAACCCCCAAAAATTAACCTCAATCACATGCATGAGTCAACCACTAGAAAAAAGAAAAAAGACATTTTTACACATCCACTTATCTTATTTCATCCCGTGCTAGGGATTGACTCTAGAGTAGCGCAGTTGTGTATTGCTGTTCTCTTGAGACTCACATGGCCACTTTAAGGGACATTAAAGAAATGGAATTTGATTGTCGTGTGTGATTAGTTCATTGTGAAGAGTGATGTAAGTTGCACACACTCGTGACGCACAAGCAATGCTGTCGTACGGCCGCTCTACAGTCATTAGTAAGGTGCGCATGTATGTGTGTGGAGGTGATGCATAAGTACCTGTAAAATGTCAACACAAACTACACTCTGATTGTCTAATTTCCTAAATTCTAATAGTCATTCCTCACACAAAGTGCACACTTGTCACCTGAACAGCACTGACGGCTAACTGACAGCTAACAGGACTCTTGTGCAGCTTTTAGGGGGTTAAAAAATGAAAAATCTGCATGACAAACCTACATTTTACAGACTTTCCCCTTACTTACCCTTATGTGTTGTATAAGTGTTCACTATGACCTGTCACAGCATGCCCATAGAAGAAACTGAACATGAACTTTTGTGCTCACCATTGGTCTCCGACCTTGACATTTCGTACAGGTCACTTGCAGATTTGCCCGTTTTTCACCCACAGGCAGCTCATATCCATCCGTAAAGGCAGCTCTGACCAAGAATGTATGTATTTGGGTTCCATTAAGTGATGACCAGCTTTCCTAAATAAATATGTTTATTTTCTCAACTAGACTTTCAGGCCAACTAAAGCTGTAAGACATTGTGTGTAAGGGTCCTGACAAAGCAGGAAATGTCATTTAAGAGTATTTGACAAGTTTGGACTAAAAGCAGGTTCCTTTCATTCATAAGTTATAAGAGCAATAGTAATTGTGGTCTGCAGAAATATTTTTCTGCCCTTTTTACAGTTCTTTACTCTTTTTTTTCTATAAAGAAAACCTTGTTTGATTGTGTCACATGTCCTAAACATGTCCATGCTGCCACTCTACTAATCCAGTCTTGAATTCTCCCTGCAAATTTCTTGCAAAGGTCTAATGAGAATTTATCAATACTTCCCTTCACCCTCCAGCTGGATCTTGAAGGTTGTCCCCCTGAACTGGTAACTGATGCTTTTGCTCACAAAGGAGTACACATTTAAAACTGTAGATCTTTTCATCTCTTTGTTTTCCATTGAGCTGCCGCTGCATAGTTAACAGAGCAACACAAAAGTCACGTATGGTGACAAAGTGATCAATGCATATGGATCGAGGAAACAATGTAAACATGACACCATAAAGTTATTGTAAATCATGATTTTATTGCCTCAAAAGCAGATCCTTTTGATTAAAACATACATCATTTTTGGGGCATTTTGTTCATCTTTTTGTCTGCTGAAGATAGCATGTTGGGGGTTTTGTGTAGAGTTCTAGAGAAAACCATCTCAGAAGTCCAATTACTTGACTTTGTGTTTCCTCATTTCCCTTTGGAGACTTCAGCCCACAGCAGCCTCACTGCTCATTATCTCTCGAACCCAAGTGCCCTCGGAGGAATATACAGTTCCTGAAAGTTGGCTTTTGTATGCATGTGAATGTCTTCCTCTACTGCCTATTTTACAAATGCTGTTGTGAGGTAGAAATTATTCCAAAAAAAACTATGGGAGGAAGTCTTTGGAAGAGCGGTAAATGAAAACAGCAGAGTGGAGGGGCATTACAAATGAAATAATCAAACTGTTTTATTATTGTTAATATGAAACCAGAAGTTCTTTTAGCTGAGGTGCCATTAATAATGCTTAAAAGAGCGTGAATTGATTATATTTTTTTTAATCTTTGTTTGTAATTATACTAATATTGACTCAAAAATGGGGGCGTTGCTAGGGGGAGGGCAGCTGGCACTCCTTGCCACCCTGTAGCTCCACCCCTGAACCTCACGTTTAAAACTCATTACAGTTGAATACGATACTCTGTAACATGCAGGTCGTTGGGGATTTTGCTTACTCCTGCTCACACAGCAGCGTTCACAATCAATGAGAAAAGAAAATCCAATTTCTTTGCAGCATCTTAGCTGCTGGAAATCCAATGGGTTGCAAATATTTGAGCTCAGCATTAATTGTTGCTAAAGTACTATTCATTATCTGTGGTTTTTGCCCAAAACATTTTTATTTAACTTTGAAAAGCACATAAACTTTAAGTTATTGGGGTCACTTGTCCAGAGCAACAGAGAGGTTGCAGGAAAGAGGTGAAGAGGACAATGCAGTCAGGTGGAGGAAGGTGTCAGGAGTGATCAATGTGAGCATGTGAAAAATGTCAGCAAGAACAAAAGGGAAGGTGTACAAAACTGAGGTGAGAGCAGCCATGCTTTTGGCTTAGAGACAGTGGTTTGGAGAAAGAGACAGGAGGCAGAGGAGGTGGCAGAGATGAAGATGCTGAGGTTCTTTTTGGGACTGACGAGGATGGATAGGATCAGGGATGAGCACATCAGAGGAACAGCACATTGTAGATGCTTTGGAGATAAATGCAGGGAATAAGACTTTGATGACACGTTTAGAGGAGGAACAGGAGCTACCGGGAAAAAGGTCCGGAAGATCAAAGAGGAATTTCATGGATGCGGTTAAGGAGGACATGAGGGTAGTTGGTGTAAGAGAAGAGGGTTGGATGGAGGTGGATGATTCAGTGTGGTGACTCCTGTTGGGGGCAGACTACAGGGTCAAGAAAAAGTCAAGGTTAAAATGAAAAGAAATGAGATTAAAGTGATTATTAAAGTGCAGAAAGAGAAGAACAAAGCATATTTGGTTCAAAGTCATTTGTGCTTTTATTTAGTAAAATATGAGTCCAGACATTATGATTTGCTTAATCTTCCTTTATTTTTTTAAAAACCTGTTTATTTAAAAAAAAACAAAAAACAAACAAAGAAGCAGTTACATGAAGCTACGTTCACATCACCCTCGGCAACGCCCGTTCAAGTGCCCACTTCTAATGATACGTCTATAAAAAACACACATAACTTTCGGGCTTCCGCGTTCAATTGCTGATGCGCAAGCTTCTACAATCGTTTTTGGGCTCCACGTACAAAACACGCAGCCACTGAATGCACGATGAACGTTAAACCACGTTAAAATGTGATCAATCAGGGACTCGGATTTGGTGACATTTGAATGGTGTCTCTTTTAATTTATGGAAGTGCCAATCGTTTAAGAATTGATCATGAAGGAGAAATTAATAATTGCGGCTTGTGGCTGGACGGAATAGAACACCAAGTTTTTCAAATATCGGAATAGAGCTGTGAAAGAAAAAAACCTGGCGCAAGATTCACCAGATTTGCAGATTCGCAGATTTTTTCGTCCTTCTGCACCAAGCCTCTTCCAACTATAGAGGGCGGACATGCGCTAGTACACAGTAGCAAAAGAAAAAGCCCCTCCCTGCTTTTCTAGTGTGAACAATATGGGCTATACTCTCTTTTAAGAACCTGCATTTAGTGAGTTTAGCTCATTTAGCGTGTCTGGCACGTCTAGTCTTTTAGGATGTTTAGCGTATTCAGCACATCACATGCCTGGCGTATCCGCAGCTCAACTCATCTTTACTTCTTCAGATTTACCTTGTAATTAGTGGTTAGAGTAAGTACAAATAAATAAATAAAAAAACACACTACTAGAAGATTTGATAAAGATGCTGTCTATCGTTGGGTAATCAAATCCTTCAGCGTTTTGGTGCAACATTTAAATTCAGAGTTTGTTGGTGAGATTATGTTGTCACTCTAAAAAAGACAAAAATAAAGCCAAAAACAGTTTTTGCTATTTCTGACTGAAATATGTCAATCCTGAGGGAAAGGTTTGATTTTGTTGCAGGAATTTTTCGCTTCCATAAGCTGACTTGACTTTCACAAGAGCTCCAGCTTCACGTGTGCTTTTAAATTTGAAGCAGATTGAACATGAATGGAACTCACTGACCTGCGTTTGCTCCTTAAATGCCTCCGACAAAGGCGTCACGGCAATAAGACTTCAACGACTGCCATTCCTAAGGGTTGCCGGGCAACTGGACTGTAAATCCTCCTGGCTGCTGCAAAAACACACAGCATGAATTTAGTCTAATTGTTGGGAAGGTCTGCACAATGCATCTGTGATGTATTTTTAAAAGGAAATGCCCTCTCCTTCACTCCAGTGACTTAAAGCATCAATCCCGAGAGGATCCGTGTTGCTCAGTTGCTTTCCTGGAAGAGTCCTTCAGAAGAAATAGAATAGCAAAAGACTTTAATCATGACACTTGATGTAAGGTATTGTACTGCAATGATGAAAACAGCTGGTAAATAAACTACTTTTCTTCCTGAGCTCTCTTTATCCAGGCTCTTTAAATTCAAACCTTTTCTAGTGTTTGTAGCTGTGAGCCTGTCAGACAGCTTGCTCACACTGATATTTTTTGAGGCCTCTGCTTCACGGTGAGCTGTTGAAGAAGACATCTACTCAAAGTCACATTTCCATGCTTGAACAAATGTAGTGATGTCGCTGTCTGTTTCATGTTCAAAACTGCACTTCAGTGCAGATGTTTTGGTGGTAGCTGCAAAGACTGTTCTGGAAGTTGTAGACGTCTATCCTGTACCAGTTATATTGTGAATTTTATATTATATTGTGAGTGGCTACTACTCTCTGCCCCTGCCACCTGGTCAGAAAAATAACACTTTTTTTCTAAATGTTGGCTTTTCTGTGGGTTTTATCTCCCCAACAACCATTTTATTCTTCAGTCAGGCTATTTTTAGAAGAACTGGCAAAAGTAAAATTTTGGACTTCCTTGGCAACGCCCCCACATTCCTATTATGTTCATTTTGTTTCATTCAGCTTGAGCCAATGATTCAAGTATTACATTTTCACAATATTGGAAAAAATAACAATATGGGAAATAAAATGTGCGAGCAAGAGGGAAATGCCACTTTTGCAACGCTAACTTCCAATTCTGGCATTTTTTCCCAAATAGCTTCCCAATGATGCGCAAAGAGTTTTGAGTTGATAGATTGAAATCCGAAAGAGGAGTTTACATTTGTAGAAGGAAGTAAGGGTGACATTTTAGGAAACTTCCTTTTCGACCTTTTCCCAAGATTACAAGTATGTTTTTCTCCCATATTGTGTGAAATATTAATAAATACACAGGAAACACACTACACAACATACACAAAACACAGGAAACACACTACACAACACACACAAAACACAGGAAACACACTACACAACATACACAAAACACAGGAAACACACTACACAACACACACACAACACAGGAAACACACTACACAACATACACAAAACACAGGAAACACACTACACAACACACACACAACACAGGAAACACACTATACAACATACACAAAACACAGGAAACACACTACACAACACACACACAACACAGGAAACACACTACACAACATACACAAAACACAGGAAACACACTACACAACACACACACAACACAGGAAACACACTACACAACATACACAAAACACAGGAAACACACTACACAACACACACACAACACAGGAAACACACTATACAACATACACAAAACACAGGAAACACACTACACAACACACACACAACACAGGAAACACACTACACAACATACACAAAACACAGGAAACACACTACACAACACACACACAACACAGGAAACACACTATACAACATACACAAAACACAGGAAACACACTACACAACACACACACAACACAGGAAACACACTACACAACATACACAAAACACAGGAAACACACTACACAACGTACACAAAACACAGGAAACACACACCAAAAACATACACACAACACAGGAAACAGACCATACAACTTACACAAAACCTAAAAAGTTAAAAAATGGATTAACATTAACTCCTAATATTATCATTTTATTTAAAGATTGTGTTTACATTATCACAGAAACATCACAGCAATGTCCTGAATTTGAACAATTCATTGAATATTTTCTACTGAATTTTGGGAAATGGACTCAAACCACAAAACACTATCCAACAATATAGATTTAGAATATTAGTTGCACTAAGGTTTTTTGTTTACTTTGTTAGTGGGATTGTTCAGAAAGAAGAATCTTTGAAGATAAGTAGAAAAGTGCAAGCCATACTCCATTACACAGCGGTGCTGTAATCCAGCATCAGCTAGCTCTCAGATCAGGGTGATTGCTTGATGACGGGCAGGGGCCCTGCAATCAAGGAGTAGCCGACCACAACTCGCTCACACAAAAACAGACACAACACAGAAAAACAGGAGAACTTTCTTTGCATTGCTCTGTTTCTTAATCTTAAAATTTAAAAGTTAAGAGAAAGAAAGCAGGTGGCTTGATATTTTACATTTGCAATGAAAAGTGTATTGAAGTAACAATAAATAATCTTTTTTAGCTGCATTATTTGTGATTATGGCACAGCTTTTACCATTCACAACTCTGAACCTAACATTAAATTGGTGAGCCACAAACAAAGCTTTTCTTTGATGACCATTACTTTTATGAAAAATGTCAATATGCTTTTTCTCTTCTTCCCTAATCAAATCCTGCAAAACAAGATGTGCATTAGTGCACAAATGCCGAAATAGAGAGAAAAAACTAAGTTAAAGGGCCTATATCATGGTATTCTTAAGTCTTTCAGAGTAAACTATATCCATGTATATGATCAGATATTGCCTGTGGCACACAAAAGAATTCTTTTTTTTATTAAATATGAGTTATTTTCACAAGCTCTTTTCCTACCCGGAAGTAAGACGACTCGATCTCTGAAGCTCCGCCTCTCGCTCTCTGTGAGTCCTGTCCATTTCATGACATCATCCTAGAGCCGGCAGCGTGTCTGCTTTTTACCCACGAATACAAACTACATCTTTTTCTTACATCTTACAAACTACATCCTACAACTTTTGCAGAGATGGATGTGCAAATTGTGCGCGTAACATGAAAGTGTTTTGCTGATCACCGGTAGCTCCACGGACAAAGTAGGAGTGTGTGTTAGCCTGGGGGCGGTGCTGGCAGACTCTTCCTGGAAGGGGCTGTTCCATATATTGTGATGTCACAATGGGAGGACTGTTTCCGTCGATTGGGAGGGGCTGGTGCTTAGGGAGCAGGGTTTCAGAGGAATACTCAGAATGGAGCAAAATAACTCTTTGGGGTTGTTTTTCACGAGGAATTAACATTAGAATACACTTCAAAGCTCAAAAAAGTTGATTTTGCATGATACAGGATTGTTAAAGAAAAGTAAACATGACTTATTATATAAGGCTGCTTTTATAAAGTACTTGTGGTTCATTCGAACAAAGAGTGACTAATTGGAAATGTAGATTTTTCTTTGTAATAATAACTGTTATTATGGCAAATATAAATAGCTAATAATTAAAGCAAAGGTCCAGTAGTTTGAGGCAATGGAATCCATTATTGTTCAAACACACCCGCTGTTCACAATCACAAATTCCTCCTGTCATTATGCAAACATGAAAGAAAGCAAATTTCTGTGTGTTGCAGCGGCAGCTCCAAATGAAAGAGCCAGAGTGGGAGGATGTGCTTTTACATGGACTGAGGCCAGGAGGGTTGGGGGGATTCTGGCGATCCATTACTCTCTGTCAGTCAGGGAACACCACGAGTCTGCAGCCTTATGCAAACATCTATTCTCAGCTTCCTTGTTCCTGCAGAATCTGCAGTTTCTTTCCCCATAAATGTATGGGTAGTTGCCATGGTTACCAGATCATGTCAAGCAAAATGTGATTTGTGACTACACTCTGTATTTATGACATCAAAAGTCATGTTATCCAGCCTTAATGCTGATCTGACCCACGAATTTATGTATGCTTGGACAAATGCATCGTGGGTAGTCAGGCACACGGTGCACAAAGACAGCTTGATCATGACTGCAATTATCAAATAGAGCCCGAAAGAATTCAAGAGCTGATAGCATATTTCCTTTAATCATATTTGTATTCAATTTGACTAATTTAGGAGCAATCTTCTATTCTATTTAAAAGTGTTTTCATTATTTATCGATGGAGCCAGTAAGAGCTAAAAGCAGAAGTAGAAGCAGTTCATACAATTTTTTTTTTCCTTTTTACAATTTTGTTTTTCTGTCTTGACTTTCTTGGAGATTAAAAATGCCAAAGCAAAATAAAAACTTTTTTTTGCATGTGCTGCAGGACTTTAAGAAGTTAGAAGAGAAATTAATTGAATTAAATATTTAATGCAAAGGTTCATTCATTCATTCATTCATTCATTTTATATATCATTTTGTCTCCGGGTTGCCGGAGCCTAACCTGGCCACCCACAGGCAAACGCAGGGTACAACCCTGGACATGTCGCCAGTCTGTCGCAGGGCCACAATCCCACACCCACACACGCTCACATCCACACCTATGGAGAATTTAGAGTGACCAATTAAACCTATGAAACATGTTTTTGGACGGTGGGAGGAAGTTGGAGTCCCCGCAGAAAATTCACGCGTGCACGGGGAGAACATGCAAACTCCACACAGAGAAGTCCATCATTGGTGACGCTGTTTCAGGTCCCCCAGCCGGGACTTGAACTGGGCACCTTCTTGCTGTGTGTAATGCAAAGGTTTTGAAGAGTTTAGAGCATCTGCACATTTTGGTGGATGTAGGATTTATATTGTAACATCTGGCTTTTAAAACTCAAATAGGAAATCTTATCTGTCCTTTGGCTTCCAGTTGCAGGCAAAATCACCCCACTGGTGCTGCAGCATCCAGGTATTTGTCAATGAACATCAGCATTTGGCTTCCCCTGTCTACTTGTCATTCTTTTGCACACCAAACAATAAATGAGCAAGTTGACCGTCTGCTTGTTTATTTTCAGCTTAATTCATAGTTGTTCGGCTTAGTTCATGTCCATAAATCTCCTTAGCAGTCTGACAGCAGGGACTGAGTGAAAACAGAGGAACTGAATGCAGTGACAGGGAAACAGCGTCCTGCCTTTTTCAGAACATTTTCTCACTTGTCTAGGTTCTGCATCTACAAAGGGTTCAGCTGCAGGATTGCTGTTTGGTACAGCCTACAGCAGCTGCTGCAGCACTGAAACGATGATTTTCTCAAGTGGCTTACATTTTTCCTTTTTGTTTCATTTCTTTCGTTACAAAATGAGTAGTTTTGTTTAATGTTGGCATAAGAGAATCTTCAAAGTAGTTATTTGGAGTATTTGCTTTCGTGTGTTCAAGAGCTGCAATAAAGGAAATGAGTTTTACCTTTCACTTTTCGGCTCGTTGAAGCAGAGTTCAGCGCCTTCGCCTCACAGCAAGAAGGCTGTCGGCTGGGGACTTTCTGGAGGGGTTTTTAATGCTCCGGAGTCCCCAGTGTCAGCAATTACAGAGCAAATGAAGTTAAATGTCTGCTGCAGAGATGGTGTATAAAGACAGCAGGAAAAGGAAGATGCTATAAAACCCTCAAATACGCAGAGTTCAGTCTGAGAGGCTTCAAATGTGTATAAAATCATGCAGAGTTTTAGCCTTTCCATGCTGCGTTAATGAGCTGAATGTGCATGGCAGGCTCGTATCCTGCAGAGAATCCACAGATGCTAATTTAACTGCTGTAATTCAACATGAAAAACAATGAAAAGTGATTAAAGGCACTTATTGTTTGATTACGCATTTTCAGTGCCAACATTTAATTGTTTGAATTTTGATTGCATGGAATTTCAAAAGCTAAAGTCATTCCCCTGACCAACCACAACCTCAAGAATTTATCTCATTGTTCAATGTGTTTATAGTTTTGAATAGCCTGTTTTTTAATATAGTTATGAATAGTTTTGTGGAATTTTAACCGGAATTGAATCTTCAAACTAGTTGTTTGGTGTATTTGTCAAGAACAGAATAAAAACTGTGCAAAATGCACTTAAAGACAATAAGATCTAGCAACAATCATCTTGTTCACTCATTAGTCTAGCAGTTGCAGAATGGCAAATACGCAGTTATAACTGAAATGAGCAGATTGTTGGTGTCAAGTTGACTCCGAGCTGCCCGACTTGATTAGTTTCTTCCCACTTCTCAGTGTTAGATGGAGTTTAATTCAGCCATGTCTCATTTTAATGCTTTTTATGTTTGTTGGTACATTTTTTTTAGCAAAAGTATGTTAATTTTGTTTTTACCAAAAACAACAAAATAAAACCAGTGTTGTTTATAGGACGTTTCCTGCAAAGTGGCAGGAGTTCATTAGAAATTCACCTCTGAATTGTGGGTGGGAATGTTGGCCCGAAATAAACGGGCACTGATATCCCATAAATCATTTGTTTCCACTCTCTCTCACTAGCTTACAGGCCCTCACAATTCCAAGCTAACATTAGCGATGCAACAAACGTAGCGAACAATATCTGAGCTGTCCAGCTGTACAGGTTTGAGCCAGATTCCAGCTCAGACAAGAAAAACAAAGATGTACATGGATTTAGTCATCTGCAAATGGATGCATCAAAAGCAGGGAACATAGGGCCATATTTTCAAACAAATATGATCTTTTTCCGACTGCATTTTTTTTTCTGCTGCTAATTCACAACAATTTGAATGAAGAAATACACAGAAATGTTGGGGAATGTTCTGGAATAAAATAAGATTTCAAATACACAATTAGTGTTTAGGGAATTACCAGTTTTGAGCATGAAGAGCTCTTTACTTAAGTTCAATTAAGTTCAATTAAATCACAAACCCAGCACTGACCGGTTATGGCACACATCTTTCACCAAGTGCATCTTTCACTGAGTAAAAATGATTTATCCAACTTAAACTTCCAGTCTCGTCTCTCCTCTGTCACTAAGATCTGCTGCTTGGTATTAATGTGCAGCTCATCCAAAGGCCTACTGATACACAACAACGACAACACAGAGACTGTTTTTGTCACCGTAATGCATCCCAGCTTTGAACATTATTCTTTCTAAAATGTAGCACAGACTTTGAGACAGCCTGAGAACTGAATGCTGCATCTAACAAATACATAAATAAAGCTCAGTGACTAAATATGAAAATGGCATATATAAAGAAAAATGCTGTGCTGACGGTGAAGTTTAACTTTAGCTGCATTAAACGTCCACGATTTTCATTACAAACCACTTGACATCAAACTGCTTATTAGTTATGACATTTCTGGGATGAAACTACAGCCACAGCAAAGTCTAACAGCAAAGACTAATAATCCAAAGCTCTCTTGGTGTCCTTGATGTTGCCTTTTCATCCAGTTTATTTGAGTTTATAAAGCATCAGGTTACAACACTGTTGTAAGCAACCAACAGAGAGCACAGGAAAAGCATCAAAGAAAAAGTCGAATTATATAAAAGGCCTTTAGTGTAATTAATTCAAACAATATAAACCATTTAAGGCCACAATGCTTGAACCCTATCAACCCTACTTTGACTTAGATTGATGTATGGTCAATATCATGGGTGGTACATTAGAGCACATGTCACCGTAAGGACCTCAAGTCGTCCACAGATCTGTTCTAAAAATGGATCCTATTGATCCTATCATTTTTCTTGCTTTGGTGTGAACTGGACAATAACTATGGAGGTTTAGGAGGGACAATATTAAACAAATATGAACACCATGAAATCATGAAAGAAAGTGTCATTAATTATTTAAAATTATTTAAAAAAAAAAGGTTAATGTCTGATAGCTGGTCTTCATAAGTGAAGAGGAGGAGGTGATTTTAGTCGGAGAAATATGGAGGAAATGGAAAGAAAACACATTGAATGGGAGGAAAGGAACTTTTTTAACTACGTAAAAGGATTCCTGCGTCTGACTCATTTACTGTGGCAACACAAGAGCAGCCCAATGTTGAGACATTTTAGAGCGCGTCATGCAAGATACTATTCTAAGTACCCTTCTGAATGGAAAAACAACATTTTCTGATAAATAAATGTTGTTGTTCCATGCAAGTTTTACTTAAGCAGAAGGCGACATACACATTGGGTATTTCATGTACATTTTTGAATGCACGTCTTGCCCATGATCTTCACATTGTGCAAGCAGGGAAGAGCTTCTTCTTCTTTATCTACTGTTTACTAGCGCATATCCACCACCTACAGTTGGAAGAGTCTTAGTGTGAAATATGAAAGCAGTGCAAATCTGGTGAATCTTGTTCCAGGCTTTTTCTTTCACAGTTCTACTCTGATTTATGAAAGATTTGGTATTATAAAATTTAAACTGGACAGAAACTGCAATTATTAATTTCTCCTTTATGATAAATTTTAACATGGTTGACACTTCCATAAATTAAAGGGGATGTCATACACAAGTCCTTGCCAAATCAGAGTTCCTAATTAGCCAAAGTTTAGCCTGGTTTAACCTTCAATACGCACTCAATGGCTGCATATTTGCACATAGAGCCTGAAAAGAGTTGTAGATACTTGCGTTGTGACATGTGAACGTTAAAGTTTTAAACACAGAAGCCCAAAACAGGCATTTACATGTTTACACAAATTATTCATTGGAAGTGGCTGCTTAAACACACACTGTTAAGGGTGGTGGGAACAAAGCTTGAAAGAACCAAATACCCCTTTGGAGCAAGTAAAGGGTTGATAAAAAAAAGACCAGAACCTAAAACATGGTGGGGTGAAAATCTCGTTACTAAACGTCTTTAGTAACGCCTTGGTAACAACTACCATTATGGGTGGATACGAGATGCCTGTAGGTAAAAAATAGGAAAGTCATTGCGGGACATGCAGGTGGTCATATAAAATTGTAAGATTGCAGACTCTTTGGTGAGCCCGCCGAGCAAAAATGATCATAATATTTTTTTCTACAGAAATGTTGCAGGTGACAGGTTCTAAGGAACACTTAAACAACACGTTAGGGTAAGTAAGGGTGAAGTGAGTGAGACGCAGGCACATCATACAGTAGTTTTTATTTTTTCAATCCCCGAAACCAGTGCACAGTGCCTTAAGTGCTGTTACAAGTGTGCAGCCTTGCACTCAGCCTGGCTGTTAGAAATTAGGAATTTAGTTGTATGTGTGTAGTTTGTGTGGTCATCCTACAGGCACTTGTGTATTACTTGCACACGTTGTGCATGTAGTGTTCACGCATAGTCAGTCTGAAGTGCAGCACAAGGGCACCGTATGACAACATCCCCTGCAGACGACCCTCTACGACCCGAACAATCCAAAAACCTGCACCACCCGTGTGTGTCGATCCCCGTATGGTCGTATGTGACGAAGACGTTAGATTACAAATCAACTAGATTATGGAAGATTCTCAATATAAAAATAAAAAGGCATAATCCAAATTACTTGAATGGCTTTTCCCTACCCCTACAATTGCAGGGAAATTTGAAGCTTAAGTGGCGTCTGAACATGTTTTTTGAGGGAAAGAGGTAGGACTTGCTGCTAAAATTACGCCGCCAGTAGGGCGTTCCGTCATTGAGGGTCGGTAACTTCCAAATTTGAAGATACTCTCCGTTTGGAGGGCTAAATGTTGGGGTAGGGAGAACCTGGAGGGTTAGGGGAAGAATTCGGATTTGGTCTAACGCTGTCATATATTGTAAGTTTTGATTAGTATTGATTGCTTTTCTAATAATCACACTCACTTCACCTCAAGAGCCTTTTCTTATTCAGGAACTCATGGTTTGCCGCAGGCTGCTACCTTTCTCTTATGAATAAATTCATGTTCATTAACTTTTAATTTGAGCGATGCCTCTACCTGTAAATGAAACTGATTTGACATATCCAGCTCTTGAACATTTTTACTCAGCACCGTTCACAGAAACATGTGAGAGATGTCTTCTCTTTACCAAGAAGTGGAGGTCCTCTGGTGACACACAGCAGCTTGAAGGAGAAAAAGCTGAGCAGGATGGATGTTTGCACTGACTGAAAACTCAACAAACCGGCTGAACCTGCAGTGGACAGATGCTCGTTAGTGCAAACATTATTTAAATACTGATTACAGGAAGCAATAAGCATGAGGTTTAATGGGAGTCCAATTAAAATGAAATACATTAGTTTGCATGTGGATGCTTTTCAAAACAATTCATGAAAGATGTAAAATATTAAATACAGCAAACCTCTCTATAATTCCAAAGGTTCACATCTCTGCATCTTTTGGAAGAATGAAGTTTGCATGGGATCACAGGGAGCACAGCGATAACTGGATGAGGGTTAAGGCTCCTATAGAAGACTTTATCATAATAGTGCTCCCTGACCAATAAATGTCATTCCAGAAAGTAGAGTAAGTGGCACGCAGTGATTGATGCAGCATGAACTGACTGGTAGGGACGCTTCAGGGCTCTGAAGGCTTTGATTATTGGATCCTAGAGAGGAACCTCACAGGAAAAAAAATCTTAATTTAAAAGAAAACAACAAATTCTTAGATTAATCATGGACTTTTTTTGTCAAATGTCAAATGACTGCCAAAATGTACATTTTATCATGATTTTTTTTTAATTCCCAGGTTTAGAAACTGAAGTGTAAAAGCCATTATTTTGAGAGTAATTTTCATTCGTAGTTTTTACTTTCATTATGTTCTCCCAAAGTCATACAGATACTTTATTCTTCCTTACACATGAAAAATGTCTGGTTATCTCCGATGACATATCTACATAAAAGTCATACGTATCTCGATTTAAAGACCCACTCCAATCATCCTTCCATCTATTGTTAAAGCCTTCCCAGATGTCTTTTAATTATGATTATACTATTATTAGTGAACATTTTAAAAACTCTTTCTACTCATAGGACATGGTTCCTGCAAAACGGCAGGAGTTCATCAGAAATTCGCCTGTTGGACGTTGGAGTGTAAGCCTGCCTCCCCTTACCCATCTGTTTATGTGCTTTCCTGCAAGCATACTGCCCCTCACAACCTAACATTACCAGTGCATTAGAAGGAAAAATTGCTTAAAAAACAAACCAAAATGAACCAAAATTTCCCTGAGGCTTGGGTTTGACTCAACCAAGTTAATACGTAAATGAAATTAGATGGAATTTACACTGAACTTGTTGCATTAGAACAAAAAACGTCCATTAAAATCAAATTCAAACATTTATTCACATGAATGATGTATTTTTTTTTAACTCCAGGTCCAGGATTTTCTGATGTACAAACAAAACTAGGTTGTCTAAAGCCATTTCAGAAAACAGGTCTTCTGTTTACCTGAAAGTGAACTTTGGTGCATTTCAGTGCAGTGGGAGAGAAATGTTGTTGGAGAATGTCTCCTTGGTGGTTTAGTGATGAGCAGGGGAAGTCACTTGTTGAAATGACAGTCAGAGGACCAACAGGATGAGCTGTTTTTGTTGTCATTCTCAGTTTAAACAAGCAGTGGTTGCAACTTTGTGACTTTTCCAGGTATTTGGTTCTTCCCGTCCACTGCAGTGTGAAAACAGACTAAACCAAAGAAAGATTTAACATTTTCAAATATATTCTACGCAGTTATCCCTCAAACTCCAGGTGTGAAAGCGCCTCAGGCTCACTTACCAAGTTTGATTTTCAGTTTCAGTCAATAAGCAGGAAAGAAGTGAAATCATGTTTTTGCATTGAAATCTCCTCATGTTACTCAGTGACACACTGACATGCTCGCTCCTTCACCTCCATTCCTCCCTCCTGTCCCCTCTGCTCCCTTTAGCAGCTTGTCAAAGTGATGGAAGCCTCCACTGCACACTGTGACAGTGATCCAACATTCCAACATTCCCATCTATTCTCTACTGTGCACACACGATTTTCACTTTGCCTTCAATAAAACAGTTCCTTTTGCACTGCAAAAACAGAGGGAGAAATAAGTAAACGATTCTTCAAATTTGTAAAAAATCTGTTAATAACAACAAAATGAACCAAATTTTTGTTATAGGTTTAACATTTTGTTACAGAAAAATCATGGGTTCATAAATCTGAAATTGAACAAAATAACCAAAATGCTGTAAAAAGTAGTCATCTTTCTAAAGGAACTTCCTGGTAAAATAAAGGTTAAATAAAACTAATTAATAAACTTTTAAAAATACTTTTTTATTTTTTTTATGTGACAGATATTGCATGAATGTTAAACTACGAAAAATATTAAATTTTGAAGGCTTTAAAGAAAGCTGAAAGGATTGGATCCTACTATTTTAACTTTTGATTTTTCTAATTTCTATTATTCTTTTTTGTATGCAGAACCTGAAGGGCTCAGCGTTGCTCTGATTCATCTGAGTGTAATTTTGAATGATAATGTGATACTTGCCGGGTCACATACATCTAGCAAGCAGATCTTAAACTAACAATACAGCAATTTAAAGAGATATGATGCTGACGTCTGTTTTGCTGTCGAATGGCGCCATCATGTGGCTTTGCCGGTTCACACAAACAAGTCCTCCTGACAGCATTCAGTTTAACTGCAGTCACATATTTGGGATTTCCTCCACAGGAGTCAAAGGTCATTTCAAAATAATGTATAAATCTTTGTCTTTGCTAACACAAAAAAGTCCAACTTTAACAGTAAGAATGATGTCTGGATTGAATGCGTCATCTAAACATTGTCCTCTGGGCCTTACTTTTTCATTTTTGCTAAATAATTCCTCGAGCTGATTCCAAAACACATTTAGTTGTCATAATTTGAATCTAAATTATTTAAATCTAAATAATTTGAGTCTGGCGATTCCTCTTCAAAGATATTTTCACACTGTTTCCTGTGAACGGAGCAGCTCCTTTTTCCTTAAGGGCTTGCCCAACAAATTTCCTTTATGTTCACTTTGTTGAGAATCTTTCAGAAGATGCTTTACAAAAATCAACCAACATGAGCAGCAGAAGGTGACAATCCTGTGCATTTTTCCTGTTGGAACGGGCATGTTCTGCCACAGGCGTCCTGTAAAATGCAAAGCACAGCTTGCATGCTGTAATAGGATCAGCACCCTCAATCTCCCATTTACACCAGCCTTCATTACCCCGAGCTTATAGCTGGATTACTGTGGCTGCAGGTGAGGTTTCTTTTCTGTACGAGCTGATAGGGACGTTTTGCTGGGAGCACTGATGCAAAGCTGCAATCCCTCCTAATCTTAAAGAAAACTGAGCTTTGTCTTATGTTTTTTTATAAATAGCCTGCTCATTAAAAGCTGTAAAGTAAGTGTGAAAGCACAGAAGTTTAACATGGAAGCTAAAAATGAAGTTCTTCTGACATTTTTGTTTTTGAAACAAGGCTGACATTAAACTTAATCACATAGCTTCTCCATCCATCCATCCCTCTTTCTGGTGGTGCTCCCCTCCTTTTCTGAGTGGAATCCTCTTACGGTTGGATTATTAGACTAAGATGTCTCCGCTGAGACTGAGAGGTGCAGAGACGCAGCGAGGGAAAGCTGAGACGAACGAGGACAGCAGGACAATGGAGAAGACCCCTTGGCTTCAAGTGAGCCAGGGGTGGGGTGCAAGAGCTGGGGTGAGTGCTGCTCATTCAGCAATTATCCTGATGTTTGTGTTATTGGCTTTAAAGGCTGGAATTACAAGAAATAGAACAAAACTGATTTTCATAACATTTTAGATGAGAACAAAGCAAGCTAAACCTGGAAACTATTGAAGTACTTAAAAAAAGTTACAAGAAAATGTCCTTTTTTTGTTTTGCTTCAACTTTGCTCCTTGCAGTCAAAGCCAGCAGAGCCTCACACTGTGAAACACTCATTCCTGAGTCTCCCTCCCCCTCTTGATAACAAGGCCAGGACAGCCTAACCTTTATGACAGCAATGGGCTTTCTGACCCCAACCAACCCGCACAGTTGGAGCTCAGCTCTCTGCATCCTCTTCCTGCTGTTCCAAGAGGCCAAAGCGGACGTCCAGGACGCTTCCACTACACTTAATGGTGGGGGCTCCCAGTGTGGGGAGTACACAAACCAGGTACAACTTTGAAACTGTCCAATGGGGGCTCCACAAGTGAGAGAAGTTGCTATTTACTTTGATTTGGGGTCCAAAACTAAACTAAAGCTTTAAAAGGAAAGATGCTGAAAGTCCTGCTTCACTGTGAGTTAGACTCTGGAGTTTTTGACTCAGCAATTTTTATTTATTTGTTTGAACATGAAAAGGTTTTCATATCACTGGTGATTTGGACAAAGCAAAGCAAACATTTTATTTTTAAAATTACGAATTTTTACATTAAATCCCAACAGAAAAGTTGCTTTTTTTGCCTTAAACACATTTGTGTGTGTGTGTTTTTATAACATGAATCAATTCATGAGTTTTCTTAAATCAATGTTGCTTTTTTAGGCTCACATCTTTCCCTCAGGGAAAAAAGCAAAAGAATGTCAAACAAATGTGTATGTATTTGGCTTTGCACCAATTCATCACAGACTTGTGACGGCTGTACAACAGTCATCCACCCACATTGACAATTCATCACATCAGTAATTAATTAAAAAGCATGTAAAAATATCGCCCTTATCATAAAGCTATAAGTGTAGCTAATATCTGACACTGTCTGTCAAATTATTTATTATTATTATTTATTTTGTGGTTTGGTTTCTGTTGTTGTTTTATGAGAAGCTGTTTTGAGTGACAGGCAGTCTGAGTTTTGGAGAATCGTGCTCCAGCACATTTAGGCATCACAACTGAAACCAGAGTCCATTGGAAAGTGGTGAACAGCCTCTGCATTGTTCACATTATAGAAGGGAACTGAACAATCATGAAAGCCACATGCACTGTAGTTTGGAGGCAAACATACAGTAACACGGTGAGGATTACCGGGAGGTTTTTTTTTTTTTTTTGTTGATAAAAACTAAAAAAAGTAGAATCTGCAGTAGAGCCTGGAAACAACTGCATCCTTGTTTTCCCAACTGATGGAGTAGCTTAGACTTCCTTGGTCAGGGCAGTTTCCGTCCTGAGCATCAAGCAGGCATGTCGCCACGCTGACTGGCTGTGTTTGGGGGTTCGAAGTGTTAACATTATTCTGTCAGTGGGTTCCAGCTGAGTCTGTAAAATGAAACAAAACATATTGGTTGCTTATCAATTTCCTGTGTGACAGTCTTAGCTTTGTACAAATTTAAAATTTACGGGTGGCCGTGGTGCAGTGGTAGGGTGGTCATCCTCTGATTGGAAGATTGCAGGCTCAATTCTCAACAGTGTGTGAATGTGTGAATAGGACCATGACTGTGAAGCGCTTTGGGCCTTCAATGTTGTTAGAAAAGCACTATACAAGTATACACCATTTTACCTTTTGAAAATGTGACAATTAATCTTCTTCCATTTATTTTTGTTTTGTGGGGGTTGACAGATTTGTGTCTGCACTTTCAGCGGGATTTTAAATATAAACTGTTCCTCATTTTTTTAATTTCTTGCAATTTTCTGTCTCAAGCCTACTGAGAATCACTGCAACAAGGCAAGATACAGGAATAAAGCTGTAGCTTAAAAAAACCCATAAGTTTCATCTTGTTATGTTTACAAGCATAAAAGCCTCAATTTTTAGAGGAATATCTGATGTGCAGGAGCATCACCACAGACTGCTAAATGTCTCATCCAACCATGCATGACAGAGAACAAAGTGACTTGTTAAACATTTCTCTATTTCTTCAATTTGCCCAATAAAGCACACTTAAAAAAAAAAAAAAAAAATACAGAAAGAAAATTTAAGCTCCAGACGTTAGACAGTGTCACGCATCATCTTATTTTGTAGAGCGACTTTCAGTTTTGGATGAAGGTCAAAGCAGCTTAAGTCATTGTTTTTTTAATGGTCCTTATTACTCTAACTATAAATACATTAAAGGTTTGCTTTTTTTAAATGACTAATTGAGCATTATTCTCAGTTCAGCAGCAGTGGTACAGAGGTAGAGGCATTGGAACGACACTGGACCTTTCTCTTGGTGGTCTGCTCATGGCCTTGTAGAACAGCTCTGCATCCATCATACTGTAAATGTGCATAATGGGCTTGGGATTATAGTGTACTACATAGAGTACTTTCAGTAAAACCTAAATTAATTCCTCAAAAATCATTTGAGCTGGATCACTGTCAGGAGTCTGAGCTCTGGCCACCAGGGGGAGCCATGTCCTGAATACTGACACTTCATCTCCCATCAACCCCAGCACACAGTCTCTGTATGTCTCCCACCTGACTCTCATCTGCTAATCAGCCACAGGACTCTCAATACTTTGTCCTGCCCCTCTTTTGCCTCTCAGCGTGGCCAAAAACCTGTTCCCTCAGCTTGCCTGATCACTACATGAAGCCGGTCTGTGTTGATCTCATTTACATTGCATGGAAGACACGGATAATGTTTACAGATGTTTCTACTCCTTGGAGCTTGTTTATGAATTCTGATGTTTATTTTCAATAGCTGCCAAACAAATGTAATTAACTGGAAATGTTCCTTTTATTCAAATACTGTGATACTGTGACCTGAGGAACTTTAGGGGAAAGTTTATTTATCCTGCACGTGTTATGTAGTACACACGAGATGCTACGTTTTTAATAGAAAAACTCATATTCTTAAAATGTTCTTCATCAACAATTGCAAAATACAGCAAAATAGAGTGGTGTGTCTGATGTGGGAAAGTAGTGCCCATAATTTGGCATTCATTTAATCTCGTTGGGTCACATGGTTTGACAGCTATTGAAAATAAACATAAAAAATTCATAAACGAGCTGCTATGATTTTAATACAAAAATGTATAGAAAATATTCTTTATCTATGAATGCAAAATAAAGTGATGTGTCTGATGTTGGTTAGCAGGGCCCACAATGTGGGATATATTTGAAGTCTTCAGATCCCATTTTTTGGAAGCAATTGGAAAAAATAATAAACTAGCAGTTTAAAATCTTTTTTAAATAGAAAACATTACAAAATAAATAGGATTCCTTTAAAAAAACAACATGAAGACATGTTTAGTTTTAATCAATTTCTTTCTGCAAAACACTTCAGCTTAAGTATCCAGTGGTTATACTGTATGTCTTTATTAAAATCATCACCATATCAAACACTCGTTAATTTGTTGTCGGCCCCTAAGAGACGCCGCTGGACATCCAGGCTGAACGTCTGTTGAATATCCAACCTAAAACTAACTTCACCACAGTTTTTCTTTTTCAAAGAGCTCTTCATAAACATCTGTGATCATGTCTCCATAATTTGAAGTTTTCAAAAATAAACTAACAAATATATAAACCATTTACCAGCAACAACAAAAAACCTTTAAAATAAAAAATAAGTCATTAAATAGCAAACACTCCTCATCAGTCAGCCTCTCTTGTGGCGACAGTTTATTGTGCACTTGTAATACATCAAGAAGTATTCAAGTTTGAAACCACTATTGATGTCTCTTATTTTTTAAATAGTAAGTTGCAATTTATTAAGTATGAAGAATACATGATTTTTTTGTGTGTGTTAGCCATATATTACAAAAAAAACTCATGGCTATAAAGAAAAGACATCCTAATAGCGTTGAAAATCTAAAGAATTATCCTGATGTTTTTGATTAATACTTAAAGCAATGTCTGTTCAGTAATTTAGCAAAAAAAAAGGATTTGATAAACTACTAAAGCCAGACGCGGGATTCAAACCCGGGGTTCTTTTATTTAGAAAAATATCCCACCAGAGGACTTTCTACAGTCAGCACAAGAACAGCTGACTTAATGTTGTATTTGTCACTCAATAAAGACAAAGTTCTGAGTAAAGGGCTCACTTGGGTTGTCATGGAAATTTTTCTTCATCCGTGAATTTTCCTAGTTTTTAAACAGGAATCCTGTGTTTCTGCTGTAACAGCATGTTGGTTGTATGTTAGAGCACTAAAAGATAGAAACTTCACATTATTTTTTTTTTGTTTTAAACAGCTCACATGCCAAAAAGTGATTTAAAGATTCTCTCCGTATAGTGAGCTTCAGTCCCGCTGTGTCTGGATGACGGCCGCTTCTGCGGTGTTTCCGTCTCTCTCTGACTGTGTTTGAAGCTTGCTGTCCTGCATTAACCCGGGAGGGCAAAAATAAAAACAAGAATAAAATCAGAGGACCTTTTTTATTATTATTGTCTCAATGAAAAGAAGAAAAAGCATCATAAAGTTCAGGAGCAGGCTCTCTCTCCATCCCGTGGCGGATCTCTGTCTGGCCGCCAGCGCATCTCTCAGTAGCCGGCATGGCGAGCGTGACCTGGGGATTCGTGGGCCCTGTGGCAGACTGTCGCCCAAAAGTAGGCAGGACGGGGTCAGAAAACCCTTCTACCTCGAAAGAGATACAGCGGGTTAAGCAAAGGAATAGAAGTTCAGGAAATCCAATCCACCATTTTAGATGTGTATTCTACCCACTGTCACTGAAAGCGTCATGTGCTCAAAGTTGAGTCCCTGATTGTTTGACTCGACATGGCGACTTCCCCGTGTTTAGATTTATTTTCACTCTGGCTCGCAGCACCCGCCGCTTGATTCACGGTGCAGAACCTCAGATCTTGTCCAAACCATTGAAACTGGCTACATCCACTGCGTGAATCGCATTCGGTGCGTAAGCGCCATCGAGCACTGCTCAGAGCCACGCTCAATGTGAAGTATTGCTTGTGCCATTCAGCCTGCATACCGAGCGTTTCATCCTGATCTGATCACCTGTTTACCTGACCCTGTTTCCTATTTGACTCTGTCTCTTTGCTGCCTGTGCCGACCTTTGCCTGGACTCTGACCCTGAGTTAGCTCTGTGGACTTTTAGCTGAGCTTTGCTTTTGTCTCTTTCTGAGTCAATAAAACCTGCTGCCCGTGGAACCAGCCGTCTGCCTGTTTGTGACCATGACAAAAAGGATTTCTTATTTTTTAAAAATCTAGGTTTAGGTAAATTACTTGAAAAATTGTGTTTTTGATCAAAAAGCCTAAGGAAAGCTCTTTTAATTTGCTTTTTTATAAGAATCTAAAAACACATCAGACATTTCTCTGACTGTGTATTTCATATTGTATTTTTCTATATTTTTCTATATCTATTCTTTTTTTCTCAAGAAAATCAGATTTTTTAAGTGTTTCTAAATCCTAAAGAAGCTTCAGTTAGACCTTCAGAGCTTGTTTGATCAATTTTTCTTTCCTGACAGTTGACAGAGGATGGGATGTGTCGCCTGGAGGCCACCCTGCCTCAGCTGGACGAGAGGAGGTGCCCTGATATGTTTCGCTGCACAGACGAGGTTTCCTACTGGCTCCACGAGAACAAAGAGAGGAAAGAGCAGATTGTGGCGCTCAAGGAGACCATCTCTGAGCTGCAGGAGGACCTGAGGAACCACCGGCATCGTATCAAAATACTGGAACTTCAGGTGATTCTGACACCAGGTTTTTTTTATTTGTTTTGTAAGAGAGCCAGAGCAGGAAAGACACAACCTGAACTATCATGTGCTCTGACAAGCTGCTTGCTCATCAAGCTGGCTTCCATCCTAGTGCGTCCTTGACCTCAGTCACTAACAGGATTAACATCCTCTCTTCCACGTGTTTCCTCATGTGACTCGGGCAGCTGGCCTATGCAGAAAGAATTAGCTAGACTACGTGTGTGCTCAAATAGAAAAAAAATCTATGCATTTCTGTGTCATTTACAAGGTACAAGAAAAGATGCTTGTGGATGGAAAGAAAGTATTTCTGTCTGTGCAAAAAGTAATTCAGTTTCTATAGTCTCTTTCAGCCTGTGTCATATCCTAAATCCACTTAAAAAATAATTACTGGATCAGATATTATTTAAGATTTTAAATGTGTGTATATTTCCACTCAATTTTGAAGTAAAATATTTTAAGGGCATTTTTTTCTAAATAACTTTGATGTTTTAAAGTCTTTTTTCTGCTACAGTTTAGTAACCAGTTTCCTGATGAGTCCCATTTGTAGCATTGTTACTGAATGGCAATGCACTGTGGGTAAAGAAAATTCCAAACACCATACTCAAGTAAAACTACTGCTAGATTGACAAATACTCAATAACAAGTTAAAGTAGCATTTGTGGGAAAAGATAATTAAGTAAAAGTAGAATGGAAGCCTGTTAGAGATTACTCAAAGTAGGAGTAGCAAGTTACTTTTTTAAACATGTATCAAGTCAGACATTTTTCCTAACTATTCTTTTGACAATTATTGATCAGAGATTGTAAACTTGTTAATTATGTCAAACTGAATCATTATTTTTAACCAGTTACAACTTATAGAGGTTTAACGTCTCTACGCTCTGATGAGCCAATGTACTTCTATGATTTTATTATAAAAAAGACGAAGATGATCATGTTTTAGTTGGAGTTTTCTTTGAATGTTTATTTCTAGGATTCTGCTGTCATTGTGGGGTAAATGTGCATACAAATCAAAAATTGCAAATGAATCAACATAAATTCTCAACACAATTACTGTATTTTTTATTGTTATCCTTAACCTCACATTTTCAGATCACCAACACTGTGTGACAGAACTCTATAAATGCTAGTTAAATCATTTAGGTCATGTTTGCTAAAGAGAAAAAAAATAACAAATGTTGCTATTTTACATGAAAATAGCAACATTTCCTTTTGGTTGTAATTGTATATCAGAGACAAACAAAAAATTACATTTGGAAGTTTGTTTTGTGCAGCACAAGAAACTCTTCTTTACCTTTGAGGTAAAAAGATTCGTTTTCTACCAAATTCAAACCAAATTATAAATATGACTGTCTTTGTACTTGTACATGTTTGCATTTCATCTTGAACATGACTTTTCTTTTTTAAAATTATAAATAAAATATATTTATTTTATTATACATTTTCTTAATGTTATTCAATAAAGCCTGGTGTCTGAGTTTTGTTTATCTAACAAAAGAATTAAAAGAAATAACTTTTTTTTTTTTTTTTTTACAAAAATCTAAAAAAAAAGTAAAAAAACTTAAAGATAAATGTCAGGACAAACATTTTCTTTTATTCCTATTTTGTCAGAGTGAAGAGCGCCTCCATCTGAACATCTCTCTGGAGCAGCGTCTCCATGAGTTGGAGGTGCGTTATGCAGAGGCCACCACCCTGCTGCACCTGCAGGGGACGCTCATCCTGGACCTGCAGGTGGGTACTGACTTCTCAGATGGGAGCTAAGACAATTTATAACTGGTTTTTAACCTGTCTAGAACCAACTTCACAACCTAACCCTTGTTCTGGATAAGTTAAGAAGAAACCCTGGATGCTCTATCAACATTGTCCGTCCAAATCCTCTTCTGAATACCCAAGATGCCCTGCACCCAGGTGTGGACTCACGTGATCACGTTTCAGCAGAGGGCACCAAATATGTCATTCCATCTGAGTGTCTTTTGCTCTTATCTCAGAGATCCAGCATGTGGGAGACTGTCCTATTGACTGTGCCTCCATCTACTTCAGCGGGGTGAGGAGATCAGGTCTCTACACTGTGGTTCCATCTTTGTCAGGCATGCCTGTAGACGTTTACTGTGACATGGACATGGAAGGTGAGGTGAACAAAGCTGATCATGAACAAGTTCTTCTGAATTCACAAGGTTAAATTAGAGTCCCCAGATTTTTAAAAAGAATATGTCCTACATTTAGTGTATCATGTCCTTTCCACAGGTGGAGGTTGGACGGTAATCCAGCGGCGAATTGACGGTTCGGTGAGCTTTAACCGCAACTGGAGGGATTACAGGGATGGATTTGGTGACCTGCACTCTGAGTTCTGGCTGGGGAACAACCACATACATGACCTGACAGCCCAGGGAGAGTACAGCCTCCGCATTGACCTGGAGGACTGGAACATCCAGCACAAATACGCCCTCTACCAGAGCTTCAGGTTCTCACAGAAACTCTGTCATTAAAAGTTTATCTCATTAGAAGTTTTGGGAAAACTCCTTAAGAATTTCAGATGATCTTTTTGGCTGTGCAGGGTGGAGGATGAGGAGCATCAGTACCGTCTTCATGTATCCGGCTTCAGCGGTACAGTGCAGGACTCCTTCAGCTGGTACCATGACAAGCAGAGCTTCAGTACACCAGACAGTGGAAACATCTGTGCTGAGATCTCACATGGGGGCTGGTGGTACAACCAGTGCTTCTACACCAACCTAAATGGAGTCTACTACAGGGTAGGGTACGCCACAGTTTAAGACCCACTCCAATCGTCTTTTGCTGTATTGTAAAAGCGTTCCCAGTGGTCTTTTAATCATGATTATGCTGCTTTTAGCCAAACAAACCTGTTGTTTTCTAGGACACATTTCTGCAGAGCAACAGTAGTTTTTCCCCTCCCAGTGGCTAGGAAATCTGTTTACACACTCTCCCACTAGCTTACAGCCCCTCACAGTCCCCAAGTTAACATTAGCAGTGCAACAAAAATGACGAGCAACAGTTTTGATGCAGATTTCAGCTCAGACAAGGAAAACAAAGAGGTTCATGATCTATTTGTCTGCAAGTGGCTGATTCAGAGTAGAGCAGAGCAGGAAGCATTTAGCCCACTCAGCGTATTTTATATGTAGCATATAAGCTCTTCTTAAAAACATTTTTTTTTAATCTGCTCCTGATTCACAACAATTTGAATAAAGATCAGAAAATGCCACAAAAATATGTTAAAAACACGGTTTTCATTGGTACGGGTCTTTAAACCAAAACTTCCTTTCTCCATCTCATTCATCCTCCAGGGGGGCCATTACACTCCAAAGGGCCAGGGCCCGCTTGGTCCCGACGGGATCGTTTGGTACTCCTGGAAAGACTCTGATTATTATTCTCTGCGCAAAGTCAGTATGATGATTCGACCACGCAGCTTCCAAACACGCCTGTCGCCATGACAACAGCTGAAATGCATCTGCCTTTGTCGCAGCATCAAGAGTAAAACTGCAGTAGCGTGCAGCTTTTTTCTGAACAAACGTGGTCTTATAAGCTTTTACTGACTTTGCAAGACATACAATTTGCATTAAAAGACTTTTTTGGAAAGTTTTTTTCTCCAGTTATGAAAAAAATAAATCTTAATTTTGTATTTACCCCACTCTTTGACTTGGTAGAAATTTTTGTTGCTTTTTTTTGCAGTGACTTATTTTTGTATACAACAAGGAAAAATCTCCTCAACTGAAACTCACGTTTCTTTATGACTCCTTGTCAGTTGCATTTAAATATTATTCATTCATAAATTTAACTGAAGGTAACATATACTAAAGACAGATTACTTCAAGTTCTCTTTTAAAACACTGAAAATCTGTTTTTTACAAAGTTATTAACACTATTTGTGTTATTTTTTTTACATTTATAATGGTGTTTTTGAAATATTTGTGTAATAGATTTCAAAAATTCAAACCAATGAGCTAAAAAAAACAATAACGCAAACATTATGGAGTCAATCAAACCAGTTCCTTTTTTTTTAGATCCAATAAACTACTTGAAATTGTAAAAACTTTAAACTTGAAAGCTATTTGGATGACCTAATCTAGTCATCTGTACAACAGTAAAATAATGTTTGCCCAGGATGCACTTAAGGGCCAATCAAACATTTGATGTTGAACACGGTGGTGGTGGTGATGTCATGGAGTTTTGTATATGGAGTTTCTTTTTCCAAACTTGACAACAGACATTTGCAGCTAAATGTTTGAGCATAATAACACTAATAAAGCTATTTTCCAAGAAACTACAGTTTTTTTAGCCAAAACCTTTATCACAAATATAAAAACTCACAAAAATGAAGTGTTCATTCTGCCCAGGAATGTGTTAAAAACAAACTAAACAGTGAAACCCATTTGCTCTCTTGTTTATGCATTATCATTAGATAAAATTAAACGCGCCATTGTCTTTGAAAAGTGTCAAGCAAAGGTTTTGTTGTTTTAAGATTGTATATACTTGACATAAACTTACTGTGCAATTAAACAGATTAAAAAAAAAGGAAACTAGAAAGTTGTGTTTTCTATTTTTAAAAACTGTGTTTTTTTAACAAGGGAATTAATCCTAATTTGAAAACATTTGGTTTACATTTAGTAAAATCATTTTTTTAGTCCAAAAATCTTTTTTACAGGAAAAAGTGACTATTGTAAATGCAAAATCTAATCTCAAAAGTGACCATATTTCAATATTTTTAGAAAGTGGGAAAATGTACATTTTGTGTTCTAACTGCAATAAAAACCAGCAACTCCATACATAAGTTTCCCTTTGGTAATGTTTCTTTGCTTTATTTTGAAATTAATGCTGGATGACTTGCTGCATACAGTAAGATGCCACCAATTGTTTAAGGGAACTGAATTTGGTGCCAGCTGCTTTCATTTTTAGTTGAACTTTAATCTGGAAGTCAATGTGTTGCCTCTTACAGCAGCGTTCAGTAAGTGCTGTTTAACTTCAAATTACTCTCCCAGTCTTTCTAAGATCTTCATGTTTGTAGGCCAATTTTGAGCAATACATGAGACATTAGGACGTTCACAGTGGTGTGAATTTGTTGGCCGAAACCTTTCAGTTACAGTGAAGCAGAAACCACACACCATGTGTTTGAAGATAAACAGTGAACTGGAGAATGCTGGGTCTTTCAGTTTGATTAAATTTCCTCGTCTTTGCACAACACAGCTGCATCTGACGACAGCAGAGTGTGTGGTAAATGGCCTCTTTCACTTCTGACTGCAGGCCCACACAGAACCCACTTTAAAATGTCGATCTCTGGACTCATTTTCATTCCCAACCACATCTAGCAGGCCTGCGCCGGTGAATGAAGGCCTCAGTTCGAGGGAGTCGCTGCTTCACACAAAAATAAAAACAAACGACAGCCCTGTGAATACAAATCATTGTTTAATAAATCAAACAAAATTAGCTTTTCTGTCAGTGACGAATAGCAAGTTCTTCTATATATAACATATCTTATTGATAAGAAGCACTTTAACATGTCAAAAAGCATGTCTGTGGTAAGTGCAGAACGAGTGAACAGGATTAGAGGCTGATTGGAAACTGGGTGCTGCAGCGCAAAAAACTTCTCAAGTGACAAAATACACGAGTAATCACTTATCTTCACAATAACCACCACAACCTGCAGAAAAAAATGAGATTTGAATTTTTGGGGGATAACAGGAAGTTTATTTTGAAGATTCTTAAATCTAAAGAAAATATCCCCCAATTTGGGCTCTTATTTTGTTGTCACCTAAAATGTAAATTGCACATTAAACCAAATTTGAAATAGAGTTTTTCTGAGGAGCAGGACATGTGGTTGGGGCAGGAAAAAGGTGGAGCTTCCTGTTAGCCTTTGAGGAAGTGCAGGGCTGAAAGGGGGTGAGGCACTGCCAGCAGTGGACATGCAGAGGGAACGCATGGACTTTGCTCAGTCAGAGAAAGGCACCTCTGCTTCTGAACGCGAGTTCACAGAAGCAGCTCAAAGAAACATACAGTAAAGCTTTTATATGCAGTTAAGGCTTCCTATGGGAATCAAACCTCCAACTGTTCCCCACTACAAAAGGACGGCTTTGGTTTTTGACTGAAGCTACCAGTGCTAACATCCCTCCTTTGGTAGTTAAAACAGTATGTTGCCAGATAAAAGTCGGATGTAATGTTTTATTGTGGTGATAAACTGTGGTTCACTTCATAGGATGGAGCCGCTCAGAGGGTGTAAACGTCATGTTTCACAAGTTGTGGATGTTGGACAAAGAAAAGCGTGCACAGAATTCATGTGTCATATCCTGCAACCCAGCCTGAGGAGCTGCAAGTGCTGATGGAACAAGTTTAAATTAAAGGAGGGGAGTAAAGAATGCAATCCATGCAAAAATATTGCAGATGACAACCTTGCTTGAACTTCCTGTCTTGTAGTGCGCCTTCACATGGTAGTGAACTGACTGTGTGCATGCCTCAGCTTTGCAGCAATCTGAGGGTTCAGAAAATGAGCTTAATTAACGTTTTTAAAAGCACAAACAGACTACTTCTCCAAAAATACTCTACCGTCTCATAAAACTTGACTTGCTCTTCCAGATACTGCTGCATAACCCTGTTGTAGTCGTAGATGCGGTTGCTGTGGAAGTGGTTCATCTCAGCTGTGACACAAACACAAAGAAAGTCAGAGACAATCCACCTTACAAATGTGACCTCAGGCTGAGACAGCTGGATACCTTGCAAAGCATAAGACATGTTGCTGGCCCGTTTAGCCATGGTTACTTTGTCCTGAGCTGTGATTTTATTGGTGTTCACCAGCTTGTCAGCCTCTTTCACTTTGTCAATGGCTGCCTGCAAAATGAATAGACAGAATAAAAACTGAGGAGCAAAACATGCATTTTACAGAGCCCATCAGTTCTTTGAGCGTGCATTTCAGACCTCATTGTGCTCAAGTGCAAACAAAGCCTCAGCATTTCCTCTTCCTGAAGGACCATACAAAGATGTTCCTTCTTCTTCATACAAAAATTCTTTTAAATCTACTGCTTGAGCACTGAAATCCACCTAACTGACCACTGTGTGGCATTTCTGTTGAACAGTTGTGTCATTTTGCCCAGAAATGACACAAAAGACCCAACAGATACAAGAAACAAGGGCTTGAGTCACATTTAAGTATCACAGTGAGTTAAATCTTAATAATTGCAGACACATTTTTCTTAGTTTATGTTCATATTTTTTGGGGGGGGATTGATGTCAGATCCAACATGTGGTTCTTTCACATTTGTGGTTATGCAGCAAAAGTTAAAGTCTATTTTCATGTTTAAAAGAATCATAATTCAAATCACAAAGTTTTGACAACAAAACTCTTATTTTCATATTAAATTTAATTTGCAGAAATTGATTTAGGAGAACATGACAAATACACACAACTTTGACATTTAATCCCAGAGTCTCTTTTTAATCTTCAAACATTTCTGCTTTCTTGTGTGTTTTGAGTCTTAAATTTTCCCGGTAGCCAGAAGTGCAGCCGGTTATTGGCTGTTTCAGTCTCTGGTGGAGCCATCTATAAAACCTAAATCTGCAACCCATCTTTGCAAGACAAGTGAGAGTTTTGTCACCTTCCTTTCATATAGTAAGATGTATTTAAGCAGACGGTGTCATAAGCTTGACTCAATCTTGGATATTTTTTGCTGCTGCAACAAAGCAGAACAAGATCTACCTTATGGACTCCGATAGTATCTGGAAAACATCCAAGAAGACCCTTATACTCATTGTTGGTTTCCATTAGGAAGTGCAGATCCTTTTTGGGCTACAAATAAAGCAAGCAAACACAAACAAGACAAAAAATGATAAAAGGGAAAACCACCATATCCTGCAAGGAAGTAAAAATAAGAAGTGAAATGCTTCAGTTAACTTCCAAACAGGAAGCAACAGAATCATCTTGATAAGTCGAGGCACACAGAGTGACTTGTCACTGTGACAAGATGAATGGATTCAGATAAACTTTTGAACTACTGAGACAATAGTTTATTTACAGGGATAAAAACAAACTATTAAGCTTGAAAAACCCTTGTACTCTTCTTTTTTTATTGAAACAAATATTTTGCTCTTTTGGTTTCTCAGGTGAAACTATTTCTGACCACTGTATTTCCAAAACTAAACTGATCTTTCACTAAATTGCAGCCAATAGATCTATGAGGACTGACAAAGAGTAGCACGAGCTTACCCGATGAACCATCCCTCTGAAAGCTGCCGAGAAACCAAAGATGCCAATAATTGTCAATATTACAAACATCAGGCTCAGAAAATCAAAACTTATAAAGTTCCATGGTCACCTTTGTCGGTGGGCTTAGCATTTACAGACATGAACTGTGTGAGCAGGACACAGGACAATTTCTACCTCATTTCATTATCACAAAGGAAGGTTTTTTTGTATTTTGAAATGTATTTTATTAAACTTGTTTGTTTTATTTAAAGCAAAGGCTGAGTTCAAAAGGTCCATAAAAGACCAACATGATGACATAAATGCTAAACATGATCAGGACGCGTAGAGATGCTTTTCACTGACAGATTACACTACAACCTAAAGAAAAGGCTGAAACACCTTCAGCCCCCAGACGTCACACAGGTCACATCCTGTGTAATGATTCAAAATAACCAAACAAGAATAAAAATAATAGATCAAATCCCTTTTATTTATTTAAAGAATAAAGTTGATGAATGACAAAGGGGATTTTTGATTGTGGCCATAAAATCCAGGAGCAGGGGGGCATCCTCTTAGTACTTTTTCAATTCTCACACTTTCTTCTATTAAAATGTACAATTCTTCGAAAGCCACGCTTCACATACTTGTATGCATTTGTCTATAAATATGAATGCATGTGTCCTGTAAAAAAATGTTTCCTTACATTTCAATGAACTCACAGTCAGACTGTTGGCAAGAACACAGAAATCCTGCTAGCATCATGTTAACATACCAGCAATGATAAGCCAACACCCCAGCTGCTGTTTAACTCGCTTAAGCCCTACAAACCTTCAGGACGTACTGATACATTTTTTAACATGTTCTTGATAATTCTATTTTTTTTCATTCTATTTTTTATGTAGTTTAAATGATCTCATTTATAAACTGACCAATCAGAAACCTCAATGAAAGTATGTGGTGCCTGCTGGCCTCTACATCGAACGTTTAGAACATCTAAGATTTTGTATAATTCGCTTTTATCCATGTGGAAGGGTGTCGACTTCCAACAGGCTCACTCTTGATTGGTGAGAGTTGTTGGCATAGAAACATTGACTCAGACCACCTTGGACCAATCACTGCTTACCGATGACGTCTGGTTCCAGCATGGCGCTGTCCATATCATGAAAACAAACTAACTGAATTGACTTCATTTCGTTTGAGCCTAAAGTAAGGCATTTTCTATGGATGATGTCACACATACTCTGCCAGTTCAATCAACCGTGTAACCAAAAAATGGGCAAGCTGAAAACATTACATTTTAGCTATGCTCTTGCCTGTATGCAACACCTGCAGTCATTACATTAGTAGCTTTTACAACAATATCCACTGATAAAAATTAAACAATGCCAACATTATTGACTGTAATGACTGTTCTGTTCAGTTCTGCAGCCCTAGACTGAATCCTAAAAAAATATCAAATTCTGTTGGCAAATGTTCAAAAGCTTCAGAGCCCACCTGCTCTGCCACGATCTGAGCAATTTCCTCATATGTTTTCCCTGCTGCCGTCATGGCATCAGTCAGAGTTGCCTCACCTACAGAAAAACAAAAAAAAAGGTGCATTACATTACAATTTCTTAGATTTCATAGCATGTCCTTCAGCTCTGATCATTAGGGCCATGTGTCAGTTAGAAACGCTTGCCCGTTGGTGGTCCATACCTTGGTACCCACTGCTGGTAAAGACAGAGGAGAGGTTCTGGAAGGCTTTTCCAATTCTCTGGTACTCTTTTGGCAGAGCTTTTGAAGAGAAGGAATTATTAAGTAAATAAAGAAGAGACAGAAGAGACTGTCCAAGTTGACACAACATTGAGGTCCAATGCCAACCAAAACAGTAGTTATAGCACAAAGTAAAGAAGCGGGATGTGCGTGTAAACATGTATTAAAGTTTCAGGACATTGTGCACTTACGTCCTGTACATCTTTTCCAGTGCTCGTTTCCCACTGTGAGGATCTCCTTTACGCCATCATCCATGGCTTTGGTAAACCTGCTGAACTGCTCACATTTCTGTTCCCTGTCAGAGTAAATCAGTTTCTTATAAACATCACTGCAGCCTCTTCACCTTTAAAGGAGTCGAGGCTCAACTTGACTTACACCTCTACAAGATCCAGGTCTGGAGCCTCAGCCTCTATTGTGGTAAAGATCATCGCTCCGACAGTCTCATCCTTTTCTGCTTTTCTCTTCCCCGTCTTCCAGTCCTGTGCCAAACACATAGCTTTACTGAGCACTAATACAAAGCTTCAGTTGTAGTTTAGTTTAGTTGTAGATAAATAGTCTTAATCTAGCTGCTGTAGCAGACTATTACTATAGGCCTTTCAAGACTTCACTGTTTCATGAAATAGTCAGGGCTATTTTGGCATCATTCAGTCCAGCTGAAGCGCTTTTTTTAAAATATATTTTATTATTAATATTACATTATATTGACTATTATATTACTATGACATTATATGATTATAATTTTTTTAAAGTTGGTACAGTTTTTGTGAGACGTGCAGCTTTTTTAAGTCTGATAAAATAATTATTTAAAAGCAGTTTTGATCAGTCTGTGTGCCAGTGGGCATAAAGTTGAGGCACAGCAGAGCCAGCGCTTGTGAATTTACCTACAAGTTTAGCAAAAACAAATGTAGTATTTACGTAAACTATTGATTTAAAATATGATGGGATTCTCCTTATCTTATCAATCTCTCAGACACAAAGACCAGGCTCTGCTTTAGACTACGTTTTGGTGGAACCACGCATTTAAATGGGTGAGCTGCATCATACCTTCTCATCTTTGTAGGAGAGGAAGAGCTGAAAAACTTCACTGCTGGATATAACGGGATGTCTGCACATTCTGGTCATCCATCCCTGCAACCGCTCCATTCGCATTTTGATGAACTCTTCCTCAAAACGGCCTGAAATTCATGAAAAGATGGTAGAAAATCCCCATGATTTTCAAATTAAAAGCAGAGAAACTCAACATCAATTTTGTGGTGTAAAATTCAGAGCTCACCTGTTACTTGCTTGTCTGGTAAAGAAGGGATTGGGATGGCAGAGCCAAATTTATCCAGGAGCCTCTCGTAGAGCCAATCAAAGTGCTTGTATCTGTGATTGACTGGCCGGTTTGTGGTCTGTGAACCAAATCAGGGATTAGAACTTTGTCTAAAAGTATTAAAAACAGCAAAACACATTTTCCTTTCTTGCAGTTTCCCGGCTTAGATAAGAGTCAAACTCCTCCTGAATGTGTGAAGCTTCACCTGACATGGTGGAAAAGCTTCTCTGTACTTACATTTGGTGTTATTTGGTACTCGATGTAGCTCTTGAGACCGTACATCTTTGAACCTTTCTTGGGATCAGCTACAATACAGTCGAGCTGGGATTCTGGATAAAACCAGACGGGACCAACCTCTCCTAACTGAACAGGAAATACAAAAGATTACAGACCTGTGACTCTGCATTCTGTGTCACACAGTGGATGAGATGGACTGCTTTAAGTATTTCCTAATGATGTGTTCTGAATTGTTTAAAGCAAAAGTAAAAACACAAAATTAAAACATTTAGAAACAGTTCAAAAACTTACATAAATTGATATTTTCTCTTTGCCTTTGGCAGATTGCTTGCAAAGAAGGTAGAGCTCTGGACCAGATTTGGAGAACCCTGGAAACCTGCTCAAAAAACCCAAAAACTTCCTGCTTAAATTCTCCATATTTTCCAGAGTTGGGGGGTTTTCTTTTAACTTTTTCAATAAAAAAAAATTAAAAAAAAAACCAATAAAAGCAGATGTCCTACTTGTTGAGAGATATTTTCATTGAAGAGGCGTGTGTTCCACCCCTCTGAATAGCTCCACCTTCTCCAGCTTCTGAATAACTGCTGGTGGACTTCATGTCATCCCAGTCGTCGTCCCATTCATCATCTTCTGCACCTAGGATGAAAATGTTGTTTTGAATCATCATCATGAAAAGAAAATAATTTAGTTTATCTACAAAAAGTGTTATTGGTCATTCCCAACATGCATAACAACATAACTGATAATTACAAAAAAGTTTCTGTTAAACCTCTTCTTATTTTTTTGATCAGGCAAGAATGGTTGAAGCTTTAAAGAAGACCAGAGTAAATAAAAAGTTTGAATCCCTATAACTTCCCATATATTCTGTACTAAGAGAAATAAAAATGTCTGAAGCAGCTCTGATGAAAAGCACAAAACCAACCGTATGTAGCTATGCAGGCAACATCGTGTCTATTGTAAGAAATATTTGTATGCAAGTCTGATAGCCAGACATTTATCCAATTTCACATGCAAATTGTAAAGGTTTAATAATAAAGAAATGGCAGTAGCAGTTTGGATCTAGTTGCATCTCTTTTAAAAGTTGCACTTCTGCTTGATTAAAGATCATTTTTATTTGTATTCCTTACTTATATTATGGATACAGTGGTAAAAAGCTTCAGCAAAATCAGACAGGGTCATTTTGCTAGTTGAAGTAGCGAAAAGGTGAAAGGAGAAGCTCAGTCTCTCAGGAAAACTGTCCCAACCCAGTATTAGGATCTGGAGATGTGAGCGTCATAACATTGGTTTTGATGAGACCAGACAGAGCTTTTGTTTCAAACCATCAGTAGCATTTATCAAAAGCATAAAATCAACTGGGACAACACTGCAATATGATCAAAGAAAAAGCTAAATTTGACTATCCACTACTGCTTAAAGTACAATAATGCTCAATTTTTAATATCCAAAGCAGCAGTGACTTCGATATTAATGCAAATTAAATATGACAAATATGACAGCAAGACACACATGAGGCCTAACAATGAAAAAAAACTCTGACTTTATGCCTTTGGGTATATTTTTAACTCAGCTACTTTGTTAGATTTGAAAACGAGACACGTGAACTCTTGACTTTTTTTTTTACATACTTTTATAGCTGAAAACAAAATCACTTTTTATTTGTGTTTTATTGTTTTATATATATATATATATATATATATATATATATATTTTTTTTTTTTTTTCTTTTTTATTATAAAATGTTGCTGGACACTATCAGGGCTTTTAAGCAGAACCCCTCAGAAAGGTCTGACGATACACCTTCTCTTTTCAACGATTAAAAAGTAGATATCTAATATACACTTCCACCAGTAAACACAAAGTTACAACACTGTTAATGTCCCAGTTCACACTCATGCATGAAAAAAGGTCAACTCTGAAGCAAAACTTGACTGAGTCAAAAGCATTTCATTGCTACAAAACCATCAGCAGGCAACAAACTGATACCTGTATAATCAATAAGGTATGGGTAGATGTCTTTGTCAAAAAAGAAGAAAAAAAGACAGGAAATGTTACTCTTTCAGGAAATATTAAAATGAGTTTTATTACTTTTCATTATTATAAAAAAAAAACATAGTACATGATGGTTTTTCATAAATGTTGGAAAATATCAGTGAAAAGTTTCTCTCTAATGCTGAATATTGAAGCATATTTCCTTTGTAACTCGCACTTAAGGTTTAGTTACTGAAGAACCCACTGTTTTAAAAAGAAAAAAAGTTGTAAAATGTCATGTTTTCTTTTCGAAGCTTTTGGATGCAGAAAGTTGTACCTGGGCCTTGGTAAGCTTGAGGGTGGCTGTGTGACGCAGGGCCCCAGGGGTCTGCAGCATTCCTTCCTGTCTGGTTGCCCTCAAAATTGGATGGCCAGTTATTGTTGGAGCCCCTTGAAGGGTCTGCGTTCCACACCGACCACGGATCATTACCGTTACTAGCCTGGAAGAGATGCAAGGAAAACTGAAGGATAAAGGGTGGAAATGTGACATACCTTTACAAACATGCTTTTTCCATCACAAGGTACAGAGTTGCCATTCAGTAAGATAAATCAGCTTGATGGAAAAAGGGAATTTCTGCTTTGTGGCACATAACACATAGGGAAAAATAAGATAATGTACATTTAGAATAAGAGGCGCATGCTAACACATGGATGCTGCTGCGCCACGGTCTAATGAGCTTTGGGGAAGTGACACGACATGCTTGTGGAGCTACAGACACAGACATGCAGAGAAAGAGCTCCTTCAATGGGTTCAAACTGGATTAACAGCACGAGCTGCTTACACATAGAATTAGGGGTTTTACAGTAAATTGCTGTTGTGTTTTTCAGAAACAAACTGAAACATAAATTTAGCTGCATGTATTACACTGGGGCAAAAAGTATGTAGTGAGCCACTAATTGTGCAAGTTCTCCCACTTAGAAAGACAAGAATTTACACAATTGGCGGCTGACTACATCCATTTTTGCTCCACTGTATATCCCGTAATGCTCTGATGTTCAGTTGCAAGGACTTTAGATTTGTCAATAATCATTGATTGTTTTGATGACGGTGTTGATTGTTTATCATGGTGATTGCTGTGATCTGCTTGTTACAGTAGTGCAATATGAGATCATGCTGTCTGCAGGTGATGTGAAGAGCAGAAGGAGTCGGGGGGGTCACACAGTATATGACCAAAACAAGTGCGATGGGAGAGCCTTTGGTTCATGCGTTTGATCAGCCCACCACCTTGAAGTGGCAGTTACCTCCTCAGGGGCCGAAAGAATGGGGGGGACTGGGGTGTCAGTGGAGTCCAGCTGGGGGCTCAAGCCCCCAGCATCTACCTTCTGAGGAAAAAGAGGTGACATCATCACAAAGCCACAGCAGCAGTGCAGGTAAATAATGAGCAGTGGGCGGGTTACAGGGATGAAGACTGAACACGGATGAATGAGACGGACAGGTCATGTGGAACGACACAAAAGGGACTGCGCCTCACTCATCTACTGATCCAGCAGCACACTCACTTCTGTGGAGCTTCCTGTTCACCGAAACAGATTTTTCCAGTTTTATTTTCACACTTCTGTAGCATTTATACATGACGCAACTTCTGCGAAAATCTTCTGCAGAAGCTGCTCTCACTTCTTCATCTGTGTCATACACAAATGCTCAAGTCTCGTTGCACACTTCTGCTTTTCTCTTTTTAATAGTGTTGCAGCTTAATTTGGGAGAAGATTAATAGAAACCTTATGAATGATCTGTGCTGACTGCAATGACAACATTCTCCAAGGAGGCTTTCGGCTTGTGAACTTTAAGAGGCAAAGCAGCGTGTGCGTCTTTTTGAGGGTTATCTCTCCCAGAAATTGCTGGTGTTCTTCTGTTCTCAGTAGAGAGCCTCCTGACCTACTGCATGTCTGTGCGATTCCCCAGCTGTAGAGCAGCTCAGAATAAGGCAGTCAGGAGAGCCATCAACTCTGCATCAGAGATCATTAGCTGGCCCCTCCAAACACAGGAAGAACTAGACCACTTCTGCTGGATGACAAAGCTACACAGCACCATAAAGGACCCAACATAACCAGGACATAGTCTGTTTGAGCTCGTAGCATCAGGCAGATTGCACAAGGCCATCAGGTCAAGATGACCAAAAAGACAGAAAAATATCTTCAATGCAGATTAAAATATATAACTTTGCTAAACTACCATTGCAAATATGAATGGAAAAATATGATCTATTTTACTACTATGCTTTTACTGTGTAGTGTCCCTCACAGTTCACTTTTGCAGTCTCACAAAGTTTTTTTCAGGACAACTTTACACGTTTTTTTGTTTAAACGGTGCATTGTGTTTTATGTCCTGATTGGCTCTTGTTCTCGCCAAACAGTCTCTTCCGTGCTGTGTCTCCCACAGAGGCGTGGCATGTGCAGCGTTTTTTACATCCAAAAACATCTGTAATAATACTTTGCAAATTTCGCCATGGGTTATTTATTGAACGTTTCCCTCGCGATAAATGAAGGAAAACTTTTGTATGAAGCTCTGACCTTCATTCTAAGCTGTACCATGACATTTATTCCTTCATTTTTTCCTACTTTCAATCAGAAGTTTAAAGCTTTACTTAACACTTCAATATGATACCTGGCTTGGTACAGATGTAGATGCAGGTGCAAATGCATCGAAGAAAGATAGGTCCGGGGCTGCAGGATTTCCCACGTGTGCAGCAGGTGCAGCGGTTCCTGCTGTTCCAGAGAACTGAAGGATAAACCAAAGAGAACAGTTTAAAACAACAGCAGATATTCTACAATAATTTATTGATTTCTTATGGCTTATATTTCTGCAGTAAAGTGAACATCCGCTCAACAGATCCTTCTGTCTTTAGGTAGTATACTGCTGTGTTATTGTTTGCATTTTGATAAACAGTACAAAGACAAACATCTACATCTGTACAATTTCCTTCATTTCATTATCAACAAACCTATGCGCTTTCACAGTTTGAGCACAGGCTGATTTGAGACCAAACACATTAGACAGTAAGCCAAAAGTGTGTATGAGGTGTAAAAACAGACACTCTGTTTCTGATGAAAGACAGAATCTGACCTGAGAACATCACAGGCTCCACTTTAGACCAGACTATTTCTGAATGTTTTACAAGTGAATTATGTCCACATGGTGAAGTCATGTTTTCGGACACACACACAAAACAACTCTGATCAGCAAATCCATGAAGAAGGAACATCCTGTCGAGGGTTTTTTTCATTCTCAAGCTAGACACAGCAGCAGAATGCAGATGTGTCCTTCTCTACCACGACAAAACTGAGATTCACTGAGGTACTGATAAACATGAAATGTTAAACGATTGCTTAGGCTGTTTTTATAGCACATATCCTTGACCTGAACAAAATAATGGCCAGAAAGTTGTACTAGCTGTGAAGGAGTCATGCCACAAAAAATACTCCAAATAGACTTGAACATTTTGTAATTCTTTACCAAAAGGTTTTTATTTTACATGCAGTATATTCCTAAGTTAATATGTTAATCTATCACAATAAAAACATTTTCCTATCTCAGGCATTAGTTTTCTTTTACTATTGATCTACATGTGGCTACATTAATTTTTCAATATTGTTAGTATACTTTGAAAGATCTTTGAATATTATCATATTAATCAGATATGCCTTATTCTTATCAAATAATTACAAACAGAAAATTGACAATAAATAAGATATTTTTGCTTACTTTGCACACTAATCATTTTCATGAAAAAAAAAAAAGATTGAGGAATTGCAATCAACAGTGTTCCAAAAGACCTCCCTGTTGCTTTTTCCTGATTTATATGCAATTTTGGATCAAACCATTGGATGTAGCTTAGGGGATCATCGGTTACAGGATTGGGGCATTACTCTGGGAACACAACATAATGACTTTAATAAATATTTAAATGTTAATTATGACGATAAAAAACATTTTCAGCAAAGGTTTTAGATCAATATAAAATTTATTGACTTTTTAAGATAATCTTGGTTGGTATTCTTAAAGTAAACTTTCATTAAGGTCATGAAATGTCAAAATGTTTACTTCCCATTAATTGATTGATTGATTGGTTTATTTCAAGCATAAATTGGACAGTACAAATAAACAAACAATGAGAAACAAACAAAAATTACGCCCTTAAGTCACATTTGTAACGTATGTTAAGTATAGTGATTAATAACTGAAGTCTAGTAGAGTTTGATTGATTGCTAGAAAAGGAATGGGCAGAAGTGAACATATATAATCTCCCCACTACATAGTTACTTCATTTCATAGTTTGTATCATTTTCATAATCCGGTTCTGATCAGATCTATTGCAGATTTTTCATGTAACAAAACTGAGTGCTTATTCATTATTCTAAAAAAAACCCATTATTTCATGATTTCAGTAAACAGTAACATGAATCCCACTAAATGTAACAGTTATGTAATACTCATTTATGATCATTAGAATACTAATTTATATTAAGCCAGAAATCATCCCTACACATTGGAAATCAAGTTTTCAAGTTACAAAAAATTAGATTATCATCTGAGAGAATTCTAACATTTTCCATAAACATTATTGATTCACACTTTAGGTAACTAATATGTAATAAACATTGATTATCATTAGAACACTAATCACATTAATCTAGTAATCATTGGTACATATTTCAGATCAAGTAAAGAAAATCAATAGTTAATCAATAGATTTTAGTTATGTTTCAAGTAACATTTCAGTGATCATTATTGCACATTACACAATTTAATACTTATTAGTTGTGATTTTTTTTTATTTATTTCAGCACATTCAAGTTCACACGTCCACATATTAGAAATTATTCAAACACGAGTAGATCTTTAACTCTTCTTATCTTCATATTGTGAGATTAGAGTTTCTTTATACATTTTCTTGAATTTTTGGATGTTTAAACATTGAGCTCATTACTGAACCCGTTCCAAAGTTTAGAGCCGCACACAGACACACAGACACACAAAAACTTTTTTGCAGTTCTTATTCATTTGATCTTGAAGTTCCTACATCCTCTCACTTTGTAACCTCCTTCGTTTTCTAAGAACTGTTTTTGGACATTCAATGGTATTGTTGGATGTTTTAGAAGAAAATAGAGAAAACGGGGTAAGAATCACCAACCAAAAGAAAAATACAAAAGACGCTGGAATTCATACAAAGTTTTTTTCTTACGACAGCAGCTTGGTATACTTCCTGGTAATACTTTTAAATCATATTTTATGTCAAATAAGGCTGACAATACTCTAAAATAAACAATTACCTTTCTAGTCCAATACAACGGGTAGCAATCCTAGTTGATCGTACACAGTAAAGCGTGAACAGTCCAGGCTGCTGTCCCCAGATGATATATGGCTACTAATTGCAGGAAAATGGCGGCTTCCATGATTGTCACGGGAAATTCAAAATTATTTTTATATAGTAAATGTCATGAATGAATCAACAAAATAATGGCATGATCTCAGCTAGTACTAGTCAATGTTAAAAGGGATTTCTTTTGTTGCATGGTGATAGTCCTCCTTTAGGGAGCAGTATAATAAGTATCTACAGCTGTATTCTAACATATATTTAGATTTATTTATGATTGAAAAACTTTTTGAAACTTTACTTTGTATGTGTCTGATGTGTAGTTTCAAACTTAACTTATAACTATAACTTAAATATAATATCATTATTTTTTTTTAAAGTATCATAGGGTGGATTTCATTGTATTTATAAAGTTGTTTTAATATAAAGTTTGACGAAGTTTAATGGCAAAGAGAGTGCCTGAAATATGTGTTAAAAAGGAATCTACTACATTAGCAACCGAAATGTCAGAATTACCTCAATGTAATCCTCAGGCACCAATCCAATTTCCCCTCGGGAGTTCTGAGCTTCAATCCAGCCACCTCCAATATTCTGAAACAGGAAAACACAAGCATGAATATTCTGAAATATCAGAGGCTGCAACATGCAAGACGGGAACTGGGAAAGCCAGGAACAGAGGAAAGTGACACTTTTGGTTTGTCTATATCAACATTTAGCTATTTTCTATTCTTTCTAACATAAAAGACAATCATGAAATGGTTGGAGTTGTACATGGAGCTGGTGAAATAATCAATGAGTGCTTGTTGCTCCACAGACTGTTGACTTTCGACAAAAATCCTGCTTTCCTGATACATTTGTAAGTGAGTAAATGGAAGCAGATTAGTAAACTATGTGGGTCAACCGTCAGTGGTCTTTGAACTGCTGATAACTGACAGAGATGACATCATGTTTGCTCTGCCTTTGTTTCCATCTCTCTTCTCAGCATTCATGAGACGATTTCCAAATTAAAATGACAGCTGTGTTGTTTTGTTTTGGTTCGTTTCAGAAACCACACTAAAGGAAAGTATTTGTAACCATATAATAACATCACACAGGTTTTTGTTTTTTAATGAAGTTAGTGTGAGGCATACTCAACATTTTCCAGATAGAGCATATAGTTTGTGTAAATGTTTAATCAAAAAATCCCAACAAAAATGTGGATGCCTTGTAAAAACCTATACCTGAAAGTAAACCTTATTTGTGGTGAAAGGCAGAAAGAGATGCTAGGCTCTAAGCTATTACCTGATTTGTGACAGTGATCGTCTCGCCCTCCTTCACTGTCAGCTCATTGTTTCCAGGCTCCGCTGTGAAGTCGTATAAAACTTGTGCCTGTCGTTAAAAAACAGAAATCAGGTTGACTAGGCTGTTCCTGGATAACGTTTCTTACAAACACATCAAAGAAGAAAACAATGACCTCTGTGATCATCCAACTGTTGGAAAGAGAAATAAGGGCACTGTGTAACAAGTCAGACTTGTTTTTCTGTTTAGCCGACTCTGAATGAAGATCTAACCAAAGATGAGATGAAGACCGAATATTTTTAGCGTGTGCCAATGTGGGTGTGAAATAAGAGGAGGTGACAGTCGTCTAAACAAACTGAGTAAATTTGCCCTTTTTTATGATAATACTACCTGCTATAAGTAAAGGGAGAGACAAGAGTTACTGATCGTGTTAAAACGTGTATAATTTTGTTTATAAAAACAAATAAGTAAGCTACTATTTCTCGTATAAATACATTGAATGCAGAATTTGAATATGAAAAATAGGAATAACTTTAATTTGCCTGTTATGGTCGAAAGTTTTGACACTAATAACAATGTTAAACACTCACAAATGTAAAAAAAAAAAAAACAATTTAAAAAATAGTATAGTTATTTCTGTAGTTGTAATTCCTTTACTAAGTGAAGTTATTATATTATAGAATATTATAGAAATTCAAAAGTTGTTAATCACAACTTTATTAATTATTTTTTTAGCATAAATATGAGGTCAAGGGATTTTTTTAAATATATATATATATATAATGGGAAAATATTTTTGTTTTACAGTAGGTTTCATTTATTTATCCGTCAACATTTTCCTCCTTACAATTGCCCATCTGCATGTTAAGGGATTGGACCGAAAATTGTGCAATTGGATACTTAAGATGATATAAATGCTATTATTATTTAGGCCACAATGCATGAAAAATAATTAAGAAAATTTGTATTCCAATATTATAAAATGTTAATGTTTACTGAAAGTTCAATATAACGGAAGTGTTTAAAAAATGGTTAAATCCTGTCGGGTAGTGTTGTTTACAAAACGAAGTGCGACAGGTATTACCATTTTCGGCCAACGCATTTCGACTACATTACCCAGAATTCCACAGGTGAATCTATGACCCTTGGTGAGGAGGTAGTAAAATGTCACAAGATACCTTTTTAATGATGAGTGTTTTCCACGCATAACCCATGAAGTGGCTTTATATTTTTGCTCAAATACTTGTACCACAAACGAGCGTGACCATCTCCTTTACTGTTCAAATAGTGGGCCGTTTAAGCGAAGTTAACCGTGTGACGCAAAAAACTATGAGACTACAACTTCTGACATGACGAGTCCGTTGGTGTTACCAGTGCTAAAACAAACAAACGTATGTGACACATACTAGAGAGAACAGGAGGTCTTAAAAAGCCAACAAAAGTCGGCGGGCCTACCTTAAACGCCATAGTGACAGCATCGATCAGTCATTCCAAAACAGGCCGGCTAGTTTCCAACTGTTCTCAGCTCGACATTTCTTCCCCGCTGTTTTTCTTTTTCTTTTTTTTTCAGCTGAAAGCTACAAACAACGAACGAACTTCGCGCTGGAAATACGTCCCGACGCACACATGAACGTGTGAATAAAAACTTAAAAAAAAAAAAAAAAATCAAATAAAACAGTAGGTGTGGAAAAAATAGACAGAGATGACAGTACTACTTAAGAGTACCACATTTGAAAGGCGTTTTCAGCTGCTGACAGCACAGAGGAAGCAAAGACCTGCGACTCGGAGGAAAACCGGAAGACGGCTTCAGATCTCACTGAGCTCCTATCTGTTCACTAAAAAATAAAACATAAGAAAATATGACATTTAGGCGCTACGTTATGTATTTGTAATGAAAAAAATGGCACCAGGAAAAAATAGTTTGTTTAAAAAAATGAAATATGAAACATTACTTGTTGCTCATTAGCTCCCCAAGTGGGAGTGAGCGCCGCAATTTATAATCTGAATTTCAAAAATACTCAGTCTGGAGTTGCAAGAAAAAAAACATTTAATTTGTTTTTTACATGAATGAATAATTTGTCTTTTCCTTAATTTAGATGCCCTAGATTTGATCTCACATATATACATATATCCATACACACATACATACATATATACATACATGCATACATACATATATACATACATGCATACATACACACATACAAACATACATACATACATACATACATACATACATACATACATACAACATACAACATACATACATACATACAAAAAAAAAAAATACAACATACATACACACATACATACACACATACACACATACAAACATACATACATACATACATACATACACACATACATACATACATACATACATACATACACACATACATACATACATACATACACACATACATACATACATACATACACACATACATACATACATACATACACACATACACACATACATACACACATACATACATACATACATACACACATACATACATACATACACACATACATACATACATACATACATACATACACATGCACACATACATACACACATACATTCATACGTACACATGCACACATACATACATACATACACACATACATACACACATACATTCATACGTACACATTCACTCATACATACATATTTGAATTAAAAAGAAAACATACATTTTCTTTGAAGTAGTTGACTGCTGATTATAACAATGTTTAACTCTTACAACAGACTTTTTTTGTGTGTTCAGTCAGTTGCTTTACTACACGAACTATACAATTATCTTCGTATTGGCCTATAAATTAATCCAGCAATTCTGTGACTATAAAGTCTGCAATAAATAAAAGGAAGGTGCTCTCTTCCCATCTGCACCTTCCTTTCATTAAAGGAAAAATTTCACATCTAATTTTGCCAGATCTTCAATTTGCAGATGGTGCACCAAAAATGTATCTGTCTTTTAAATCTAAATGACTTTAAAGTCTTCAGGATAACTATAACAATCAAATGTTAGTAAAAGTTGAAAAAATAGATCACAATTTTCCCATATAACCATCTATGACTTTGAGAAGAATTTAAATACAGCAAAAAGTTTGACCATTAAAAAAAATAATGTTCACTTTTTTTTTTAAATAAGATTTTTACAAAATGGGAAAAATCTGAACAGCAGATTTTCCATGCTAGCACCGCCCCCTGCTGTGCTTAATGTGCCATTACAAGGTCCACAATTGTCACCTATTGTGTAAACGGCTATGTCTGGGTCACGTGGTGCTTTTACCTGACAACAAATAACTTATTACATTGATACGTCTTTAGTTAAAAAACACTGAATTTTAAATGACACTGAATTTTATCTTGAAAGGAACTTGAAAATGCTGCTTTCAGATTAAAATACATCAAAATTATTATATAGCCTATAGAAAAATATTATACTGTTAAAAATAGTTGTTGTAAATATTTAAAAGGTACATGTTATGATAAATGGCCTAATGGCCCAAAAGAAGTGTGTTTTTATATAAAAAGTGTATTTTTAAATAAAGTGTGAAATTTTTCGGTTCTTGCTCGATTATTTTAAGTAAGAAACCGGACCAAATGTTTTTTTTAGAGGTTGCAGAGCCCTGGTTTAGCTGTTGCATTAATAACATAATTCAAAGTACACATATACATTCTTTATGTGTATACTATCAGCATCTGGTCGTCCAGTTCCCTCTCCGACCAGCCTCTCTTCCTCTGTTCCTCTGTACACTCCAACCCCCAGCATGCATCAGAGCTCTGCCATCTTGTCTTGGCTTCTCATTTAGTCATCAGCCCACTGCTTACATGCCAGTCTCACCCTCTGATCTGTGCGTAGTCTTGAACTCATTTCCCTCCCATTCATACTAAGCGGTCCATGGTCCTGTTTGCCTGGTTTCTGATCTTTGCCTGTCTTGACGCCTCCCGCCTTGCTTCTTGTGTTTTTGACCCTCGCCTGTCCTCGACCACACCTTGCCTTTCCTCCTGTGCTGTTTCATTAAACCCTGTTTGCACATGGATCCACAAGTCTCAGCCTCGTCCTTACATATACATGCTGTGTATGCTAGCAGAGAAATATTTACAATGAATCCATATCAGACTTCAACATCTTGTCCACACATGTCAAATTGAGCTGTAATTGATATTTCAAAAATAATTCAAACGGAGTTATTAGTGAAAAATCTCAATTTGAATTATTCAAATCAGATCGCAGCCCATCAATCCTCACTGTGATTATTTCAAGGATAAAACAAATAAACTCCAGGATGGCTTTTTAAAAGTGAAGAAATACAAAAAGAGCCAAAAGAGTCTTTGGAGCTTTGAAATGAACTCATCCAATAGATTTGGATCCCTGAAAAGAGTCTTAAATTCCATCTCCATCCATAGTATAACAGTAGACTATTCTACACCCACTAGCTAACAGCAAAAGGCATCAACCATTGAGATGTCTCACTATAACAATAAGCTGGTGTGCATACAAGCTGTACACCATTAAACACAATGTTTTTCTACACATCATCATCACGTCATCATCCTCTCCTTCCCTCCCATTCATGGCTCAGACAGAAATAAACATAACAGGATAAAATATCTAAGGGCCAAACAGACATAAAAAAACAAAGACAAAAACCCACATTTAAACCCCAATTCACCCAGACAAACAAAATGTTGGTATCCCACAAGGCTTAGGTATCTGCCCTGCCAGATCTGACAGCAGGCCCAGTGTTTCTGTGACCATCGCTACAATACATTAGGCGTGTTTGAGATGACCCAGGTGGACGCAGCGCTGCTCAGATCAACTGCTGTGCGGTGTATGCTAGTTAGTTTATTGCTCCAACATCACATGTCGATCATCGTAAAAATATAATAAGAAAGGGGTGGGTGCAAGGTGCCCACTTATGCACAGCTGCATGACTACAAAACAATGCATTGTGGGAAACAGTGTCCTGAAAGTTCTGGTATTTCGAACTGATGCTGATCAGAAACAGCTGGAGCTAAATGAAGGACATCTGTGGATTTTGTAACTCTTTCTGCAAACAGTGAATCGCTGATTTGTATTTATACAAATGCTTGTGTTCATTGAAATCAGCATCACTCAGATCACTTCATCACTAAAAATGATTATACTTGAAACATTTAGTTTTTTTAATTTTTCTACTAATAATCATTTATATTTTAATGCCAAACATCAGACTGACATTTGCATTTATGCAACAAAAGGAACTCATGAGAATTTGACTTGTGAACCCCCAAGTGTAAGAAAGGGGACCCTAAGATCTGCTAAGTTTTTCTAAGAACGACTAAGAACAATGTTTGTTATTGTATTTGCTGTTTCCTATTTATTTATTTATTTTGGCGTGCTCTGGCTCATTTTTCAATTATTCATCGTGAATCTTTTACAGGACAAAACACATTTACTCAGAATTTGTCTTGAATGTTCTATGCATGTTTCAATAAGTTATACAAAAGTGAAAGTAAACAGTTTTTAAGTTATATTAATTATTATGTATATTTTAACATTCTTTAGAAAGTTGTTTGATGAGTACATTTTGTTTATTTACAGTAACACTTCAAGAACATTTGACTTTTTTTGTTGCTGTTGTTGCCAGTTTCTGTATTATTAAATCAAAGTAAAATCAATGTTGTAATTGTAAACCCATTGTACACAGTCCATGTATGACTACATTTATTTATAGACTTGACCTGAGCTTTCTTATTACATACTATGATGCATAGAAAAAAAATGTTTTTTTATTGATCAAATTTTATTTTCAAGATTCTCTGCATTTTATGTTTCGACTTCTGTGAAAGAGAATACCACCACTTCTTGTTGTCCACTTAAAGCACTGATTTAAGGCAGGAAACTCGAAGGTGTTTGTTTACACACAGGCTGCGTCGACTCCTGTGCAAGTGACCACTTTCACTGAAAAGTCAATGCCAAACGTGCATAGACGTCCGTCCATGTGAGTTTGCATTGACTTTTCAGTGAAAGGGACCACTTGCACAGCAACTGGTGTGTAAACACAGCCCCTCTCCAAACCACATTAATGAGTTTCTTACTTTTCTTTTTAGAACATGTAATTTTCTCAATACGTGCAGCCAGTGCTGAACTTTTTTTTGTTAATTTGGCTGCACAGGCCGGGAGGAAAGGTTAAGGTTAGGATTATTGGTACAGTTATAGTTAATACACTAAATGCTTCCCGACTGTGTCTACAGACGTCCGCTACAACCTCGATGAACTGAGTGGTGTTTACACTTTTCAAGCGACGGATCAACTCCAGCATTTATTTTGAACATGAAGAACATCTTTCTCACTCACTCGCTGTGAACGCGCAGGTGAAAGGTAGAGGAGGAAGTGAAGTGTTCTTTCACTAAACAGAGGCAGGTAATACAAAGGCGAAACAATTAAAGTATAAAATCAAAAAGGGTGAATTGCATTCCGGAGTGCTGCAAAATATGAAATATTAGAAATCTCTTTGCAGTAACTTGTTCTATTATCTATCTGTCCGCTCTCTGTCTCTCTGTGTCTGTATGTGGTTCAGGTTGTTCTTTAGTAAGATTTCATTATTATCAGTGTTTAAAAGAGATTTTCTGGACAGATGTTCCTCCGTAATCGTGAACTCAAATTTCTTTTTCTTTTTTTTACATTTTTTTTTATTTAATTGATGTATTTAGTATACAGACAGTATACAGAACAATGAACAATGGAACACAAAGCCAGGGGGTGTTACACACAATCAAAAAGATGAAAGCGTGAACATGTATTGATGGTTTTCAATGCCTTTTTGTTTGAAGAGTTTCTTATTTGTTTCATATAACAGACCACATCATTATAGAAGTGAATGAAAACTGGATTTTGATTACTGTACCTGCATATGTGAATATTATACTTTACCAAAATAATTAACAAATTTATTAAAAAGTATATGTCTTCTGTAAGAACAAAATATTTTTCCATTTTAAAACAAAGTCCTCATGGAGAAAACCAAGGATAGATTTGCTGAAGTCCTTCCAAAAAGACCTGGTGTGTGGGCAGAGCCAGAAAAGGTGCTGAACAGTCTCTGGGTGCTTTCTGCAGAAGGAACACTTACATCAATGTCTAGTTTGAATTTTTAAATAAAATGGTTCGCAGGATAAAACTTGTGCATAAATTTAATGGAGATTTCCAGAACTTTGTTATTAAATATCTATTTGGAATGATCCAAATCTTTTTCCAGTTTATGTCATTGACAAAACCATTCCAATAAGAAACAACATGAGGAGCAGAAACTTATTCTTTTTGGAATAAAGTACGAATATATGTATTAGTTTGCTTATGATTTGAGAAACAAATATACCCAACATATGAATCTGAAATGTTATGGACTGTAAAAGGACCAAGAGAAGGAGAGAATGCACTTCTAATCAGTATAATATCGTGAACTCTAATTGCTGCCCATGATTGCGCTCCGTGTGTTAAATTCCAGTCGCGATTACGTCACCAGCAAGTGTCACATTCTGCAGCAACTGGAGCAATTTCGCTTTGATATCAGTGTGACCACTGCAACGAGAGTATAAGTATAAACCAGCCCTTAAAATACATGCTGGCAATGCAGCAATGTGCATCTTGGTGAGGATGAATTTCCATCAGTTTCTGAGCTGGTTGTATGTAAATATGTGTGAATGACATCAGCCTTTCTTTGATCTCAGGTATGTGTGACGCTTTTTCTGACCTCCAATGACCTGTTCTTTTACTGACCACAGTTTGAATTCTACTATAAAAACATAGGAGTGAGTGACTGGCTACTCTAAATAACTTGTGTCCAGAGTTAAAATGTTTGAAAAGTAATAAGAAAAACAAAATTAAAAATGAATTTAATGATTTTTGTTTCTCCCTCACTGATTTGGTCATTTAAAGAGCAAACTAAAAAACACATTCAGCTCAGATTCAAAATACTTGTTCCAACAGCTCTTCTCCTCCTTGAACTTCAATAAGTCCAAGTGCAGGTTCAGACTTACTGACAATCATCTTGAAGTCATCCTGAGGGTCTGAGCTGCTTCCTCCCTCAAACCAAATGTGGTTCAACTATGGAGAGGAAGCTCTGCTAAGTGTCCAGCAGTCAGGAGCAAGAGAAGCCATTTTCAGAAGAACCCATTGATGGAGGTTAAAGAAAAAGTTTAAGTTTTATTTTGTGTTTAAGTAGTTAAAATGTAACAGTGTTAATTGAATTGTGTTAATAAGGACATTTAAATCTGAATACAGCAGATATAGAAGACTGAATAAACAGAAAACTGACATTTAGTACTGATTTATGACGTGATCATTTTTTTAATTTGTATATGTTTTTGTTGATTGATTGAGAGTTGTATTAATAATTTTGAACAGAAAACAGTTAATTATGGAGTACAGTTAATAGTACAGTACATGTAACATACAAATTTACAACCAACGAAGGGATCTAACAGAGGAAGTTATAAACTTGTTCACACAAGGGTCATTTTTCATCTTATTTTGTCATATAAAATAAAATGTAAAAACTGAGAAGATTAGAATTTTTTGAATTTCTAAATCAAATTAGGATTTGCTTCCAGGCACCCACGAGCTGTGCGCGCGTACATGCACGCTGAGGTTGCGACCCAGCTTCTGCCATCAGTGGCTCCAAGGTTTGATTGATTGATTGGTTTATTTAAAAGATAAATTGGACAATACACAAAAACAATCACACAGTTATCAAACTCATTACTGAGACAATGGAATGCAGTTATTGAAGAAAAAGAAAAAACAATGAGAAACAAACAAAAACAACGCCCTTAAGTCACATTTGTAGCATTCATTAAATAAACGTAATAACTGAAGTCTAGTAGAGTTTGATTGATTGCTAGAAAAGGAATGGGAAGAACTGAACATATATAATCTCCCCACTACATAGTTACTTCATATCATAGTTTGTATCATTTTCATAATCCGGTTCTGATCAGATCTATTGCAGGTTTTTCATGTAACAAAACTGTGTGCTTATTCATTATTCTAAAAAAAAAACATTATTTCATGATTTCAGTAAACAGTAACATGAATCCCACTAAATGTAACAGTTATGGAATACTCACTGATGATCATTGGAATACTAATTTATATTAAGCCAGAAATTATCCCTACACTTTGGAAATCAAGTTTTCAAGTTACAAATAATTTGCTTATCGTCTGTGAGAAATCTTTTTCTTTTTTTTTTTTTTCTTTCTTCTCCTTCGTAAACATTATTGATACACACTTTAGGTAATCCATATGTAATAAACATTGATCATCATTAGAACACTAATTACATTGATGTAGTAATCGTTGGTACATATTTCAGATCAAGTAAAGAAAATCAGTAGTTCATCAATAGATTGTAATTATGTTTCAAGTAACATTTCAGTGATCATTATTGCACATTACACAATTTAATACTCATAGGTAGTGATTTAAAAAAACAAAATCTTTTCTCTTTTTCATGCAGGGACTCTATGTTGACTTGATGGGTGGTGCTTGGACGTCTGGCAAAAGTTTTTTCTTCTGACATATTAACCATATTAAAGCTTGTTGAATCAGCGGACATTGACTGGTTAGACCAGAACTGTCAGGGTTGGCGTGTGGACACAAACGCAGACAGCACTCAAAATGGAATAGTCATTCATTTAATTTCTCGAAAACTCAAAAACCCACAAGTCCAAGAAGCTCCGAAAACCACCCGACAACTAGTGCAGGGAAGAGGAAGACTTATAACTAGGAGGAGGGCATGAGGTAAGTGGAAACAGGTGTGCCAATAAAGGAGGGAGAGAACACACACCAGGAGGGGAACACAGGAAGTACAACCAACAACAAAATAAAACAGGAAGTGGAAACCAAAACACAAATCCCAAAATAAAGCAGGGTCCATAACCCCACAAGAACTGATATTCTAGCTTCACTATCACATCTCTTCAGTGAGGTAGCTGTTTATCTGGATGTGTTTGTTTGTTTATTAGACATATATTGTTATTCAACCATGTAGTTATAGAATTAATTAAGCTCACTTTTCTTTAATAGTTCTAGCACATCACTTGTCCGTCCACGGTTGAGGATCTCTCTTTCATATGGGAAACCCTGTGGTTTCTTAGTTTTTTACCCCAAAAAGAGACAGGGTTAGAAGGAGAAGGAGGGTGTAAGGACAGAGATGTTTGTTCAGCTTATTCTGTTTAACAACCAGCTATTGTTTACTTTTACATGTTTGACTTTTTTAGTTGTTTCTTACAATATTCTGATGTCAGTCCAATGAGACGGCTATGGCTGTGATATTGGGCTATATAAATAAAATTCAATTGAATTACAGTGATGTTACTACTCGCTGCAGGCGCCTCTGCTTTCCAGTGATGAATCGACCTACACCTTGGGATTTCAAGTGTTTCTTCTGTATCCTCCCATCATAAAGTTATCCAAAGAGATGGACAAAGCTCTATTTGAGGGTTCCTAGTAAAGCAGCTAAGTACATTGACTCTACTGATGCTATCAATACAAAGGACTCGTAGTCTGCTCAACAACTTCTTCTTTTCTTGCATTGTTTTTGCTTTTTTTTGCCTAGTCTGTTTATATATTCATATGTAACTGTCATATATATAACCATAACTAATATATATAATAATATATATCTCTGTTGATCTTTTGCGTGCAACAAAGAAAGAAAAGAGAAGGGGAAAAAAGAAAAAAATTAATTTACTGCTGCCATTCTAAAGGGAGTGAACATAGAGTGCATTTGGGTTTGTTTTAGGTCTGTCTGTTTAATTTTTGTTGCTTTGTTCAATTACATTTACCGTTTACCTTAGGTGATTGTGTGTCTGACTGTTGGATGCTCTTATATTCACCTTTTCTCAGCCATCTTTTATATTTCTCACCATTTTAATGATGGGAAAAGGTCTTCATGCAATTCACTTGAATATTCTATTTTTACATCCCAAAATTAACCAGCTCAGAGCATGGCTTGCTTATGATAATCCAAATATAATTACACTTTCAGAAA